>OZ026616.1:33778429-34474429 GCA_964020975.1 Hermodice carunculata | reverse complement strand
TTTATTTTTTAGTGTGTAGTTACTAAGTGAAAATAATATTGAAGATTGCATTCATAAAAAAACAAAAAAATCATGGTACAATTATTTGAAACAATTAAAAGAAATGCAGATATACAGAACACAGAATACCATTATACAGACTACTCTCATTGGTGTACAACTGGCCCCTACTTTCGTGGTAAAAGGAAAACTATGTATCATATATGGATGATTATATCTGGTGTAGGACAATATTATGTCACATTGAGGATTGTTCCATCTGATGAAAGAGCAATGTATTAGAATAATGGGGGTGCATATATTAAATCTTATGCAGAATGGTAAGACCTACCATGGATAGTTTATCCTGATGCAAAATATAAGTCATGTAGAATCATTGTAGCATGCATGGCTAGACTTGATGCAGAAAAATATCGTCAAACAAATCAAATTATCATTCCTGTGGTTTCAAAATGGGAAACTTGACATCCCAAATGTTCATATGGGGATGGTGCATCTGTGGGACTAGCTACAAACTACACCTTTGTCTCCTCAGGTATGACACATAGCAAGGATGCTGCTCATTTTGTCAAATTGGTCTTAATTCATTAGATACTCCTTTCACGGCTTGCTCTTTTTGTCTTGTAATTTTCAGCTGAAATGCAGACATAGCTTTCCTTTGCACTAGAAATAGGTGCATCTGTTTTTCTGGGATCATAATTTCTTGTATTTTTGCATAGTAGATGACTGTTGTGCATGCGGTAGAGGAAATCCTGCAAACGGCACGTGGCAAAACATTTCCTATCATCTCCTAAATCTTCTGCATTCCGTTTTTTCTTTTGATATTGACTTTCTATGCTGTGACAGGTGACTGCTGCAGTTGTTATGTATCAAGGTTGCTTCTTTTTGTGAATATCGTGTAAATATCTCTGTCTTTCTTTCAGGGATTGGTAGACGCATATGATCTTTGCCCTTTTGCATGCACTTTTGATTTGTAAAAAATGTATTGATGGAACAACTTGGTTGCTGATAGCAATGGGAGTAAGGAGTAAACGTTCGACGGACAGGATATTTTCATTCATTTCAATACCAAAATTATGCATCAATTCTGTGACCAGGAATATGATGCCTCTTCAGTTTTATTGTATGAACTTACATAGTTAGGGTCACACAACCAGCACTCTACTGGGAGATCCCCCTGTCCATGGCTGGTAACCTTAATTATCTTTAATCTGTTTCATAAGTGTTTAAATGGAAATCAAAACATCAGTTCTTTTCACTTGTAAATTACCACATTGGATATATTTAGTTTTCTGCAGTGTGATCTAAGCACAAAAGCATGTCAAGAAAATCTTTTTACAAATGCACCGTACTCAAAATATACAATTTGACTAACTTGTTTTATTACTTTTTTTAAATGTACTAAAACTTTGGGAATTCTTATGGTTGTCGGTCAAATTGAATTAGGGTGTTTACACATAATATAATGAATTTCATGAGGATCAGTATTACTCAGTAAAAACTTGTTGAAACCATGTCCAAACGAGAATGAAAATAAAATAAAACCATTGCTTCGCCATGTATGTGGG
The DNA here is from genome assembly GCA_964020975.1 of Hermodice carunculata. NCBI lineage: Eukaryota > Metazoa > Annelida > Polychaeta > Eunicida > Amphinomidae > Hermodice > Hermodice carunculata. The sequence goes on along the minus strand of OZ026616.1, from coordinate 34,472,861 downwards.
CCAATTTCCAGGCAAATATCTCAAATTTGATCAACGACAGCCTCTCACAATTTTGCAGATAATGACCTTCAAGAATATTGCAATATCCAAAGAGTGATTGGACACAGTTTTAGAACGAAAGTGCTCGCTATTGTAATTTGAAACAAAAGAAACCGCATTGTTACATATGATGCATGATTTTTATGTGGCCCGCAGGCATGATATCATGGCAAAAATACTTTTAAATATGACAGACCCCATTGTTTGGGACAGTGAATAATGTAAAAGCTACATTTTTGAGACGTTTTGACTGATGTGTTTGTGAAAGACTTACTGAAGCAGTGCCTGTTGTTGACATACTGGTACATGTATGTGGTTCAGGCTAATCGTTGTATGCTGGTAGACCTGTCAAATTTTTAATATGTTTTTGGTGACAACTAACGGTACCTTTTGTTTAAATTACACGAAATCTCTACCTATGATTACAATTGTTTGTACTCTTTTCTTCTGTCAATGATTTTGAATTAGGCCCACTAAAATTCAGATTTAAGTCTCTTAGTAGGGAATCCACATTTATTTTGAAAAATGATACACTGCAATTTTTATGTAATGCCTGTTTTCTTCAAGTTCAGGCCAGTAGTTTTACATTATGTTTATTGACTCCAAGGTCCATTGCCTTTGATCAAAATTGACACGGACAAGCTCTATTTGGAGTACAAATATGATATGATAATAACATTACAATATGCTTGGAAGAGGTAGAAGAAAGCACATGAAATTTTGCTAAAGTGTATTAGCACACAAGAGTCATCCATCCAATACTTTTTACCTTTTGTGTGTTCTCACTTCCAGATACTTCAAATGGATTGTACTGATCTTTTGTGCTACTGAGTGCAGTTTGTTTCTTTTCATGAATATTTTAGATAAGTGTTTCAGCTCTGTGTGATTTGCAGTTTGACAGGCTGCACATTTAGTTGAAGTATTTCGTTGCATTAATTTGATTTTCATATTGTAGGTCATTTTATTACTCTTTGTGATTTCATTTGTTCGTTATCCCTGGATTTCAGCAACTATTTCAGTTTTTTCATGACTTATTAAGCTGTGTTTCATGACTTGATTATCTGTATTCTGTGATGCCATTATCCGTATCTAGGAATATTTATGGATTATTTGTGTCAACATGGATCAGAAGCTTACAAATTTATTGTTTACATTGGCTTGGCTTACAAAATTCGCCGGTTAAAATCAGACCGATCTCCGTATTATGTCTGCCACACTTGATTTGCCCCAGGACTACAAGGTCGTATTTATAGCCAGGGTAAAATATGGTCACCCTTCTGTTGGACTCAAGTAGCGATCAGAAAGTTGATTATTATCACTTTCAAGTTGGCCAATGGCGGCATGTGTGCCCTTTTGCAGAAGGGTGGGGGGTGGGGGTGGGGGTTCAGTACGCTGGTACAGGTAATTATTTTTCTGGAGTACGCAGTACGGAAAATAGAAATCTTTCAAAATTTTGGATAGTACGAAGTACGTAAAACAAGAGGGCTTCCAGTTCGCCAGTACGGTAAATAAAAAGCCCCAGTACGCCAGTACGGGAAACCCCTTACCCACCCTCTTTTGCACTGTAGTCTGTTACAATGACAACCGAAGTAGAACATGAGAAACCGAGTCACTTTCACAGCGCTAAAACAAATCCAGTCGCCAAAAAAGCCAAAGCCAGGGCAGACCCAGTGGATTGGAGAAAACACGGAGACTGGTCTGCTCAACAAGCAGATTCATGCTGCATCGTGTAGCAAATCGGAATTCAGCAGTTATCCTACGTAAAAGCAGAAGTATTAGAAATTGCGTCTTGTAATGATAATCCTATAGAAATGTAAATTTTGGTTACATTTTTTTTTTCGGCGCACGTATATTTTGATAAGCCTAATCTTCAAAAATGAGAAAGTAGTCAGAGGAGACCTTGGTGTATCCTTCATTATTTTGGCATCATTCTAGAAGGAGAAACAAATCGCTGTTCGATGATGTCTACGGGCTCAATTTATCGACACTCTTTGCGGGCTGCTGTGGCAGTGGTTTTATTAACACGCCCGTGGCCTGATGCCACAATATAAGCGCTTTCCGCACAAGGAATCCCGTCACTGTAACATTAACCTTCTTGCAAAACATGTCAATCAAAGAGAAATAACAGGTCTGTGTCGCGATTCAAATGCATGGTTGACAGAAAAAAAAAATCTGAGTCGATAATAACATTTTATGAAAAAAAACCCCAAATACTTTCCCACAAATGTGCTTAGGATCTGAAAAATAATGAAAAATCGAAACCGAATGCTCCTTTTTGCCGATAAATGAATCCTATGCACATTTAACGGGAAAGAGAAATAACAGGTCTGTGTCGCGATTCAAATGCATGGTTGACAGAAAAAAAAATCTGAGTCGATAATAACATTTTATGAAAAAAAACCCCAAATACTTTCCCACAAACGTGCTTAGGATCTGAAAAATAATGAAAAATCGAAACCGAATGCTCCTTTTTGCCGATAAATGAGTCCTATGCACATTTAACGGGAAATACGCTTTTTGTTATAAAGTGCTAAATTTAATCGATAAAGAACATCACCATTAGCCATGGGAATGAATGTGTTCAAATGTGCGGACCTGTATTTAGATATCAGCTTAAACTGCCGTGATGCTGGAGTATCAGCGGTTTTGTCTCTGAAAAATGTACCGCCGAATGTAGGGACCATCGACCAAAGGGAAAGTCTATCATTTGTCTGTAGTTCCAAATCGTATAGAAAGGAACGATTAATATGGTTGAATTGGTCTCTGGAGTGCTTTCTCTATCAATATAGCTCCCTTGCATCATTCGAAGGAGGATAATGTACAAGGTGTGAAATGCGGATAAAATTTTCAAAAAAGACTTTAATATGGTTTGGAGTACTTGTATTTCAATCCTTTCTGCACAATATTAGAACATCTGAAGGGCATCATTTATGATTCATTGTGAATGTGACGAGCGTTGCACAGTTTTGTTGTTTGAACAACAAACCGAATATGTCATCGTTAGCCCATCTTAAGGCAACATATACCTTTGTACTTTACAGCAATGTTTGTGGCCTTCGTTGGTTCTACAAGCAGCAAAATTTTCAATAATGGTCTTGAATCAATAATGGGAATGTTTATTATGTCCCTTGGGGAGTTTATGGACATCTATAACAGCTTCGCTACAACACGTCTTCAATTACTTCCAACGGTAAAAATATGTTTGGCCCATCTGTGTGCACCAAGTATGGTTTGATTTTAATTTCTCTCATAAACGTGTGGTTTTTATTTTCAGTTAATGAGTTGTTCTGCATGATTTTTAATGTTAATGAGTTGTCCTGCATGATTTATAATGTTAATAAGTTGTTCTGCATGGTCTTAACTGTTAACAGGAGATCATGATCTCAATTGATTCACATCACTTTTTATGACTATGATTGATCATTATCTTTTTTGTATCATCATGATTGTGTTCCAGTTTGTTGTTTCGTTGCATGGTTCATTTTGTTACTGGTATCTTTCATATGAAACTTACCTGGGTTTAACCATTATTGTTTGTATTTTTGCATGAATAGTACTCCATCTTGTTTGTTTTGTAAACATCTATTTTAATTTGTCATTTTCTTGCCCTATCCTTATTCTCTTACCCGCGTCCTTTGACCACTTCCTTCTTTCGCTGTTATTACAGGATTTTTTGTGCTGTTTCGTGGTGTGAAAAATCTCGTAATATTCAGGGACCCCATTGAATCCTTCATGGGAGCTTTTTATATGTCCGTCGGAAAGTTCGAGGATATCTCTCCAAAGTTTTATAGCACACGAGTCCCACGATTCGTGGAGGTATAATGAATCAATTATTTGTATTGAGCTATATTTGACATGGTTTTGCAGCTTGATCACAGAATGTAGTATGGTTTCCTGACCAAATCCTTTTTTAAGCCTGTGGATTAAATCACAGAGAGAAAGGGAACCAGGGAAGCAGCCTACATGGCGTGCAGCCGTCTGTTTGGCATTTTATTTCCACTTGTGTTCTTAAATGTCCTTCAGGAGGGTTACACGTAATGCGATTTCTATTCTTCACATTCATATTCTAAAAGTTTGGCATGGAAAGCCACACACATATCGTGAATCAAGATGCTGTTCTTTGGTACCAAATGGCATCAGGCTATATATTGAAAACAACATTCTGAGCTTTCCAAACCGCAATAAATACGGCTTTTACTGTGGCAAATACATCGGACCAAAAAGGATGGCACAGCAGGGGACGGTAAAATGAGTTGAGGGATTTATCCGTTTATGTGTCAAGACCCTCCCGGAGATTTGTAGACCTTTCATGCACTGTATATTACCAGCTTGACAATTTTTTCTTGCCTGGTCGTGTGCTTGCAGGATTTTTTGTGATCTTTCGAGGCGCTAATGCGGTAGTATTCAGTGATGGGTTTGAATCAATATTGGGGGTATTTTACATGTCTCTGGGAGAATTTGAAGATATATATGAACTGTTTGACGAAACACGATTACCTGGGTATGCGAAGGTACATTTCGTTATTCATATACTCGCTCTTATTAGCTGTACCACAATACTTCCTGCACTTTCCGTTCTAGATTATTAGTTCAGCAATTTTACTGAATGCTTCCTTCCCTTTTCTTTACGTTACAGCTAGAACCAAGGTTACGTTGCTTCGAGCGTCCCACTGACCACACTAGATAGCATACATGTACTAATAATATATATACACTGCACGATATTTTGTTTAAAAATAAATTTCATAAATAAACTTGAAAGTGCTAAATTTGAGCAAAGTACATATGAACTGAAAGAATTCGCCATGAACAAAGCAGTTTGGAATCGCAGGCTTCCGGAGTAAGGAAAAAAAACCCCGAATTTTTGTTAACATTAATTTGGTAAATTCCAAATGCAAGCGTCACTTATGAAAAAGAGCCCATCTTTGGAAAGTGAGTGGTATTATGTAACTTGATCCATTATGACTGCCCCTTGTGAAAAGAGGCACTGAAGTACTTCTTGCGTGTAATGGTCGCAATGTATGGAATTGAAAAATGGAGATCATGCATTTGTTGTCTGTTTTACAAGCAATTTGCATTTTTTCTTGCCAATATTTTGCGCCTTTGGTATCTCAACTGTGACCTGTCGTACAAAGAACTGTAACAGGAAAAAAATGCTTGCTTTGATATGCTGTCGAAGCTTTTGACTACTTCATTGCTAGGAAACTCAAAACTTGCGCTCAGCTGAATTGATATAATGATTCCAAATTCAAATTCCTTGAAAGGTGACCTTTCATGTAACCGTCTGGGTGCCACATTTTGGACCGAATCAACAGCTTTCCCTGACATGTTTTGGGCATATTGCGCGCCAAAGCTGTTGGCCCAGACCATCATATTCTGTGGAACTATAGCATGTTTGTACTTGAATGAAAAGGAATACAAAGTTAGCATCCGTATTATAATGGAGGGCAGTTCGTCTTAAGTAGTTTGACTTAGTCGCATTGAAAGAGTTGAGAAGTAACATGCCATATTTCCGGAGATAGAACGAAAGATCAGGGTCAACAGGTTGTCTTTGTGTGCTCCCGGGGCACTGAGCTCAAGGCATGTCTAGGAAGGATTGACTGAAAGCAAATGACAGCCAATGAAAGATGTTGACTGTGGACCGGGTATTGAGATAGTTGTCCCAACAGTAAAATCATGCTATAGACAATAAATTAAATCACTGAAGATGCACCAGCTCATCCAGGGAAATAAGTAAAATTCTTCCATATGTGCCTTATATGGACAGCAAGTGTGTAAAAATGAAAGGGGGACGTGTGTACCTTGTTGTCAGGATTGGCTGTGAACCTTTTGTGCCACTTAAAGACCACACCGACTGCTTTGATTGTTGTTTAACCGTGTGAACGCTGTGTTTATCCATGATGTTGAACATGTACAAGTGAAATAATAAAAAAAGTGGACCAAGCTCATTTACGGAATGATATGTACAATTTGAGAAAGTTTGTAGAAAGCAATTAAGAACCGTTCCCCCAAATCTCTACTGAATTACACAAAGGTTGTTCAGTTGTGGTTCGCACATCCTACGAGTGTATCAAAAGTATTGAACCACCACAGGTCAATATGATTAACTCTGATGTCTGGTAAACCATGGGCACAAGCGTATTCAGATATGTTTCAAGGGTAACTTAGAACGCTCAAACCGGTATTTTTTTGGTCCATAGTAGGCTCTATCAACTGCCGGTCAGCAGCTTTTAGGTTGGATATGTTTGCTTCGTTCACACAACAGCAGATCTTTCTATTTTACTATTTAGACATAAATTATTGTATTTTTCACAAAAAAGATACCCAACTTTTTGTTAGTCCTGCACCAGGGACTATAGGTTTGCACCGTGTCCCTCCGTCCGTTATTTTAGCTCAGTTGACTTGTCAGCTAGCTTACGTGGTGACGCGGCATCCACCGTCCGTCCGTCTGTCAGTTCGTCCGTCGGCGTCCACAATTCACATTTTCGACTTCTCCGTAAGCAATGGAAACATTCATTTCACACCTCGTGGCAATATACCTTGGGTGGGTCTCTACTTCGTTCAAATAGTGTTGCTCCCGTGATTTGGGGATTTTTGATGAGTCTTGTTGGGGGGGGGGAGGCAAATGTTAAAAATCTTATTCGCTGAAACTGCTCACCCAATTGCTTTGATAGCACACAGAAACACTCCTAGGGAATCGTAGTTCTTAATTTGTTCAGCAGGCGGCACTGCAGTTTTTCTGTTTTGTTATTTTTTTGTGTGTGTTTTCGCTATTTTTCACTTCTCTTTCAGAACCGCCACACTCAGATTAAGCTGAGACTTTTTGGATATGTTCCTTGTGAAAGGGCCAAACAAAGTTGTTCACCACGTGGCACTGCTGTGGATTTCTGATTTTTAAGATTTTGTCAATTTGGGTGCTTGTGAATGGATCTTTCGTGTTGATAACTATAAAAGTCAATGAACATTCTAATAATTATTCACATTTTCAGCTTCTCTGAAAACTTCACCCAGGTTCACTTCAAACTTGGTGGCAATGTACCTTGGGTGGGTCTCTATTTTATTATTTTTTATGTTCTTTTTTGGGCAAATCTAAAAAAAAATCTTCTCTAAAACTGCTCGTCCAATTGCTTTAAGAGCACACAGGAACCCTCCTAGGGACCTCTAGTTCTTTATTTGTTCTTGATGGCTGATTTTTTAAGAGTTTTTCAATTCGGATGCTGGCTGGTTAATGCAGGCACTTTGGGTAAGTCTCTACCAGTTTTGTTCAAATGATTATGGTCCAATGAATTTTGGATTTTAAATGAATGTTTTGCTGATTTTTTTGCAGAATGTTAAAATATCTTGGTAACAGCCCATCCAATATCTTCAAATTGTACAGGGACACTTGTAGGGACCCCTAGACCTAAAATTGATCAACAGGTGGTGGTCAATTTTGCTGTATTTTTTAAGATTGGCAAGGGGTTATGTACATGTTGGCAAAAGTGATCATGGTCTATATCAGAGGTGACTTTGTTATCATTGTTCACAGGACCACTTCAGTCTGCGCATGTAGGGTCAGATGAGCACTGGACACCCACACCTACCAAATTTGGTGGGAGGATACTTCATGGGGTAAGGGTGTGTCACGCACCAAAATTGGGTCACTGTGACCTTGTTCTTGACCCTCACCCCTTCTAAAGATTCAGCATGTCCGTGCTGTGTTTCCTATACCATAACACCTGCAGCTACCAAATTTGGTGTGTGGACACTTCATAGCATACAGTTGTGTTGCGCACCAAAATTGGGTTGTTGTGACCTGTGAGCCTGATAGTTTTAGCTTGTCCGGACCATATTTCGTATACCATGACACCTGTAGCTACCACATTCGGTATGTGGACATCTCATGGGAGAAGAGTGTGTCGCACAGCAAACTTGGTTCACTGTGAACTTGACCTTTGGCCCCCATAAAGGTTTACACTGTCTTTTATCTGGTGAGTACTATGTGTTGCTATGCAATACTTGATCTTATTTAAAGTAGACTACCAATTGGGATCTTAATTGTCTACTTTTAAGAGAATAGATTCTGCAATTCTGTGTGACGGCAAATATAGATTACAGGAGAGTTACCAAGTGCTACGGCTGTTACTTACAAGGGCAATGTTGTTACCAGTAGAAAGTAAATTATCTGTTAGTGTTGGTGCAGTTCTGAACATGTATGAGGAATGCATATCCTTGATAAATGTACACTGAGGAGCCGCATTTAACCAGAGGCGAGAGTGGTTAATTGAGCTGAGTTGCACACCGTAATAGGCTTCTTATGCAGATAAGATCCTTTCAGTTGTATGGACTGTCTTATCAGTACAGGAGCTCAAAGAGATGGTCTTTGATATATGATCGCATAGTATGAGGAAAAGGGCCAAACGCCTAAATTTTGTAATTGTCAAATATGAGCCTACAAATTTGATGAAAGCCTTCTGGCTAAGCGGCAGTCATTTATGAGGGCTCTATTTGTAATATGTGAATATGTTTAAAATTTGAGGATACTTCCTAAATATTTGATCTTTCAATGTGCAAAAATTAAAGGGGGTTTGGCGTTGCCTAAAGTCGGAATAGACTAGGGACAGTTTGAAGATTTTTGCAGTTTTCCCAAAGACACGTTTTAGATAATAGTACAGTCGATAGTCGGCCAATGCACACAGTCGGCATTCTATACATCATGCAGTGTCAGGCACATCCATTTACCAATCCTTCCATACCTACACACATATGCATGCATGTTTCCGGTTTGCTAAGATAAAGACTGTTGCTCACGAACCGTTAAAACTAATAGTTATGCCTATATGTAGGCGAAATATCTGAAATGAATTCCATATAAAGGTGCCATTGTTGACTTAAAATACACTCAAATTGTGAATGTAATACACACGTTAAACATATTACACTCTTAAACAAGATATTGTACACAGTGAGGAAATACAGTGGACCTCAGTATTATTACAATATATAACTGTGCAAAAAGTGGTTTTATTGAGAGCTGGTCTTAATTCTGAAACTGATGATATATTTTCAATAAAACATGACTACTGCAAGCCTCGTTTTATTTATGAGGTGGTTTTAGTACTAAGATGGTCTTTATTGAGGATTTCACAGTATTTCTTAACGAAAGAGCACAGATATCGACTGAGCCACTTTATTTGACATACCTATACTGTACATTTAAAAGTCGCGATACATGTCTTCATGCAACTGTAACAATTGGACGAGTGCAAGGATGGTCTTGTGTAAAGAACTGTTGAAATAACCCAAGGGGTCCCCGTCCTCACTAAAATGTTCACTCGGGCTGAAAAAGCATCTGGCGAAAGAACGTATTACGGAAATCCTTTATGTTTAGATTTTGAGGATAACAATGAAGTTTGCAGGCCACCCATTCGAATCACATCAATTTTAAAATATAAAAAATACACAAAAAAAGAAAAAAAAAATGAAAAGAAAAAGAAAAAAAAAGAAAAAGAAAAAATCTAAAGAAACGCTCCCTAGAATTTTACTTTGTCTCTTTAAAGCTGTTCCAGCAACTTTCCAATAAACGTGCCAACATTTCCATTGTGTATCAGTAAGCATACGCAGTTGTCCACTTGACCATGATGTCATTTGTTTTGTATCATGCCCTTTAAGATACTCGTATCGTTTAAATAAACGCTAGTGTTGTTACTTTTTCAACCTGTTAAATTGATACTTGCTGCCTCCAAAGCAATTCACTCAGTTTGCCGTGCCCTATTTCAAAGTTCAGGTAGGCTGATGCAGTAAGATCAGAAGGTTTCAATAGACTATGGAGGAAAAAAGGAAAAGTATTAAAAAGACGCAGGGTTTCAGACTACGACATTGGTGGATGGGCACTATATGGGCAAATGCACACTGTGTAGATATATTTAGTTAGGATGCATAACGTCGCTGGTGCCCTATAAGGTATTGCTTTTAGGTAACACTTATTCAATTGCTCACAGAGGTAGCCCTAACTCAAAAACCAATGCAGGCAAACAACTTTGGATCAGTTGGATCGACAGAAGTGATGGTAACGGATCGGTAAAACTTGACTCAAAGTCGTTTGCCTCCAGGTTTCACATGGAACACACTGGATGTCAATGCATGCCAATTGCCCAGTGATAATAAAACTGGGAGGCACTTGTATATAATTATGCATACATGGTAATGTGAATATTCACATGGATGTCGTAGATGTACAAATTCTTTGACACATGTACAGCACTAACCACTAATAACACGTGCATGCTTAAAAATTGTTGTTGAAGTGTACATTAATCTTTCACTAAAATATATGTTGGCATTTGATATATGATATTTTGTCTTTCTTCAAAGCTCTCAAAAATGTACATGTTACACTTTATCAGCAGACATTAATTTCTACCTTTTCTAATTTGTGACTTAAGCCAACAATAGAATTACACCAAAATAAGGATAAATTTTATCCAGTTGTATTTCACATAAAGTGTGTTAAAAAGCACTTATTTTTGAAATACAGTAACTGTCAAGATTCAGTGGTAAAATGTTTGGTAGTGCTTGGATGAACAGAATAGTTAACAGACTAAATGAAAACAAACATTAAGAACCGATATCGTGGGAGTATCGGAACATGCAAGTAAGAACACCCCGATCCAGAACTTTTAGCAGGTTAACAGTTTACTGGTTTTCTATTCTATGAAATGGAGTGGTGATTGACATTTTGGTAGATATAGATTCTTTGGAATGGAGTGCTGTGTCTTGCAAGAAATGTTAAATGATAATGTTTCTGGTTATGGAAAAGAAGTAAGTAGCATATGCAGACAGTAGCTATATATATATATATATATATATATATATATATATATATATATATATATATATATATATATATATATATATATATATATATATATATATAAATAACACAAAATACATGTAAAAATGTTGACATAATTAGCAGTTGGTGGTTTTGCCCATCATAGCAGTGCTCTCATTATTAGAAAAATTGAATAAAATTATTCATGTTATCAGCATTTGCTTTACAACACAAGAAATAATCAGCGTTACAGATCTGAGAATTATGTAACCAGTGTATGATATTGTGTGATAAATGAAGAAAGTGACTGGAATTTGTGGTTATAAAACTAGATTGGTTAAGCAAAAGGCGTGTGAAAATATTTGAAATTGCCAAAATTTTGTAAAAACTTGGAAATTCAAAGATAGTCCTTTTCATTGCCAGACGGTCCTAAGATTGACCCTTTCGCCTTAGTTTAAATTTAGAGCCAGCAGCTTTCATCTCTTAGGTTGGGTGCTATGTGATCCAATGGAAGCTCGATCTTGGCCCAGGGCATTCTATTTTTATTCGATCTCAAAAATTAACCAGAATACTGCAATCTACTCCGTTTAGTATTTTAAATATTTCAGCTCGTTTGAAGCTCATAGGATAGCGTTAAATCTACAGTACATTAGTGGTTAGGTTCTAGTATAATTTAATATCAGGAAAGAATTTCTGTAACGCAATGCATATAATCATATCGTGATTTGACAAATGTGCAAGCTGGCTTCATATGAACACATTGATTATTTTGTCGATAAAGTGTGAATTTTTGTTCCCAAAGTGCATGATCTTCAGGAAGCTGTTTCTTGTTGCAGTTTATCTTTATGCTGTACATGATATTAGTGACATTGCTGCTGGTGAATATGTTGATTGCTATGATGGGCAACACATACCAGATGGTCAACGAGAGCACCAAGGAGTGGCTACGTCAGGTGAGAGCACTTATAAATATGAAAGAGGATAAAGCGGGCCCGGTTGATGGATAAACCATTTCCTGGCTTGAAAAAAACTTAGCCGACAGCTTTCCTTGACAGCAGCTGGACGCGATAATCGCACGTAAGAAAAACTTTTGACCCGGTAAATGCTATATTTGAACCCCAACATAAAGGGCATGACTTGTTTTGGCCTCGATTCGGCAGGTCCTACATTACTAGCCTTCCCCTTACACATGCCCTGGCATGGCCGCAGCTACGTTTCAGCTGAAGTTAGAGGGAGCCTCGTCTGATTTTAGGCTTGAAAAGTCTAGATCCGTCGTGTCCGTTCGCCCCTTGGGTTTTGCACAGCCTGTAATCCATAAACTGTTCCAGGTAGAATTATGAAATATACACCACAGATGTATCTGTGTAGGCCATGTAACCCGTGCCTTGTTGACTTTGACCTCTTTTTAAGATCATAGGGCTCTTAAAGGTGTATTTTGCTACATCCTTTTTTCCATATTTCAAGTTCTATTAAAGCTAGGCTTTTCATTTTTGTACCAAAAAATTCATTTTTTAAAGGTTTTATGCATGTCTAATTTGGATGACCTTGACATAGTCTCAAGGTCATGATAACCCAATACATAATTTTGAGGGGTCATTAGTATCAAGGCACATTTCAAAGCACGTATAACTACTGACTGCAGTAAGATGATCCTAAGCATAATAGTGTAGTTGCGATAGGATAATCCTAAGCAGACTGATGTCTGGACCTTTTCAGAGGCTCGGGGCCTGTATCATATTTTGGATAGAAAATTATACAATACAAACTTCATTCGGTCATTTATATTCGTTTTTGCATTCATGTCGTCCAATACATGCTTTGAATTAATGACCTGCGTCCCCATTGTGGTGCTGGGAAACCTGGTGCACTCAGGCTTCGACTGCGGAATGCGTTGCCTTCTTGCTGTCTACACCTATGTATTGCTGGTATACTGTTTTATTTTCTGAGTTTCATATTATATTATTTCCAAGGTATGTGCACCAAAATTGAAAACTCTCTCTTAATTCTAATATTAAGTGTTGTTATGTCACACCGTAGTTGTCATGTTGTGGAGGGGGACATCAATCTTTTGAATCACTTAGTTTAGCTAAATTTTCGACATATCATCCAACAAATACTCAAAATGTATTGGGGCATGATTTTACAAATTCGACACATGTTGGACAAAATGTCTCCCAAAATCTCAAAATGGACAGGGGATTGGGCTTAACCTATAGGCTGAAACATGTGATCCACTGTATGTTCGTATAGTCTTCATTCCGCATTTTATTGCCATATATTGTGCTCTAGCTGCTATAAAGCTCACCAGAATGCCCCATTTCATATGTCATTCTCAGAAAATTACGTTTGGTAGGGGAAAACCATTTTACACACCTCCCCCCACTCCACTCCCTTGCCTCCTCAATTTAACAGATCTGGCCACAGTCTTTGTGCAGTTGTGGTTTCTGTTCCCTCGAACGTCTTGTCAATAAAGGGTTACAGAGCTTCAATAGCATAGGAATGATGCATATAAAGCCTCGTTCCAATATCAGACAGAAGCAGGTGTCCTTGCAATTAATTCCGTTGCTGTAAGAGTGTACGCCGGCAAACTTGTTTGCACCTGCAATGTTTCTGTCGTCAGAGTAACACAGCTCTTATTGGACCAGGATAGGTTTCGGTGTGTGTATTTAAATTGGAGTCTTTTTAGTATAAAACCACATCCTAGTTGCCGTTACCCAGTTACGCAGTCCAAAATCTTTACACTCCATCAGCTAACCTATATAAATATGGAATTACTATTGTACATACTACGCGCATTCCTGTGTTTTGTTTTCTTTGTTTTAATTTTGCAAGAACTGCAAATGCTCGCTTAAAAATGCGTTTTTTCATCACTTGAGAAACACAAGATTTTGGAGATTTCAAAGTCCATTGTCTTTTTTGTTAAGAATTTTTGCCAAACGTGCACTCTTGACTAGAAGAGATTTAATGTTGGCGGTGGGGCGGCGGCGGTTGGCAGGCATCAATAGGAACGTTTCCTTTGTAAATGAATCAGGCAGATGTTCTTGAGATCAAAATGCACTTATTGAATAGTATCAACGTAATCTGTGTGAATTAGTGATGCATGTATCTGTTTTGTTGGCATATCTGAGGTATTCCATACTATTAATCTCCTTTTAGTGGGCTAACATCATTTTGGTTGTTGAGCAAACGGTCTCCACGGATGAACGTCGCAAACAGCAGATCAACTACTCCCAGGCAATGAAAGGTGATCGGAGAGCCTTCGTCACCAAATGGCATCAAACTGTGAGTGCTAATTGCTGTAGGGTTTGCCTTTGGTGGCCATTTCTGGTTTATATGTTCTGATTCAGCAGGTCTTCGAATGTCTGCTATGTTTGCATTTTAAGTAGACCTTTCTGCTTTTGCTTTTTTTTTTTGGTAAAAGTTGTTTGTTGTGGCTTTAATTGTGTTACTTATTGTTCTGTCTTACTATTGGTTTGTGTGAAGATTATGACCTTTCTTCCATCTCCTATTCAACTAAGACTATTTATTTAATTGGGTGTATATTTGATTTAATCTTGGACTTTACTGTCGATTGCTGTTTGCCCCCTTGTCGAAAGCACACGTTGGATTTCTGGTAGTACCTGTCATCAAAGAAATGTGATATCTAAAGTTGTGATCTGAATTTTGGCCCTTATAAGTACACGATATATCTAAGATTTTGTAAATGGACAGCAACATTAAACTTACCAATAATCTCATATATTCAGTACATTTTAGAACGTTGAATGCTCTCCGTAAACTGATCTGATCTTGAAGGAAGGGCCGCATTGATGTCAGTGCAAACGGATGTTCGGAGTTTCAGAAGTCCAGCGTGTGGAATTTAGTTGTAGATATGTGTTCAGGAAGTATTTCTCTCTATTTATTGATCGGTTGATTGACACCAACAGGAAAAGGAACAGGAGGAAATTAAAGAGTGGAGAAAACTGCAGCAAGTACAAGAACGAAGTATGCTGGACAGAAAGCACGAGAAACGATTACTGAGACAACTTGGATTGGCTGAAACCTTCAAGAAAAGCACCTTGGTCAAAGACAGAACAGCCAACAACGAGAAGCCACAAGGATCCTAGTATGATGCTTTTATGTGTACATCGTCATCACGATGATAGCGTTACTATATCTAACCCACGCTAACATTAGTTAAATGTACAACTTTAACAATAATATTCAAATACAAAAATGTAACAACGAATAAAAAAAAAAACACATTGATTGTGAATGCACTAACTTTTTCTGCGAACACTAATTCTTAGGACGTGGCTGTACGATGCATTTTGTCTTAGTTGTTTGCAAAGCAGAAAAAAGGCCGTAATTTGGAATCAAAACAGATTTTTGAGTGTAGATGCACTGCAATTCATTTCCAATGTGCCATTACTAAAATACTTTGTGTCAGATCATACAATTAATCATGTCATGCAGCTGCTGCTTGCGAAGTCGTCTCCAGGAAGCTAATCACGAGCAACAATAGAATATCTTTTACGTTTTTAATGTTAAGTATTCACGAAGAACCCGTAAGAGTACTGGGCAAAACTTCCGGTCATGTAATGCTTGTTTATTCATGAAGAATTGATAAAAAAAACCACGTTGTAACAACAGTATGCACTCGGACAGCTGTTCCAAACTCCTTGCTACTGCCTCACCATTTCAACATCCACGAGCAGATCGGTTGAAGTATGTTCTTGATCAGCCTGTGCATTACGATTGCTGGTACATGATGGTACCGGGATGTAGATGTAATTTCTGAAGTTTCATCTGTGTTTGCCATAGTCTTGTCTGAATATAGTATTAGTGCATGTCTCAGGGTAGATGCAGGAATTTGGGAGAGAAGTGGGCAATGAATTAACTTACTTTCTTAAAAAAAATAGGTGTAGAATCCCACCCCCGAAAATTTGAAACAATACAGGATTAAGGTGGTGGATTCAGAGAGCCGAAAGTGTATATATATATATATATATATATATATATATATATATATATATATATATATATATATATATATATATATATATATGTATATATATATATATATACATAAATATATGTATATATATATATATTTATATATATATATATTTATATACGTAAGCTGATAAAAAGTCAAACAAAGAAATGTGCAAACGTGAGATTGGCTCACAGGGGCGGCAGGGATGGGGATTGGGCCAGCTAACCCCTCTCCCTTTTTCCTGAATCCTTGCGACCTGCAGGACTACATGGCTCTTTGTTTGCATTTTGACATTTCTCAAATTAGTATCTTTCCAGTGCCCTTAATTCTTCAACTTATGTAAATGTATGGTTTCAGTTGCCCTTCATCTTCTATTCCAGTAGCACAATATTAGTCAAGCACGTGATCTTCCTATAATCAATAAGCCTGTATAGAAGGAGGGACAGCTTGTGCTTTGTGCAGTGACTATCTTTTTGGCGCTTTGTATTGTTTGTAAATGTACAAATTTTGTCTTTTGTACATTTGATGTTTACATTAAGCCCTCCCTAAGACATCATATCTGCTCCATGATTCCCCCAACTGTACTGTTCACAAACATTACCAGGAAGATTTTGAGCGTCATACAGGAGTGGCTTTGGTAGGAAGAATGTCTTCATACTAAAGTATCGGGATGTGAAATAAGGTTAAGAAGGGTTCGATTTGCGTTCAACGGACCGCTAATTAGTTATATAAAAAATTGTCTTGTATGAACATAAACTTTCTTCTCGCATGTACTATGATGAAGTCCGTTGGCCGCAAAAGTATTCATAATTACACACATCCTACGCAGGTAAAGAGACAAAATTTCGCTACAAGAATATAGGAAACTTCAAAGTATAACCAATGAATTTAAAATGCATATATACATGTCTGGATCAGAAAAAAATATTTAACCTTGGTACCTTGCATAAAGGAGGGGCCACTGCGTCTGACCGTAAAATTGTTAAAATTTTCAATTGAATGGACCAACAACACAAAGAAGATGAATAATATTTTTGTTTATATTAAGCCTACAATAATATTGTGGCTGAACGAAGTTTTCCCTCCTTCTCCCTGGCAGCTTGCTGTGTCTTCCCAGTCACTGTTTTGTTATGTGTCAAATTGTCCTTTGGTGTAGATTATTGCTAAGGAAGGGATTGCACCTTTATGACATGTACAATTATTCTTATGTATAATGTATTATGATTCAGGGAAGCGTAATTTGGACATTTTTTTATCATTTTAAACCTGCAAACTTAAAATTAATGCAGTGACAAGTATCATGTCCAATTTATAACTTAATGAATCACTTAGACTGGTTTCACACTTTTCTTAATCTAATCTAAAGCAATGGATGTACAAGCGTGACCCCTTTAACGAACTTATAGAAAGCAATAACTATTCATTCATGGACATTATCTTTATAAGATAAATATAAATGTAAAGAAAAAGCAACCATTTTCACTGGGAGAGCTAAAACGCCGAGCAATGGCCACCTTCGTCGCTTTTTGCCGAGAAATGCCGAAGAAGTACATAAATCCTTTTCTCGGCATCTCTCGGCAATTTGCCGAGGAACACCGAGGTCTACTGCAATGCTACTCTCCCCTCGGCTTTTTTTTTCGGCAAAAATGCCGAGGTTATGCCTAGAGTGAAAGGCATATTAGTGTTTCTTGGCATTTTTGCCGAGAAATGCATAGGTATGGATTGGAGACTTGAATTACTTGGCGTTTTCCAAGATCTAGGAAGAAGATACACGTAAGAAGTCTGTGTAGGCTTTTTGTGGGGTGATACAAGACAAGACAGACACCATTTTTTCATTGTAGAACATAAATGATTGCACTTTAATGTTTATGAAAATCACTTGATGTAAACTTAGCTGACTGACAAATCGGCAGAACTAAAAGGTGATAGGCATATCTGGTCTCTTTTTATTTTTTGGCAGAAGTAATGAAATTTGTGTTTTGGGTGGTTAGGCCTATACATTTTGGAAAAGAACTAGTGTCTGCAGTTAATGATGAATATTTCTAAGATTGAGAGGACCGGTTTAAAACCACCAATTGCCTTTTATGGATGACTGCCTGTCTCAAGTCAGGAGTGAAATTTGTTTCTTCACATTGGTATTGGAAGAGAAATGTTGATGCTTCGGCAAGTCTGGAATCTCTTTCCTGTCATGTTTGGGTTTGGAATTAATGAATATGGATCGTGTTTTTTTCTGTACTAACTGATACCTGCTGGTAAGTGACATTTTAACCAAGTCAATGAATATGAGAGATGCAAACCCTTCATTCAGATTCATACAGGAACATTTCATACTCCCCAGTATTACCCTAAAAATGCCTAGCAATACTCTTCATGTGTATGTGCAAGCCAGAATGTTGGAAAACGCTAAGGTATTCAAGTCTCCAGTCCATGCCTAGGCATTTCTCGGCAAAAATGCCGAGGAACGCCGAGATACTTTTCACTCTGGACATTACCTCGGCATTTTTGCCGAGAAATGCCGAAGGGTGAGTAGCATCGCATCAGACCTCGGCGTTTCTCGGCAAAATTGCCGAGAGATGCCGCGAAAAGGATTTTTGTACAGATTTTATTTCGGCGTTTTGGCTCTCTTAGTGTTTGAAATCCTACAATGGTGTGTTTCATCCACATCTGGGTATACAGGACTTGGGGCTTGTACGTATGTATGTATGCATGTATGTATGTATGTATGTAGTTATGTATGTATGTATGTATGTATGTAGTTATGTATGTATGCATGCATGCTTGCATGCAAAATAATCCTTATTTCGAATGTTTGTAAAACTTTTGAATGAAAGCACCCAGACACTATTCATCGACGCATGTATGCTTATTTGTATATATATGTGTGTGTGTGTGTATGTATGTATGTATGTATGTATGTATGTATGTATGTATGTATGTATGTATGTATGTATGTATGTATAGCTCTGTTTCCAGACAGTGTATAAGACGTTGAGTGCATTCCTTATCACACTCTAAATGTATATGTTAATGGACATTTTAGGAAGAAGAACAAGCGGACCTGAAGTCAGCTCGCCAGGAAGAAGGGAGGCAGCAACTGAATTATCTACAGAAAAAACAGGAGAGCTGGAAGCACCCTAAGATATGTTAAATCGGTGTTCTGATTTCATAATACTGTGTCAGTTAGTGAGATTAATTTACAGTTCTCGTGGTTCAGAGCTTCATGAAAGACCACCGATTATGTGCATCAATTTTGTCGTTGTTTGCGAAATTAGGTTGAATTTACGTGCATTTAATGCCTCAATGAAATAATTGCGTTGTGCTAATGTGGGTGAGACCATATTTTTTTTCTCTCTGTCTTGGGGTGGATAAAAACCACACCTGGCTATGTTTAGACGGAGATATTGTCTTTACGCACAATTATAGTTTGTGGACAAGTCAACAACTCTTGGCTTCATATTATGTCCACCAGGAAAATGCACCGGTAATAATATTGGTCAACATTATCAAAATGAGTTTGGAGTCACACACATATAATGCGTGAGAAAAGTCCAGCCTCAGTTGTCCAACAAAAGTGGATAAAGTACGTATCGTGCTATGTTTTGCAGGAGATAACTGTATAAAGCACCATAGTTTTCGGGCTAGGCAATAAGTGGAGGCCTCGTATTACGTTTAGCTGCATAAGGATCAGAATGGCACAGAATCATTCCTTTCGATAACTGGCTGTCCATGTTACTTTCAATAGGTAGACTTCGATGCAATCGATTGCTAATTCCAGAATGCTCAGGAGCCATTGTTCCCATCTGCACGTGTGACTAGTATTGCACACAGCTTTGAAGTTGCACGTAACCTAGATCTTTGAGTCTTGTGGCAGGGAAATTAAATTGTGATCTGATATAAGACGTTTTAAGAATTATTAGTATCGGTAGTAGGAACTGCTTATTTGTTGTGATTTCCGAGTCTGGCGTGAAATTGCTTATTATGGTAGCAATAATCTCGTCCTTGGCATTGAGCACTTGAGGGGAAAGTTTTTTTCCTGCTTTCGTGAAGTGTGTATCTGCCAAAATGTAAAAATGGGCACAGCAACGTCTGATGATTTTATAGTGGTCAGAACTGTTTAATAAAATAACAAGATTACCTTTGCACTTCCATGTGAATGCTGCATATTATTTTGACACCATGTTTTGATTTGCATGCTGCGTACATTAAGATTGCCGAAGTGAACCCAGTTCCTAAATGTCATAAAAAATATAGCTTTTTTCATGCACGTTAGGCCTGGTGAAATTTATGATGAATATTTGAACAAGGGCATTGAAGAGGATACTTGTCCACTTATTATGAACAAAAAAATTCAAACGTAATTCCGGATTATCACAGTGCAGATCTGCATCATTACAAAGAATATAAGTCTGTACAACTTTGAATGAATTTACATGTTCTCTCTAGTCCATATGAACTTCTCTCAGCAATTGGAAAATCTGTGGATTTCAATTTTAAAATGAACGTTCAGTTCAGTTAAGTTTTTTGATTACACGGTTAAATAAACGTTGAAGGCTCGTTCGCTCGCGAAATGGCGTCTTTTAGCTTCTCCTTTTTATTTATACTTGTCAGAAATAAAGGTATGCATAACGTAGGAGTCGGGAAGTATATTGCATATCCATATGGCCCGACAAGTGTATAAAATGCATCTTGGCGAGTAGTACTAAACTTAAATAAAACAAACTGGTGCACAAACCAAATGATATATTGAATGGGTATCTTAGCGGATAGACCCCGTCTTGCAATATTTAGAAATTCAGATATTACGTGTTGCATGATAAAAAGGCCTAAACATGGCCATTTGTGTTAGTGGTATTCTTTGCAGTAGTTTTTATTATTGCCTTTTAACCATTTTAGGCCATACTTTGCGGCCAATTGACATCAATATTTGCCTTGCTAACATTTTGCGTTCTAATTTTTCATATTTTTAAGTATTGTTGTATGCAACCCTTTTTGTGCAAAACTACGTTCGGTTTCCCCTATTATTGAATCTCTTTCTAATGCTTGCTGTATACATTGGGGAAAAAAATACTCCAGAAATAGGTGCAAGAGAAATAATGTATTGTGAATCTTAACGCGATGTGTAAATCTTTCTTTTGATTCATTCCCATTTTTGGAACATGAAAATTCTTCGCTAATAGCTTGCGCAGGGTACCATGTTAAGTACGAAGAGTGAAGCTTTCGATGATGACCAGACGTATTCTAATGTGTTTTCCACTGTTTATGTAGTTAGTTCAAAGAAACGTTAAACCATGAATGTTCCAATTTGCATCGCCTTACAAATTGATATTTACATGGTAATAACAACTGTTTTGTGTCTGTATTTTTCATTCTGTGTTATTTTTATTAATACATGCAATTTATGAAGAATACTTTTATTGTACAGATTTTGCTTCATGATAGCATTCCGAACATATATTTATTACAATATATGATGCGCACAATGCATCAAATGCATTTGTTAAATTCACAACATTGGGCATGTTTTACCAACCAGTTATGTTGGATCCCGTATAATTTCGTCTTGAATGTGATGACGAATTGTTGCATTTAAACCAAAGGGAAAATGTAATAACTTGAATTGTAGCAAGTTTTTAATTGGAAAATAGCTGTGATATGAGATGATGAATCATTATAAGCGCATGCTTAAGCAGTTTAAAATGCAACAGGTTTTTCAGACATAAAGAGTTTATCTTGCCTCGAAAACTTAAACAGTATTCTTAAACGAAAAAGGGCCGAAGAAGATGAGTCGGCTTGGTTTGCATATAATTCTTTCTCCCTTGACCCGGTTAAAACTGGTTGGAAGTAAACTGTCGTCTGCTTCGATGATTTGTTTTTGAATGATTTTAGCAGGTAATGAAAAAATGAATCAGAACTAAACAGGGGCCTTATCAGAATAGCATGACCCAGGTCAGCAACTTTCACAGGGGTTGGTTGCGTCTAGCCTGTAACACAAGGCAGCTGTTAACCCCGCGGTACATGTATGGGGAAAGGGTTAAACAGACCGGGCAGGGGGAACATTATGAAGATGATAATTGAGCGGTGTATCCCGTGTGTAGGGCTACATTGTTGTATGCTCACAGTGGCTTGCAAATAAAACTGCTGAAAACAACCTGCAAAAAAAGTGGCTATAATGTGTCTTAGTAGTTATTATGTAAGGCCCTCATACCGTTTGTGCAAATGTTCTGTGTCACCTAGTTCGGGTGTAAACAGTTTCGTAGGACCATAGGTATACTGGCCTGTTTTTGTCAGCTGTGTCAAGATGACGTGCCTGGTTGACGAATTTTTGTTACGCCTTTATTTGTAAATGGGTTGTTAACAACACACCCTTTTTTTACTGCCCCGCCTCCAAAATTATAATTGATCTACAAATTGTGTGTTTGGCATCTTTGGATTTTTGTGTCCTTGAGTTTGGTCACTCATCCTCAACGTAGCAACAAAAACTCCTTTTTTTCTGCCGCGGAACTATATACAAAACATATTTACACGTGTAACCAGCCAAGAAGCTCAGATGTGAAAGAAGAGCGAACTTCCGCACTGCAGCTGCCCCTATAAATATTTTCACCGTGTCATGTTTGCATACAAACGCACTTATCTGGAGCCCGTGACTGACTGAGAACGCGCACATGGATCCAATGGGGCTTCTCGTCAGTGGTTTTTGTGGAATATGTCCCCTAACGATTGTTTTATCAGCAGTGGCAAAGCACAGGGGCACAT
Source organism: Hermodice carunculata (assembly GCA_964020975.1). Taxonomy (NCBI): domain Eukaryota; kingdom Metazoa; phylum Annelida; class Polychaeta; order Eunicida; family Amphinomidae; genus Hermodice; species Hermodice carunculata. The sequence continues at coordinate 34,450,278 of OZ026616.1, read as the reverse complement.
TCATCGGGAAACAGCCCATGGTGTGTGTGTGTGTGTGTGTGTGTGTGTTTGGGGGGGGGGGGGGGTCGGTGAAGGTAGCCAATCAAACTGCTCAACTGCAAATATAATTTCATACTTTAAACAAAACGTAACAACAGGATAATACAAGATGGGTTTTGACTACCATAATCACACTTAGGCATTTCAGTGGAATGTCCGGTGAACAAAATCAAATAAAAGGGTTTATTCGCCATTTGTTGGTCAAAGAATGTAGCTTTGATTCCCGCTGGCCCTCCTGACACAAGTTAAAACAGTTGCTGACGTGCTTCCCATTCAAAGATCTATTGTTTGCATAACAATAAGAACAGGGTTCTTTTCTATCATTAGTGTGCAGGATCTCCACTTGTCTTCCTGACACGTGCAAAAAACAACAACAACAACAACCAACAACAACAACAACAACAACAACAAAACTGTTGCTGAAGTGCTTCCCATTCAAAGTTTGCCTCGCAACTTTCCAACACACTGTGCAAGTTGAGGCCCTGACATTGCGATAGATAACATTGGATTCTCTGAGATACCCAGAACTCAAACTCCGAAGGACATGAGCGGTGTCACAGCCGTGACAGCAGTAACAGTAGGTCTCGGGGGAAAAAACTCAAGACGGCACGCTGTTGCAGAGGGCCACCATGTTGGAACTTCTTTGTCATGGCGTTATTCCGATCATGGAGATCGCTCCCTTCGCCTCGCCTCGTTGTGGTCGCGCTGATGTAAAACCACATGACGGAAACCATACAGTGGTTGACATTTCAGACCAAAATCTTCAAAGAATCTAGTGTTTTGACAAATTCAAAAGCATTTATCTAATGACAACACATCAAGGTGCTAGAGCAACGTATCTAATGGTCATGCAAGGAGATTCATTGCAAAGGAGCGGGTGCAGCTCAAGTAATAAGCCCGTTAACGTCAGCAAATTGACGCGACTGAACTTTCACCGCGGATTTCTCGGATTCGCCATTTGCTATGACTTTCCAAATTTTGAACTAACGTGTCTCTCTCTCTCTCTCTCTCTCTCTCTCTCTCTCTCTCTCTCTCTCTCTCTCTCTCTCTCTCTCAATAAAAAAAGAAAAAAATTAACCAGTCACCACGAAATAAAGAGGATATGGAAGATAAGAATGTAACTTAGGTACGCCCCTTTTAGTTTTGTTATTTTAAGTTTTCTCTCTCTCTCTCTCTCTCCCTCTCTCTCTCTCTCTCTCATTCTTTTTTTTTTTTTTTGAGAACCCTAAACATGACGGAAGTTAATGAATACCCGATAAAAGATTAACCAGCATCGTTTTCAAGAAAGGAAGAGAAGCAAACTGGGATAGCCACGTGAACTTTAAATATGTAAAAATTTAAGACTCTAAGTCAACTGTTTTATTTAATTCCCCCCGATAAATCATCAAATGGGACTCTTTACGCATATGAAATCTGCACATCGTCACCGACAAAAATACATAAATATGTATATTTATATATGTGAAATAAGCAACAACATGAGTTCGAAAGGTTGAAAAACCAAATGTATGGGGTTTTAAGATAGCACAGGGGGTTGAGCGATCTTCTGACCGTTAAGTCCCCACAATAAACCAATTAAGCGATGGCCTTGATCTTGTCAAGCAGTTGACTTTCATAGTTTTCTGACATGCCTAAGTACACATTTACCCAATGTCAAAAATTACTCAAATTTGACAGCATTTACTCAAATGTCAGAAACTTGACTCATTATTTTGAAACATTAACTCAGGGTGGGCAGCAAAATAGAGCTTTATTGTTTGGAGACTAATAAAGTGACGATTAGGTGCCATCATGGGGTTTCTTTTACATTTCTGGCCCAGAATGTCCATTTTTAGCCCTGCTGACCAAAGGTCCGTGAAATTTTGCTCGTTAGCGCGATACCGTCCACAGTTTTCAACATAGCCCCATACAACTTTCAGGTCTTATAGGGTGTATGAAAATCTTGGCCGAGTTCGATATTGGTGGCACCACCTACATTACTATGTAATATAGGGTCAAATGTGAAAATCTTGTGAATACTCTAGCATCCTTAATTTGTAGCGGATCTTCAAAAAAATTGGTGGGATTGATTGGGAGCTCAAAGTCTAAGTTGGTAATGATACTAGTGGCGCCACCTATAATTAGACAAATAATTAGCCAAAATGTGTTTTAAGATGTAAAATCCCATATTTGGAAAAGTAAATGGATTAGACTTGCCGCATTTATATGATATATATATAGACCATGGCCAAAGGTAGAATGTTATGTTATATCAGTGACCTTGACCTCTTTTAGTGAGGTCACCATGCCTGTAAAGTTGTAAAGGTGATTTTGTAATGGCCGGGTGTAGCTTGGACATCAAGGGCAAAGAGAATTGAGCCTCCCGATCAAAATTGTACTGGAAATATAATACATGAAAATGTACCTGGTGACCTGCTTTTTGGGTCACTGTGACCCAGTAATTATAGAGTTTGGCGTTTGTCCAAGTTTATCGTTTTTCCTCAATAACTCAAAAAGTTATTACCCGATTTGAACAAAACAGGCTATATGTGGAAAGCTGAATATTGGACGCATATTCGAACTAACAATGTTTTTTTAAAATCCGAGTTGAAGGTCAAGGTCAAATGGCCAGTTTGAATTTTGGGGTCATCTTGTGAATGCTCCGCACCCTTCAATTTTTGAGATAGGCCCATGTAACGTTTAGGAGTTATAAAGCATATAAAAATCTTTGGGGACATCAATGTTGGTGGCGCCATCTATAGTATTATGTAATAAACAGGTCAAAATGTGAAAATCTTGTGACCACAGTATTGTCCACAGTTTTCAAATTAGCCCAATATAACATTTAGGACTTGCAGGGGGTATAAAGATCTAGGTTTGGTTTTTTGTTTGTTTGTTTGTTTTTTTTTTTTGATGTTAGTGGCTCCACCTACAATATTATGCAACATATGGTCAAAAAATGAAAAATTTTGAACGCTGTAGTATCCTTATTTTTTGGCAGATCTTCACCAAATTTGGTGGGATTGTGGGGAGGTCATTGTCTGAGTTGCTAATGATACTAGTGGCGGCACCTATAATTTGATGGAAATTATGAACCAAATTGTGTTTCATGATATAAAATTCCATATCTCGAACAGTAATTGGATTAGACTTGCTAAATTTATAGTATATATAGACAATGTCCAAAGCTAGTACTTAATGTAATATAAGTGACCTTGACCTATTTTTGTGAAGTTACCATGCCTGTCAAGTTGAAAGAGTTGATTTCGTAATGGCAGGGTGTAGCTTGGACATCAATGGCAATGTCGGGACAGCACCAGGCCTAAGGGCCTCTTGTATTACATAATGTGGGTGACCTTGATCTTCTGTCCCAAGGTCACTGAAGACATAAAGTTAAGGACTCATTGCTTGTTTTCTTGGCACATGTAATAATATCCGTCTCAGGAATTGCACAAATAAACTATGATTAAATGTGGAACGAAGTGCCATCTGGTGGACAAACAAGACATTAAAATCACATAAGTTTTACATGTTCAGAAGCTACTTGAGGACTGGCAACTTTGAAATGAACAAGTGCAATATAGCCATGGTGCCAGCACAGCATTTGGCCCATATAACATACATGTTAGGTTTGTGCAGGTGGTGTTGCTTTAACTGTCTATTTTATAATCACTGGGACTGAATATAATGCCCCAGTTTGTCTCTACTTCAGCTTTACTCTGACAAGTGCGAAAATAAGGTAAGGTATCCAGTTAGAAAGGGTACATACTGGTTCAGGGGCAAGACAAATTGTTCTTATCTGAACTTGTACTATACAAATTTGGTAATAATGTTTGGTTTCATAGGTATTCTTCATTCATATTGAAACTCTGCATTTAAGAGCAAAGCTTCACATATTTAGCTAATGCATCACTTGGCACCTTTACATTTTTTTATTATTTCGTGGGTTTTCTTTGATGAATATTTAGCGAGGTAATGGGCCCCTGCTCAGAGAGACATGTACGGGTACAGGTTCCGAAACATGTTCTGTTTAGTTACCCGCTGAAGACTCTTTAATTTATTAGGGCTAATGCAGCCTGTGTCAAAGTTCTACAGAAAAACCTGTGCAATACGGGCAATAATACTTCTAAATTTATGTAGGTTAGACAGTGACAGGTTAGCATATGGAGTGTAAAGAGGTTGTGCTGTGGAATAGTGTAACGACTCCCAGGAAGTGGTTTTGGACGAAGAAACACAAATATTAAAAAAAAAAAGAATTACTAGCAGCACACCTTGATTGTAAAAGTAGGTTGATTGTCGTTGCTGCGGCCTTTGGGTTGTGGAAAGGAGCCACCTGCTATCCAAACTTTGGCGAATTATTTGGAATACAATTGTCACCAGGCATGCACGCACTCGGGCCAGCTAAATAACGGTCATGATTTTCCCCTTTTTATCACAGAAATTTTGCTTTTTTGAATCCATGTATCGTCACAAGAAATGTAAAGTGCCAAACTTTATGAAAATGGAAAAATGTCATTTCAATCGAAAGATCATTCACATCTCGATTGCAAAATTCAAATGATAGATTATATTGAGTCTACAGATTATGCGGATAAATTGGCATGGCACATGATTTAAGGCTAATGGAAGATTATTGGATAAAAACTTTGAATTCAGCTTATCCTTTTGGTTTAAACGACAGATTAATTGGTTTTGGTGACATAAGAAAAGTTGACTTGACTTGCTTAAATTATTCTAATACTCCCTTTTTTTCAATAATTCGGCAAATTTTACACGGAGAAAACGCAGTCATGGACACAGGAAATTAAAGAAATTTAGAAATTGTCGTGATCTAAATATTTCTGAATTAATTGATAAATTACTAATACTTTACAATAAAGGAAGAAATTTGTTATATATTGCTCTGAGAGGACTGGCAAGTGGAGATATATTTAGATTAAATGAACATATTGGCTCTAATGAGGAAGTAGGCCTTAATACACCTTGAGAATTTAAAAAAATAATTTATGCCTATACTTCAATATTGAGAAAAGCTCCAAGTACAAAGATAAGAAACTGACCGATTGTTCTGTAGTATAACTTTCATACATAAAATTAAAGACCAGCTTAATATTCAATCAATTTTCAAATTTCCATTTGTAAAAAAGATGATCCCAACTAATTGTAAATACAATAAACCTCCAATTATTTCCTTTAAATATGGATAAAATATTGGGCAATCAATTTTAAACTATTAAAATACACTGTTAAATATTTCAGATATTGATATTTTGTGAATAATACGTGTGACTGTTTAGCAAATGACAAGTACTCTAAATTTGTAGATTCATTTCACAAACATGTTTTTACAGGAGATCTCAACATAATTGAGAACATAAAACTAAGGAATTTAATGAAAAGGGTACTAAATTCAGAGAAAGTCACTCCTTAAACTTTCAAAACGTTTATAAATCTCTATGCGAATCCATAGACATTTTCTCAGTCAAATGGGCAAGAATGGAAAAGAAAAATGTTTCAGAATTTAAAGGTTGGTCAATAAATGTAAAAAAAGTTATTAAAGATAAATTATTCGCCCTCAGAGCAAAAAATAAGAAATTTGCATCAAGCATTTTTAAAAAGACAGATGTCTCTATTTATTTGAAAGATTTTCATGAAAGATTTGTCATTTGTCCTATAGATAAAGCTGGTAACAATTTTGGAATTATTTGAAAAAAAATATTACATTGACGTTTTAAAGAAAGAACTAGGTATAAACAACAATTTAAGTATAAAAGGTAATGATGTTTACTTACCAGTGCACCAACATAACGATGACATATTAAATTTTCACGAAAATTACATGTTACAAAATTGCAATATCAAAACATCTGATAAAGATCATTTACTTCCTCTAATATTCTGGATTCCTGTGCTGCATAAAAATCCTTATAAGTCTCGATTTATAGCAGGCGCATCTAATTGTAGCACTGAACAATTATCAGTGGAAGTAACTCTTTGTTTAATTACTACCAGAAAAATTTTTCATAAATACTGTTCTGGAATTCAAAGGTACACAGGTATCAATTGTTTCTGGAGTATTAATAATTCTATGGAATTTGTTTCAAAAATTAAAAATTTGAAAGCTAAGAGTATACATACTTTTGATTTTTCAACACTTTATACTAATTGACCTCTTCAAAAAGTTAAATTAATATTGGAAAAAATAATTATCAAAATATTAAAACATTCGGCTCACAAATAAATAAATATCAATGTTTTTAATAAAACATCATTTGGGTCAGAAAAAATGAAGAAGGAAAATAATTGGAAATCTTACACTTCAGGACAACTTATAGATGCAATTCATTTTCTTTTAGATGATAAATTTGTTAAATTTGGATGTCACATATTTCAACAAATAAATGGAATCCCGATGGGTAGTAATTGCCCTCCTTTACTTGCTGATCTGTATTTAACATGGCTTGAATTTGAATTCGTGCAAAATCTAATGAAAACAGATTTTCACCTGGCTAAAAAATTGTCCTTCATTTCAAGATATATTGATGATATTGCTTGCCCAAACGTTGAAAATTTCTTCGAAATTGCAAATAAAATTTACCCCAAAGAAATTCCTTTAAAGAGCAAGGATGTCGATCCTTATCATGATGCATTTCTAGATTTAGATATTAAGATAATTGATGATAGTTTTGTGACTAAAATTTATCACAAAATAGATGATTTCAATTTTGAAGTTGTTAATTATCCTTTTCCAGATAGTAATATCTCGGTGAAATTGGGTTATAATGCTTTTTTTTTATCTCAAATATTACGTTTCAGTCGAGTTTCGAATAAATTTATAGATTTTGCATTTAGAGTTAAATTTGTTTACAATAAACTCATATCAAGAGGTTATGAAACAAAGCTTTTGAAAAAATATTTTAACACTTTTTGTTGCAGACATCCAGAATTTGTTTTGAAATATGGCTTCTCTAATTTTAATACGTTCTGGCTCTCTATTACATCATAAATAATTTAAATGGTAAAAGTTTCTTACATACTACATAGTTATATTTATCCTATGTGTTTCTTATGCGCCAGATAGGCCTACATGACTTACATTAAGGTTTTTAAAATAATAAATTTTATGGTCTAATATTTACATGCCTGGTTTCCTCTGTGTGGAGTAGAAACAACCGGTGGTTTGGGAGAATGCCTCGAGCTGGCTCCCAGCCGCAGAGGGTATCAGACATGTGTATTTTATTTTTATTATTATTATTATTATTATTATTATTATTATTATTATTACTATTTCCAAGCTTTACTTAGTAATTTAGATATATGCATAGAACTGCTTATTTGTTTAGATTTCAGATATAATTAGTAAGGTTTTAGTTAAAATATGAAAGAAAAAGGTACATGAATACATGAATAGTTGCTCCAAAAGGTACAGCACCCCCCCCCCCCCCCGGCCAACCTAACCCCACCCCTAACCCGTAATGCATCTTAGACGATTCGAGATTGAGAGTTAACATGCCTCATGACGGAAATTTCAGTTGAAGGTTTCCGACTAATGACCCGTTTGTTAATTCATTTGGCTCTTTAAACCTAGAATTTTCAAAACATTTATATTAAATGTGATGTAATTGATTTGTTATTAATACAGAACTTCTCATTAGTAGTGATTGCATCGGCTGTGAAATACAGCGTGTTTATAATAAATAGGCCTATTTTTATTGCTGAAACGGAACAACGAAGATCTGACCAGTTTTCAGGTGTGACGCAATTAATAGCGTGACTCTTTTACGTCACGTCGTTACATTTGCGTTTTACTTGAAGTTGAAGAACTGGTTTGATCTGTTTGATCTGATCAGTCCGTCAGGTAGGCCTCGTCAGGTCTGTTGTAAGACCAGGCGCTGTAGGCAAGTGTGGGATGGTTTATTATTTTATTATTCTATTTTGTTAGGCTTAATCAGGAATGTTAAGTGTAGTTTCATCATATTTATGTCATGTGGGCTACGTTTTTAAGTAGGCCTATTAACAAAGGAACATCATATTCGCTTTATTCCGTAATACATCAGCTCGGGATGTTTGTATTGGAAATGCAAGCATGGTGCCGCCAGTTAGCGGAATGACTTGTCCGGGGATTAATGGCACCGAAACAAGTCTTGCGCTGGTTCCCCGCTGATGACCCGATTTTTTAAAGGCTAATAATGCCTAAAACTTTCTTCGAAATTTCAAATTTTATGAATATGATTTGTTCCTGTCATAAATTAATTTGCTATTATGATTTAGAACAATAAAGTTTTTCAGTGAATAGGACTTTGCTCTTAGAATATCGAACTTGGATAGTGTTCAAACGGTACATGGGCTTACAGAATTAGGTTTGTTAACTTTCTCTTTGTTTTACATTTGGTGGTCGGGTCATGATTTTACCGTTATAGTTCAATCCTCCGATACCTTAAAAAGAACAGGTCCCAAACTTGCTTCCCGCCTTGGGAACATGCTATACGTGGTATGCAGTATCAACATTTCTTCAGAAACTTGCATACAACGATTGTTTTTTTCTTGTCAATTTAAAGGCTGCCTCCTTAGCTGACTTTCTCGGGGCGATAGACTGTTGGCGCCCGGTGAAACAGGCGGCCAACAATCTATCGCCCCTAGGAAGTCTGCTAAGGAATCAAATTTGACGGAAAATTTAAACAAATTACATTTTGTTAGAATAAAATTTGCATTATTAAATTCTGGAGTATAATACGCACAAAACATTTCCCTTTAAAATATTCCATGTCCTTGTACTTTGCAGACCCCGACGAAAGATACACACACATATAATATATATATATATATATATATATATATATATATATATATATATATATATATATATATATATATATATATATATATATATATATATATATATATATATATATATATATATATATATATATATATATATATATATATATATATATATATATGGCACTCTGCGCGCACCATCGAGATTTCGCCTCCGTATCAGCCTGTTGCCATCTTTCAATTGAAAAGATAAGCAAAAAGGATATAAATGACACTCCGGCTATCGTATTTAACTGAAAAAGAATACTCCTCTTCAGATCTGCCGGTAAGCTTCTTCGATCAATGTTCTGCAGCAGTTTCTTGTCAGAGAAACCATGACGAGTTGGCCATTGAACGAGGAAGTGGTCACAATCCTCATTTTCTGCAAATTTTGCATCTTAAATGAGTCGTAGGTTTCATATATTTTGGTACCAGCTTCAAAATCTCGAGTAGGTCTCTCCTGTCTTGACAAGCGCTGACTCCTCATGCAATTGTACAGATAAGCATATAAAAGAATGCAGTAAATCCTTGTTCAAGTATTGGCCGTGTAGATAAGGAAGACCTGTACGGGTCCTTTTTGTCGCCTCTGTTTGGAATTCCAGGAAGTGTAAACTACTGGATAGGCCACTTAGAATACGACTCGAAGACTCTTTACCCACTAATGGATTGCATGCACTCTTATATGGAGGAAAACATTGATTGACCAAAATGCCAATTTGTGTCATGTTGAAAGTACAATAGGCGTTGTTAAATGTACTCCTTGAGGGCCCAACGTCCATTGTAAGATTCTTCAGACCCCTTCAGACACCTGCTTGAATTACAAGTTCGTGCTTAAAAACCGCAGACCAAAGCCACTTCAAAATAAGTCAGGATATACGTCGGGTGGGTGTCTTCGAAGTACATTCGAAAGGTCGTGCTTCATCGATAGTGGTCAGCCCCTGGACTAAACTTTGTTTAGTATCTTATGGAATTATTATTATTATTATTATTATTATTATTATTATTATTATTATTATTATTATTATTATTATTATTATTATTATTATTATCATTATCATTATCATTATCATTATTATTATTATTATTATCATTATTATTATCCACTTTTTTCTTACAAACTACAAACTGCACTTTTGCAATTTAGCGGGACTAAAGCTTGACTTGATCTTCATTGGTGGCTCTGACGTCATTTCCTTAATTTTTCTACATTTGTACAAAATTATGTAATGGCAAAAATGCATCTGAGCATGGTAAACATAGGAATAATGGAGTGCGTGTATTTTTGTAATCACGTTTTTACATCTATAAGTAAATTATTTTATTCCATGTGAACAGCAGCTTTTACATGTGTTTGTCATCTTTTAAAAGCAAACTACCGATGGCACAAGTAGAGTTTATGATGCGACCACCTTCACAGAGTCCGTCATCTGATGATCTGTATTGAGCTGATTTATTTGTCCAACGTTGACCTAATGTAAACGAAATGATATTGTTTTCTGTTTGGTATCATAGCGTTCAGTAATATTCTTCCTGTGCATGGTGAACTTGTGTATCCACATATCCTAATTCAAAGGATCTTCGAAACCTATTGATGCAAAAACAATAACCTTTTTGAGTTTAATCATCGCACTAACGTGAAAAATGTGGACTTTATTATTTTTTCTGTACATCTAAAATTGTTTTGAGATTCATCATTCTTGCGTCAGCGATCTGTGGAAATAAATGTAAACATTTCATCATTCACATTGTTTCCGTTTTCCTGTTATGAAGGAACAAAGCATGTTGACTCATGTGCTTTGTTTCTCCGAAGGATTCAATCCATTCCATTGTGTAATCCCCTTTTATCTGTATGAATCAAATTACCAAAAATAGTAAGAAAATGTTCAAACTCGAGATTATAGATCACAGGATTGATGGTTCGATTAAGGATGTATCCAGACGAAATTAAAAATATTTGGAGGTTCTTCTGTGGGTGCTACATGATTAAAAGTTCCGTACGACTCATTGATCAACACGCTAGTTGCCAAAAAAAGTTTTAATGATTCCTTCAGTTGTGTTGGGACCAAATTTTCTACACATAGGTAACAATATGAAAGGATATCTGAAGAGGTATAAAAAGATTCAGATGAATTTTAAATTATCTGAAGCTTGAAGTTCGCTCAAAAAACGGAACAACATTGATGCATCAATGCATACACAATCAAACCAAAAATATCAACATATTACCATGAAAGGATATCGCAAGAGGTATAAAAATTGGCAGATGAAGTTTTCTCGAAAATGGAACAACACTGATGTGCAAATGAATACACAATGAAAATAAAACTATCAACATATTACCAAAGTTACCAAGGGATACATAATGAAACGAAGGGAGGCATAAAAATACTTGCCATTAAATCCACACGCTGGATTTCAAACTGTGGTAGTCTGTTATCGTGGAAGATTAAGAAGTAACATAGTTTACGGTTGGTTGTCTTTTGGATGGAACCCAAAATTTATTAGCAATGTTAAGTATACCAACTTACCATGATGGAAATGAAGAAAGGTATCCACAATGCTTTGCCTGCAAACTACTTCTCTCACAAAATCTGGTACACGGGCTTGGGCTACCATTAACACTCCGTGCCCATGGGCATGGCGGGCCATTGTTCGAGATATAAGGACCCTTACCCCCCCCCCCCCCCCACCATGGGGTTGAGACATTAGCCTGTGACAAGGTTGAGACTATAACCCACCCCGTCTCACTCGGAAAGCTATTGACTCAGTCAGATATATGATGATGAAAAAAATAATATTCTGCGTGAGCAAAGCTTTCTTTCAAAAGCCAGCATGCCGACAGTTACGATGAGAGAAGAGACTATAATTACGGTATGGGCCAACATGTTTCGTCGGCTTTAGGCGCATTGCGCCCAAAACATCGTCGAGAAAAGCTGTTGACAGAAACTCAAAACTTGACACTGAAGCAGCTAAAATATTATCAGAAACTAATACGTGGTTATGATTGGTTGTCTTTCTGTCTGGAGGTCACGGTGAAAGATTTTCAGCGCAATTATAGGGAAGCTTATGGTAAAAAGATTTTCTCTGCAAATAGGTTTTATCTTTAGCACGCATTTGAAATAATTCCAGCAAGTAGATGGTAATGATTGGTCTGGATATAAATCAAAATAATGATAATGATAAAGAATAAAATAGTACAAAGTTGTGATCATTATCGTTGTAATTTTGCATTTTTCATGTGAATTTTATTGCTACAATTTGTTAGATATCGCTAAATGCTTGTGTCGTTACAACGCGGATACTTACATATGCAAATAAAGCGTGGTATTTTTATCATAAAAGCAGCAGATCCACTTGGATAAACCATAGATCGTCGACTCTTTCGGCGATCCATGGCTAAAAAAATGGACAGGCGTAAAGGCAGTCCGAGAAACAGCTTAGTACAAAAATAAACATAAATGACCTGCCAATAAGCTTATTGATTTTTTTGTTTCTACTTTGGCTTTAAGTGGAACCCAGAAACGGCAAAAAAACCCTCGAAAGGCGAAACAAAACAAAATACCCCCTCCCCACACACAATATTTTCGTACTTATATTTAACAGTTTCAGAGTTCAGGTCTGCGGTTGGTGTAAATTAAACATCATCCCTCACGGAAGACAAAATGGATGTAAATCAATCATTATAACTCACGGAAAGCAAAGCGAGAGGTTTTAACTGTAAGTTAGTCATGCAAAAGACCTGCATCAACAGCTGACCTTGTGGACACAGACGCCTACAACTTATCCTGATAAGTCTCCTACAGTTACCAAGATTATCTGCTGATAAGAGACCAAAATAGGCATCCTTTGACACAGGCAACTTCATTTTTTTTTAAATCCATTTTTCAATTTAAACTTATTTATTTAACGTGGATCACCTAAGAGCGCAGAGGTACAAAATGAATGGCTCTCTATACACAGAGAGGCACACGATCATATGTGAAACACACAGGACACTACAGTTCAGAGGAGAGATCAATTGATCAATATGGTAGTATCAAATTCATTTCGTGCTAACTCAGTATTTAAACCGTCTTTTATCTGTAATGAAATTTTGAACAGTATCCAAAGTCTACAAATTTTCACAAGAGGTAAGATTATCATTACCGCGTGTAAGATAAGTAAGCAAAACATTGCCCATTATACAGACAACTAGGTTTGGATTAACGCCCGGTGCCAAAATATTACATACCGTTTTGAATGAAGAGAAAAAGAGAGGACATTGAAAAAAAAAAAGCAGTGGTATGTACTCTCATTAGGATGTAAGCAATGACGTGCTGCAGATGGAATAACATTTCATCGATGAAGATGAGAGTTGTGTCGGCAGAAATTCAAATGCGGCTGAGTGTGAATCACGGGGTGTGAATAATATTGGGAAATCTTTTGCCATGTGAATAGCGACCTGGGATGAGAGAAAGGTTCAATGAACACAAGCGATCACGGCAAACAGAGTACACTGTGAAAGATGCAAGCATGTAACGACCTCAACAACACACACAGCAATATAACATGTAATATGAGAAATACAAAGAAAACTAAGATATAACATTTTCAAACAGTGATTGAAGGATCTGAATACTACTGGCCATTTCCAAAACGCCGGCTCTGATGTGTACGTAAGGGAAAAAGGGGAACTGTTAAATGTGGTAACTCTAGCTGGTTGTGGTGAGACGACCCGGATTTAGATTGGCTGTACACTGCGTTACCCTGCAGTACATGTAAATAAAAATATAATGGGTTCTCCAAACACACACACACACACACACACACACACACACACACACACACACACACACACACACACACACATACATACATACATACATACATACATACATACATACATACATACATATATATATATATATATATATAGTCTTTAAAAAAAACCCCAAACAATTCGACTTATTCAGATGATCAAATAACATCTATTTATTCTTCTGGCCAATTCGATTTAATCGTCTGAACAAACATATTTAGTCACGTGATGAAACAAGAGTATATTACTCTGATTAAATCGATTTGATCAGAAGAACATATCGATTTAATCAGAAGATCTAATCAATTTATTCAAAGGAATAAATAGACAATATTTAATCACATGAACAAATGCATTTGTTCACCTCATGAAATCGATTTGTTCTTCTGATCAAATATTTAATCATCTGATAAAATACTGAACAAAACAAACGGCGTTCTATAATATACATATATATATATATATATATATATATGTGTGTGTGTGTGTGTGTGTGTGTGTGTGTATACTGCCTACAAAAAATGTATACAATGGAATAGGTCCTACAGCCGGTTTATGGATCATGCCCATTGTCTGCGGGTCAATTATTATCCTCAAACCGGACCGTGGGCAGTATATACCAAATTTAGCTCATCGGTTTCTGGGCATTAATTGCCTCCCATAATATCTGGGCAGATTTGCTAATTTGTACGTATCTAAAATCTCTTAGGTAGCGCATTGAATTTAAGGCAAACATATAATAGTTTATTCGCATTTTTCAACTGCCGATAAACCGAACAATTACCCACCAGACGGTCTGGGGGTTACAATATATATATATATATTTAGAAGTGGTATGTACTTTTATAAATAAATAAATAAATAAATAAATAAACAAACAAACAAACAAACAAACAAACAAACAAACAAACAAACAAACAAACAAACAAATACACACACACACACATATATGTGTGTGTGTGTGTGTACAGTGCGTATAAGATATCACAAACTATGTTACCATACAAATTGTATACGTGGGAAATATTGCCATCACTATATACAAATATCTATAGTCAAAAGGCCATTAAAAACTCAGATTGATATAATATAGTAAAATATATTGACACTATACATACCTTTAACTATTGCGATATAATTTTGGAGTAATTATGAAAATTTAGTCAATAAATATATACGCTTAATTTTGGTCAACTTAAAGCTATATATCATAAGATAGACAGCATAGAGAGTGTTTGGCATCTAATTTAGCCAGTTGGTCACAATTGACTTAAAAAAAAGAGAGTATAATGCTGCATGATTATGACAAGGAGACTAAAACGTTTTAGCCTCATTGATGATGGAAAGGATTAGAAGACAAAACGGCAACTTTTGACTAAATAATTTTGTACTGCATCAGATATTAGTATATAAAAATATCTGGTAGTTCTTTGATGCCAAAAAGGAAAATATGTATCAGTCTTTCGCTAGCTGCATGGATTAAAAAGGTAACATGAACGCCCGGAGGGGAGAGAGGTATTATATTATCGAAAAGTTTCTTTCGAGGGAAGGCATATATAGGACCAAAAAAACAAAAGAAAAAAAAAAAAAAACAAAACAAAAAAACAAAAAAAAAAAACAAAAAAAAAACAAAAAACAAAAAAAACGAAAACAAAAAACAACAACCCCCACCCCACCCCCAAAACAACAACAACAACAACAACAACAACAACAACAACAACAACAACAACAAAAAACAAGAATAAAGAAATGACTAACATCTTCAGTCGGAAAAGAACAGGAGCAAGTAGGACCTGGAATTAGGTCAAAGCTGAAGTGTAGGGAAACCCAGCCGGAGCTTGGTTAGGCAGATATTAGAAAAAAAAAAGATGCCCGCAGGAAAAGAAGTCGGGGACACTGTCCGCCGCCGGCAAGGTTGACTTGAGTTTTCGATAGACACAAAGAGAAGGCATGTCGTGTAGGTGAGATCTAGAGGCACGTTGCACTTGTGATTGTCTATGAAATAGATTAAAAACTGCGGAAGTGGAATAGTGACTGACACATTTACTGACAAAAAACTGAGATGTCTCTTGACGATTCAAAATGTCCATGACAAAATATCAGCAGATTGAGAATATATGTGTAATGGCTGAGAAAACCCACAAGCAGTGTTAATGTGAAGGGTGGAAAATGTTACCCTGACCTGTCCACGATAGTGATAAGGGACATATTCAATGGTAACATATTTCGGCGTTAGCGTTTCGGCGTTTCAGGGCGGTTCCCGGCGTTAACCAGCGTTTGCCAGCTTGAGACAGCGTTAGCCGGCGTTACAAACGGTGGAAAAAGTCGACTAAGGCTGGGAAACGCCAAAATCAAATTAAGCCTCTCGGAGCTCGGCGTTTGCCAGCGTTAGTTAGCGTTTTCCAGCGTCAGTCGGCGTTTCCCAGCGTTTGACACCCTTTCAACGCTGGCAAAGACTCTGTAGTTCTCTTAGCCAGCAAACTCACTGGGATACATGTGAAATTTGAATTTAATTGAACTGGGATGACAAGGATCCATGGAAATTTGTGTTTTGTACTTGCAATAATCATCAATATACTTTTATTTTCCAAATTAAATTCCTTGTATTATATTTAAGTCAGCAATGTATAGTTTTGGGCTAGCATAGATGTAAATTCGGGTGAATATAATGCATGAAATTTATTACTAAATATATTATTTATAAATATTAAATGAAACGTCTTTTTACAAGCAATTTGGCTGGACTATGCATCTGTTCTGCCAATTCGCTGTGTAGGGCAAACAAATGAACACATACAAAACTAAAAGTTTTCTCGCTATAACTAAACAACTTTTCGTTACATCTAAAAGTTTTCGTTATAAGTGAGAGTTTTCTCGTTATAACTAAAACCTTTTCGTTATAACTAAAAACGTTCGGTTACAAACAAACAAACAAACAAACAAACAAACAAACACAAACCCCCCCCAAACTCACTCCCACTCCCACCCAAAAAACGTTTGGCTAGGACCAAACGTTTTTTCATTATAACTAAACATGTCGTTAAAACTAAAAACTCTTCGTTATAACTAAAAAACATTTCGTTATAACCAAACGTTTTCTCGTTGTAATTATAAAACTTTTTGTTATGATCAAAAGTTTTCTCGTCATAACTAAAAAAAGTTTCGTTATAACCGAAAGTTTTCTCGTTATAAGCAAAAGTTTATCCATTGCTGAAAAGTGCTTGTCAAAAGAGAATATCTTTGCATCCTGGCAGCAGGATGGTCCTCACAGCCTGGCCTGTCGCGGCTATAGTGCAGTAGAGTACAAATACAAAGGTAAAGGAGCTGATTTACAATAAAATAGCACACTTGGACGGACAGCTTATTAAGACTGTCGGCAGTACTACAGACTCCGTTACATCATAACATGTCGCACTGTTTTCCAAACCTCCATGACTGAACAACTAGTGCAGACTGTCACAATGTGACCGCGACGATGCGATGGACTCCGTCACATGTTGCATCCACGCCTAATCCTTCATATGACTCCACATGCTATGCATACTGCCCTGGGGATAGTGGGGAAGACTCTACTGCACTATAGCCGCGACAGGCCAGGCTATGAGGACTATCTCCTGCGGCAGTGTGACAGACTTTGTCACATGTCGCACCGTCACCCAAACCCCAATAGGGAATAGTCCTGATGGTAAAATTGTGATTTGAAAAATTAAGTGCTTTCTGTTGAGTTAACATGAAGTATTAACCCAAAACCCTACCACCTTCAGTGTGGTTTAAAATAGTGAAAAAACAAAGGTTTTTTTTTATTCTTTTCTTTATAATTTTGTTTTTGTTATGTTTTTTACTTTTTATGTTTTGGGTTTTTTTCATCTCATTTTCCTGGCTTTTTTGATAGATACAATTAGACACCCTATTAAGGATTCAATTTGAAGACTGCATTGTCAGTCCTCTGATTGTGCCTCTCAACGCAGAGGCCATTCCTAGTTATTCAATGACTTCAAAGACTTACATGTACTTGTCACAGTAGATCTTTATTATTCGCAAAGAGTTGATAGGAAACATTTTTTTTTTTTTAGAAAAGTAGAGTGCAAGACAACTTATAAAGACGAAGACAGACGACTGTACTAAACATGGTATGAAAACATTCTGGCATGAAAATTGACCATGATACATTTTGAACACAGTTACAGCATTATGTAAAAATGAAAATATACCTTTGGATTGTCAGCAGCTTTTAACTGGACAAGTCTGCATGATTTGTCAGTCAGGCAACCAGCATATCTGATCGCTCAGCAGTTGCCCTCTGTATGTGTCATCTGATCTCGTACAAGAGGGGTTAATATACAGATTAGTCCTTCCCCCATATGTGAATTGTAACTTGGATTGTATCTGTTTATTGTTGAAAATACAATACTTTTCACTCAACTTGACTAGTTTAATACAGCATATTCAAAATAAGGATCTATCACTCAAGTGCTCTGTTTGCAAGACTTTTTTTTTTACCTGTTAATATGCAGTCATAATAGCAAAATAATGCATTACATGTGAATATGAAAACCGAGTTTGTCTACTTCATGGACAATCGAGCCCCCAGCAAAACAACAAATGTTTAACTGGTGAATGTCCTGAGTTGAGATATGTATGTACTATTCTGTGTTCGCAGGGATATGATTTTTAATGTCACAATGATAATGCATTAAAGAGACCAACCTATCCCGAACATCAACATATTAAACTGTACCCCTACATACAGGACATGTATGTTTCCTGCAGCCCGTATCTCCCAGGCATGAAATTTTTTATTTACATCCAGCCTTTGGACATTGAGGTTGCTGACATTCCCCCTTCCTCGACACTCCCCGGGGCACCCCTTGCTGAAAAAGGTTTAAATTTTCTTTCCAAAAGGTACAATACCCTGAAGTTAAAATAATTCACCCAAGACTTACTTTTGCTTTTTATGATAGAGTTGCTCCCTTTTTTTAAACAATGATTTGTTTCATTATGTCTCAAACATGAGAAAATCGTAAAAACAACAGTTTTTCTCGTTATAACTGAAAGTTTTTGCTTCAAAAACGAAATATTTTCTGAATATAAGGAAAAGTTTTTTAGTTATAACGAAAATTTATTTAGTTATAACGAAAAAACGTCTGTTATAACGAAAAACCTTTAGTTATAACGAGACGCTTTTTTAGTTATAAGAGAAAACTTTTGGTTATAACGAAACGTGTTTTAATTATCTCGAAATTTTTTTTTTAGTTATTGCGAGAAAACTTTTGATTTTAACGAAAAAGCATTTTATTCATAACTAGAAAACTTTTAGTTGTAATGAGAAAACGCTTGGCTATAACGAAAAGTTTTTTTTAGTTACATAACGAGAAAACTTTTGGTTACAACGAAAAGTTATTTTAGCTATAACCAGAAAACTTTCGGTTATAACGAAAAGTTATAACGAGAAAACTTTTGGTTAAAGCATTTTTTGCGGTAATACGCTTCCGTAAAAAACAGTCCCGCTCTGCTCTTGGTACAGCATGTGGGCATACTATAGAGGGTAAGTGTAGGATTTGTCTTTGATCTGTGATACTATTTGATTTAACATTTAACCACTCTTTTGGGATGGTATGGTAGTCATGAATTAGAGCCCTTTTCCTTTTCGCTTGGAGGCGTCACCTGCTGGATTAGTTAGCGATTGTGCCTTTTCGCGTTTCTGCAGGGAAACTTCTGCTTTTCTGGGCATACCGTGGACCGCTTTGGGTATCTTTGCTTGTGGGGTGCGAAAGTCCAGCTTCTTATATTCCAATGCTGCTCCCCCGTATCAAACCATGAATTGCATTCGATGAAGCATGAACTGGTGATCCTTTACACCATTGTATAAATTACAGTGGTGCATCCAATTCAGGATTAGCCTCACATTTAACATACTCTGTATTAAGCCAATGGAAATGTTCTTTTTTTAGCAGGAGTACAGTAAAGGGCGTGTTACATGTTTACAGAACTTTACACAGAAAACACGACTTTCCTCCAAACATGTTCTTATATTCCCTAGACTTCCTTTTTTGCGATCATACAAATGCCTCCGGCTGTGAGCAGGTAACAAATATAAAATGTTTCAACAAATGTCCAAGTTACGCAAAGGCCTAAGAAAAATATAATGTGTGGTTCCGGTAACCCGACCGCACCCTACTGAAAAGGCCCAACCCCAAATAAATTATATGCAGAGGCTCCAACCTGCCGCTGGTACAAAGTGGGAGATCTCCCGCTTTCAGTTACTGAAAAGAAGGAGGTTGTACGTGAGCGAGCGCCGAAGGCGCGAAGCTTATATAGGGGGGTCCTGGGGCATGCCCCCCTCCCCGGAAAATTTTGAAATTTTAAACTTTATTTGCTGCATTCTGAGCCATTTTGAGCCATTTCAGGCAACATCAAAGACATTATCAATCCTGCAAATAATCATTGAACAGCTGTATACATTACAGTGTTTTCCTCACATTGTAAGCAGAAAGGTGGCCTACCTTACACTTTTTTTCATGAAAAGTCTTTCAATTCTTGATGAAAACCCTGTATTGGACAAAAGCAAACAATTATACATGTATCTTTCTTATCAGCACCTTTATTTTCTTGCCATCAAGTTGTCTTCATTTCTACAACACATCAAGATAAATCTCACCCAGCTGACTTCTCCTCACCTTGTTTGAGCATTTAAAAATAATTAGTACTAAGAACTCATTATTTTATAATTCTCACACAAGGTGACAGAACTACTCAGTGCTGCAATCTTATCACATCTTGTCTGCCACATTTTGGCAAAAAACTGGCTTGGTACTTCGCCCTTTACTTTGTCAGATTTTCGTTTCCGTTCGAGGAACGCTTCGCCCTGATGGGCCCAAGTGATGCGGAAGTAGTTTTGTAGGGCCCTCTATAACACAGCTTTCGCGTGTATATGGGGTGATAACGCAAGCAAGACAGTACCACTCTGTCGCTCTTGTACCGCTGCTGGGTGCTGCCGATCGATAAAAACATTTTCAACTTTTCTTTTTTTGGTTAGATTTTTAGAAAAGTGGGGGACTTTATACGGAAACGGGAGTGCAGGAGACTTTATAAAACAGTTAGAAAAGCGGGAGAGTTGGAGCCCCTGTGGTACGAAACATCTCTCTCTCTCTCTCTCTCTATATATATATGTATAATAGTTTCAAGCCGCCCTTACCTAGTCAAAATTGACCAACCCTGGCTCAAATATTTTATCGAGACAGTGGATGTCATGTGCCATTATTTTGCATTAAAGTCAACTCAAACACAGTATTTTATTTCTGCTTGTCTGGAGGGTTAGCTTGGGCCAGGGGAACAGCATAACTGCATAGTCACGGTTGTTCGGTGAAACAATATAGCCCTGCTTGTTGGGTGATCATTATCCTACTATTTTGCTAGGTTCAAGGTGTCCGTTCTCCGAGTTACCAGGGAAGCAGTCGTTAAAGTACTCTAAAACATGACTTACTGTCCTATATTTAATAAGTCTGCTCGGTTGTGTCTGAAGTAGTTATCATCGTTAGTTACAAATTCAAATGCAACACGATACCTTGAGCTAGCAAATCATGCACGTTGGCGAGAGCTATTTTGAACATGGTGCACTGCATTGTGGGACAGTCACACAAAAATACATTTGATTTGGATATCAAAGTGAATCCTTATTGATGCTCATATATATGCTTTTGGTTTCATATATTATAACCTTCCTCCCTTTCCATGATCGTCCCAATACTATCCTCATTTACAAACTGTTGGGTGCAGAATTCTAAATTTTCGAAATGACAGCCAAGTCCTTGGTTTAGACCCGATTGGATATTTTGAATATCTAGTGTCCATAATATATATATGATCAGTGTTTACAGAAGGGTAATTTGTCGAATAAATGTAATGTAAAATATAATAAATGTAGTGTAAATAAAATATATTTCCAGTGTGAGTATTACCCAAGGCTGTAAATACGATGCCTTGTAATTACCAGTTGTTGGCGGTGGTGGGCCCCAGAATAGGAATATTGTATAAAACACTGCCATCGTCCCCAGCCTATAAATGAAGTGACAAGTGCCCCCCTGCTGCATCACAGGTGGAGCTTAGTGGAGAAAGTTGCCCACATAGTGGATACAGGTCCGAAAGTACCGTTTTTTTTATACAATTGGTAAAAACTATATATTTTCTAAAAAAGTACATTTGATAAATCTCTGGAAAACAGTAAAATCTTTTTAAGTGTTAAAAATTTGGTACAAACTCCTTAATTAAAAGATTTTAATTTTGCCTGCTTTTGCAGAAAAAGAAATAGCACAAACACCACAATGGGAAACATTATTTTCATATTGGAAATAAAAAAGTACACTTGTTACAGAAAAAAATGTTTTTTAAACTTTGGAGAAGAGTTTTACTCCAAAATTTACAGGTTGTGTACATTAAAATTATTGTTCTTTAATCTTAAAAAAAAATAAACAGCCATAAAAACTAAGCCCCTTTCCAAATTTTTAAAATACGGTTTTGCAGAGCAATAAGTGTGCTTTAATTCGACACTATAAACTAAATCTGATTTGCATCTTTTAAAATGCAATTTCAAATTTTATGCAAATTTAAGAATTTTAATCAATATATAGTTATATTGATAGCGATGCAAAACTTTATAATCAGTGACAAAAAATCTATCTTGATGCTGTATTTTTTTCAGAATAGAAAATATACACTTTTTTTAGGTATTAGGTGGCAACCATTGACAGAAATTTTTGTACACGAGAGGCATAAAGTGTACCACGCCTCTAAAACATGCTATCCAAGCTAATTCAAATAATAGGTGTCTTATGCTTCAGCCTATCTTGGGCTGACACTCTAAATTTCCACAGAAAATGTAAAGTATGACTTCATTGCGAATATTTTGAATGCACGGCACACTGAGCAAATATAAGACTTTACCGTTCCATACGGGAAACTGGGCGGTATTTGTCATTACACACGTGTCGTAGAACTGCCAGAGCATGGTTATGCATTTATATCAACATCGTTGGTGGTACCAAGATGCCTAGAATCCCAACCTATACTCCTTTTCCGGTACTAGGCGACCACAGTGACAACTCAGGCAGGAAGGTCCCGCAAGGGGTGAAGAGTGTGTGGAGTGGTGAGGTGCGGTGGGGTGACATGAAGCATTGATGAAGACAGCATTGTTGGAGTGATATTGTTGGATGATTATTTACTTCGCAACGATGTAGGAGAGTGGAAGGAATGTAATCGGACAGGAGATTCTTAGCGCAGCTTTCTACATGAAAACATTGGCATAAAAATCTCGTCTTTATTGGAGGGTAAGGATTTCGGCGAACGTATGAAGATCAAATGTGTGCATTCGTATTTCAGTATTAATTTGGTAATGGTTCAAATGACACAATTTTGAAGAGCTTGCGGCTTTTGCTGGAGTTGTCAAGAGTATGAGTCTCGTACAACGTCGCAATAATCAAACTGCGGTAATACTACAGGCTTGTAAAATATCAAACTGGTTTTGGCACAATGTGATTTCCTTCTCCTTTCCAGCATTGACAACCTAGAGTTTACTTCCTTACACATATATTCAACGAACGTTGAATAGAACATGGAAGAGTCAAGTTTAATGTCAATTTGAAGGTATTTTTATATTGACAGTTGTGCCATGTGATCACCAAAATAAATAGTTAGTGGTGGTATGCTTTTAAGTCTTTGAGAAGCGCCCAAAAGGTAATGTTTTCCTGGTGTTCACAGTGACCCGCTTAGCCTTGAACCTATCTCCGATATTTTGCATTTCAAAATTACGGGTATTTTGCATGTCAAATGCGTCTTTGTGTGCTAAGCAGAGTGCGGGATTATCGGCATGTACGAAGAAAAAACAATAGAGGACCCATGATAAAACCCTGATTAGTACGAAAGTTGATTGGCCGAAGTTCAGATACTCAATCATTGATTTGCAATTGCTGCTTCTTACTTTTCTTAGTCGTGTTGCTTTGGAAGATATATAGGTCCGATATTTTGCGCCTGTATGGTACCACGCACGTCTTACCGGCGTACACTTCACTGATTAATACAATTATATATCGGTTCGCAGTGTGACCTAACGTCACTCAATTATATTTGTCCTGATTTAGGTCAATTTGATGTTGTATGCATGTACCTACAAAGTCACCTTTTGAAAAACTCAATATGGTTGGCATTAAGTCCATCTTGAATTTAGCAAATATAACATATACGGTATTATTGTTCAGGGTTCCCTTATGTAACTATCTTGGTCCTCTTCTGCAAGTACTGCAATCGTGATGATCCTACAGACTGATATTATGGAATGCAAAAAAAAAAAAGTGAATTATTTGTTATTTGAATGAATATATTTAGACCTCACTGTGGCATTTTATGCAAAAAATATGTTGTTACGAGAAGTTTATCGGGGAAACACTTTTGATTCGTATGCCATAGCCACTCATTTAAATTTAACCTCAACTACTTTAAGTGAAACTGATACAGGAATATAATTGATGATGTAAAGTATGAATCGCTTCACTGGAAACGCGCCCCGGAAATGTTCTAGCACGGAAATTCCCGGAAGCGTCAATTGATGGGGGGCTCAAGGGGATAATCCAATTCCTTTTCCGTAGACAGATTTTAAAACATTAAGTAATTTTTTTATTTTAATTACACATCATGTTGCACGATCATAGTTTTTATGGGTCAAGACAAAATGTAGGTAAATTTCCACTTCACATAAAGAGAAAAATTCTGAATTCCAATAAAGAAAGATGTCCCCTACCTAATTCACTCTGATTTTGAGCGATTAGAATCACAAGTAATAAACTGCCAATTTCGTTGAGCATTAATTTTTCAAACTCAGGCCAACGGTGCTATTGATGTTACTCAGATACCCTTATGCTTAAGTATGTATATATGTATATATGTATGTATGTATGTATGTATGTATGTATGTATGTATGTATGTATGTGTATATATCTGTCCCTGTATGTATCTAAATATAATCGAGTACGCACGTATGAATGTATGTTTTATGTGTATGTATGCATGTTTCTGTCCGTGAATGTATGTCAATATCATGTACATATGTATATATGTATGTATGTATGTATGTATGTATGTATGTATGTATGTATGTATGATCTTTGTATCCTAAATGTATTTACCATGATTAGGCGAAAAAGGCAAATGTAGCTTTTCCTGGTACTAAGTAGGATAGATGCTACATATCAAATCCGAAGCCAAAACGTACAATTTCTAGTTCATAATTTTGTATGCGAATAGCCCAACTACCCTTGAGGAAGAAATAGGGCTGCACTACTCCCCTGTCAGGTCATGCATCTTGCGCGGCACGCATCCTCATAACATGCGTGACGTCATGGCGCATAACGTCATTGGAGTCGCTGTTTACGCTGCCGTGAGGGATATATTGCCTTTCAATGTTATTTCAATGGGGAGATTCTATTTTCCTTGGCTGTTGCTGGTGTAAGATTATCCGTGTGTTCAGTATCCTCCCTTATTTTGGTGACGGTATGTCCCTTGAAAGACACTGCATGCAACAGGACTAAAAATGCAGTATGAAGCAGTTTTAGTACTACGTGTATGTATGTATATATGTATGTATGTATGTATGTATATATGTGTGTATGTATGTGTTATGTGTGCGTGTATGTATATATGTATGTATGTATGTATGTATGAATGTGTGTATGTATATAAATATCATGTACATAAGTATGAATGCGTGTACGTATAAATCCTTTACATATATATAGATTTTTCGCAAGAAGCAAACGTTGAAAGAAGTTCTTATTGCAGTAACTTGGTAACGCCATAAAGTAAATATATAGAATCAATGATGAAACGTTGGTCGCCGGCCGCAGGGACGTACAATGTTCAGATCAATCCACCTCCCTGCCTGCGGTAATAATTGGTAACGTACCAGGCGAGCGGCCAACTCGCAAAAAGAGCTATATTTTAGGAGTTTAATTACCCCACCGTTCAGAAATATACAACATGTCCTAAATTTATCTTTAGCTTCTGGACGTTTTAAGGGCAAGAAAACAAAGCATACATACAAGTATATATTTACTCTCACGATTTCACATTTTCTATATATTGTACTGTATTGAAGCCATGAAACCCAATTTTAGAGCTTTATTGATAATAATATATTGATTTTATATTACAGTAACCACTATTGTAGGATCCCCTGCAATCTCTAGTGTAACAATGGTAATATGTTCACATACCCCTTCCATTTTTTTTTCTAATTTCGATAATTTGTTGAAAATCATTGAACTGACAACAGCATCATGCAGTGGCCAAATTTGGTTGATATTAAGAACGGGTACATCCGTACTGAGTTTTCAGAGAATCAACATATGGTTTGGAAGCAAGAAGTCGAAAAAACGAAAACGAACACAACTACAAAACAAGAGGACTGTGACAGTCTTGTGCTTAGCTGACCCTTCATGAACAAACAGGAGTGATCAATGCCACTTAGTAAACAGCTTTCTTTGACCCTTCCACAAGGAACATTTTCACCAAGTTTCAGTATGATCTGAATGACGGTTTGGAGAAGATGTCGAAAATAGCGAAAACACAAAAATTTATTTAAAAAATAAAGAAAAAAGAAAAAATAAGAGCGCCTCCTCCTGAACAAATTAAGTTCTAGGGTTACCCGGAGTGTCCCCATGCAATTTTGAAGCAATTGGCCAAGTGGTTTTAGAGATTTTTTGAGATTTTGCTAAAAAAAATCAGGTGGTGCTGAACAAAGTAGGAACTAGGAGTCTCTAGGAGTGTCCCCATGTAATATCAAAACAATCGGGCGAGCGGTTTTGGAAAAGATTTTATAAGGTTTGCAGCTTAATCTGAGTAGCGGTTCTGGGGAAGAAGTCGAAAATAGTGAAAACACACAAAAATCATAAACAAAAGGATTTTGATAGTCCTGTGCTCAGCTGACCATTCATGAACAAACTCTAGTGCTCAATGCCATCTAGTGTACAGGTTTCTTTGACCTTACCACAAGGAACATTTCCAGCAAGTTTCAGCATGATCTGAATAACGGTTTGGAGCAAATGTCGAAAATAGCAAAAACACACATAAATCATTTTAAAAAGTTGTGGTCCTTTTTTTTTTTAAATCAGAGCTCTACCTCCTAAACAAATTAGGATCTAGGGGTACCCAGAAGTGTCTAATTCTAAGCAATTGGCCAAGTGGTTTCAGAGAAGATTTTTTACGATTTTGCCAAATATCAGGTGGTACTGAACAAATTAAGAAGTATGTGTCTCTAGGAGTATCTCTGTGTGAAATCAAAGCAATCGGGTGAGCAGTTTTAGAGAAGAAGATTTTTTTTACGATTTGCAGCTGAATCTGAGTGATGTCAAAAATAGCGAAAACACAGACAAAGAATCATGAAAAATAGAATATAATTGCTGCGCCACCCGATGAGCAAATTAAGGACTATGAGTCTCTAGGAGTGTCCCTGGGGATATCAAAGCAATGGGGTGACCGGTGTTGGAGAAGATTTTTTTAGATTCCCCCCCCCCCCCCAAGGGACAAATTGATAAAAAATCCAGAAATCACTGGAGCACAACCCTTTGAACAAACCTGGTAGAGACCCACCCAATGTACATTGCCACCAAATTTGAGGTCAATCTGGATGAAGGTTTCAGAGGAGAGGTCGATATTATGAATTAGCATTAGAATGTCCATTGTCTTGCATAGGAAAGGTGCATTTATTGATAAGTACCCGAATTGAAAAAAAAAATCGTTAAAAATCAGGAATCCACAGCAGTGCCATGTAGAGAACAACTTTCTTCGACCCTTCCACAAGGAACATATCTTCAAAGTAGTACGTAGTAATCAAAAGGAACGCTGCATTTACCGATAAATATCCGAATTGGCAAAAAAATCGTTAAAATCCACAGTAGTGCTACCTTGTGAACACCCATTTTTGACCCTTCTACAAGGAACTTATCCACAAAGTTTCACCTTTATCCGAGTGACGGGTCTGGAGAAGAAGTCAAAAATAGCAAAAACACGCCAAAAATCATGAATAAATAGGGGAAAAAAATCACAGCGCCACCCGGGGAACAAATTAGGAACTAGGAGTCCCTAGGAGTGTTCCTGTGTGATGTGAAAGCAATCAGGTGAGCGGTTTTAGAGTAGAAGATTTTAAAAGATTTGTCCCCCCAAAATAACAAAACTTATTATCGTTAAAAATAAAAAAAAAATCACTGGAGCTGTAACATGGTATAAACCTACCCAAGGCACGTCCCTACTAAGTTTGAAGTGGATCTGGCTCACATTCTATTTTAGAAGTCAGCTGAGCTTTAAATACTTATTAAAAGAAGTAGAAGGAGCAGTATCGTAGTTGTATTACCTGGTGAATAAATAAAACTGTAGGGATCATCGGAAGTGTCCCTATGCAACTTCGAAGCATGCAAGCAATTGGTGACGCAGTTCAGGTGAAAAAAATGCCAAAAAGGAGCAAAAAAATGGAAACAAGATAAAAATCCCTGGAGAGTAATCATTTGGGCAAACATGGAAGAAATCTCCCAAGGTATATCCCCATCAGGTTTTAAGTGATACTAGCTGAAGGTTTTGGAGAAGCCGAAAATATGAATCCCTTTTGTAATTCCCATTGACAAACATAATAGTAAAAAAGAATGTATAAATAAACTGACAAGTATCGATATATAAAAAAGTTCAAAATCAGGAATAAAGAACATGACCACCTAGTGGACAACTGTGTTTGACCCTTTCACAAGGTATATTTCCAGTAAACTTCAGAACAATTTAAGTGACTACTTTGAAGAAGTCGGAAATAGTAAAACCACACACAAATCCATTTAACAAGTACAAAAACGCAGTGCCAATAGTTCAACGAATTAAAAGGGCCCTCAGAACTGTGTCTGTCTAATTTTGAAGCAATTGGCAAAGCAATTTCAGAGTACATGACTTTTAAAAGAATTTTTCAAAACATGAACCCCCCAAAATCCTTTCAAAAATCTAAATATCACTGGAGCATGACCTTTTAAACAAATGTGGTTGAAACCGATCAAAAGTACATCCTCACCACATTAGAAGCGCACGATTTTTGACAAGTCGAAAATGTGAATTGAGGACGGACGGATGACGGACCATCCTATAAACTCAGCTGATTGACAAGTCAGCGGACCTGATAAAAAAGTGATGAGCCCGTTCTCGGCTGATCTTCAACTTACAGAAAGTCCTACCCTGGTCTAGGGGTACTCAGAAGTGTTTCAATGCAATTTTGAGGCAACTAGCAATGCGGTTTAAAGAGAAAAAGATATCTTATGATTTTGTCATGAAAGCGGGGGGGGGGGGGGGGTATTATAAAAATCTAAAAGCTAGGGATGTTTTCGAGGAAATCGACAATGTAAACAACCATTGTAATTCCCTATGACTTAGACTTTAACCAGCAGTAATGCATGCATTTACTGAAAAAAAAAAACGCAAATTGAAAATTTTGTCAAGGGTCAATAGCATCACTACCTAGTCAACAATGTTGCTTCTCTCTTCCAGGAAGTAGAATTCCACCAAGTTTCAGAACAATTTTAGGGACACTTCTGGAGAAGTTGAAAATAGCAGAAAAACACACAAAATTGCAAAAAAGGAAAAAGAAAAAAGAAAAAGGAAAAAAAAAAAGAAAGAAAGAAAAGCAATGCCACCCGCTGAAGAAATTCAGATTTACGAATCCCCAGAGGTGTCCCCTCGCAATTTCAAAGGAAGCGGCAAAGGTATTTTAGAGAAAATGATATTTTAAAGGTTTTGCCCCCCCCCCCCCCGCGGATGTGAGTGGAAGGTCACACGATGGTATATACATGATTGATCACATATATATGCATGCAAAAGGATGTAATTGGTGAGTGGCATACCCCACCATCTATTCTCTCGGTGACGGCTTGTTCTGTCCATTCATTCTCTTGTGGCTCTGCTGTGCTAAATAGTATGGCATATGCTATCACAATGTGCAATTTAAGTCACAAGAAAACAGGAAGATAGGCTTTGTATGTAAATAATGATAAGATACGGGGGTAAAAGAAGAGCACATGGTACTCGTTGCCTTTTCGACATTTTTTTGCGACTTTAAGTAAAATGGTCCTACTTATAATTAAGCCTGATTTTTACATTGTAACAATTATTACCTGTCTAGGAGCAGAGAAGCATTATCTTAGTAAGGAAAAATTAATTTAATGTATATTTGGTGTGGTGAAAGCAATGTAGATATGATAGTTTGCTAACAGCAGATGGCACTAAAATGAACTATTTTGTTGGAAAAAAAGGTGATGTTTAAAGATGCTTTTTCCGTGGCAACCAAACACAGGTAACTGAGGACAACAGGGCAAAATAATTTGAGGGGACCGTTAAGATAAATAAAAATCATTTTATAGCTTTCTGTACGGTGGGGTAATTAAATTCTCCAAAATGGGTCCCTGGCCGCTCGCCTATACAGCATAACTTATTTGTTGTTGTTGCTTTTACCTTCGAGACTGCCATTGGTTCGATATAATTAAAGTAGCAAAACCATCAAACACAAGTTTGACAACACTCTGTCTTTCAAATATCAATATATCTCGTTAACATAACTTTGTGTCTTTTAAATATCAATATTGGTCATTATCATAACTTTGACAATCAGAGATGAGTGTGTCGTTTCATGAATTTGCAAAAGCAGGGCATTAGGAGACTTAAGCACAAGGTTTTTTGTCCTATAAGTTACTACTGACAAGTGGAATTCAGCGTCGATAATTTACAATCAATGACAATTCAGACACACAGACACACAGATAAAGGAAGTAAAGCGATTACTTTTCAGGCGCTTCTTTTCTGCCTGCGAATTAACTATACTATCATTGGGTAGCTATTTATTAATTAAGGCATTGTTCAAGCTTCCCATCTTCGCAGTTGGTTGCCTTCGTAAGTGTAATCAGATGGTGCAACATTTGAAAAAGCATACAACGCTGACTTTTCTTCAAGTCGTTGAAAGGATACCCCCGCCCAAAAAAGACAAAAAAAAAGACAAAAAAAAAAAAACAAAAACAAAAACAAAAGCAAAAACAAAAACAAAAGCAAAAACAAAAACAAAAAAAAAAAAAAGGAAAAACCAAAAACAACAACAACAACAACAACAACAACAACAACAACAACAACAACAACAACAACAACAACAACAACAAAAACCCAAAAGACATATGAAAATATTTTCAAGTTCCCAGATGCTCTGTGACTTGTACCCTTCCGGACACAAGCACTCCAAAGCGGCCAGATGTGCAGATGTGGTCTGCTCACCAATTTTCTGAGTTTGATTTGTTCTATGAAATTTTCGAATGAAGATTTTGAAAAATATTTTACAGAATAGTACAGCCAATGTTTGCAGCTTCTTTTGAGTCGCCCTATAGACAACTTGCCCAGAGGACGTCATGAAAAGCGGTCGACTCTGTCTTGATTTGACCTTCGAAATATGATTATTCAGAATACTTCTTAATAAATTGACGCAAAATTTGGAAAGAGTAAATCAAATTACAGGCGGTGGAGCTAAAGCTACCCTTCTTCACTGAACAGCAGTAGTCACTCACTTCAAGAATTCTTAGCTTATTTTTTTTAATACATATTTAAACTATAATATAGAACTATTAAAAAAAGAACCATGCTGAAAGTCTGGATGATAAAGCTGCTTTTCAAATCGCTAAGCTTGAAGCACACGAAGGGCTAAACACTTACCGTGATTTCCACACGAATCAATGAATCTTTTATTGGCTGTACCTATTCACAATGGTTTGAATTATGCCTGAACAGCACAGCACAGCACAGTTTATACAATATAATTCAAGACATAAACACACGGTATACAGAACTTAAACATAAACATGTATCCAAGGAGGAAAAACATATAGAGTCACCAACCTAATTCTTTGACATGAAAATGTTGTAACGAACCCTTGATTCCAACAGTCCAATTTATACAGTTTTTTGACTAGAAGTATAATTTTGTGAAATTCGCACCTCATTGTCATACTAAATTTCCTTCCAAATTTCGACTCTCAAAATTGACGAAAGTTTTTTATTTCTCCGTCATCAAAATAGCTCGCTGACTGAAAACTGTCTTACAAAACAATGAATAATGAACTTGGTCCTCAGTTACCTTACATGTGTCGCCAATTTTTCTTTAACAGGTATATTACTTAGCGGTGCCTTCCCGGTCCAATGTTTAAAGTATGTGCATTGATGCTTAGACGAGTAAAATTACTTCGGGAAATGCAATCATTTGTAGCTATCAAATATGGTTCGAATTTAAATTTTGCTTTAATTCACGCATATTTTCGTAATTTTTTGTCAGGTAGGGAGTGTAATTGCAAGGTATGTTACCACTGAGTCAAGAATATAACTTCTAGTAAATTTTGAATTATTTTGGGACAAAAAAGTCCAAGATGGTCACTTCTATTATACCAAATATAATCACAACCATATGTCGAAAATGTTACCCTTAATATTATCCAAGATGATTTTGCAAGAAAGGCATTTCACAATTACCTATGCATCACATTGAAGAGTACCGGGTGCCGCTTTTTTTAAAAACAAGGTATCAATTTTTACATACACATTGAGTGTCAGAAGAGAACAAGGATTCTGTCCTGTTTCTGTTAATACAGCAAGATTACACACTTTCTTTACACCAAGAACATAGTTTTGAAAACATGTAAGCTTTTTCAAATTCGGTTTTGAATTAGGATGATATATCGTCACATGCAATAGGCTTGGAAGATGGCATAACATGTGCACCTCAAACACACTCATGTAAAGAATTTGGCCGCCTTTAAAAAAGGCAACCAATGTCGACGTGAACAGATGTGGTTTTCAAATATATGGGCTTCCACAGAAGCATTGATCTCAAGCTGCCTTTTCTAGAGGTATGGGATATGACTGTGGAACGAAAGAACACATCATAATTGACAGTAACTTGGAAATATTTTCCAAGACCTGTTTCTGAGTGGCAATGTACACTATACACAGATAATATCTCTGGTATATGGAGAATTATAAGATAAACCTTTTTCAGTCACTTAAGAAGACTTACTAAACAGATAATTCTGTATAGTTGCAGATATTAAATAGCATTGTTTATTAAATCTAGTACACCTCACAAGTGACACTCACTGCTTGTTAGAAAAACTTTAATATAATCTTTCAATTCGTTGCTTTTCGGTTGTATTCGATAGGATTTGGTGCGATCCTGCTAATAGTCACATGATGCCTATTTTTGCTGATGACGGGTTGGCTTTTCCTATGGCGTGGATTTCCGGTTTACATAATATTGTCCGGTTCCCAGTTTAGTTAAAACATGGGTATATAGCTACTCGGTCGGAAACCGACATAACGATGCGTGGCAGTGAAAACTATACACGTACTTGGCCACTGGAATGAATTGGAAGGTTGTTCTATTTCAACATTTTCAGATTAGGAAGCAAATGAAGCTAATACGACTATTTCATAGAGTAAAATACATGAATAAAAGATGAAGGACTAGAGTGAAAGCATTTGGGAATTCATGTTATCGATAGTGGTTGTGCTGATTGAAAAGCACATTCCGTTTCCAGTATCACGATTTATTTTAACAGTAAGTCCCACCCGTAGACATTTTGCAGTCTAGGTCAGTACCAGTCAATATAGGTGCACGGCACGTCGACAGTTTTGCTGTTCAAGCTAGCCCTACCTTCGAAAAGAAAAACTATATCGTCGGCATATAATAAAAATTGAAGTTTTCTCTTGACAAAAACCACTGGGAAGGATTGCTATGTCAACCAATTTGGCAGGTCGTTAAGACACAGATTAAACTGCGTGAACGTGTATTCTTTCTGAAACCAGTGTGACATTTATTATCTAAATTCCGTTCCTTGAATATATTTTCTAGTCTTCTATTCGAAACAGAGGAAAACAACGTAGGTACACAAACATTTAAAGATATATCACGCTATATCTTTAAACAGTCTATTTGGATTATAACAAAATCCGCCCTTAAAAACACAGAACTGAACATCAAACTAACAGTTGAATTTAAATAAGGGATATTGATTCTCGACAAACTTTTACCACTTGTTAAAAATTCCGTCTTACTGGGATATTTCTCGTTTTTTAAATTCAGAAATACAGTCTTTAACTTCGCGGATACCTAATCTGTAATCAGTTTCACAAAATAAAAGACAGTGCAACCAATTTACTAACTGTGTTTGTAATTACCATGAACAAGGGACTCTGAGAAACTTTTAAACTTTCTGACATAATATCACTGAAATGTCTGACCATTGTGTCTGGTTCAATATTTCCACTTGGGTTTACCTATTTGATTCATTTTCCAACTGTTTTACTACGGGCAGTACTCATTTGCATTCCTGCTGCCAACAAAACCATACTATGTGTTAGGTGTAGCGTTGATATGACCCAATAGAATACAAAAGGTACCGGTAATCATGTATTTAGTAATATCCTTTTTCAAGCATTCAAATAGATCAACACCACTACTATACATCAAATTCTTCGTTGAAACGTAAACAAATGCTAAATAAATATTCTCTATCTGGGTTTAAATAGATTCCTCACAAAAAAAAAAACAAGAAAAAAAAAAAAACGACAACAACAAAAACAAACAAACAAACAAAAAACTATTGCACCTGGAAATCATTCCGGGTACTAGTTTTCTTTGGTGTCCTTATAAGGTGATGAATAGCCTGGAATATTCATACAGTCATGTCATCTGGTCCAACATATGTCTTAGATAACCCGAATGTATCATATTTCGATACCACATCAATAAATTCTTCATCTTCAAATTCAGAAATCGATTGGCCAAATATCACATGTTTGTGTCCATGTATGTTCCAAATCATAATTCCAGTGCAACTTATTTCTGCAGCCATGTATTTGTTAATGCTGATGCATCGAGAGTGATCGTCCACACAATTCGACAGCTCAGCGAACAGCACATGAAACATGTTTTTGAGGTCCAGCGAAGTATTGCAATGAACTATATCGAAATCTCACTTGTTTTATCACTGTTTTTTTTCTCACTCAAATTAGAACTTGTTCGCCGTACAAGTATGGAGCGTAATTGGGAAACCAAACTGTAAAGTTTCCACGCGCAGTGTGAGCAATAGCCTGATACGGAAATACAATACAGTACGGTAATATCCGTAGCCATTAATCAGAGGTTTATCAAATATGAAGATGAAACCGATAAATTTGTTTACACAGTCGTCTGCTACTTCCTATTGCCAGTTTGACGGCGAAAGCCACCTAATATTTATTTCAAATTTGTGTTCTATTATTTTGTTCATATATATTCAGTTTTACTGCTAGGAGTCGCCGTTTTGGAGGTTTTGTCGGTTAATGTCATTTTCGATCATAGTAATAAAGCAAACTGTAGTGGCCTGTTCATACATATTGCTGCATGGTCATTCAATAAATTAGATAATCTTTCCAGACTTCTTGGCCATCTTATCAACAAAACACTAATGGAAAGAATACAACGTTGCCTGTGTATTTTCCGTCTCTGTTGTGGCCAATGGCACCAAGATGTGCATTTCACGTGGATATATCTCTGAAATAACGTTCATAGTTTGAACCATAGAAACATGAATTTGTTTAATAGACTTTTGAAGGCTAAAGTGCATCAGGATTTTACTCAAAAAATGAAACAAATGAATAGAAAGGAAACAAAAGCAAAGACAAAACAAAGCAAAAAGTAATAAAACAAAAGTAAAAAAACAGAAAACAAAAGAAACACACAAAAACCCAACCCAAGTACAAGTTAATTTGCCGTGCGGGCCATTGAGGATTTATACGTAATATGTGAGGATTGCAAAAATCTGTGAAATTTGTTCTAGAAGTGAAGTCACTTTGCCTGGCAGAACATTATCTCAAACAAAAGTGAAAAATCCTTAATTTCATCATTTAATGTTGCAGAATGAATGAGCAACTGATTTATGATATATTGGCTTGAGAGGCTCATGTTAAACGTGTGTTGTGATGCATTTGCTCGGAAATCTTATTTCGAAAACACAGAAAATGTTGCCACGCAAGTGAGAACGCCGGCTTGAAGGTATGCGACTTTCTGCATAAAATCACATCTTGAAACTGACACGACCAAAAGGAGTGTAAACGTATTCTCTTGTCTGACACGGTTACACTATGCATCATTGAAGTTACTTGTTCATTGGCGCACATGATAACTATGTACAGATCTTAATATGCATCTCCGTAACTCAGACAATGTTTTATATTTAGAAACATGCCAGTTTTAAAATGATCTACTACTTCTGGAGCATTCCTCTGTTAAATTTTCCACCTGGTATGATGAGTTTATAGGTGTGCTTTTAAAAAAAAAATATATAGTTTATAATCATCTTAATTTTTAAATCATGTTGGCATCTGAGGGAGGAGTATGTGTGGATGATGGTCAAATAGTACATAGAATTCCAGGTTTCTCAAATAAAATATTTTGGTACATTTTAGCTTTGAGGGCAGCATACCAAGTTGCGGCAAATTTGCATCTATCGGTTGTCAGCAATATCAATTCATAGATCAGCACTGTCTCTTTTACTTTGTTATGATCGAATTATTTCTGTTATCATTATAACCAGAACTTCCAAATTTTGTCAAATGCAACATCTTTCAACCCAAATGAGAGGAAATATGAAAGAAATGACTCTTTTGGTTAACAAAACCTTATCATCTGAATAAAAATGGAATCTAGTAAGTAAAACCTCCCCAGTGGTAGAAAAAGTAAATTTTAGAACAGCGGAATATGAACTATCAACAGAAATAAATAAAGGACCGTAAGAAGGCCGTTGTTATATAATTATAAAAGAGGGAGAGATAGCCTTAATAAACGAATTTCATATTTGATATTTGTCATTTGTTTACGTCTTTTTAAGATATAATATCTTACACGTACCTTCTTTGTGCTACGAAAACAATTTTAAACACATGGTTTGCTAGTGACATGAAAAGCACACACTTAAACCTGGCAATCTTTTCTTTCTTTCTTTCTTTCTTTCTTTCTTTCTTTCTTTCTTTCTTTCTTTCTTTCTTTCTTTCTTTCTTTCTTTCTCTCTCTCTCTTTCTTTCTCTCTCTCTCTTTCTTTCTTTCTTTCTTTCTTTCATTTCCTTTGTCTGTTTGTCTACCTTTTTTAGTTACTGCTCCACATACCACACTTCAGACATAAAGCAGGTTGTAGCATCTGACACCGTCATTGGGTCAACTCGACTTATGCCTTGACAGGTTTATCGTGTCACTCTGTCGCATTTTTATTCGGACACATGCATTTATATTAATACACCTCACCCCTTGAAAGCAGCATACATGTAACATTTTTTCTTTTAGTGAACGATAGGAATTCCTAAGGAAAACTATATTGGGGTCATTTTAAATACTGACGTTGAGCTATTAAGGACACGCTTTCACATCAGTGTCTCGTCTGTGTATTGTGTACTATCATTTGTTACAAAATACGTTGTATTTTTTTAATTAAAACACATCGAAGGTATTCTCTTTAGATCAAAGCGAGGGATTGAGGACCAACACAGGTTTAATATTTCAGAATGATTAAGTTCAGTGTGCATTTCGTCTCAAGCACTTGACTCAGGCACAATTTATGGAGGAACCATATGAGAGAAACGTATCTGAATTTCTGGCTGTAGTGATATTATTAGGTGATAGTTCAGATATACATGTATTTTCCCAACAAGGATATATCAGCTTTACCAGATTAACTGCGCGTGTAGCTAAATGGTTGTCCACCGTAGGTCCCTTATAACCAAAATCACCTCTAAATCAGAAGGACCACGTTTCCCTTAAATTCAAAAGAAAATAGGGTATCTTGATTTACGTTCCCAAATTGCAAAATTCGTGGAATTTTAAAATAAATACACTGTCTGAAAATTAAAGTATCACCAAAAGTTCCCAGTTACAATAGTCAAAAGCGACACC
The DNA here is from genome assembly GCA_964020975.1 of Hermodice carunculata. Taxonomy (NCBI): domain Eukaryota; kingdom Metazoa; phylum Annelida; class Polychaeta; order Eunicida; family Amphinomidae; genus Hermodice; species Hermodice carunculata. The sequence goes on along the minus strand of OZ026616.1, from coordinate 34,412,622 downwards.
CATAAACTCTGTTATGGGTGGTTTGACATGCAAGAAAGTAACTGGTTCCTTGTTCTGCTGCAAATAATGAGAAAACTGAAAAAGACTGATTTTTACAGTATATTTTAGAGCTCGAGTTCATCTGATACGAATACAAGAGTCGATGGCAATTACAAGTTGTCAGTGGGACCAGACATCTCGACCTATGCGTTCAGGGGCACTGCACGCCGGAGAGGTACTAAAATATACACATATTTGAAAGCAGCTTTACCAATGTCTCTGCAATTAGCAATTATGAGGAGTCATAGTTACACCAACACCACTTCTTATTTCTTTGAGTCAAATGTAGTAAAAACCACCAATTCCATAGCTTGGCGAAATATGGATTAAATATCAACCAAGTTTCTGTTTGCCTGTAAAGTATAGTATGCGACTTCAGATAATGACAATTCAGAATTGGATTTTGCAGGGTACAAGAAGCAAAGCAGCAGATCCCTGTGTACTTTGATGAAACCATCGTCACATCCTAACAGGGATCCCTAAACTGTGCGGATAAAGTAAACATACAAAGTTGGAATGTAGTGATATTTAGTTATGGATTTACAATATTGGAAAAAATTGCTTACTTTGAATCAAACACTCGCAATGTCAAATTCAAATTGACATTCAAAAGGCATATAACAATAAAATTATACGACAGAAATCTCTGCATATAGGATTACGTAATATAGCTTCACACCTAGCATTTGAAGTACAATAACTATTAAGAGCCGAGTTTATCGGAAGTTTCCTTATATTTGCATGCGTCTCAGACAAACAACAAATATCATCATTATGAAATTTGTCACGTTATCACTTCAAAGTGCATCATATCAGAATATTCCTTTATAAAGCAACTGCAACTATATGGACATTTGGGAATTGTACCCCCTAAAATATTTTTGGATACCATTATTACCACGGTTTTTAATAGTTATCCTTTTTCGGTCCTTGAATCGACATTCCCTCTTGTTTTCTTTTTTAATATAAATATTTTGCATTTGTGTTGTGTCTGTCTTTATATTTGTTTGTAAATATGTACTTGTATGTTATTATGTGAAGATGGTTGGACCAAATATCATATGATATCTAAAATATAGTTAACAGATTTAAGATCGACCTAATCCAATTTCTAATAACTGACACATTGTTTTCTTCTCTACTTGCATGCGCCTTATGTAGTTTACTATACACATAATCGACCGTATATTTGCTGTTGTGTTATTTCGAAGCTAAAACGCTGAATATTCAAGGCAAAAATTGTGTTAACGCGTAACAAACATCTTTCGCTGCATAATACTTTGATACTTCCTATCTTTTATAAAGCTACAAATGATGCATTTTCCCTTATATTTAAGAGGAAATCGTGCTCGATTTTATTTGAAAAGACACTAGGGCACTGCCTATTTTGCCACTTGGCAACATAGCCCTAGCGTACCTGCTGGGACACCTTTGGAACACTGACAAAAGAGGTTGCAAAATGGTGAATCAACTGAATCCTTACACTGGTGTATATGCAGGGGATCATGTATGTTTTACCACATAATAAAGGTTACTTGACCTGGTGGTTACAATGGAATGTACAATTAACATTCACATGTATTATCAGTGATCTTAGAGGAGATTGAAATCTTCACACGATGACAAATTTGCCGAAGGTTCCAAATAATTAGCCCTGCTTATAAATTTTCTTTTTCCAACTTACTGATTGGAATATTTTCAGTATATTAGAAAAAGTGTCGACGACAAAATTTATGGAATACTCAAATTGATTTCTATCAAATACAATGTCTAGTTTCTTCATCCCTTTATATCATATAAATGAAGCTGCTATACTAAGTCATGTGAGAGTAGCCATATTGGTTTTCTAATGCGGCTCAGTACGTTCTTGTGGTGCGGATTTTTCTTTCAGAGTCTGTTGGCACGCCTGTACGTGTATAACATGATCATATATATCAAGTGTTAAGCACAATTTGTTCAGCCCAGTGTCTCGTGATCATTTTTTCACTTCTGTCAATTGGCTGCCACTGATGTCTCTGATAAGGAACCCCAGACGGTTTTAGTGTAAGGTCCCCACCCTTGTTTCAAGGAAAACAAGCTCCATTTTCTTCAATGGCGAACAATGCAAACACATTCGCTACTGAGCACTTGCACTGCATATATATTGTGTGATCCTATGCTCAAAGTTGATATAGCACTTTCATTAATCCATGTACTTTGATTTCAAAGGCCTCATTCCCTACATCGGAGCCCTGTGTGTTGCCTAGAATCTGTATGACGGGATCATGAGGCTTGGAGACAATGTAGATATGTTGAGAGATCAAGCAGTTTCAGTACTACTGGGATGGCTACCTGGGCTGGAGTTGCTGCTGCCTATTACTACGATGGCTTTGTCTTTTTCTTGTTGGCGCTTGTGCCTTGGTTCTCTTCTGCTCAGATGGAACCTGGAAATTATATAGTCTGTATTATATATTTCTTACACAAACACATGCATATATACAAAAATTGAAGCGGTTCAATTTACACACCAACCACCTTACATCTGGAAGAGTCATCATCATTTTCGAATGTGGCATTCAACTTGAGTGAATTCCCATTTACTAATTAGGTGTTGGGAAAAGAGCTTGGTTATAATCGCATGCCACCAATATGAACAACAGTTCCAAGTTATGCTCCAGCTTGTTCTATAGAAAATTCCTGTCTGGCTTGTATATTCATGCTTTAGCAGGGACTCTCATTTGCTTAAGTGTTGGAAAAAGGTGTGGTTATAATCACATACATGTACATATAAAATCTCATGTTATTTTGTTCAGCTACATTCTCTCTGTGTAATATTGCCGAAACTGTACATTTGACAGTTCTATTGTTTAATGGTTATACACATTTTGCGAACAGTGTGTTCAGAAATTAGCATATCATGAAATTTATTCTTGTATTCAACTACAAGCAACTTTAACTAAGCACATATTATCACGTGTAACTAATGGCATGCATGTGAACGCATTATCCACATTTGTTATCAGAAATATGCAGTTTTGTTGTATACACATTTTACTAAATGAAAATGTAGCTTGCCAGCGGATTGTAAAATCCACTCGCTGCATTTATACCCTGCCATGACTTCTGTTGCTTATTTAGAAGCCGATACGTCACCTCTTGTCTCTGCATAGTATTTAGTATGGAACACACAGAAACTATTGATTAGAATTAAAAGTTATTGCTGAATCTAAGAGTGAAATGCATTTGCTAAAGTTGAGGTCCAAATAACAGATTCTTCTCATGAGACAAAGCCTTGAACGATAGCATATGTATCTCTGTCATCTTTGTTGCCAATACCGATCAGTTAGATTTTACCAGAAGATGAACATACAAAGTATTTCAGATTGGTTCTGTGTGTACCTCAAAATTGGAAATTATTCTGAGCCTAGAAATCTGTCGATAGTGCACATACCAACCACAAAATAAACAAAAACACGAAACAATAAATTTCTAATTTGGGTATGACGATCACGAAAAACATGATTGTTGATAACACCTGAAAATTGGTATCAATATTTAGTTGTGTTAGCTTTTCCATCTGCGCACAGTTATAGTGTCAATTCAACCGACATTTTTTATTTTGATGTAACTTTGTAGTGTGGCCGCCTTGGCATTGATTCATTGTAAAAAAAAAAGGAAAAAAGGACCAAAAAAAACCAAAATCAAATAATAATAATAAAAATACCCCACCCCCCCAAAAAAACCAAACAAACCCAAAGCCAACATTATAAGATGGCACAGAGAAAATATTTGAGTGCAAGGAAAATCGAATGGGGCAGAGAAAAGTATTTCGACGATGGTATTCACCTGCTTTATCACCAGCAATTGAAGAGCGTAACATTCTGATGATGTTACATTGCTTAATTTGCACACTGATTCATCAATTGAAAGTACAGACCCAGGTGTATGGGATGAGCCATTGGCTGAGATACCGGACCATGGTGTACAGAGTAATCTTTCTGTTGAGGTGCCGGACGTTTGCGTAGAGCATAACCCATCACCTGAGATGCTAGACCTAGGCGTACATAATGACCCATCACTCAGGATACCAGATCTTGGTGTGGTCATGGGATCCTGCACATCTAACAAAAACAATGTACCTGTTAGGATTATTCAGAGTCTGCAGTGCTTATTGGCCGTTACTATAGAGCATGCAAAATGTTGTAGTGATCCTTCAACATACATGCAGATAGGTACAAGATACATGATGAGACATATACCCGCTATATATACCCTCACTTCTGTAAATGGTCACACGTATGCGTGAGGCTCTATGGATAGAGCGCAAACATATTGTGAACTGCACACTATTTCCTGAATCCATCTGATATGCCGACGAACAATAGATTTCCCAGGTTGGATGACATAGGCAAGTTTCCCAAAAGAGTGTATGGTTATCTTGTTTAAAAAAAAAAAACCTGCCACGGGTTACATACAATTTTGATAAAATGACACGAGATGCGCAGCCAGAACAACCAGAAACATAGAGCAGAACTACAGATATTAGCCGGATTTCTGTCATGCAATATATGCCAGCCATCAATGACCCAAGAACTCTTACCATACAGACATGGTTGCATTGGGGTTTGCTATACATAAAGTTCTCAACATACAACACGTCACTATTTTGATAATTAGTCTGCAAAAAAGCATGAAAAGATAGGAGTCGACTTTAATAATGCACTATGGTTTTGATAACAGAAATCTGACTGTAGTGTAACATGTACTAGACAGAAACAGGAGTATGTACAAGTGTGTAAATAGGAACGCACCTATGTAATTCCAATGGCAGGTACCCCTCGACTCTAAAAGGAATGAAACATCACATGACCATCTATAAACACTGAGCCAAATAACTGTCAAACAAAATCAGTGGCTTTTATAATAGTATTCACTGCGCCATGTATTATTGAGGACGGTCTGCTATAAAATTAGTGGAGTATCTGGACAACATATCTTATTCAGAATAGCCACACCTTTTGTCTCCCTGTTCAGTGTGCAGGATTTTTGCCTAACACATACATCAAATGTGATCCTGCTGCTGAGTACATAATACAGAAGTTTACTCTCGGCGGTATTGTATATAAATATGCAAGTGATTATTGCTTTGAGAAAGACACTATCATGTGCGCATAAAGTTACAGTCATTAATCCACATGTTCTTTATCAGACAGAAATGTATATACATTCTTTTTATACATCAGTGGAATTCCGCACTTGTGATTGATAAGTTCGGGTGGTGCCTCTTTTGTGTCTGCCTCTGTGAAAGTACTGCTACCCTCCACATCCTGCTAGATAAGGCCGCAATTCCCCTCGGCAGGTTAACCAGGCAAGTTGGAACTAGTCTATTACGTCGCATGATCTAGGCCTATATGATTTAAGGTAGCAATACAGAATCGATACCCAAAGTTAGTCAAGTGCCAATTAAAAGTACGCATAGGGCCTGTACTCAATGATCCAATGCGGACACAATGTAAACGGAAGTGCAGCATTGTAGATTTTGTTGCGAACCAGAGTGATTGGGCCTTCATATGCACAAGGTTTACGGACTGGCGTTTGAAGCATGCATATTATATTCATACGCCTTGTATTTTGGGTCCCGGTTGGTGACGTCAGTTAACGTTGTTTTTTCTGCTAAGGGACATAATATTTAGAGGGCAATAAAAAGGTTATGTCAAAAAATTTTCATTTCACTTAAATGAAAAAAAAAAAGAGGATTTTTCAAGCCCATATTTGAAAAAAAAATCATGTGTTTAATACAAATATACTCATAATATGCCATAAAATTTACAATCACCCCCCGGAATGGGGGTAGGGTTAAAAAGAAATGTATAAGACTGAAAACATTTTTGTTAAGGTAGCCAGGTAATTCATTTTGGTATTTCTATACTAAAATTTCAAGGCTTTACGTTAAAACTAGTTATTAAAATCAATTTTGTGTGACGCCGAATGCAAATGCTTATCTGACCTTGCATTTCTCATCAGCGTAGCAACCTGAATATACATATATAAATATATATATGTGAAAAATTGAGCTGTAGTCGCCTCATTAGTTTCCAACTGAGGCAGCATGACCATGTTATTCTGCATCATCAAATTCATTTGTGAGACTGAAGATCTGTTTCACGTGGAAGAAGTTTGACCACTTCTTGGGACATGGATGACATGATTCTAACAGACTGCGTTCTTCCTCCTGTTTTTTCCCTTTTTTTTCAATACCAAACACTTGCTTTGCCTTTCTTTTTATGTTATTCCAAGCATCTCTCAACTGCTTCTTTTGTTCTTCTTGACACGCCAGGTCTGCATTGAATTTGCTTGTTGTTGCGTCGCAGACTTTTTTCTCACCATTCTGGCATCATTTTTTTTGTTTTTAATTATATTTTTGCGTTCCTCCACCAATTCGAAAAGTGTTTCTTCTCCTAATGTTGTATAGTTCACTTTTCCAACCATGTTTTGCCCAAATGACGAGAAAAATGTTCACGCTTGTACATGTTTACCAGTGTACACTACCGGAATGACGAAAGTGGGACAAAGTTTCATTCGATATGGACCAGGGGGAAAGAATTAACAATGGGAATTTCATGGATATGGTATTAACCTCAGGTTGTGTAAACTGCACTTCAGTGAACCGTCAGCAAACCAGCTGGTGTCACATAACACCAGGGTTAACCCAAAGTCAAGCTGGGATTTCACAAGTCCTCCATGTCAGAGTTAAATCTGGGTGGACCCCAAGGTTAACAAGGGGCCACGCGGGTTCACACTCAGATTAACACAACACCTGACGTGTGCAATGGGGAAAAAATCAACCCCAGGTTAAATCCAAGGGTAACTCAACACCGACTTAACACTGAAGTCTGAAACTGCCCACTTTTAAGTACCGGTATATAAAGATTGTGTCATCAGCATGGAGCACTGATTCAAGAGCAGCTAGATACGAGACATTTATATATAAGTATGGAAAGAAAGCAGCCGGAGGATAAATCTTTGGGGCACACCAGCTGTGACGGATGATGGCTTGGAACAATGGTCTTCAAACTGAGCATATTGCATTTTATTGTTAAATCAACTTTTAAACTATCTTTGAGGTGTCTCAGGGACACCATAATGTTCTAGTCTTTGCAGACAAAAGGGTTCATTATCATTAAGATGCTGTGCATAGAGTTTGAAGCATCCGTGGTACTATGTATTAGAATGTGAAAACAAATGTAATTAAATACTTGCTTTGCACCCCTTGCAGTGTAAGACAGGGAGGAGAGCAAATTATCACATGAAAGACCTTTTTATAAGAATTGACAGGGAGCAAAAGGGTTCAAATATAAAGACCAGGGATGGGAATGACCAAAACAAAGTGAAGAAGGTAACAATGTGTCCATGTCATGGCCAGACAGCAGTGACAAAGAAACAAAACAATGATGGCGCAATTCGGATATTCCAACGACGACGTGAATAGTTGGTAACAGAAAGAGTCTCAAATTCAAACCACCAGGAGATAGCACTCCTGGATTTTGCTGCAGTTGTCCACGTGTGTTATGTTAATAAATTCTGCGGGTTTTTTTCGGTGCTACGTAGCACGAGCCGCGAAAGCAGTGTCAAAATCACCCATCACAATGGCTGGATAGCTTGTTTGTAAACAGGAACGCACGCAGGAAATCTGTGAAATCCGTTGGTGGACTATTCGTAACAAACAAGGAATATGTTTGATTACGCAATTGCTTCAAAAGTACATTTTCCGGCCAACGCACCTTAAGAGAGTCATGCGTCATTTTGCTTTATTTGCCGGCCTATCTAATTGTAATATTATGGTTCGACGATTGAAAAAAAGGGTAAATTTCTTTGCCATTCTTAGATGAAAACGTATGACGATATTTTTTAACAGCCAACATAATGCAACATGGAAATTACAAAGGTCTCAAATAGCTTCAAAATTCCCTGGTGTATTACATTATTTTGTTTTGTTCACTTATGACCCACACTGCCGATTGCCTGCTTAACAATCAATGCTGTCCATTACGTGCATATCTAATCTTATGCACAGGCACAGGTGTGATTATTATTATCATAACTTTCTTGTGCACTTATACATGTACAATTACACTGTATAAATCATATAAAAAAGAAAGTCACAAATGTCACGACTATATGAACCATAGACAATAAAAAGGTCACAAATGTCCGTCGCTTCAAACATGGATGGTCCATGCTACAAAGCAAAGTAACTCCGATTATTCAAATATACACGTTATGCTGCACACAAGTGGCCTATACACACATAGCATTCGGCCCGAGAAAAGTTACCGTGTTCCCAATCTTTAATTAGACATAAATCTCTTGCTAGAGACACTATTTCATTTCTTACAGAATCTGGTGCACTTTTTACACTCTGTGGGAATCCACAGAAATCACAACAATGAAGGTAAGATTTGGAAAGTCCATATTTGACAATGTAAAATTAAGGGAGTTACAAAGTTATAAGCAGCTTCCATCTAAACCTAGCCTGGCTAAGACGTCTGTGATAGAGTTGTTGCTGTGATATATTTTATAGAAAAAAATAAAATAAAAGCATTAATGGAGTTGGCATTCAATATCTAAATCCATACATATTAAGTGGAACAGAGCAGAACGACTAGTACACGGCAAGTTTCAAATGTATCTCCCTGATTTACACCAAGCGGTAAAAAAAAATCCAATTTCACTACCAGAAAAATCCAATAGCTAAAAGGCCAGTTTGTGCAACACTTTACCCGCCCCCCCCCCCCCCCCCCTTCACCGTCCCTGAGGTGTCCGAGGAGCTTTTGTGTATAATATCAGTCAACTTTTAGGGTTGATCCTTTCCTTTTTTGGATGTTTTTGGGATAACTCTTTCTTTGCACGACATGGTCGCACACACACACACACATGGTCGCACACACACACACACACACACACACACACACACACACACACACACACACACATACAATGACGAAAGGTATAGAAACCCAATAGCAAAGCGTACTTTGGAGTTTTTAGATGTAAAAATAACAAGACTTTGACATTCATATATATATATATATATATATATATATATATATATATATATATATATATATATATATATATATATAATGGAACGCCGTTTCTCCTTTTATTCAGTATTTGAACAAATCATAAAATATTTTATCATAACATTAAATTGAATTCATGTCCTCATTAAATGCATTTATTGTTATGTTGAAATATTCTTTTGTAATCATATCACTACATGCATTTAGTATTATCATTAATATCATTTAATGCTATCAAGACGATTTCATGTTAAGTCTAAACGGGAGATTATTTAGACATAAGTAAAATTTTATTTGATGATAGCATTAAATCGATTTATTGTTATGATTAAGTAGACGTTATTTGGTCTCAAGTCGAAATCCATTTGGTGCTATAATTTTTGCGATTTAAACAAATCATGAATTACTTCAGGAACTAGAGAAATGTACGCTCCCTGTTTGGTCTGAATTAATCATTCCATCAAATATTAACCCTAAACATTTAATTTTATGATCAAATAAACCGGAAGCGACCTTGGTGAATTAATGATAAGACTAATTCTGTTAAATTACTTCCGGGCGTCCTTTCATAGGTTACTTCCGACTTTCGCCACGTGCGTATCTAAATCCAGCAGGCCACGTATTCTATACAGGTTAACCAATGCTTGATCAACTCAGTATCCTGTACATTCACTTGTAATGTTACCCTCTGTACGTCGATAGAAATCGAATGTGTTGTTTGTCCAATCGCCTCTAAAACACCGAGAGCCGCGATGGTAGCTGTTGCTGCCGCCATTTTACAATGATGATGACGCATTGGTCAGTTGCTGCGCACGCAAAGGACAGAACGGGTAGCCTTATGGAAACGCTCCATGGTTTGCACGCCCGGTCGATTTTAATAAAGCAAACATGCCATACATCCAATGTGACAAATATGACTTATTTGTTTGTCTTGAGTCAGTAAATAAACAGAAATGACTTTAAAGTTAACCAGTTACTTGTTTGATTTACAGAGACCGCCATGACCGTTCCATGTCTTGCAAGGCTTTTATGGTTTCAGCTCCACATTGGGGGGGGGGGGGGGGCATTTATTATCTTGCTGTGTTCTGGGTCCCATTTAAACATTACATGTAATCCAATTGAAAACATCATTAATTCTCCTTAGTGATAAGATTAATTGTCTGGATATTTAATAATATGATCAAATTGATTGATATGGCTAAATACATTTAGATATGTGTTTAAATATACCATATTTATTCATAACAATAAATCGATTTAGTGATTCTATTAAATGCAATTAGTGACATCATTAAATGGATTTTGTCTTATGATTAAATAAAAGAAAGGTTTTCCAGAACAGGACACATCTTCAAATACATCTTATGACAAGATTAAATCGAATTAATGTTATCTTTCAATAATTAATGTTATGATCAAATATTTAAGGGATAATATTAAATGATATTGATCAAATGTTCAAATAATGTATAAAAGGAGAAACGGCGTTCCATAATATATATACATATATGCTTTGTGACCACGGAACTGTCGGGTCTAGAACTAGCAACCTTCGGCACAAATCACCGGACCGAAAATGGGAAACGCACATACCAACTGCATGGAAATCCGAAAATATAATGACATGCCAATGGAAAGATCATACTGATAAAATGCGCATGCTTTCATGTTAGTATACTCAGCCTGGCCATATTGCCTTATACGCTTATTAATCGCACCATAGTTAAAACCTCACCAAAACATGCACTTAAACCAACAGTACTTTGTAAACAAGGGTGGTGGAGACCAGGTCAGGGACCATTCCGTTTTGTCAAAAAGTCTCAAATCACAAAAGCCAACAGAAATTGTCTGATAATTTTGCACGCGTAGACTGCTGCAATGATTTGTGGAAAGTCAAACATAATATTGAAAACGAGTTCAAAGCTTCTGAACTTCTTGTCAAAGACACCAAATCAAAACTTGACACAGAAAATGAAGGTGTAGTCACCGATTATTTATTATCCCAAAACAGACCCTGTAAAGCCTAATCATTTTCAAATTTAACGGAGCCTTGACTCAAATGTATTTGATGAAAGTTGACCATATACTGCCTATAATAGATTCAAAGAATGTACATTGGAAACTCATTATAAAGACACTATTTGTTCCTTTAGAAATGTGTCAGATAACTGAATATATCAGATCAATGAGTCGAACAACAAAGAAAATGAACTGTTGCCATTCAAAACTTGTGTCATTATAATGCATATGTCAGATATCTGAGTGACGTTGTAATCAGGTTTCACTGTACATGTACTTTTCTTCTTGGTGTGAATTGTTCTTATCTACGTCAAAAACATTTTGTAAATATGTGGGGCCAACTCCAAACCAGGGTCATTCTACCATCTTCAACTAACCATGTGACAGGCAAAGCTTTGTTTTCTATCAAGTCCTGAAGAATCTTCCATTAGACAGAGGGTGTACGTGGCGCTGAATTCGGTAAGCAAAACGAATACATTCAGCTGAGCTGCATCGAAGACGATCAGAAAACCCAGTGTATGTAGGAGCTACAAAGGTAAATTAAAGTTCCCAATACAATAGTGGTGTTAGATTTAGTACAAAGATACCAAAAGTAAAACAAAACAAAAAAATCCACACGCCCCCGAAAAAAAAAGCCTCGAAAAAACAAAACAAAACAAAACAAAAAAAACACAATACAACAAACAAGCAAACAAACAAAAAAAACAAAAACAGAAAAAAAACGAAAAAAAAAACGAAAAAAAAAACGAAAAAACCAAAAAAAAACCCCAAAAAACAAAACAAAACAAAACAAACCCCCCCCCCCCCAAAAAAAACAATGAAAAAAAAAAAAAAAAAAAAAAAATCCCCCCCCCCAAAAAATGGAAATACCACCACTTGCCTTTAGTTGGGGCAGGCCCACATGTTGTGACATAAAGCAGGTGGTATGTGCTGTAAGTTGATTTGTCTTTTCATTTTACTTTATACGCCTAGACCCACTCCTTTGCTTTCAACAAGGTCCACCCACCCGCCATCCAGGCATTTTTCCGCGAGCAAAATGTGAGAGGTATTCCTTATTGCTTGACTACACCCACTACCAATGTCTTAATAGCACACTCACAGTGGTCCTAATGAAATTCCCTCTTGATCATCTACATTTAATTGAAGCTAGGTATGCGAGCCGGCTGGAAGGGACACCCATTCGCGGTCTGCAAGCAGGCCGCGCACTTGTTGTATTCGTGGGAAACTGTGGCTCATTTGCTTTATAACGGCACGCAGATCAAGAATGCCGCTCAACTGTACAGGTTTAAACAAGTGTATTGGTAAAGTGAACGGATATATATCACTAAACATGAACTGCACATAGCCTTTTAGTTTGCAAAAACAAACCCAAAGACATAAAAAAAAACCAAAAGCAAAAACAAAACAAAAATAAGCACAGTAACAAAAACAAAGAAACATAACAACCCCCCCCCCAAAAAAAAACACAGACAAAGACTGCAAAACCCACGTTTCGTCGATCTTCGTGTTACGGAGGTGAGACAGTTAGCCCCGCCTGCACGTATTCGTGGGGCCACGCCACTAAACAGTTTTCATTATCCTGAAGCAAAATTAAAAAAAAAAAAAAAAAATGTATGTAAATCAAACATCTTATATGACTCAAACGTGGTAAAAACCTCAAGTTGTTCTTTCCCATAACATTTAAAATGAACTTACCAATGCCCTTGACCTGTTTTAGCCTTCATAATTTTGCAAATTAATTTGTGGAGATAAAAGTATGAAAATTGTACCAATTAGTGAAACATATATAGCAGAAGCCACGACCCGGCCCAGTTTCTCAAACTTCTGAGTGATTTCGCAGCACACCTTGTCCTTGATTGGTTCAGGAATATGAGCCAGCCAATCAGATGTAAAGAAACTCAAGAGACTGAGAAATATTCTCATGTCTGAGTAATTACTCACTGTGTAAATGGTTTGGAAAAAACGGGTCAATGGACAGTTCCAACAGCTTTAAAGATGAATGAAAAAAACAAATGCCGGGAATTGAACCAGTAGGCTTGTCCTGAGTCTTCGCAAGTGAGCCGCTGATGTTCCACTGCTGCTGTGCTAAGTACACTGGTTAAACAGACCACAATTTTAAAATATTATGAATATGGGCCTTGCTAAGATTTTGCTTACCTCGTTCATGGATTAAAGAGTCATTCAAACTATCATGAGCGATAGAATGCACAACTGCGTTGACTTTAATACAAGGCTCATTCCCACAGCACCAATGTGTATTTTCACTGGAATTCATAATTCTTTATTCTTTCTCATTTATTTAATTTGATTGAAAAATCCACGACAAGGAAAGCTGTTGACCTGGGACATGTTACCTTAATAGGTCTCGCCTACAATTCTGGCTAAAAATTGTCGCTCATGACTTTAGATTTGAGTCACAAACATTACGGAAGACCAGTCGATTTTGCCAGTGTAAGTGGCATATTGGTTAAAAAATAAAAGAAAAAGAGATCCTACGAGTACCTTGCCAACAGATTTACATGAAACAGACTTGAAGTAAGTTTCCACGAATTTTATGGGACCCCCCCCCCAACGTGCCGGTTGGGAAAGTATAAACAATGGTTTCAAAATAACTTGAAGCACCTGTTAGAATAGCCAACACATTGAAATCTCATTCTATGAGGAAGCAATTAATACAACTGCCATTTGTAAAGGGAACTTGTCAGAGTTTTGAAAACTTTGTTACGGCTTGGCGCAACAGATTAACTTTTCATCTTTAACATACTTCAAAAACGTAATTAACATTAAAAAACCCCCACCGAAGAAAACATAAATTTATTTCCCACAAACTTGAAAGACTAATAGCCAAAATTGACGAAGAGACCTGTGCGTTACCCGAACAGTTTGTAAGTCCGTTCATAGATAGTTCTGAAAGACCAAAATTTTAGTATGCCAGGAAAATAAATACCACAGTTCAGTTTGCTGCGCTGAATATAATTGATTTGTTTATTTGGAACAAACGTTTCAGCATTGGCTTATAAATTGGGTTGGAAAAAAATGTATAGCCTTTTCTTTTTGACCCGATTGCATTATTGGCAGAACAACACAAGGTCATACATACCCAAAATTATCATTATTTTTAAAGATGTTAAATTATATTTACAATGGCGGACGGGAGCGGTAAGTTTTCAAATATATAAGTTTACAATCCGATATCATGATATATTTTCAACAAGAATAAGGGCAGCTGACAAAAACGAATATTAAGAGAGACCAACAAAGCAGCACAAGACAACTTTAGGTATTGGGTATGTGAATTTACCCCACACGCAAGAGACTATAACATGATACAAATTCAAAATATTGACATAAGCAATACATCGTATCTAGTCTTGACTAGAAAAACTCTTACTGATTTGGAAACTGTATTTTCCATAGTAGTATTGTCTTGTTTGCTGTAGAATAAATGCAACGTTCTTCATTGGCAAATATGTTTATCAATATAAATACTCGCTCTATAGCTAAAGCTAAAAGAGAACTGACATGTCTCAATGTTCCATTATAACTGCGAATCACATCCCTCAATTAAAAACCTATCAAGCAAGAGGGGAGTTTAATTTACTGTATACAGGATGTACTATTTCTTGACCGCAACTCACATGAATGAACTCTGCTTTCGATGCATAAATTGACATCAAATGCTCCTGACATCAGACTATCCACATTCCAGGGGTTTGTTGCTTGATATATTTATAATATTGCTTTTACTGGTGGATCACCAATCGCATTAAACCTAAAGTGCTAAACTGTCCAGAATCCTAGACACGGCTTTGATTGGACAAACAACCAACAATAAACAATAAAAAACATTCATTACGATATAAAGAACCGGTAGTTCTTTTTTCATTTGTGGTATATGTCACATTGCTTTTGAGAAAACCGCGTCAGCGGAATTAAATATACCGGTTGTGTGATTTTTTTGGGGGAAGGCGGGCGGCAGGTGAGAAAGGTGTGGAAGATATGGAGGTGGTGGTAGTGTGTCCTTTTTTTATTCCATTTTGTATCAATAATTACCCTTTTTTAGGATAGTTGTTGTGCGACCTCTTAAATTCTTTCACGTTGTTGGTCTGTTTGTCTTTGGGTTTGTGTGTTTTAGGTCTCCATATAGTCATTCCTTGTGTGGGTGAGGTGTATCCATAACAGTTTCTTGTCCACATCCGCTCGGTGTGGTTTTGGCAATTTCGAAAAATTCGTAAACGTTTTACTTGGAAACCGGACTGCTTTCTTTTTACTGATTGTACAACCAGAACGTTCAAAACGGAGAAAAGCTTTCACCCATGCATGTTTTTGTTTGTTCTGTTTAGTTGCACTTTGAGAGATGTTGACATGAGGGAGTAAAGGGGCCATGGAAACACCGTGAAGGAAGTATCTAAGCAGGACGGGGGAGCCTGCTGATATATTTCGTTACCTTGGGACTTCCCTATCATCACTCCCACTGTTTCAACCCGTGATAGCTCTTCAGCATGTGGAGGTACTATGATCATATTTGTATGTTACACTTATTTTCACATGGTTGGGAAATAGAAAATTTTATCATGTATTAATATATGTTGCACAAGGAAGATCGTGTTAAAAAGGTTCCGGTAAATTGGATATATAATGGTGATCAAAGAAAACTTGCTCAATTGCACAAACGGAGAGAGCCGTTGTACTTTAAGCAAATATATTCTTTTGTTGGTATTTTTTTCTTCAGGGATATCAAGTACTTTTAACACATTTATTATTTTGCCAACATTTATCTTTTTGAAAATCAACCTGAAAGATGGGTAAGTAGACGACATGTAAATTATTGAAAAAAGTGCTTATATTTTTATTATTATTTTGCAATGTGGGAAACATTTGAATTAACCGAAATTTGCTTTTATAATGATGCGTTACATATATGTTTGGACCGAACATAACGTAAAGTTACTTTTCTCTCTATATACCATTTAGTTCACAGGCTTAAAATACGAAACAACTAAACACGCATAAGAACTGACCGCAAAGGAAACGCAGTTGAAGACGCTTTTTTATCCTTTTTCTATTGCAGTGGCTTGTTTTATGTGAGTCATGAAGCACCGGCTGTTTTATTTTCTCTTGCACCTCTAACAAAAATGCAGCAGTGGTTTTTAACATGATTTGCCGCAAACGTAGAGGAGTATAATATTGAGCTCTTTTGATGTTATCGTGACCATCTGACTACTGTAAAACGATCCAGTTAAAAAATTGTTGCAGTGCAACTTGGCACAAACAGACCGTTTATATTTTACGCGTAACTGGACACTGGTTGTGTTAATTTGACATCACCTGCGTCGATTGTTGTCGTCAAATCATTGCCTACTTAACTGCTTGTCGAGATGAACTGTTTGGCAGAAGTAAAACGGTAGTGTTTGCCAACTTAATTTAGCTCCATGATATTGTAACCTCGGCATCAGTCACCTCACTCCGTCTTCAAATATCCTAATCTCAATATTTCTGATCGCTCCAAAGTAAATATTTTTTAAGCCCGTAAAATTCAAGAAGCTTATGCCGATTTGCCCAGCCAGGGCGACATATATCCGGTACAGATAAAACAGTTTGCCAACGGTCACATATTTCTCAACGAGGGTAAACGACCTGGACGGCTACATAGGTCGTATTAGGAGGCAATAACGGTCTCAAGTAACAATCAGTTGGAAGTGTTGCATGGTATTAGATTCTTCACGAAACATAATATATAAAGAAGTCATAAATTCAATAAAAAATTCGAAAGTAGAAGCTCTTTGCACGTGTTAAGATCGCCAGCCAGAGACGAGTTAGATCATCCAAAATGTGCAACAAGCTCCTAGTACCTACAAGTGAGACAAGACAAGTATCCTGTAATCAATTCTAGTGACCAGGAATAAAATCCGTTGTGTTATAACTTGCATATGCCAACATGTTTTCTATATGTGCGTACAAAATGATGTCAACCAAACAGCTAGGCACGTATAGTCGTCTGCTAGTGGCAGTTAAACTGACAACCCAGACTCCAGAAATGGAGTTTTAGTCACAGTAGAGAGTGCTTTGCGAAGCAAACCGGCTAAGAAATTTCAACATTCCGTTAATCCTTTATATTGTTAGGAACCTTAATTTCTCACTTAACTCGTTCTTGGTGATTTTAAGACTAAGCCAACAAATTTGTTGAGAGCAAATTGGTACCAAATGCAATTTCAAAGCAGGCGTGGCCTTCAATTCTTCTTGAAAACAGTTTTTATTGACGAGCAATTGAGGACAAAAGTGTGGGCAGAGGATATTTCTTAGCAATTACTTCGGTCCCTATTAGAGATCTGTGCCAATAACCGAATGTTTAACATAATTTAGACGACCATGACGAACGGCTTAGCTATTTATTTAAGCCGCCTAATTCATAAATAATAGCGACGAGAGTATGCGTCTCGTTTTGCTGAAATGTGTAAGGGAAAACAGTGAGGCACTCTCCGTACACATATATATCTGGGTGTCCATCTCTCAACAAAATTCATAATAATACAACCCATTTTGCAGATCGTCCTGTAACCGTTTCAGAATTGCAAGTAAATGTATAATAGTTTTCCTTTTGCGGGGCTGGGTAGGGGGTGTATACATTGCCTCATTTCTGGCGACAGAGAATTCCCATTTATATTATGACATTGACACGTAATACTCTCACTGCTCTTCGCTGTCCGGTCACATGACAGATGGCTCGAAATTTTCCAGCTAGCTGTCTAAACTTGGCATGTTCGGACGGTTCTGTCAACAGTTCGGCTTATCTGTGTCTATCCCTGGAACCCATGGGTCTTGATAGCTGCTTCTAACTTGTATACCTCAATAGATCTTTGATTTGTCACACAGACACACACAGACACAGACACAGACACAGACACAGACACAGACACAGACACAGACAGACAGACAGACAGACAGACAGCCACACACACACACACACACACACACACACACACACACACACACACGAGGAAAAATCTTAACTTTAATTCCGCGAGACCCATCCATAACACCAGTTTTCCATACCGTAATCTTTGAGTTAAATGACAAATCAATTTTATCAAAACAGTGCAATTTAGTGTCCCTGCAATTGATATCCGTATGTGATTAAACAAATCAATATAAACCTGTGTATAACAATTTTAATTCACTGATTGTTTTTGAAATTACAGACTTTTGCCACGGTGTGATCTTCATATTCATCACTTTGACCGCATTCCAGACTTTTTCCTTTGGGTCTCCAATATACGGGCAGGTGGAAAGACACTCCAATTATTCCGAAACGAATACAGATGAAAATGGGACCATTATGGGAAATATGACCAATGAACAAAACTCATTTTTAGGATATTCCAGCGCAGGGAGAAATAATTCTGTCAATCACACAACTGGAATTATAGGTGAAGCATATCCCGATTGCGACCGAGTGGAGCCAGAAGACGAAAACGAGGCTTGTCTACTGGCTGCCCAAGGGTACTTAAGGGCCAGAGATGCATACAGGAAATACGTAAGTTTGCCTCCCCATGATTTATAGACACGACATTCACCGCAATCAATTATATCAGGTGATCAAATATAGGCCAAAGAGGAATGAAACTAACACGCAACAACTATGTATTGTGCAAAATTTATGTTCAAACAAAAGCACATATTTTTGGCCAATTTTTGTCAAATAGCGTCCAGTGTACGCGGAGCGTGAACAAAAACGTCATATTCATTGAGGTTACGTTCCTTTCACACCTCTGCGTACCACTGGCGAGGGCCAGAACCAGGTCACAAAGAAACGGGATTCAATCTTTTGTTTCGACAAGCTATATTTCCTTATCACGAAGAACAAGTTGAAATAATTTGTAATAAACACACGGACTATGTTGAAAAAATATGGTCCTATTGTTTTCGTGTAAGAAAGAACTGGAAGATATTCAGTTAAGGAACTTCAACATTGTCTGCAATTTCTCATGAGTCACTCTGAATCTGTGCGCCACATTTTGACTGTTGAGAGTAAAAGAAAAATTTTGTTTTCGTAGGTTCGGAAAACCGTCTTCTTATTCTGCTAATGAAATAAAAATAGAAAATGAAGATATGTATAAATGTCAGTAACAATTAGGACAAAATTCAGATAACATCAAAATAGGTTCTTGAAGAGACTCGCCAACTCCAGCGACGTACCTCTGCAATTCTGGAAGAAGCTATATATATATAGCTTCAAAGATTTCTTGCAACTCTTTATCGTGGTTACAGTTTTTAAGCGATCAATTTGACACTTTGCTCTCTTTCATAACTAAATGCTCCACAAACTTTTGTGCATGACTGTATATGGCATTTATCAGTATCTGTGTTCCAAGGGCCGGTAATGTAAGCGCAGATGTAATTTTCAACAGTGATGGGAAAATTTTTTGAAAACAGTTTCATATTTGCACACTTGTGTAATATTGAGATTTTTATCTGATTATCTTGACATTCTTGAGTGGTGGCACAACCCTGTACATATTTAAATCAACCATATGTATAAATGTGTCTATGTATGTATGTACGTATGTATCTATATTATATGTTTGAATGTTTGTATGTATGTATGTATGTATGATTGTGTGTGTGAATGTATGTATGTATGTATGTATGTATGTATGTATGTATGTATGTTAAACACTCCTCTTTGAAAGCCAATTTATAGAATTTAATTACAGAGTATTTGAACGTGAGGAAAGATAATATATGAATCATCTTTTAAAACCACCGTATTTTGTGCCAAAATAGGCAATCTTTATCATAGAGTGTGGCGTCACATTCACCATCTTATTATAATCTATTTTTTCCCTCGGTAACATTAAACGTGTTCCAATATGACATTAAATTTCCACTTTGTTTGCCACAAATGAAGGAAAGCAATAACCTATGATCGTTATAACCAGATTGTTGCAGAAGTAATCTCTTTCAGTGCCAAGTTTGGAATCCGTCAACAGGCTTCCTGATCGTGCTTTTAGCCAAAAGCAAGGAAAGCTCTTGACGTCGTCCATTCTAATAATCTCTGCAACAGCCAGCATGTTGGTACTTGAATAAAAGATCGGGTTGCAAAGAATATGAACCCGTTATCGTTATATTAAATCAGAACAATAACCATCTGTCGAAATTGGCAATGAAATGATGAAGAATACATTATTTTTGTTTATATGAAATAATGAAGAAAAACATAATTTTTGTCATCCTACTGTGAGATTCGAACCCTCGACCTTTGACACCATCGCTTAGCCTAATACGCCACACTCCGACCTCTGAGTACTGCAGCCGGACAACTCCAAAATGGTTGGCCGAAGACTCAGGGTGATCTTCTGGCAAGTGTGACTTGAAAGCTGACACTGTAGGGCATTTCCATAGAATGGTATTTAAAAAAAAAAAGTATAAGTAAATGCACCTCCAATATAATATCAAGTTCGAAACAATGGTCCAATGCACAAAGAAGCCAACAGAGAACTATCAAATAAGGAACCACGCCATACGTTTTGTTTGCCTTTTGTAGAATTTGAACTCTCGACCTCAAAAAGAGAGAGAGAGAGAGAGAGAGAGAGAGAGAGAAAGAGAGAGAGAGAGAGAGAGAGAGAGAGAGAGAGAGAGAGAGAGAGAGAGAGAGAGAGAGAGAGAGAGAGAGAGAGAGAGAGAGAACTGGCTAGACAGAAGTTTCCATATAAAATCAAGAATGGAAGACTTTCTTTGGAAGCATATGAATTTTCTATTTACATGTACATTGTCACTCTTGTTGATAAGCATATGGAACGCTGACATCCATGTTCATTCGTTTTAGTGCGATTTCGTCCATGACGACTTGCCAGATTTCCATGCCAGACAGGACAAGTACGAGACATGCAAGACCTTCTCTGAAGCCATGCACCAAAGGACATCCATACCACAGCGCAGTCCAGCTCCAGAAGGATTAATCAACAAGGTTGTTGACTCTTGTATGAAAACAGAAATTTAATGATCACTTTTCAATGGGGACCCCAAAGGGACGAGAGTAAATTAAAGTGTACGTCACACGCAGATCTCGTGCTCAAGAGACAACTATCTCGTTCACATGTTACTTTTTAATATATATGCATGTCTTTATGAGATTCACATAATGCACTTATTCACCTTCGCTTGGGTTGTTTCAAAATTCCCTGCCAAAATTTTTGTTTAATATTAAGATTTCCTAGAATGCCGAGATAGAATATTTCACTGGTCTGCGGAACAAAAGGGGGGGGGGGGGTCTCGAAATTTTTGTTGGCAGGGTGTTGAAAATGTGGTGGTGGTGAAAGGGTGGTGCGGGCGTAAATTTCCAACTCCATGACTTCGTGCAAGAACTATCAGGATAATTCACGTTTTAAGCTACTTTCTTGATGGGCTTTTGGACTTCTGTGTAACCATTGTCAGTGTGTCTAGAAAATTTTTTGAATATTTCATTATAAGGTGCGCTGGGTATTGACAATTGGACATATCAAAATTAAAGTACGAACGCACAAGAAATAAATATTCACACATGTTTTCATAGTTGAACTTCATTTTTGTCAACCCTGTCAGTAATGAAAATTGAAAAGTTGAGACCGCGTCAAAATTATTCAGTCTCGTCTTTGAGGATCACTAAATTTAAGTATATTCTTTTCCTTACAGGCCGCGTTGAAACCATATTCTGACAAAGTACAGGCCTATCACTATCTCTTGGTTAAACTGATCAAAGTTGGCATAGAGGGCCTGACGAAACCTTTGGAAGCTGGCATTGGTTGTACCGGGTCCGTTGAACGTCCATGCGATTTACAATGTACGTCGCCTCCACTTGTCCAAGATGCCAGTTTCTATTGTGATCTGAGTAATGTCGTGAGGAAGTCCCCGATCGCACTTACACACAGAACTAAAAATATCCAACTCGTCAATGCAGAAGTGGTATGTATACAAATATCAATATTCAAGACAAGCAAAGGTATGGGTATAATAAATCACGAAAGATGGCTTCAACGTCAGTTACAGTTCAGCCCGTAGTATTGGAAACCAATATTTTGTTTTGCTAGAAAGAAACATGTGACGTCCAACATATTTGCTCAAAGCGACCGGCACTGAAAACAACTCGTAATGTATAAAAAAATACAGTTTTCGGATGAAAAGTATTTATACTTTCCGTGCAGTCTGTCAGATGTATGCAAATCTTTGTTGCGTGAAATATGTAGCCGCAAAATCAACTTGTCTGAAGAAATGTGACTGCTTTGTGTCCTAGTTACTATAATTCAATTCCATTAATGTATA
The DNA here is from genome assembly GCA_964020975.1 of Hermodice carunculata. Classification (NCBI taxonomy): domain Eukaryota; kingdom Metazoa; phylum Annelida; class Polychaeta; order Eunicida; family Amphinomidae; genus Hermodice; species Hermodice carunculata. Next base: position 34,390,204 of record OZ026616.1, on the reverse strand, counting down.
CAGAAGAGACTTCTGTTGTATAACAGAAGAAAATTTGAATAATAAAAATGTGATAAACACTCAGACAAACTAACCGTTTCGGCATGAATATGTAAGATTCCTTGAAAATGTGTACCATGAATTCACAAAAAACCGTCAGGGTCGTAATGCTTAAATAATCGTTCATAGAAATGAAGTGTTGCTCATTCGCGACAAGGCTTGGGGTCTTCATGGCATATTCTCTTTCCCGTGATTCAAAGGTCAAAGCTGACAATTTCAACAAAACTGAAAAACAAATTTCGACATTTACATCAACATTTTTTACACATATTTGCAGGTTTTATGCCATTTCCTGATAAAAAGTAAAATGACCAAAATGTTTTCAAAACTGAATTCAGTTTTAAAACTGAAAACTTTCATCATTGGTGATTGGATAATGGGCTTTGTAGGTAGTGTCGGTAGGTGTCCCAGTTGTACATGCACAAATGATGCTTTTATGATTGGAACATATGCGTGAGTTTTGCTGCTATAAATAGCATCATACGGTATCGGTCTGTAATGCTTTCTGGCCAGTCTGCGGCTCACTGTATTTATCTTTGCGCCAAAGATTAAAATTTTGCAAGTTTGGGTGGTGACTGAATGATAATTGTCTGCTTTTTCAGTTTGGATTCCCAGTTGATCCATCGATAGCCGACCGAACTATCGTTGACATCACGGCCAACTCCAGCCACTCAACTAGACGTATGTACAACGTGGTTGTTGCATACATGACAAACTGTCAATTGTTCCGGCACTGGCAAGCGATGGCGAGTTATGACTTTGCAAAACAATAGACATTTGATATGCTTTTAAGTTAATTTTTTTTCGATACACCCCCCTCCCCCTTTTTTTTGGGGGGGGGGGGATACCAGAAGATAAGCATATCTGAATAATGTTTATAAGAAAGTCGACAGAGCTTTGTGTCCCACTTTATGGGGTTGGTGTTTATGATATACATATCTGCTTTTCTACTGTTTGAAGATAGGACATACGACGAATCTTACCGAAGCTCTTTTTGCCGGTGAAGAATGTTTTGTTTTTCCATGTTATTGGCTTGATATATTTCCTTTTAAATTATGATGGTCATGAGTTGTTACGGGTAAAACATTATATATATTGATATTTATTCAAGCTAAATTTTTCAGTTGTGGCCGTATTTTTTAGCGTACGGTACGATCTCTATGTTAAGTCCGCCTAACGGACGGGTGAAACGAAATAAGTCTTGATAACTTAAAGATAGTTAACTTAATATAAGACATGCAGGTGATCTGTTTTTTTTTGGGGGGGGGTAGATATAAAAACGTCAAGGGAGTCTAGCGTTGTGAGTGTTTAAATGTCAGGGGATTTTACTGTAGATTATATTTATCTTTTGTACTTTAAACTTTTATATATCTTTTATATTTTCAAATTTGAATGAAGTCATGTAAAGGTTATTTTTTAAAATATCACGTATACAAATCAAGCCAAGCGAGGACATTCACGGGTTACTAGCCACATAAGGGCATACACACCAAAGTTGCAATAAAATAGGACCTACACGGGTTAAAAGCCAGGCAAGAACCTTAACGGGTCGTAGAGAAAATGAAGACACGGAAAGGTTACAAATAAAATACATGTGCTCGTTATATACATATATGCATCTCATCTTGCGGTGGCCTAATGTATTAGAAATAGGAAACATGGCATGTCTCACCAAATGTTTTTTTTATGTCATATATACTTTCTATATTTTCTTTTGTGCATATACTGTATATTTTGCCAATACTGTTTCTGCTGTTTGAAATGGATAGGCCTCTCGCATAAATTTTATTTTACACCTGATATTGCAGTGAGTTTGTTTTCAGTTTCATGTTTCAACACCTTGTAAGAATACGTGCCATGAGTCTGTGAACCTTTCATGGTCAGACGAAATATAAATCAATAGCTCTCCTTCTTGTCCAGAAAGTATGGTATAGTGTGCATAAAGCCGAACTGTTGTCTGAGCACGGCAGACACGGGGCATATTTAGGTTGAAGGTCAATCAAAACAGAAATTGACCCTGCCCTCTAACCAAAGTTTTAATTATCATTTTTGACCAGTTTCTTAGTCTTATTATTTTTTTTTTTTTTGAAAAAATCTATCTATTGATAATATTTGCAGCGCCATATGGGAATCTGCGCCGTATCCGAAACGGCGCAACGCATTACCGGAATTCCGAAACGGCATGGCAAATTGGAATCTTGCCAGATGTGACCCCCGCCATCATTCTGCTTCCGTATTGGAAGTTTTTATGCGGCCTTGAAACATATTGGAATTCTTTTACGGCCCTGATTATTAAACGGCCCCGGCAAGAGGGGTTAATATAGGGCTAAGCCCTCCTCCCCAATTGCCTTCCATGACAGACTGCTTTGAAAACCACTTGGCTGTGTGTAATTGATTAGTCATGGAATAAAATATGTTTAAACCAAACGGCCCCGGGGCCCTGGCCCGTGGCGTCTGCCGGTGATCCAAGTTAACATAAACCATCTCTGACCCATTCGTAGTGACAAGTTACCAAAATGGCAGTTGACGCCTCTTGCACCAAATTGAGCTTGGACACTGTTATTTCGATGTTTGAGTAGAAACAAGAAACAAACTATGGAAAACGCCTGCTAATTGTTTTAATTTTCGGCGCTGAATACGATTCTGATATGGCTGCGCAATATTGGAATTCCACGGTGGCGCAGCGCATTATGGGAATATTCTCATTTGGGCCACACTCCGATACGGCGCACGACAATACCACACACTGTCAAAACTTCGCAAACAATGCTGTACTTTAAAACAGTTCTGTTGTAGTTTGAAGTTCGACCAGCTCACATTTGTATGTTAAAATTAAGTGACAGACGGTGGTCTCTAACGATTGATCAACGGGATACATGCACAAGAAATATCTCAGCACGCTCGCTGGAGATGTTTATTTGGCTCATTCACATACAAAGATATTGTATCCTAAAAGCCTCAGGGAAAACGCTAAATCATATACTTGGCATCTGGGGCCGTTTTGATGGTGTGAACGGGGAAGGGTTGAACCGAACCATTTGTGCAGTCATCCGTATCTGCGTGTTGTATGTTTCATTACGTGCCTGAAAAATCACAGATATGTTTTTTTTTTTGGTTGTGCAATTCAAATGTTGTCACTTCAAATAAATGTTTTGTGATATGATTGATTGTAGACCATTACGTCAACTTTTGCGCAGGACTTTCGACATTTTTTAGAAGAATGGAAATGAGCATCAAAAATGAATAATTGTACACTTTTGTGTGAGATTTTATATAGGCTGTGCCCGCGCCGAAAGGGCTTTTGACAGTCATGTTCCAAACCAATTGTTATGATGTCGCAGAACAGAATGTTCCAGATACTCGTGGAATCTACCACTGAACTCAATAAAGAATAAAAAAGACCCTTGATTTTGACTTATCCTTTCTATAATGAGAATGCCTAGTACAAAAATTAGAATGATAAAGGGTGCACTACAATCAGTTGTGTTAAGTAGATTGCGGCGGCAATGGCCACAGACCACTCGTGCTGATATAAGTCCAGACTTAATACAATGGACAACTAGAACAGGCTGATTTTCCGACAGAAAGTCAAATGTCTCCCCAGGCGCCCTTACTATTTTCACCCTTGTTTTTATAAATTAGCATACTGATTCCAATGATCTACAGATACGGTGACGGCACACTCTTTATTGACATTTCAAATCTAAGCAAAGATTACCCATGTGGAAGCACAAGCACACTTAGAGGCTCATTGTCCCAGCAAATTTTCACTTTAATATATTTTAACCCAGTATTATTAGCAGGGTTATGTCAGGGACTGAAGATTCCGCTTGGTTTACATGTCTGACGAGGAGGACAAATACCTTTGTGTTATCTTGTATAAATTATTTACAATTAAAATGGAAGCAAAGAAACAAACAAGGAACATGTGATCTTGAAAATAGGTCAAGGTCAATCATCTTCATTTTCAACCTAGTTCATATTATGGTACATAATCATGCCGAATTTCCAAGTCAAATCTTTCTTGAGTTATGGCGTCCGCAACACATCCAACAATGTGTTGAAGAAGAAGAAGAAGAAGAAGAAGAAGAAGAAGAAGAAGAAGAAGAAGAAGAAGAAGAAGAAGAAGAAGAAGAAGAAGAAAAAACGGACGCATAAACAATATGTCCCCCCGGTTGCACGGGGAGACATAATAACACAGACCAAACATAAGTCAGGTGCTTCTGACAAGACATTCTCCTATAGTTGAGCAACCGAGAAGATGAATTTTTTGTCCCGGGGTCTTCAGTTGCCAAACACACACACACGCTGGGTCTCTCTCCCTTTGACCTATGCCCGACTAACTGTATACCTTTGATGGAAGGATCCACATAATTCCACATTTTACCTTCAGTCACATGAAATCTTCACGAAATTTCTTTCACCACATAATCCTCATGAGTCAAGTCTGTTAATGTAGGCCACAAGTAAACAATGATTAAGCTGGACTGACAATAAACCATGATAATATGAGCGACATTTCCGCATCGAAATTTACACTCATCACACCACCAAATGCTTTCCTTCCTGTACAAATATATTATGCTTTTCTGCTTTACCGACCAAATTTAACTTTTGCAATACAATTGCAATTAATAATAAAGTTGCTGGTATGTAGTAAAAGAGCGTCTTTTGGCCATGGGATCACAATGTGGGCCCAGAACTTTTTTCTCTATCTGCTCATGAGCACCAAAACCCGTAGAAGTTCGTTTTGTGTACATGTAATGATTGCATGTTGAGATTTTCAAAATTTGAGACGCACTCGCTTATACCTTCTGGTAGAATTCACAAATAGTATAAGTTGGAACTTTCAATATTTGTGAAAGTATGAAGGTCATAACCACTAGTGTTTTGACAGGCTGTAATTGATTAACTATGGATGATGGTGTAGCAAAAATAATCTACCTTTCGTGTAGAAGTACGAATATATATATATATATATATATATATATATATATATATATATATATATATATATATATATATATATATATATATATTCTTGAGATTTAAAAAGCTAAGATAACCCTTTGCATAAACAGTATCTTATAAAATGTAAGTTTACGAGAACCGCTTAAATAGGATTTTGGAGTTTCAAACTTGCGAATATATCAACAACAACTACGCAATTTTGGGCACATTTGATAGAGGCAAAAATCTGTGTAGCGCAGTGTACGTAAAGAAAGGAAATAGTATTATTACAAATGCCTTCATGGGACACGTTGGGTTAGTATGGAAACAAGCATGCGTTTAGAAAGATGCGATAGTTTTTTAGTTGGGCTGACAAGACTACCACTTGTATACTAAAGACAGAACAGCTGCAAGGCTGGTTCTTCCCACTGCACGGTTATTCAAGTACACTGGACAGAGAGAACTGATGCAATGTGTCCAACAGATTACGTTCACACCGACACCCATATATATATATATATATATATATATATATATATATATATATATATATATATATATATATATATATATATATATATATATATATATATATATATATATACATATATAAGCTTGTTGCCATAGGGCAGGGTAACTGTTAGTATGCAATCGAAAGACCAATGATGTCTCATCCTTGCGACCAAAGACTGTATATTCTGGACGTGTGTCTTAGAGACGATCACCTAAAGACCGTCACTATGTCGGAAACACATTAGCATTTGGAGTCCCCATGTTTTTGGTTCTGGTTTTTATTTGGTTTTACCTAAGTGACAATGTAGTGGTCATCCCGGAAGCTATAGAGCCGCATATGGAGCTCTGTACGCTAAAGAGATATTTAATGATGCAGAGGGTAATTACGAACTGCCCAATGTTAAAAGTGCGGAAGTAGTGACAGCAGTGATCGACTCTTGTTGAGAGTAAATTTATTGCTCTTAACGTTTTATTTCGATTGTACAGACGTTCCGTTATTGTTGTAGAGGTTTCTGTTCTGGATTAACAGCAACATAGAGAAAATGGGATAATCAAACCGGAAAATCAACATAAGACCAAAAAATGAAACTGTATGCCATTGGGCCATGGGGAAGATTAGGATCTATCTATCTATCTATCTATCTATCTATCTATCTATCTATCTATCTATCTATCTATCTATCTATCTATCTATCTATCTATCTATCTATCTATCTATCTATCTATCTATCTATCTATCTATCTATCTATCTATCTATCTATCTATCTATCTATCTATCTATCTATCTATCTATCTATCTATCTATCTATCTATCTATCATCTATCGATTCATCTATCCATCTATCCATCCATCCATCCGTCTGTCTGTCTGTCTATCTATCTATCTATCTATATGTCTGTCTGTCTGTCTATATGTCTGTCTGTCTGTCCGTCTGTCTGTCTTTCTGTCCATCCATCTATCTATATCTTATATCTTAATCTTAATTGACAACTGAAATTAAAGTCGGAAACCACAAAGGCTGTGAAAAAAGCTGTCAGCATTGCAAAGCTCATGTGCAGCTGGATTTGATCCTAACTGTCTATACCGTGAAAACGACAAGTCTGTAAAATCCTTACAAACAACCCACATAGCACTTGATGAAAACCTGTTCAAATTGCACTTATAGATTCGTGAACTAAAGGTCAATGCCACCATGGACATTGCACTGCACTGCCCTGTGATAAACTTGTCCCAGGAGGGACAAGTTAATGCTGTGGATGGCAATGCTGCACCACAAAACTACCAAACAACCACCAGATCCTGTTCTGACAACTCCAGAAGTTATTCAGTGCCTGCAAGAGATGAATGATAAAATTGTTTTTGCCTCTGCTGATAAAGCACCCAATAATATTATTGTCGTATGTAGTTAGTTTCATTAGAAAGTTCTTATTGACGATTTAAGCCTGTTGGCCAACTCAAGTTTTCCCACGTATGAAAATGTAGCTGAATCGTTGGATATTATTTTGAACAAACGTCTACAATTTTTCGCATCATTTGCCTTGAAATTTTCTGGTGTAAATGGCGATATCTACAAAATTAACTTACTTCCAAAACTACATAAAAATCCTTATAACTTCCCACTCATAGCAGGTTAAAAATTTTGTTGTGCTAAAGAATTGTCAGTTTTGTTGTCTACAGGCGTCAAGAGAGAATTTTGCTTGAATTACTATGGTCAGATAGCTTTATCTTCCAGCACTATCAGGTTTTGGATTTTATCAATTTCAAAATTGCTGTTGAGGCAGGTAACTGGTATTAATAATAATTAACTTTTTAAACAGATTCTTTTTGGGAATTCTCCATTTTATATGCAACAATTACCCATCCGTATTTGAAAGAATGTATCAAGTCCCTCATATATAACACATGTGAGAAAACTAACTTTCACAAAATGATCATATCGGCAGAAGGTGCTTATTTTTGTAATGATACGAAGGTTGGCCAGCGTGCAAGTGATTACGAGAAGTTTGCTGAGTTGATGAACATTTTGACTGATAACAGTTGTGTCAATGTTGGAGATTCCATCTTTCGACAGACAATTGGTATTCCAATGGGTATCAATTATGCACCTCTTTTGGCTTATTTATATTTATTCTAATATGAGTAACATGTTCTCTAAAGCTGTCTGAAGAAAAGATATGCCACAATAAATGTTTTCAGTTGACACACACACACACACATATATATATATTATACATACATACATATATATATATATATATATATATATATATATATATATATATATATATATATATATATATATATATATATGACAAATTTAATGATTTTGAATTTAACACAGTACATTACCCCCATATAGATGATAATAATCTACTAGGATCACCTAATGGCGACTATGTGTCAAATAGCTCAGAAAAATATCATTCATATCAAAAAAATTCAAACCAACAATGATAGCAAAGAGATCCAAGAGTTACGAAAACACCAACATTTATATCTTCCAATACCAATGTGAACAAACAAAATTCCCTCCCAACTTGAGAGAGGCAGATACCCAAGAAAGGCAACTGGTGGTTTAAACCAGTCCTTTAAACCTTTGCAATATTCTTCATTAGCTACAGACGTAAATGTTTCCAAAATATATCGACCTAACCACTTAAAATCCAAATATAGTCACATGTAAATTGGTAAAAGGAGACATGCTAGGCCTGTCACGTATTGGTTCTCCTGACTTGTCAGCCATCCGAGTTTACAGCAAGGCATGGAAGCAGGCCTGCATCGTTTTTATGATATTCGTGGACCTGGAACATTATAAGCACACTCAACCTCCATTATAACCATAACTTAGAGAACACAGCCAACATCACAATATGGCCAATGAAGTATTTATCAAATAATTCAGAAAACATTACCCATATTCATCAATTTTAACCCAACAGTGCCATCAAAGAGATACTCTTAGAAGGTTTGTTGCCTTTGCTAGAGTATTCAATGATTTTGACAACTATGACTCCCGTCAATTACTGCTTTTTCAAACACTTTGAAACAGGGATTTTCGAAAATGAAGTTATTTCTGAAGTTAATGGGTAAAAATGAACATTTAATATAGAGATATCCAGTGGATTGGCAATGTAATATAAATGAGGTATTTAATTTGTAATCTAATAATTGTAATTGATATTTGATACAATGCATGTATGAGGCAAAATATTTCTTAAAGTTGAGAGTTGCTAGCATCAATGTGATTTAAACTAGAACTGATTTTTGTTAGTACTTTTCTCAAGTCAGGAGAGAGAGAGAGAGAGAGAGAGAGAGAGAGAGAGAGAGAGAGAGAGAGAGAGAGAGAGAGAGAGAGAGAGGTTTTCCTTCATGCTGCATTTCGAACTCGCTGACTAATACATAAACACATCATAAACTTGTTGGTATGCCTACCTTGAGTTTCTGGATTTTGGCCTGACTTGTTTGGTGACTGAAGGTGTTTGATCACTGATAGTTCTTGTTTACTTGGGTTTTCAGTACAGCTTCTCTAACATTGTTGAAAACTGTTGTCTGCTTCTATTTTGTATGGCAGTCTTTATTATAATGTCAGTATGATATCTAATCCTCTTTAGATATCCAATGAATAATGTACTCCTTGATGGCTATTTGAGTGTTGCTATTCAGCCATGGTGACGTTAATTTTGATAGACTTGTCAATATTTGGATGGTTTTCGTGCTACTACTGCAAACAAGCAGTAAAATTGCTAAGAAACACTAAAAATATTCATTTGGCAGAGAAACAGCAAGTTCTCTACCATGCCAGTGATTTCAAAAGTTGATGTCTTGATCATTTAAAACTCACAGGTATGCAATATCAAATTATACTGGAATAGATCCCGCAAATTGATAACATTTCAAGAAGAATATCCAAGTAGTGCAAAGCTTTGTAAGCAATTGTGACTTAGTGCCTGATTTTTTTTAGGTCTGCAGGTTGCGGAAAATACTTTTGTCAGTTACAAAGCTGTAAATACATGTTTCTCACAGATAAGTGAACTGGTCTTGCAGTGAAAGGCTATATTCTAGGATGTCAATATTTGTGTAGTGCAAGCTATTTCATGATGACTAAGAACCAAAGAAATGTCACAATGTGAATTATGGTGAGCATGCCAGTTCATCTGGCCTTACACAGCTTGTGAGATCATAAAAACCAATGCTATATCTGCTAATTGGGCAGAAAGACTAAATCCTTCTGAACATAAACCCAGGGAACCCAATCAGGGAGTAGTGTGCAAGGGTTACACACTAAATAATTTGGTAGGGATAAACACAACTCAAACAGAGGGACTGGGATGTTAAGGAATGGTACAATCTTGCACAGTCTCAACTGAGTATCACTTCATATGGCAGGCCTGAGATCTGTAGAGACATCAGTTACACAAAAGGATTCTGAACACGACCCCTGTGGGTGCAGGTTCCCAAATAAAAAGAATCATATTCCCTTTGCTCACTCTGTCATATATGAACGGGAATATGCCAACCAGTCACTTTTATAGTCCTCCCAGGTACTTATATTTGTAACCTGGTATGCCTAAACAGGACAAAACGGCAATCCTCTAAGGAACAGTCAGAACATACTTCAGAATTCTGTCTTGCAAAATCCCGATTTGTATTCTGAGGGTACTTGAATTTGATTATAAAATGTTTATATAAATTTAAGTTGACTGGCCCCCTGAAACGCAAATTTGTGTGCTGAACGAATAAAACTCAGTTACCATAGTTGCATAACTTATCAAACTTTATACTTCGAGGAATTGGTTGACATAGCTTAGACTTAGATGATTGAAGTGTCTGTCTATCATCAGGTGGTATTTCGTCCCATAATTTAACTGCCGAAGTAAAAATCCAACCTATAAAAAAGTCTGTATGCATTTGGAAATAAGGTATGTTAAAACGCCTTTGTGCAATATAAGTGGTGGGTGTGTTCTAAACTGAAGGAATGGTAGAGCATAAATAACCAGGAGCAAGGTTGTTTACCAGCTTGTACATCAGAGATAATTAAAAAATTCCCTACATTTAGCCAAGGTATGCCATCCAAATTCCTTGTACAGTTTTGCATTATTTGTGCCACACATTGCACCAGTAACAATGCTAGAGGCATTTAAGTGAACGTTTTCTAATTTCTCTGCATCAAGAGCCATGCAATAGCTCCAAACAAGGCTACCATATTTAAGAATTGGCCTAACAAACGATGTACAAATTGGTTTCAAGATTAGGCGGTCATGAATAAAATTTGAAACCTTTCATGATATTGATCAATTTACTACATTTAGGGACAATTTCAATAATATGATTTGTCTAGCTCAAAACAGAATGAAATATGCAAGGTGTTTGATGTTGGTTAACATTATGGAGACCCTGACGTTGAAAGTTAATCAGAGGGTGACTTGGTGGATTAGTTTTTGGAGATATGCACATTGAATCAGGGGTTTTGGCATTAAAAGTTATCAGCCAATCATCAACCCGTTGGTTGATATCTGAAAGGTCAGAGTCAATAGATGCAGCTGCCTCTTTGGGTTTATCAATTTCTAGATACAAGCACGTCTCACCCACAAAAGGTTAGCCATTAAGAATTTAGTGGATCGACAATATCATCAATATATATATATATATATATATATATATATATATATATATATATATATATATATATATATATATATATATATATATATATGAGGAACATAAGAGGGCCAAGACCTGAGCCTTGGAGTGCACCAGCACCAACCATGCCACAATTTAAGTCTTGTCTGTGTATAATGACACATTGTTGGTGATCATGCAGATAACATGAATCATCCAAGGAAGTCAATCAAAATACCACTTTCTTCAATTTATGCAGCAGACCTGCATTACATACTTTGTCAAATCCTTTACTTATGTTGGAAATATGACACAAACTTCTTTTTGATGGTCAATAGATAACCACAGTTCATGGTAGAGGTACAAAAATTGATTAACGGTCGAATCTTCCAAAGTAAAACCAAATTGATGAGAGAAATAAAAAGGGCGTCCTGAAAACAATTAAACAAAGTTTTAAACACAACTTTGTCAATCACATTCCCAAAACAACTTGAGACAGGCGCTGGTCTATAGTTGCTGCATGCAATAACAGGGCTCTTCTTATGAAGAGGAGAAACATGAACTTTGTTCCAAGCTTAGGTAATTTCTTATTTATTAATGAAATATTAAAAAGTTTTGTTAGTCAAGAAAAATAGATGGTGCAACTTCCTTTAGAAACTGTAGACTTATTTCACTTAGGCCTGGTGCCTTAGTGGTGTAAACTTCAAAAGAATTTCTAGAACTTTCCTTTTCACTTGTATGTATAAAGTCAAGGCCGGGAGTTTAGAGGCCTCTCAATTGCTGGCAATGTAGCTGAAGAGGTATCAATGTAAAACTGACCTAGACAAAAATGAATTGATTATTTCAGCCTTTATAATGTTATCAGAAACGTTAGTGGTAGATTTAAGTGGTTTGATGCATGCAACTCTCAAATTTGGGAACTATCTTGCTCCATTCGTATACCATTATAAATTGCTGAGTTCAGTTAAAACTCACTCACATCCTCATTTATATAATTGTTGATATATGTCTCAATTGCGTAATAAGAACTATTTTTTGGAATACCCCTGTTTTACCAGTTTATCAAGTAAAAGTGTATGGCAGAATTCGAAGTTGTCAAAATTAGGGCATACTCTAGGATTTCGGCTGGCCTATAGACATATCCAGGATGTTGCAACTTGCACATCATACGTTATTGTTTACGAGAGACAATAGCATAGGCCTAGCTGCTGACTGCTCACCTGCATAAAAGTGATTTTCAAGACACACATGTGGACGATAAAATTGGCATTAAATAGATCCGGTTCCGAGTACGGGAAATTCCAGTGTCATTTGCCCTATAAGGATAGATGACCTGGATTATGCGCCATATAAGCAAAAGCAACAATGCAAGGATCGGCTGCGCCTCTAAAGAAATGCTAGTTGGATATTGGCTCCGCAGTCGGGTCATACAAGTGCAAATTTGGCATAAATGCGACAAGACCCTCCCAGTTGCCAGCACACCATATGGAGTTGGTTACATGGAGATGATGCCAGTTATCAAAATACCAAGTCTCATCCTGGATTTGTTCCTAAAATTGAATTCCGTGCTGCCTCCAGTTCTGTAGAGATGACTATGTTAATGTACTGAATGGTATGTTTGATGTAGCACAAATAGGTAGAATTAAATGTAAGAAGATAGCAAACAATAATCAGCCAGGAAAAGAACTTATAATACAAAATTGGTGTAATATTCAATGAAAAGAGCTTCGTCGCAGAGTGAAATTTAGCAATTAATCAACTGAAAAAAGGTATATGTAAAGCTAGTGGTCCTGATCCGCTTTTGAGTGAAATAATCAAATGTGGCAAGCAAATTCTTCTGCATTTTTGCATAAAGAATTTAATCTTACTTTTAATTTCCAGATTCTTGACATGGTATTTTTGTCGCGAATCCATAAAAAGGGAAGTACTAATCTAACTAACAATGGGAAATGCTTGGGGAGGTAAACCACTTCCTGTGCACAGTCAGTAGGCAATTAGTGACGCTGGATTTGTTTACCCACCTGATTGGTCTACTTGTAGAAAGCTTCATACCAAGCCTAAGGTACCAATGGTGCCATCTGCGATACACATTCTCATCTGCCAGGGTATTCCCAGAAAGTAATGAACGAATCCCAAAGTTTCAAATTGGATATCAAACTAATTCTAGAGCGTTTGATCATGTTTGTACATTGAGGACTTGCGTTGACAATCATATGAAAATTGTTTCCAGCTAATGTTTATGTTGCTATTTCATTGACTTTAGACCCGCTTTTGACACTGTCAATAGAAAGGCCCTAGTTTCTTTTTTTGCAATTGCAAGGAAATCTTGGTTGTAAGTTCCCTGTTGTTTTACAAAATATGTAATATAAAGTATAAAGGGGTTTATTCTCTAAAGATTAATTCAGATATAACTGATAATATCACGCCTTCTGTACGAGTAAAGCAGGATTGTGTCTTTAGCATCTGCTATTTAAACTGTTCATTTGGAATGTGCCAGATATTTTTGCTGAATATTGTAGGTCAGTGTTCCTGCATGGATCCACGATAAACTCTCCTTTTTTGCAGATGGCCTCATCATTTTATCTGAAACCCCCTTTGCCGAATGCACTGAACAAGCTTCAGGGCTACTGTAAACAGTGGCGCCTTGTTGTAAGCGTAACAGAACTAGTCTTGTAGTCCTTAACAAAAGTGGTCACTTTTTGAATATATTTTGTGGTATGCAAAGAGAAAATACCAGGAGTTAATATTATCTTGGAATTGCTTTTTCAAATAATGGCTCACTTAAATTGGGCATTGATATGGGTTTTGTGATCAAGCTCCACAAGCTCTTTCTAAACTGAGGCAAATTAATGTTTGTAAAAATATTCTTGTTCGCCTCAAATTGTTCAAATTCTTAATTTTACCAAACTTCAGCTATTACTGTAATATTTGGTCCCCCGTCAATTTCTACAAGGCCTGGAAGACTCCAAATGTATGTGTGCAATAAACTACATGCTGCAAACCTTTGTTTCAGTTCGCAATATGTTTTATTTGGGATGAATAAATCTACCACCACAGCTGCAGTAGAAAAGTGAATTATATCCTCTCTCTTTTTCTCCAAATCACTTTTTTTTCGCATTCAACGAAATACTGGCTCAGGTTACAATGCCTAAATTATGCTTTTTAGTCTTACTGTGAAGCATCTAACTTACATGAGTCATGGACTTCTTACGTTAGGCCCTTACGACCTAGGTTTGGTCTCGAGAGCATGTTACAAGGCACAAAGAAAGTTACAGTTTGCAAAATACCAGAATTGTAGATAAGCTATATTATGATATCCTGTCCAACATCACTAAATCTCCTGGGCACCATTGTGGCCGGCCCACAATAAGGAAAAGCTTTTGATTTTCCATTCTGGCCACATTAGGGCTAATTTGAAACATGAGCACAGCGAGCAACTCTTATGTCACTTTCAAATCTTTTTCTACGGCTTTGTTTCAGTGTTGAAGCATTTATGTGCCCCGTTCTAAAAAAGTCACATTTGACCCAGGTGTAGAAACCATATCATTCTTGTCTGCATCATACATGCTATGTAAATATTGGCAAACTTGTATCATATCCTCACGATGTCTTCTGAAATAAAGTGTTGAGGGTCCGAGGAAAACTCAAATAATTCTTCAAAACATTTTCTAGTGTAAGGCACCATCTTGTTTTCTTCTTTGTAGCCATTACCTAAGGTCCGATTTTTAAAAATTCCATACAGAGACTGCACACGCTTTTTATCAATATTACAGAATGTTCTTCTAATTTTTCAATATAGCTTAGTACCTATTGATGAAATGCTCTGGTAGTACTTATCAAACTCACAGTTTGTGTCAATACTGACACCTAACGCTCTCTCTTACACATAGTGGTGAGACCATTATCATAATGGAAAATTTGTCAAAGTCGGAAATCGTCCAAATCTTCACGCGTCCATCAACATGACCATCACCAAATAAATCAGCCTGACTTGAATAGACATCAAGCGATTACTTGTTGACATCAAAAGAGCGGAAAATGTCATATTGACGACGTAGAAATAACGACTCTCATTAAAAATAGAAGCCGATCATAGTTTTCAACCCCGCTAGAGAAGCTGCACCTAAAATCCGAGTAATCAAAATCGCTGAGTCATCAAACAGCAAGGACCAAATCAGGAAGTTCAATGTAGACGTACCAACAATTTAATTATATATTTATACAACCGTCAACAAATACGAAATGTAGTATGAAGGGAGACCCCTTTCCCCTGACTTGCGACAAGTACCAATAAAAGTTAATAGTAGTTTGAATCGATTTAATGCCAACAACTCTTAACTTTAAGAAATATCTTGCCTTACACAGGAATTGTATAAAATGGAACAGCTGTCACGTTTGCATATTTATCACATCATTTATATAACATCTCAAGTACACTGGATATCTCTGTAATAAATTTTCATTTTAACCCAGAAACGTCAGAAATAATCGCTTTAATTTCATTCTCGAATATCCCTGTTGCACAAGTTTTTAAAATAGTATTAAATGACGGGAGGCAAGGTTGGCAAAACAGGTGCATATTCTGGCAAAGGTAGTTAACCTTGACACATAGACACCATAAGCTGCCCCTAGTGGAATATAACTGTCCATATTAGATGTAATTCCCTATGTTAAATTCAAAATCATCGCGTTTGACATACAATTTAAACTTCCGTTCATTATATATCATTTTGCCCACAAATAAAAATTCCAAGTCGTTCTCTGTAATGTCATTTAACTTCAAACCATCAGGGTAAATTTGTAAAATATATTCTCGGAAGTGTTTATTGTAGATACCTTATAGGTCAATACATCGAAATATCAACTTTAAAACATTTCTGGTAAAATGTCTGTCTAGGTTGCCTCCAGGTGAACAGTCGCTGTATGTAAAGCCATGGCTTTGCTTCATTTACAGGTCTTTTGTCAAAATGTAAAATGGCGCCCTTTTCTCGACACAGCAGGAACTATCGGGCCGGGACAACATACATATTGCATCAATGTTTTGTTGGAGAAGTGACCAATCCAAACTTATCTTGTCTTGCCATATATTCTGTGCATATATCCCAATTCCATAGTGGACACATTCACAGCGAACATTATAACACATATCCCAAACAACAATATTACAAGCACGCTATCATGCGGAGTAAATGTGCCAACATTTGGCCGGGCTGGGATGGTATCATTTACATATGCTCCCTCCTTCCTGTTTGTCCAATAGAGTTGTGCAATGACTTCCCTTTTTTCTTGTTTTCGAAAAAATAAGTGTGGTAATTTATCACACCTTTTGTCAAATTTCAAATACGAAAGATCAATACCTCATTACTTTAAATTACGCTTGTCTGAGCTTCTTTGCTCACAAATGGCTGCTTCATTGCATATATGATAGGTAAAAAAAACATGTTGGTGAGCAGAAAAAAACCGTGACACATCACGTGCTCCATGATTGCATCCTCTTCATATACTCGACAACTACATCCTCATCATGTACTCCGGTGCCGCATGACTGCATCTTCTTTATATATTTCATGACTGCGTTCCCTTTCTGTACTCCATGACTGCATGCTCGTCAAAAGCTATTTGACTGCATCCTCTTCATATGCTCCATGAAAGCATTTTCATCATATCTTCCATGCGTGCGTTCTCATCATTATTCTCCATGGCTGCGTCCCTAATAATGGACCCTAGAGACTCCAGCGTAGCGCAGATGAAAATAGAAAGAGTAACAACTGTGTGATATGCTATCAACCATGTTTGCTGCTCATTTATCAAAAGTGCAATGCTAGATGGTGTGAATTCTCTAATTTAAGTTACTGGAGACTGCATCCCTAATAAAAGACTCTGGAGCCTCTGGTGTTGCGCAGATGAAAAATAAACCAGAACAACTGTGTGATTTGCTATCAACTATTGGATGTTTTCTGTCCATTTATCAAAGGTGCAATGCTAGATGGTGTGATTCTCTAATTTAAGATACATGGGGCATCTACCATATTGTCACCACGTTCATTCCAATAAAAGGATATGCTTTACTATTATATCCTGACACTTACTATAATAATTGCCTGTCTATATGGCCTGCTGAAAAACTGGAAAATGGAGCTAGTTTGCTGTAGGAAGATCCTTAAATGTATTTTTTCCGGCTAAAGTCCAGGACACTACCTTCCTGTACAGCATCATGAATGTACTTGAACGTGTCTTTTTAACCAAATATACTGCTATATTGAACACTGGTACGAAATAGTATGGATGATTGCAAAAAAGTAAAAGGAAAGTGAAAAACGCCTGTTTTCATCTTTAGCAAACAAGGAGTTAATTTTGCAAATATATGGCACCTGAAACACCACAGTTCAAATCGTACTCAAGTGAGCAGTTAGAATGACACTGAAGTCACATGTTAAATGGCTGTGTGGTCAGAATATTGAAAAGTTAAGGTAGGTTGTGATAAAGTGGAACATCAGGTAAAGTGGGACTTTATCTTTGCTTTAGTCCCACTGATTTTATTTGAATGTCCCTGGTCAAAAAACTCAACCCAATAAAAACGACGGTATCTACAGTTTTCTATTTCTACCAAGTCTTAACCATGCTGTTATCTGAAAGAGCCATGGGGTTGTGCAAAAACGAGGTTTGAAAGCAAGATAAGCCGTTTATTCAAGTGCTTAAGAAAGCATAAACATTTTCCCTGAGCGTTTCATCATTTGTAACGAAACAGAGACGTTTCTCACATCACTTTAATTGTGTGTTAGATTGGAAAGTGTCATCTAACAATAACAATATTTTACATCCTGGTTCTTTACCGCCTGTAGTCACGTGATATGGCATGCCTCACTTGACCCGGTAAAAGGTTTATAAAGTGGGGCAGTATGTTTCAGGTAAAGCGGGACGTACTTGCACCAGCCTCATAATTTTCAGCCTGCTATTTTTAATATAATGAATTAAAAGACACCTTAAACAGCTATAGTAACTGTATTTACTTCAGAGAAAAAAAATCGTGCAAAGAAATTTTGATGGCAATATATTCCCACATGACATACAATGCTATTGGTTCCAGCTTGATTTCAAGCACAATAACCAAAGAACTAATTCAGGAAATTTAGAAAATTTAGCAGTAATTTTGATGTAAACGCTCTTTTGCTTTTGAAACTGGGTAGCCTTGACCCAATTCTTAACGTCATTCAGCCATTAACGTCATCTGTTTGTGCCACTACTTCGAAGAAACCTAATGCACCTATGTAGAAGTTGGGTGACCTTGACGGATTGGAAAGGGCAAGAGACCATTTTTATGAAAATGGTCTCATTTAGCATATATTAAGGATATATATATATAATCCCAGATTGATTTGGCGTTACTTCAGGACTCGCTTGTATATATGTATGTATTTACCTGGGAATGAATGATATAGATCTGACTGACCTTGACCTAATTTCAAAGGTCAGAGAGCCATGTGTTCCCCTTAGTGAGGTTTGTTTTTACACAGTTAATGAAGATGGATTTGAGGAAAATTGATGAAATTGGTGTGGATTATGTATCTTATCAAGTACATTTGTGCAATAGAACTTGAATGACCTTGACCTAATTATCAAGGTTATGATAGTTTTGTAAGTTTGGCCCACTTTACCAAAGCAAAATGTCCCACTCTTTATAAAATCTAAGCCAAAGTTGGACACCTGTTGTATAAAATTTAATCACACATATGAAAATAATTTTAAGATATTCAGGGATTGTATCCATTGTGTTAAAAAAGTCGGAGTTGCCCTGTCTTATCAGAGTGACAAGTTGGCAACGTTTGAACAACGACATGCTAGCTACGTTTCCCAAAAGTTTCCCACTTCACCTTAAGTTACCGTACCCTAAACTTACCCCCACCCCCAACCTTCCTCAGATTTGCAGTATTTTGGGTACATTTTTTACCTTAATATTCCCATTGATACCTGTCGGTAACATAAAATATAAAGAATTAAGGTATGTAACACCAAATGCAAAGCTATAATGCTGGTTGAAATTTACGTGCCTGTTTTTTCAGGATATAAGATGATGATTTAAAGTAACAATTCTTGCAGTATTTAGCAAACGAGATAAATTGGGCGTGTTGAATACAACGTTGCAACTACAACATCATTTTTCAAAACTAGATATCATTACGGTCCAAATAGTACCAATTGTAGCTTGTTATATCTCCGGTCGGGGTATCTCCTTATTTGTAGCTCTTCTTCTGCTTCCACCGCTGCAACAGTGGTTACGGATCCTTTTTATGATTAACATAAGCATCTCTTACAATTTTGAATGCGATACTTCATATGGTAAGGTTGAACTGGAAGTTTGGTTTTGTCTCATCTTTATAATTGAAACCTGTCGCAGCTTTTTTCCATGGAGCAAATGTGTATTCTGCTTGTAGTTTAGTATGTGAAACGTTTTCTACCTCTATCATTGCTGTACGTGTCGCAAATCATAAGTTAATTTATTAACTCGTAAGCAATTTGATATTTCTGAGCACTTCGGGAAATTATATTGCACTTTTTGACGACTATGTTTAACAAGTCTGACTGTGTCATTGATGATAAGTCAGACGGCTGCACTAAATCTTAAAGATTACATGCACTCCATCGTAGCATCCTGAGATAGTTTGATAAACCGTTCTCTGAGGAATTGGTATATGGACTGATGTCTGCGTGAATATATTGTTGTGGACTTGCTTGCACAGTGAGACAAATGGTTTAGAACACGACCGGCCTACGAAACCGGAACGCTTGTATTTGTTGAGTACATTTAGTCCATACTGTGGAATACTATTCTGTGCTGCGGTTTGAAGCAGCTGCGTCGCAAGTTTGTAGTATTTTTCAAATGTGGGCAATGAGGACAACTGGGCAGACCCCATCAATCCAGCAGGCCAAATACATTTTGAAATAGCATGCCCCATGTATACAGAAGAGAGCTACCACGTCCCCCTTGGACCTTTGGGTATCTTTCCACGAGTTTGGGTTGTTGAGTTTGCGCAAATAGGACTAAGAACTTTTCATAAATCCGTACAGACATGGATATGTTTTGCTTGGGTGACTCTCTCGATAGAGTAATTGTTCTATATTAACTCGTTCAGTACCAAGTTTTGATTTACTCAACAACTTTTGCCCAAAGCGAATCGCCCACGGGCCTCTGATATGGACCATGTTTTTATGTCTGCAACTACAGGCATGCTGGTACTTGAATGAAATAATCAGTGACCATTACTTATCAGGATCAATATCCAAATTCCGTCCAATTTCGAATCCGTCCAAATATGACTGTAAACATGAACATGACCGATTATGTCAAAGTTCTGAACATTCATCAAGCCATGAATTTGCCATCAACTCCAAACATGCAACATCTATGAAATAATAATGACTGTTATGAAATATGGGCGCATACTACAGTTTTCAGTGATGTCGATGAAACTGCATCATGTTCCACGTAATCAACATTCAACCATGATCAAAAAAGCCATGTCGAAATCCAGTCAGATTACGATAGACTAACACCAAACATGTAATTATATAGTATGGAGGAACACATCTGCCTCCTGACTCGATGCATGCAAGTCTCGACTTTAAGAGGCATCTTGCTCCATACATATACCATTATAAATTGCTGAGGAGAATTAATACTCGCTCACAACCTCATCAATATAACTTTTCCAATTCGTCTTATATTTGCGCAATAAGAAATCATTTTAGCTACAAATTTGAAATGATTTTTTCAACTTCCTTTTTAAATATTCCTTTTTACAAACGTATCAAATAACAGTAAATGGTGAAATTCGAAGTTGTCAAAATCGATGCATACGCAAGCAAATGCAACAACCATGACACACAGACACCATAAAGGGGCCCTATAGGGATATTACTTTGCATGTGAGGGTAGCCAACAATATTAAACTGGAACTGATCTCCTTTGTCATACAGTTAAAACTTTATATCCTCATCATTAATAAATATCATTATATCCACGTGTGAACATTCCGAGTTAATTTTTTTTTAGTTTCCTTTAAATCGGAATCACCTGGGAATGTGGCTGATATGCATTGTTCGAAAATGTTGGATTCCACCCCCAACAATATTCGTAATAATATAAATATAAATAAGCTAACAATGATGCACAATCTGTACCCAATCGAATACCTATGGTTAGCCTAAAGGTAGAAGCTCCAAGTTGTACATAAATGGTATCTATCAAAATTCCAGCAGTTGAACAAATTTCTCATATTCAAATGCATACCGACCATCCTCCATATTATTACCAAAAAATGCATTCCTAAATGTAATGATCAATATTTGGAAACTTTTTTATATATATTTTATATGTAAGTAATTTTAAACATCGTTCAGATCTATACGTGGAATGGTTGTACATATAGAAGAAAAGTCTCAAGAAAAAACTGTTTATATGGTAATCTATCGTTTGCACCATTCAATTGTTCTACCAAAACTTTGGAATCCAAACACGGTTTACACCAGAAAGAGCTTCTATTCGATTACTGTAATTTAGCCAAAACTTTTGCGTCCTTTTTTCTTCAAAGGGGGTCAATAGTTTGTGCTCAATGCATGAATCGGAAAAGAAGGGTGTGTGTCAAAACAGTACAGGAGATGAAACGAAGTGATTCTCGTGGCGCCAACGTTCCTGTCATACAGGTAGTGCGATCCCCGGACCTCTGTCTTTTCCAGAAAGCAGTAGGCCAGAGTTATAGAGCGTTTTGTATCCCATTGTAGCTTTTTTAGTGCCATTGAATTGAAAAAAGAACTTTTATCACGTGGGAAATTGCAATCAAGTCCTAAGGAAGTCCCAAAAAGTTGGCAATTTTTTCAGGTGGCGACCAAAAATTATTGAAAAATATCGAATACAATACTACGCCTGGTTGGCAGCTTTTGATAGGTGTTTTAATTGTGCTCTGGTAAAAGGTGACATATTTGCCTAGCCTCATCAACTAGTCTTCACCTCACATGGCAGACCATTCGCCTACATGAACATTACTGGAGAAACTTCGTGTTTCAAAGAAACCTGACATGGCTATTTCTATACAGATATATGTAGCATTTTCATGAAAACACTGTATTTGGCAATTTGTAAACTACGCTCAGTCAGCAAATCACAACTCTGGTCTACTTCCAGAATTGCTCCGCCTTAAATGGCGGTGTCACTGTCGGCCACATATAATTTCCACCGGGAAAACGTTGTTCTCAACTATAGAACTGAAACGACTCAATTCTCAACTCCGCTTCCATTGAGCCGGAAGCAGTAACTGGGCAGCCGATACATTATTTAATAAACATTATTAAAACAGACCCTAAATAAACAAATCAACATACGTTCTTAACATGACACAAATGTATCTTCACAAAAAACAACATTGTTCTTTTCATACTTTATTTTAGCAGTCGCAGTGATTCACGATGGTATGGATTTTAAGTTAATTAAGGTCAAATCAAAATTCACCATTCACTATTCAATAAAGGCACACGGGAAAACAAGAGGTAAAACTTCAAAACAAATTTTTTATGTGCTTATAAAATCTTGGAGGACTGTGTTCTGCGCATGCGGTATTAACCTTAAGGATTATATAGCTAACTTAATCTTTTTAAACACAATTTTTATTTCAATAGTTTTAAATTTAAAAGTTTGTGTGCCTGCACTGAATGTCCGACATAGAATGACTTGAAAAAATGGTTGCCTTTTAAACCCTCTAAATCGTGTAACCATACTAGTTACCCTTAAGCTGGTTTCGTCGCTGAAGCACCACGCCAGGTTCCTATTGAGCAACGTGCCGCGTCACTTCGAAACGCGGGAATATTTCGGGAAGCGAGCCACACGGAATGCAGGAACACACAATGGTGCTTTAGGTTTCCATGTTCTCCCGAGCATTCATGTTTACCTATGTTGGTTCGGTGAAAGTCGGGGTGAATTCTGATCCCATAAGGACCATTATGGCGGCTTGTCGCAGCATAAGTAAGCGATTTAATGTGTCAGAAGCAGAATTTTAGCGGGTCTTCACGCCTTGGACGAGAGGAATCACATTGGCGCTTTAATTTTGAGAATCAACGTCCTTGTCAGAACCACAAGTGATTTTGAGGGGCACGTTGTTTGAGGGAACTGTATGCAAAAATGTCATATTTGGAAAAAAAAGTTATAATGTTTTTTGCCGTGAACCCTTTGCGGGCTGAGATGATTAATCCAGTATTGAAATGTGAGAGCAAAGCGTGGAATATCGTTCCATTCTAAAAATTCTTCGAATATCCCCCTTTATGTATCCAGCGTTGCCGTTGCAGATTTAACTATTTTTTTACTTGTGTAATTTTCGCAGATACAGCTGCCAGGTGTATATTGTATTTGTGTGTGGCTCAGTTAGCTGAAAAAAATCCGAACAGCAACTGTACATTTGCTCTCATTTTCAATGTCTCTGGTTGGTCACAGTTATGTATCCCTCATCGGCCGCAGAAGTCCAAATGTCTTTTGTGTTGGGGTATTTATTTTTTTCCTGTCAAGAATTAGTTTAGTATTCTTGATCTTGCACATTTCGTCAGTTTCCCGAATTATGGTCGTTTGAAACAGACACCTTTACCTGAAACACACTGAAGCATTATTTTGCGATGTATTATTATTATTAGATCAAAGGTCCATGGGTAGTTTAAGTTTGCTTTCCAAATTGGTGAATCGGAAGCTGACCGATAATGAATTATGGACTGTCTCATTATGTGATGTAATAATCGCGACACCTGTACTTCAAGTTTATTCTCTAGCAACCCCAAAGTATGAAGCGTCATGCCGATCTATTTCCTTCCTTTTTACCAAGCTGTATACTGCGTATGTTCATCTGTCAGCCAGATTTCTTTAATGAAGTTCGCATTCGAAGTATTTGTCAAGTTGTATGAGCCGTGAAATTGGCCTGCAATCAGGGAGGTCTATACACCTCCCTGCTGCAATGAACGCCAAAACGAATAGAGGGGTGTAGTGCAACTCCAGATTTAGACACTAAAAGACCCCGGATGACGGCCTGCAAGCTGCCGTTGATGGGCATGTTCCCGACGTTTATGCAGATGGTTTGACTCTGGATATCGGCACAGTTGACAGGATGTTGAAAGTCGAAACCATGGACTAGATTGTATCATATTTGGCTTAAAGAATCAGATTGAACAGCACAGAGCACTGGGTTTGAAAAAAAGCTGACAATAACGTGCGAGTTAGAAGCTGAAGTAGGAGAATTGTCGACTGCTAATGTCACCAGTCATTAGTTGATTGTTGTGAAACAATTACCTAGAAATGGGGTTACACATTGGCAGGGAATGCTTATACCTGCGTTGAAGGTAATTGGGAAAAATCTACTTTGGATTTCACTTGACAGGCATGGCTGTTTAAGAGGTGGGCGGAGCAGAATTGAAGGATGTGGCTGCAGATTTACCACAACCGTCAAAACGTTTTCCGGCGCAGAGCGTCAACGTCGTGGTGTTCTTTTGGTGAAAGTGATTTTGAATGTAAATAATTTTGCCGGTGCACGACTAAAATGTGTGCCTGTACTGGGTGTCTTGGCGTAGGGGTATATAGGTAAAATACAATTTTTGCAAGTGTTTATCGGTTTAAGAAATAACATTAGTTTCATGCAAAATTACACCTAAATGCCTGTTATTTCAATTATGTCAGAGTTCTGTATTTATTCGCAGATTATAAGGTAATGTGGTGTGATTCTGTCTCTTATCCAGGTTTTTATTTTGACTGCTTTCTCTCGTTTCAGTTGCAAGACAGTATTTAAAAAAACATTCTTTAAGAATGGAGATTTGGTGCGGTTGGAATGTGCATTTCCCTTTTTTGGGTAGGTGATTGGTGCCGAAGGTTGCTGGTTGGAGACACAGCCGTTCCATGGTCACAAAAACAATATGAAATTATATTTGTGGTGCCCCTTTGATGCTGGTGGACTTACGTGTGTACTGGCCCGGATCTGGGACAGCCCGAATACAGTACTTGCACTGGATTAATTACAATGAGCTCGGGCGTGTCAATTATGGCATTCACGCACGCCGGCCACTATTGAACCATTCTTGTTAAAGGAAAGGTGTAACTTGTCAAATATGCAGTCCTACTCTTAATATGTTAAGACTTCATGTTTCTAATCGCATTGTTGTTTTTATTGATAAATATTAATTTTTATTGTACATTGTAGTTAAGTACATGCACATGTTCATTTATCTTTTATTTTTTTGTTTATTTCCTTTCTTCATTTCTTTTCTCGCTTTCTTTCTTTCGTGGTTGACATTTGTATGTTTTTTGTGTGAAAATAAGATACTTGCGCGTGTGAGTTTCATATTCCTGTATAGTATAAAGGACAAAAAATTAGTTATTCATTTTTATAAAGCCCTGAGCTAACCTTGTGGGCACAGTCGCCTACAACTTATCCTGATTGGTCTTCCACAGTTTTTCATTATTACTAACTAAGAAGGGGCCGAAATAGGCATTCTCTGAGAAAGACAGTCATATATATATATATATATGAGTACCAAAGTTAATTGTTCGAGGTCCAGATAATCACTCATAGATAGGAGCCCACTGTTCACTATTTGTCAGGTTTGAAGAAAAACCATTGTAGGTCAAGACCCTTGGCGGCTTAGCTCTCCATTTTGTCGATGAGAATCTGTGAATCACAGTATCAAAGGCTTTTTGAAGTCAAAATTAGAATCCCACTACACTTTCCACCTCTGGTCCGCTACAGGGTAGCGCTGATGGATTTTGGTTTCGAAAATCCGATTAGTTGGATGATTTTTCTCAGCCAGAAAAATAAAGAGAAAGTTGTTCGCAAACCACTCCTCTATTTTAAGAAATACTAATAGCCAGGCATCACTACTACATCAGCTTAATATTTCCTAAACATTAATTTTCTCAAATAAACATTAAATTCATGGGAGTGTTGTTTTCTTATACAGCCAATCTGGGCACTAAAAGGGCATAAATTTTAAGCAATTGTGAGTTCTTGTTGTCCTGCGTTGTACTGCTCTAAAAGATAAATAGCACTAATATTTTGTGCCTATATGATACAAGGCAAGTTTTGGCGCACACTTTACTTCTGATTTATACAAGTATATTTCTGTTGAAGAGATTTGCAATGTGACCTAACGTCACTTAATTATATTCGTCCTGACGAAGGTCACTTTGACCTTTTATGCTTGTGCTTACAAAGTCACGTTTGGAAAAAGCAAATATAGTTCGTTTTCCGTCCTACTTGGATTTAACATAAGTACCATAAAACGTTAACCCGGTATGGTTGTTCTGCAGGGTTCCCGTATGTAACTGTCTGGATCCTCCTCTGCAATCACCACAATCGTGATATTCCTATAGACTAATATTATGGAACAAAAAATGTAAATATATCTGTTGAATTGATTTGGACCATACTTATGGCATTGTATGCAAAAATATGTTGTTACGTTGCGTTTATGGGGGAAACTCTTTTGATTGGCATGCCATAGCCAATTGACGCAAGCCTGGTTTTAAGTCAACCTCAACTGCTTTAAATGAAACTGATACAGCAGTATAAAATTGATGATGCAGAGTGTGAATCGCTTCGCCGGAAACGGCCCCGAAATGTCCTGGTACAGAGCATCCCGGAAGCATCATTTGATGGGGGCCCAAGGGGATACTCCTATTCCATTTCCGTAGACGGATTTAATATCATTAAATGATTTCATAATTTATTTACACATCATGTTGCACGATCAGATGTTTTCGCGAGTTAAGGTAAAAAGTAGGTAAATTTCACCTTCTCATAAATAAAAAGTATCTGAATCTAAATAAAGAAAAATGCCCCCTGTCTTCACTCATATTTTGAGCGATTAGAGTCACAAATTGTGCCACTTTCTTAAAATGAACAGCCAATTTCGTTGTGCATCAATTTTTCTAACTCAGGCCAATGACACTATTGCTATTATTCAGATACCCTCATGCTTATGTATGTATTTATGTATGTATGTATGTATGTATGTATGTATGTATGTATGTGTATGTATGCATACATGTATGTATGTATGTATGTATGTATGTATATGTGCGTGTATGTATGTATATTTCATGTACATATGCATACATGTATGTACGTATGTGGATATTCACACGTTGTATGCATAAAATTAATGATGAAACGACGGTTACCTGCAGTAATTAATTGGCAGAACTTATTTTGTTGTTGAGTTAGTGAGCGCAACAGTTAAAAAAAAAACATACACTACTAACTTTTCTTCAACTCCTTGAAAGTATCAAAAAAAATATTATAATAAAAAAACAACCAAAAAAAACCCACACACACACAAAAAACAAATAAAGTAAAATTTAAAAAAAAAACAAAAAGAATTATTGATTCCCAGCTGACCTGTTACTTGTATTCTTTCAGACACAAGCGGTCCAGAGCGCCCGAATGTGCAGATGTCATCTGCTTACCCATTAAAAAAAAAATTGATTTGTTATATAAAAATTTTGTATGAGGTTTGTAAGAAATATTCTACAGAATCGTACCGCTTAGGTCAGCAGCAGCCTTTTCTTTAGACGGCCAGGAGACGTGTCGAAACGCAGTCGACTCTGTTTTGATTTGACTTTCGAAATGTGATTATGTAGATATTTCTTTTTTTAAAATCAATGCAGAATTTTGAAAGGATAAATCAGATGGCAGGCGATGGAGGTAAAGCTGCACTTCTTCAATGAACAGCAGTAGTCCACTCACTTAAAAAAAAGTTAGTTTATTATTTTTAATTACCGATATAAAACTATAATTTGGAACTTACAGTTAAAAGCACAACCGCGCACTTTGAAGCATTTTGAAGGGGAGAGTTTTAAAGTCTGGATGGTAAAGCTGCTTTTATTTTAGCTTGAAGCACACGAAGGGCTAAACACTTACCGTGATTTCAACATGAATCAATGATTTTTTATTGGCTGTACCAATTCACAATGGTTTGCATTTTGCCCTAACAACACCACAATACAATGCAGTTTAAAACATCAACATGTAGTAGACAGAACGTACACGTAAATATGTATCGAAGCAGGAAAAATATAGTTACCAACCTAATTCTTCAACATGAAAATTTTATATTAAACCTCTTATTCCAACAGTATAATTTATAAAATTGTTGACTAGAAGTATAATTTCGTAAATATCTTCGCATTTCATTTGCATACTAAATTTCCCTTCCAAGTTGAGACTCTCAGAAATTGAAAAAAAACACCCAACAATTCGACATCTCCGTTATCAAAATGGCTCACTGTTTACAAAATTTCGCACAGAACAATAAATAAAGAACCTCGTCGTTAGTTACTTTACATGTGTCACAAATTCCTTCTTCAACAGATATATTAGCTGGCTTGGCCTCCCCAGTTCAATACTTAAATTATTTGCACTAATTCTCAGACGAGTAAAATTACTTCGGGAACGGAAATGATTGATAACTATAAAATGTAGTTCCAACTGGAGTTTTGCTTTAAATTTCGCACATATTCGATTTTTTTGTCATATAGAGACTGTTATTCCAAGGTATGTTGCCACAGAGTTAATAATCTAAGTTCTTGTAAATTTTGAATAAATTCGGAAGATCGTCACTTTTATTATGCCAAATATGATCACAACCAATTGTAGGAAGTGTTTCTCTAAATGATGCTACCCAAGGTTAATTGGCCTTAGGTATTTCACAAGTACATATGCATCACATAATGGACTATCCGGTGCTGCGGTTTTCACAAGGTACCAATTTTTACATGCACGAGTAAGTATCAGAAGAGAACATGGATGTTGTCCTGTTTCACTTAATGCAGCAACATGCCATTTTTTCACACCAAGAACATACTTCATAAACTATTTCAAATTCGGTTTTGAAGTAGGGAGATATATCGTCACACGCAATAGGCTTGGAAGATGGGATAACAAACGCACCTCAAACACACCCATACAAAAATACAGGAGCAACCAGCTTATCGAAAAATAAGGGATAATTTAACGTCGGTCTGTAAACGGAACAACGTTCTTTTCAACCATCCACGATATTTGGCGGTTTTATTATACAGCTGTTTTATAGCACGCGTAAAATTTCCATTTGATGCTAGTTCAATACCTAAATATGTAAAACGTTTACAATATCAAATCTTACATTGTAAACTTAGCAAATTTAGATAATCTTTCCCCTGATTTATTAAATACAGTTACTTTTGATTTGTCCGCGTTTGTATTCAAGTTCCATCTTTGCAGTATTGTTTGAGATTTTTCAAAACTGCAAGACAGTGCTACGTTCTAAAAAAAAAAAGTATATCGTCGGCATTTAATAAAGAATTCAATTTTTCTCTTGGCAAAACCCCTGGGAAGCACTCCGTCGTCAACTTGAATATATTTGTCAGGTCGTTAAGACACAGATTAAACATCGTGTACATGGATTTTTCCTGAAACTTGTCAAATATTTTTTTTAAGATTCCAGTCATCCGTATATTATTTCTTGACCTTTATTTAAAACAGAGCAAGATAAATTATACACACATCTATTTAAAGATATACTACGGGATATCTTTAAATAGTCTGTTTGAATCATACCAAATTCCGCCTTTATGAAGTGAGGTGAATAAACTGACATGCGATAAGCACGGAAAAACCCGGAAGTGTACATCAAATGAACAGTTCAGTTAAAATCAGGGATAGAGACTCTTCACACCCTTCAATCATTTGTTTAAAATTCCGTCTTTGCTGGGATATTCCTAGTTTTTAATTCATAAATGTTATATTTAACTTCGCGGATAGAACTCTATAATCAGTTTCATAAATAAAAGTAAATCGATTTACAAACTGAGAAGCATTTGTATTTTGTGACATAATATTGCTGAAATAATTGAACCATGAATCTAGTTCAATTTTTCACTCGGGTTTAATTTTTTAAGAGTCAACATTTCCCAACTCTTGCACAAAGGTCAGTATTCACCAGCGTTGGCCTTACGCAGCTTGTCCAGGGAGGATATTGTTTGTTTCCAAAGTTTCCCTCATTTGCTTCACTTATTGTCCGAAACTGACGTCTTATGTTTGTCTTTGTACATAATTATGGGAACCAGCTGTTATATAATATGCTTTTGAACAAAATATAACATGTTCTCTCAGCATAGTGTGCCAGACACTTCTCCTTGTGTCTTTTTTACCTCGAAGTATATGTGCAAGTTTTCCAGCTTTAACGAAAATATGGTTAAGATTTGTAACTGCCTTGATAATGTCAACCCAAATTTGCAGATTAAATTGCATCCCAAAACATTTGAAATCACGTTTACAGGCAGTTTCAATAACATGTTTAAATACTTCAGGGCTTGCATTGTCTCAAATTAGTAACGCGGGGAGGGGGCCAAGTATTGTTTTATTTTAAGCTTCGCTATAGGAAGATTCACGTCAGGTTACATGGGTCGCTAAATTTAAAAAAATCATAATATGATCAAATAACCACTGGGTTTGGTGCACTTCCATGTAAGGTGTCTTAGACAAAAGCTTTGCATTTCGTGATCTACACAGCAAGTCTGGCATTTTGGCTATAACGTGTGTTGTCCCTGTGAGTCTTCCAAAGTTAGGCCATTCACACTTCGCATATAATTTGCACATATCTATCCACTGTTTACCTTGTTCATCATTTATTGGCTGGAATTCACCTTGTTTCTGATCAAGGTTGCATCTGCAAAATCCCTCAATGATAGTGGTAGTAAATACACATCTGCTTTACAACTGCACACCAAATTATACTGTGATTAGTTTTAGCGTTGATACCACCCAATACAATACAAGAGATACCGTAATTATGTATTTAGCAATATATCCTTGTTCTAAAACATGCAAATAGATCCACATCACTACTTTACATCAAATTCTTTGCTGAAACGTAAACAAATGCTAAATAAATATTCTCTAGCTGGAGTGAGTGATATTTCAAGTAGATCTCAAAATATTATGGTTAGTAATATCTAGAAAAAACAACACTCGGTCCGTTTAAACGAAGTTTTCACAAAAACCCTATTGCATCTGAATTTTTTTGCGGATACTAGTTTTGTTTGGTCTGCCTTTCAGTGATGAATATTCAGGAATATCCATACAGTCATGTCATCTGGCCCAGTATGCGTCTCAGACAACCCTTATGTGTCATATTTCGATACCACGCTTAAAAATTCTTCACCTTCAAATTTAGAAAATCGATTGACTACATATCACATGCCTTTGCCCCTGCATATTCTAATGGATTGTATTAATGCAAGTCATTTCCGGAGCCATTTTTGATTGATCCTGCTGTATCGAGAGTCAGCGTTCATACAGTTGGACAGCTTAGCGAATAGCACATGAAGCCTCTTATGGAGGTCTAGCGAAGCATCCCAGTGAATTATATCCAAATCTCACTTGTTTTAAGGCAGGGTTTTTTCCCGACTCGAATTAGAAATTAATGTATAACATTTAAAGATTGTGGCGTAATTGGGAAACCAAACCGTTAAGTGTCCACGTGCAGTGTGAGCAATAGCCTGATACGGAACTACAATACAGTAGTACCCGTAGCCGTTAATGACATGTTTATAAATATGAAGATGAAACCGATAACTTTGTTTGCAGAGTTGTCTGCAACTTCCTATTGCCGGTTTAATGGCAAAAGCAATTTGATATTTATTCCAAATTTGTGTTCTTTTATAAATACATAAATAAATAAATAAATAAATAAATATATATATATATATATATATATATATATATATATATATATATATATATATATATATATATATATATATATGTATATATATATATATATATATATTGCTGCTTTCTTTTTTAGAATGTAGTCAAATGTCGCAACACGAATGAAAAGCATATCAAACCACACATTGTCAGTCAATGTCTTTGTTTGACTTACGCCAGATTACATGCAATTAAATTGTTAATACCAGTCGCCGTTTAACAGGGTTTTGTGGTTAAGGTCATGTCACATATTTGATAGCAAAAGCACAAGGTACTGGCCTATTGATACATATGCATGGTAATGTGAAATTTAACAAGTTAGATAATCTGTCGCGATTTCTTGGGCATCTTATCACAAAAACAATAATGGAAAGATTACATTGTTGTCTTCGAATGTTCTCTGTCGTGGCCAGTGGAACCAAGATGAGCATTTCACATGGATATATCTCTAAAATAATGTCCATATTTACACAACCACCACTTCTTATTTTTGAGTCAATTATTGTGCAAACCATCTGGTCTATATCTTGGCCAAATGGGCATTAAATATCAACCAAGTTTCTGTTTGTCTGTTAACTTAAATGTCAACTTTATATATTGACAATTCTTAAAGCAGCAAAGACCTGTGTTTTTTATCCAACTATGGTCTAATCATAACAGTGAGCCCTAAAAGCTGCAGATTCAGTAAATATACGAATATAAGGTTTGAAAATAGTGATATTTAATTATGGATTTGAAATATTGCAAACAACTTACTGATTTTGAATCAAACATTCACAATGTCAAATTCAAATTGTATATTCAAAATGCATATAACATTAAAATTATAAGATAGAAGTTTCTACAATAGGATAACGTAATATAGCTTCACATCTAGCATTTGAAGGACAACTAGACATGTACGACCAACAGGCTAGTTGATCAGGAGTTTTCTTATACTTTCATGCGTCTCAGACAGACAACAAATATCTTTATTATGAAATTTGTCTCTTTACCACTTCAATGTACATCATATTAAAAGGTTCTTTTATAAAGTAACTACAACTTTATGCAAATTTGGGAATTGTACCCCCGTAAAATATTTTTGATACCATTATCACCATGGAAATTCGGTTTTTAATTGTTATCCTTTTTCGGTCCTTGAATGGACTTTTCCTTCCTGTTTTCTTTTTTAATATGAATATTTTGCATTTGTGTTGTGTCAATCTTTATATTTGTTAGTAAATATCAAACATGTATGTTATTATGTGCAGATGGTCGGACAGAATACCATATTGAATATGATATAGTTAACCGATTTCAGATCGACGTAATTTCATTTTGAATAACTGACACATTGTTTCCTTGTCTACTTGCATGTGTCTTATGTACTTTACTATATCCAAAATCGAGCGTTTTTTGCTGTTTTGCCATTTAAGAAGCTAAACGCTGGATATTTAATGCCAAAATTGCCTAAACACTCAACAATTGTCTTTCGCTGCATGATAGTTTAATACAAGCTTTTCTTTAGAAAGTAATAAATTATGCATTTTTTCCTTCTGTTTAAGATGTAATCTCGTTCGATTTCATATAAAAAGACACTAAAGCATTGGCTATTTCAGCTGCTGCCAACAGCCCTGGCGTACCTGCTGGGACATCTTTGGGACACTGACAAGAGAGTGTTTCAAATGTTGAATCAACTGAATCTTTACACTGGTATATGCGCAGGGGATCAGATATGTTTTACCACATAATAAAAAGTACCTTACCTAGTGGTTACAGTGGAATGTGTAATTAATATTTATCTGTATCGCCAATGACCTTAGAGGAGTTTCAAATTTTCACACATTTGATAAATATGCTGAAGGTTCAACGTTAATTAGCCATACCTATACATTTCTTTTTTCTCACTGATTGGAATTATTTTAACACATAAGAATAAGTGTTGACAACCAAATTTTTGGACTAGGCAAATTTATTTCTATCAAATACAATGCACAATTTCTTCATCGAATCTATATTATTATGACGGGATCATAAGGTTTGGCGACAATGTGGATAAGCTGATAGATCAAGCAGTTCCGGTAGTAGTGGTTTGGCGACCTGAGCTGGAGCTCATCTCGGCACTGTTTGTTGCCTAGAATCTAAATTAGTATGACGGGACGATGTGGACAGGCTGACAGATCAAGCAGTCTTGGTACTACTGGGATGGCGACCTAGGCTGGTGATGCTGTTGCATAATCCTACGATGGCTCTGTCTTTTTTTCTGGTGTTTGTGGCTAATTTCTCCTCTGCGCAAATGGAACCTGTAAATTATATATTCTGTATTATATATTTTCTTAGACAAACACATGCATTTTTACAAAAATTGAGGCGGTTCAATTTATACACCAGCCACTTTACTTCTGGAGTAGGTATCCTCATTTTGAAATGTGATGGTTTAATTGTAGCGAATTACCATTTACTAGATTAGGTGTTGGGGAAAGAGCTTGGTTATAATTACATGCCACTAGATATCAACAGCAGTTCAAGGTTAGGCGCGAGCTTCTTCTATGGAAAGTTCCTGTTTGACTGGTATATTCATGGTTTAGCAGGAACTCTCATTTGATTTAATGTTTGAAAAAGGGTGACATTATAGTCACATATATGTACATGTCAAATCTCACCTTATTTTGTTTGGCGTTGACTCATTGGATTTTTGAGTAGTGTCTCCGTGTTTTTAAACATTTTATTCATCTGTATCTGGACAGTAACATCAGACCAAATCCATCCATTCATTCATCGTGGGTATCATAAAATAACAACCTTTGTACTTTCTTGAAATGACACCACCGCTTCACATAGGGGTTAAATATATTGTTAGCTTTAGTACACTTTATCTGGAAAGACCACTCAAACCCGGCTACCGTTTATATTAATGACTGTTGAATGAGCATAAAGCATATTCTCTGTAGAAGATTATGACCAAGGCAATGACAAATGATCTATATTCTAACACAAAAGCTGCACTTTGAGACTTTCTGCGGTAGCAAATTTCCGGTCAGTCCTGGTTGAGTATACATGTGAGCATGCACGTACAGTTGAAACTGCAAATCCTGGCTCTTTAGGCGTTAAAATCACCCCACCCTCCAAATATATTTAAAAAGACAAAGAATAAACTTACAGAGAAAGCTAACATTACAAGATGGCACAGTGAAAATATTTGAGTGTAAGGAAAGTGGAATGGGCAGAGAAAAGTGTTTGAACGATGACATTCTCCACCTGCTTTATCACCAGCAATAGAAGGGCGTAGTGATTATTCTGATGATGTTACAGAGCCCAGTTAGCACATTGATTCATCATTTGAAAATCCAGACCCATGTGTGCAGGATGACCCAACAGCTGAGATACAAGACCGATGTGTACAGAGTAACCTTTCTGCTGAGATGCCAGGCTGTTGTGTAGAGCGTGACCCATCAGCTGAGATGCCAGACCTAGGCGTACAGAATGGCCCATCACTCAGAATACCAGATCTTGGGTGTTCATGGGATACTGCACATCTAACAAAAAGCAATGTACCCGTTAGTGATATTTAAGAGTGTGCAGTATTCATTGGCCATTACGATAGAGCATGCAAAATGTTGTAGTAACCCCTCAACATTGGTGCAAATAGGTACAAGATAGATGCTGAGACATATACCTGTGGATGTACCCTCACTTCTGTAAATGGCCACTTGTATGCAATAGACTATCTATAAAAACTGACCCAAATAAAGTTCAGACAAAATCAACTTTGATAAGCGTATTCACTGGGAGACGGCTAATTGAGGAGGGTCTGCAATAAATAAGTGGAGCATCTGGACAAAATATTTTATGCAGTATAACCACGCTATCTGTCTCCCTGTTCAGTGTGCAGGAGTTTTGCCTGACACATACATTATTCGTTATCCTGCTGTAATTATTGCTGCGCGAGGGTCACTGTCATTAACGTATAAAGTTATATTCATTCATTCATCTTCTTTATTAGACATAAATGTAAATGCATTTTTTATACCTGAGGGGACATAAGGACTCAAGATTGATTAGTTCAGTTAGTGCCTTTTTCATGTCCTCCTCTGTGAAAGTGCTTAAAGTGCTGCTGTCCTCCGCATCCCGCTAGATGACACTGCAATTTTCATCGGCAGGTGAACCAGGCAAGTCTGAACGAGGCTTTTACGCTGCATGAACTTTATGGTGTAAGGTAGCACTTCAAAATTAATACGCAAAGTCATTCAAGTGCGAATTAAAAGTAAGCATCAGACCTGAACTCAAGGATCTACCGTGGAGATAATTCAAATAGAAGTCCAGCATTGTATATTTTGTTGCGAACCAGGGCGATTTGGCCTTCATACGTATAAGGCTTGTGGACTAGTGCTTGAAGCATGCAATATATGTTCTTACTCAATGTATTATGGTGACATTAGTTTACGTTTCTTTTCTGCTATTGGACATAATATTTAGAGGGCAAGAGAAAAGGTTATGGCGAACATTTTTATTTCATTTGAATGGGAAAAGGATTCTTTGAGCTCATATTGTATAACACAATTCATGTTTTAATACAAATAAGCCATAAAATTTATAATCACCCCCTGGATGGGGATAGGTTCACAAAGAAATGTATAGGCTTTTTAATTCTGTAGTGCATCGTTAACGAAACAGACGACACACACAAGGCAAGATGGCCCACGGAGGAAGGTTTGCTACGCTGAAATTTTGATGTTTTAATGAATTTTTTGTTAAAATAAAACAAATGGCGCCCTTGGCTTTGGGGGACAGGCCTAATTGTGTACCTTTGAGATGGACTGTCAACTCGACACGATGTGTATTTTTAACAGTTCATCCCTCAGGCTCACAAATCTTCCTGCCCTCCATAGCCAAGGGCGTCATTTTTATACTGCTATTGGTGATTGACAAGGCACATACGCGATAGAACAGCACAAATAAAAATAAGAAATTACTATATGTACATCGTTGTCAGGATTACTAGCTAATTATTTAAAACATCTGCTACTGCCGGGGCCACCCTTATAATGTGATTTGAACTTTCTGAAGAGTACATATGAGTTAGTGATTAATAATATAAATAGCTGCAGCAGTTATAAAAAGATTTCGAGTGACATCAACAGGTGTTGTTACAGATGATGCAATGAACAATGGATCAAGCATCAGAATCTTGGTTTATTTAAAACTAATCAACATACATATCCATACCAAAAAAAAAAAAAAAAAGTTAAGTTTGCAGCTAACTAGCCGCTCACTAGCCGCTAGTTAGCTGCAAAGGAAAAACTAAGCAGCAAGATTCAAAATGACTTAATTTGAAATGAAACCATTGCCTTCCATCTGACTCACTCTATGGTGAATCAGTAACAACATAGATTTTATAAAACCATTTTTATGGGAAATATGTACTATTACACCACCATAACAATGGAAGATTTATGGACAGTCAACTATCTCTAGCCTATTGGTGAGTACAGCACACCAGCCACTGAAGTTTAAGTTAGCGGCAGCTTCTCCGCAAAATAGCTACTTAGCAGCAGGCCAGTCAGTGAAAAGGTCAAGCGGCAGCTTAGTAGAAGACAGGCCAATGGAATTCTTTTCTTACCTGCCAATATAGGAGCATCTAGCGGCAGCTTAGCTGCGAACTAGGAGCAACTAACATAAACCAGTGGCCTCTCATTGTGACTTGACTGTCCACATATCAGATCTCTTTTCCCTGCTACTTAGCCGTACAGTCATTTGCATGGTAAAATGTAGCAAATGCTACTGAACAGATAACTCGCAGATAATTGGCTGCTAAGAAGTGGGTCCACTTGGCGGCAAGGCCTTTTTTCGTAAGAATAGAGTACCCACATTACGAATATATGTAATTTTTTTCTAATAAGTAGGGTGTGCCAAAAAGTAACTTGGGTATAGAGTGTCAAATGCGTTTTTTTAGTGTGATATATTGAACGAGAGCACAGTGGGAAATATAACGATGTTTCGTGGAATATTGATGGGTAACAGGTAAGACTGAAAGCATTTTCTTAAAGTAGCCAGATAGTTCATTTTGGTATATCTAAACTGAAACTTCAAGGCTTTAACTGAAAAACCTATAATCCTTTAAACATCGGACCAATAAGAGTGTAATAATGTGCAGACCATAACTAATGGATGGCAGATTTTCGAAGTTTAAAAATGCAATCACAAAATTAACCTCCGGCTAGTGCAGACATATTAATGTGTGACAAAGACAGAATTACTAAATAGAGGTTGGGTTCTTTGAGAGCTAATGATGTGGTTCCATTTGCCATTGACAAAAAGTAATATGTCATGTTTAAATCAAATGATATAGTCCTTTAAGTATCCCAATAATATGCATAGTTTTGTTTGCAATATTATCTTAATGGGCATTCCAGATTTATTTACTATTCGTTTATTGTTAAACTGAGGAAGCAAAATTGATTCGTTCTTTCTGAATGTGTGGCAATAACCATAAATTCAATGTTGAGATTCCAGCTACGCTGAGTAAGAGAGGATAACATGTATTCTTTTGATACATGAAGAAGTTATTTATTTGCAGTAAGCCAACCACATCTGCGTAAAATTCGGAGATGGTGTTTTATAGAAATACTGTCATTGTTTGATAGAGGTGTAAAATTGTAAGTAGAAAGTAAGTATATAAGAGTTGTGTCAGCACAGAGCACTGATTAAAAATTTGGATCAGCTACATAAGCAACATTTATATACAATTATAAAAATGAAGTGGCCACAGGATAGATCCTTGGGGCATACTAGCTGTGATGGGTAATGGCTTGGAACAATCGTCTTCTACCTGCACATACTGCATTTTATTGGTCAATTAACGTTTGAACCGTCTGGGAGGTGCCTCAGGTATATTCTAGTCTCTGCGCACGAAAGGGTCCATTATTAACATGTTGTGTATAGAATTTGCAGCATCCTTGGTACTATGTATTAGAATGAGAAATCAATTGCAATTAGAAACTCGCTTTGCACACCATGGAGTGTAAGACAGGAAGTAATGCAAAGCAAGTTTCTAATCACAATGAAAGACCTTTTTATAAGAATTGGTAGGGAACGGATAGGTTCAAATGTAAAGACCTGGTATGGGAATTACCATAACAAAGTGTAGAGGGAATCCATGTGCCCTCGTTCTGGCCGGACAACAGTGATAAAGAAAGAAGACACTGATAGTGCATTTAGCACATTTCAACGAAGTCTTGAGTAGCAGGTGATAGCAAGATATTTCAAATTCAAACCAACAGGAGATGGCACTCCTGGATTTGCTGCAGTCAGTGTTGTTCACATGTGTTGTGTTGATAAATGATGCGGTTCTTTGTGCAATCTAGTACTAGCCGCGAATACAGTGTCAAAATCACCGGCTAAATTGGCTGGGCAGCTTAATTGTTAACAGGAACGCACACGGATAATTTGTGAAATCCGTTTGTGGGCTTTTTTTTTTAAACAAAGAATGAATGTGTTTGATTACTAATATGCTTCAAAAGTACACTTTCCAGCCACCGTAACTTAAAAGAGTGAGGTGTCATTTTGCTTTATTATCGGGTTTTTTCATTATAATATTATGGTGCAATGAAGAAAAAAATGTAAATTTGTTTGCTTTTCTTAGATCAAAATTTATGACGATATTTTTAGCAGCCGACATAATGCAACGTGAAAATTACAGAGGCTTCAAATAGCTGGAAATGGTTGAAGCCGGGAATGCAATTGAAAGTAAAAGTACTTTCTCCATCCGCAGAAAGCATCGACCGTGTTTACATTTTCACATTTTCTTTGTTTTTCCTGAATAGGAACCCACTTTTGCGATGTACTGGGTCACTAGTGTGTGGCGGGATCGACAGCAAGTGCCTAGTCCTTTTCGATGTGTGGTCCTCAGTGACAGTGGAAACGAACCTCATATCTCTCAGAAGGTGTCCTTGGTTAATCTCATGTAGCATGATTAAATTATGATAGATACTGTGTGCATAATTTGCCACGGACACGTTTATTTTGATGGAGAATTTCAAAGAAAAGGTTATAAAATCTGTTTCAAATACTTATACCAATTTTAAATTCGAAACATATATGCAGCATGAAAAAAAGTTTATTATGGAAAAAAGACAAAGTTGTAAATAGCGTAAAATTGTGTATAATTCGCACTGTACCTTGGATAAATAGATCGTAGAGTATTTTCCAGTGTTGCATACAAATGATGAATGTTGTATTTAACAGACCTTTTAGGGTAAGTTTTAGGACAGTAAAGTGGATGTTTTACATATTATCATGTTGAATTTTGTTCTGGTGTTAAAAAAACCACACCAACGGATAAAAAGAAAATTATATGAACCATATGTGTACCTTTGCAGGTATTTTGTTTTATATTCATGGGCAAGGACTGCTAACTTTATGGGAAAAAAATAGTAATAAATGGAATGAAACGAATTTAAGAAATACCGGAATTGGAAGCTTCAAATGACTTATATTACATTATTGTGTTCCCTTATGACCCACACCGCAGGTTGATCTTTACAACAATACTGTTTATAACGTGCATATCTATTCATTACATAGGCGCATGTGTAAAAGACCAGTTTATACAACGTTTTACCCCCTCCCTACTCGGTGCCTCTGAGGTATGCGAGGTGTTTTGACTCTAATTTATCTGAGGCAGAAGGCGGCGATGGGTGTCGTTAAGCGGCCCAGTGTGGCGGTCTTCGGCAAGTATCGCCGCCAACCACCGCCCTTTCCTGTTGCGACTCTACAGCAGGTGAGAATGTGGGCGGTGGTCTGTCGCCACCGGCGGCGATGGCCGCCGTCCACCGCCCATCGACACCATCACCTGCGCACAGCCGCCAAAGTGTCCAAACGCCACCGAAAAATCTCCTATTGATGCTCAGACTGGCCATTCTGACTTATACGCTTAATCACACCGTAGTTAAAAATTCATAAACAGGGGTCCTAAAATCGACAGCACTTATAAAACAAGGGTGGTAAGGACTAGGTCAGGCACTATTCCTACCATGTTTGAACTGAACGCAGTTTTGTCAAGAAACCTAAAATGACAAAAACCAACAGAAATTGTTTGATACTTCGGCACGTGCAGACTGCTGCAATGCTTTGCGGAAAGCCAAACATAATATTACAATAGAATTCAAAGGCTTCTGAGCTTCTCGAGAAAGACGTCGAATCAAAACATGGCAGAGAAAATGAAGATGTGGTCACTGATCCCAAAACAGACCCTATAAATTTAATCATTCCCAAATAACGGAGTCTTGACTCAAACTTATTTGACAATAAGACTGTACTTTTCTTCTTCGAATATAATTCTTCTTATCTTTATCAATAACATTAGGCAAATATGTCTGGCCAGGTTGCAATGGCTATGACCAGGATCATTCTTCCATCCTTAACTAACTATGCAACAGGAAATGATTTGTTTCCTATTAAATGCTGAAGAATCTGCCATTAGGCATTGGGTGTGCGAGGCGCAGAATCCGGTACGCAAAATGAATAAATTCCCTGCATTGAGGACGATCAGAAAACCCATTGCATGTAGGTGCTACATAATATAAAGTCCCCAATACAATAGTGGTATTAGATTGAGCCAAACGAAAAAACACAAAAAAACAAACAAAAACAAAAACAAACAAACAAACAAAAAAAAAAAAAAAAAAAAAAGCAAAGGTCCCAAACCCTTGCTTCTTTGATCTACGTGTTACGGACGTGAGAGATTAGTACCGCCTGCACGTATCCCTAGGGCCACGCCATTTAGCTCGGTTCATGGTCCTCAAACAGTATTTTTTTTAATCAAAGATACATAAAACTCCGAAATGACTCAAATGTTGTAAAAACTTTAAGTTTTTCTTTCCCATAACATTTAGTGTTAATGTACTAATGTTATTGATCGGTTTTAGCCTTGATAATTTTGCAAATTAATTTGTGGAGATAAAAGAATAGCACTTTTTCCAATTAATGAAACATAAATAGCAGAAGCCAAGACAAGGGACAGTTCGAACAGCTTTAAAGATGCATAAAAAAACATATGCCGGGACTTGAAATACTAAGCTTCTCGTTACATGTCCTGAATCTTTGCAACTGAGAGGCTGAGTTTTCAGTGCCGTCGTACCCAATACACTCTTTAAATAAACCACAGCACAAAATATTACAAAAGGCACCTTGCTAAGATGTTACTTCCATCGTTCGTGGAATAAAGCCATTCAAAATATCATGAACGACAGAATGCGCTGCTGAGCTGACTTTAATACAAGGCTCATCCCCGCAGCACCAATATGTATTTTCACTGGACTTCATCATTCTTTATTCCTGCCCATTCATTTAATCAGAATGAACAACAAGGAGAGCTGTTGACCTGGGACATGTTACCTTAATAGGTCCCGCCTACAATTCTGGCTAAAAATTGTCGCTCATGATTTTTTATTTTAGTCACAAATGTTAGAGGAGACACTTGAACACCAGTCAATTTTGCCATTGAAGTGGCAAATTAGTTAAAAAGTAAAAGAAAGGGAGATATCATCAGTACAAGGCGTACAAGTTTACATGAAAGAGACTTGAAATTGAAAGTAAATTTCCATGGTTTTGTACCCCCCCCCCAAAAAAACCCAAACAAACAAAACAAAACAAAAGAAAACAAAACAAATACCCCCCCCCCCAAACCGGTATGGTTGGGAAAAGTAAAAATTATTGATTTCGATTGACTTGAAAAACCTCTTGGAATAGCCAACACATTGACACCTTATTTTATGAGGAAACAATTATTACAAGTGTCCTTTGTCAAGGGAACTTGTCAGAATTTTGAAAGCTGTGCCACGGCTTGGCACAACAAATCTACGTTTCATCTTAAACACATATAAAAAATGTAATTAACATTAAAAAATCCCCACCCAAGAAAACATAAATTTATTTGCCACAAACTTAAACACTAATAGTCAAAATTGCCAAATAGACCTACGGATTAACAGAACAGTTTGTAGGTCCGTTCACTGAAAGTTCTATAGGACCAAAATATAATATGCCAGCAACATAAATGCCACAGCATAATTTGCTACGTCGAATCTTATTTATTCGTTTATAACTAACAAGCATTTTAGCATTGGCTTATAAATCTGGTTAGCAAAAAGTAAAAACTCTTTTTCTTGACCAGATTACATTATTGGCAGAACAACACAAGATCAGATATGCCAAACATTATCAAAAATTGTTAACGTTAGATATATATATATATATCAAAATATATGAGTTTGCCATCCGATATCATATATTTTCAAGAAGAACCAGGGCAACTGACAAAACCGAAGATTTAGAGGGACCAACATATCTGGCCTTGACCAGCACAACTCCTTCCTGATATATAAAACTGTATTTTCCGCATTTTCTATGGACATATAGTTTTGCTTGCTAAATAATAAATGCAACCATCTTCATTGGCAAATATTTCTATCAATATAAATATTTCGCTCTGTAGCTAAAGCTAAAATAGAAATGAATGCGTCAATACTCGTTTATAACTGCGAATCACATCCCTCAATTAAAAAACAATCGAGCAAAACGCGAGTTTAATTTGCTACATATAGGTTGTACTAATTGTTGACCGCAACTGACATGGATTAATTCTGCTTTCGATGCATAAGCTGAAATCAAATGCTACTGACATCAGACTATCCACATCCCAGATTTTGGATGCCTGATATATTTATCATATTGCTTTTATTGGTTGGTCGGCAAGGTCATTAAACTTGAAGTATTCAACTGTCCAGAATCCTGGACGTGAGTTTGATTGGACGAGCAACCAACAATACAAAACATATATTACAATCTAAAATAACCGATAGTTTCCAATATAACGAATCTTTTTGGTTGAAGAAAACTATAATTAAGAGCACTCGCACTTTCGAAACGTTTCTCCCGAATTCGCACCCTAATATAGATGTCTTTTGTATTTGTGGTATGTGTCATAGCAATTTGGAGGAAACCGCATCAGCGGAATTAAACATATAGGTAATTTGATTTCTTGGGGAAGGGGTGGAGTGGGGTGAGGTGAGGAAGGTGTGGAAGGTATGGAGGTGGTGGTGGTGGTCTGTTTTTAATGCCTTTTTTCGGAATACAATTACCCCTTTTTGTGATATTTGTGGTGCGACCTCAAATTCTTTCATGTTGTTGGTCTGTTTGTTTTTGGGTTTGTGTATTGTAAGTCTGCATAAAGTCATTCCTTGTGTATTTGTTTTGCATCCATAACCGAATCTTGTCCACACCCGTTTGGTGTCTTCTTGGCAATTTCGAAAAATTCGTAAACGTTTTACATGGAAATCGGACTACTTTCTTCTTACTGATTATAATCTTGCAAAGAGTGTTCCCCGCTCCGGAATTCAGAATGTTCAAAACGGGAAAAAGCGTTCACCCATGCACGTTTATGATTGCTCTCTTTAGTTGCGCTTTGACAGATGTTGACATGAGGGAGTAAAGGGGCCATGGAAACACCGTGGGTGGAGGAAGTATCTAAGCAGGACGGGGGAGTCTGTTGTTATATTTCGTTACCTTGGGACTTCCCTATCATCACTCCCACTGTTTCATCCCGAGATAGCTCTTCAGCATGTGCAGGTACTATGATCATATTTGTATGTTATACTTGTTTTCGTATAGCTGGAAAATTTTGTAATATACTAATAAATGTTGCACAAGGAAGATCATGTTAAAAAAGTTCCGGTAAATTGGATATATAATGCTGAACAAAGAAAACTTGTCGAATTGCAGAAACAGAGAGAGCCGTTGCACTTAAAGCAAATATATTCTTTTGCTGGTATATTTTTTCTTTAGGTATATCAAGTACTTTTAACATATTTATTATTTTGCCAACATTTATCTTTTTTGAAACATCAACCTGAACGATGGGTAAGTAGACGACATGTAAATTAATGAAAAAATGCTTATATTTTTATTGTTATTTTGCAATGTGGGAAACATTTGAATGAACAGAAATTTGCGTTTATAATAATACGTTACGTAAACGTTTGGACCAATTGCAACGTCAAAGTACTTTTCTCT
Organism: Hermodice carunculata; assembly: GCA_964020975.1. Taxonomy (NCBI): domain Eukaryota; kingdom Metazoa; phylum Annelida; class Polychaeta; order Eunicida; family Amphinomidae; genus Hermodice; species Hermodice carunculata. Next base: position 34,345,260 of record OZ026616.1, on the reverse strand, counting down.
CTATACCAGATAGTCCACAGATTTAAAATAAGAAATAAATATGCATAAGCACCGGCAGCAAAGGAAGCCTTAGTTGGAGAGGCTGTGTCCGTTTTTTCTTTTTCTTTCTTTTTTTTTTTTTGTGAGAGTCACCGGGCACCCGCTGTTTTATTTTCTCTTGCACCAAAACATATATGACATGATTTGCCGTAAACTTAGAAGCGTATTCAGCTCCTTGCATTGAATTGTGACCGTATGACTACAGTATTATGATCTAGTTAAAATCATTGTCGCATCGCAACTGGACTCATAAAGACCTTTGATTTTGTGCGTAACTGGACACTGGTTGCGTTCACTTGACATCACTTGTACAAATCAATTTTTGTCGTGAAATCTCTGCCTCCTTACCTGCTTCTCGGGATGAAATGTCTCGCAGAAATAAAACTGTAGTGTTTGCCAACTTAATTTAGCTCCATGATATAGTAACTGCGGCATAAGTGAACTCTCTCCGTCTTCAAACATCTTCATCTCAACACCTCTAATCACTCTAAAAAGTAAATATCTTTTAAGCCCGTAAAATTCAAGAAACTTATGCCGATTTGCTGAGCCTGGGTGAGATATATCTGTTAGAGATAAAAAAGTTTGTCAACGGTCATATATCTCTCAATGGGGGTCAGCGACATGGACGGATACATTAAGCGTATTACGAGGCAATGGCGGTTTCTGGTAACGATGAGTTGGAATTGTTGCAGGCATTAGATTCTTCACGAAACATAATATACTAAAATAGGTCATGAATTCAATCAAAAATTCCAAATTGGAAGCACCTTGCACGCGTCAAGATTGTTAGTCAGACACGAGTTAGATCATTCGAAATATGTAACTGGCTCCTAGACCCTCTCTCCCCCCCCCAAAAAAAAACCCACCAAAACAAAACCAACCCTCAATGGAACGCAGGTTATACTTACGGACAAGTTAAGACAAGAAAAGTATGCTGTAATGAATTCCAGTGACCAGAAGTAAAATCCGTTATGTTATAACTTATATGTGCGAACATGTGTTTCCTATCTATGAGTAAAGAATGATGTCAGCAAACAGTTAGGCATGTATAGTCGTCTGCTAGTAGCAGTTACACTGAATACTCAGAATCCAGAAATGCAGTCTTAGTCACAGTAGTGAGAACTTTGCAAAGCAAACCCGCTAAGACATTTCAACATTTGGTTTAACCCTTACATTGTTAGGAACTTTAAATTTCTTACATAACACTTTTCTGGTGATTATAAAACTAAGCCAACAAATTTGTTTAAAGCGGATTGGAATTAAATGCAATTCTCATTGCAGGCGTGATCTTCAATTCTCCTTGAAAACGTTTTTTTTGGACGAGAAATTTAGGCCAAAAGTGCGGGAAGAGGATATTTTACAAGCGAACACTTCGGTTGTCATCAGAGATCGAGGCCAATAGCCGAATATGTAACATAATTTACATGTAGACGACCATGACCGACGGCTTAGCTATTTGAGCCGAATGATTCATAAATGATAGCGACGAGAGTATGTGTCTCGTATCCTGAAATGTGTCAGGAGAAATAGTGAGGCACTCTAAATACACATATATCTGGGGTCCATCTTTTAGCAAAATTCACAATAATACAAATAGTTTTACAGATCTTCCTGTAACTGTTTCAGAATTGCACGTACATGTATGATAGTTTTGCTATTGCGGGGGAGGGGAGGGGGTAGGAACGTTGCCTCATTTCTGGCATTTTCTCGCGACAGAGAATTCCCATTCAAATTATGACATTGACACGTGGTAGTCTCGCTGTTCTTTGCTGTCCGGTCACATGACAGATGGCTCGAAATATTCCAGCAAGCGGTCTTAATTTGGCATTTTTAGACGGTTCTGTCAACTGTGGGGCCAATCTGTGTTTATCCCTGGTACCCAACGGTTTTGATTGTTGCTTGTACTAGTAACTTGTACATCTCAATACATTTTGTTTTGATTTTCACACACAGACCCAGACAAAGACCCAGACAAAGACACAGGCACAGACACAGACACAGACACAGACCCAGACACAGACACAGAAAAATAAAAAACCTTAACTTTAGTCCCCCGAGACCCATCTAAAACCCCAGTCTTCCAGACCAGATCTTTGAGTTAAATGACATTTTATGCTTTTCAAAGCAATGCAATTTTGAGTTCTTGTGACTGATGTCCGCACGTGATTGAACAAATCACCATAAACTTGTCTATAACAATTTCAATTCACTGATTTTATTTGATATTACAGATTTTTGCCACGGTGTGATCTACATATTCATCACTTTGACCGCATTCCAGACTTTTTTCTTTGGCCCTCCTATATACGGACAGGTGGAAGGGCACTCCAATTATTCCGAAACGAATACAGATGAAAATGGGACCATTATGGGAAACATAACCAAAGAACGAAACTCATTTTTAGAAGATTCCAGCGCAGGGAGAAATAATTCTGTCAATCACACGACTGGCATTATCGGTGAAGCGTATCCCAACTGCGACCGCGTGAAGCCAGAAGACGAATACGAAGCTTGTCTAGTGGCTGCCCAAGGGTACTTATGGGCTAGAGTTGCATACAGGAAATACGTAAGTTTGCCTGCACATGATTTTTAGACACGACATACACCGCAATCAATTATATCAGGTGATCATCTGTTGGCCGAAGAGGAATGACGTTAACAGACAAAAACTCTGGATTGGGCAAAGTTTATTTTTAAACAAAAGCATATTTTATGTTTGCATCAACAATTAGGCTTCTTGGCCAATTTGTGTCAAATAGCGTCAATTTGTACGCCAAGAGTGGACACAAACGTTGTAATCATTGGGATTACGCCCCTGCACAATCCTGGGTACCACTTGTGCGTGCTAGAACCATGTCACAAAAAAACGGGATTTAATCTTTTGTTTCGACAAGCCTTATTTTCTTATCACGGAGAACGAGTTGACATAATTCGTAAAAAAATCAAAACCAAAGCAAAACAAAACAAAACAAAAACAAAAACGAAACAAAAACAACACACACAAAAAAAAAAAAAAAAACAAAACAAAAAAAAACAAAAAAAAAAAAAACAACAACAACAACCCCCCCACCCCCACCACATGGATTCTGTTGAATAACATGGTCCTATTATTTTAATGGGCGAAAGTACTGGAAGATATGGAATTGAGAATCTTCAGCATTGTTTGCAATTTCCGTACAACATGAGTTGCACTGAATCCACGCGCCACATTTCTGACTGTTTAGAGTTTAAGGTAAATTTTCGTTTGGTAATTTTGGGAAACCGTTTTTATATCTTGTCAATGAAAGAAAAATAACAAAGAAATGTATAAACGTCAGTAACGATTCGGACAAAGCCCACATAAGATCAAAACGGGTTCTTGGAGAGACGAACCAACTCCAGCGACGTACCCTTGCAACTCCGCCAGAAGATATATAGATTCCAAGATTTCTTGCAACTATTTATGCTGGTTGTATTTTTTGAGCGATTATTTTGACACTTTACGCTCTTTGGTAACTAAATGTTCGACAAAATGTTATGCTTGAAAATATATGGCATTTGTCAATGTCATCGTCCAAGGGCCAGTAAAGTAAGCACAGATCTAACTTTCAATAGTGATGCAAATTTTTTGAATACACAGTCCCATATATGCACACATGTGTAATGTCTAGATTTTGATCTGATTATCTGGACATTTTTGGATTGGTCGCAAAACATTGTACATATTTAAATCAACTACATGTATGTATGTATGTATGTATGTATGTATGTATGTATGTATGTATGTGTGTGTATGTATGTATGTATGTATGTTTGTATGTATGCATATATATTAAACACTTCTCTTTGAAAGCCAATGTATAGAATTAAATCATAGAGTAGTTGAACGAAAAAAAAAGAAGATACCTGTAATATATGAATCATCTTTCATAACCATCGTAGTCAATCTTGGTCATACAGTGTGGCGTCACTCTTACAATCCAAATTTAATCACGTTCTGTTCCCTCGGTAATATTAAACGTGTAACATTGTGACATTCTGCTTTGTTTGCCACAAATGAAGAGATTCAGTGGCCTATTATCGTTACAACCAGATTTTTTTGCACAAGAAATCTCTTTCAGGGCCAAGCTTGGGATCCGTCAACAGGTTTTTAGGTGTGCTTGTGGCCATAGCGTGCCAAGGAAAGCCGTTGACTTCCACAATTCTAATAATATCTGTAGCTAAAAGCATGTTAACACTTGAATAAAAGGTGGGTTGCAAAGAATATGAACCCGTTATCGTTATATTAAATCAAATCAATAAGTTTCTGTCGAAATTGCCAACGAACTGATGGAAAACTACAATTTTTTTGGTTAATACTAAATAATGAAGGAAAACATTTTTTTGGGCCATCCTACTGTAAGATTCGTACCCTCGACCTTTGGGATCATCGCTTTGCCAAATATGACACACTCTGACCTCTGACCTCTGAGTGCTGCAGCCGAACAATCCAAAAATGGTTGGACGATGACTCAGGGTGATGTTCTAGCAAGTGTGAACTTAAACGCTGACACTGTAGGGCATTTCTGTTGACTGGTAACTTTTGTAAGTGTAAGTAAATGCACCTGTAATCTAATTTCAAGTTCGTAGCAATGGCCCACAACACACAGATACCTATAGAGTACTATCAAATAATGAACCACACAATAACTTTAGTCAGCCTGTTGTGGAATTCGAACCCCCGACCTTCGGCGCCATCGCCTAGCCATGTGTTAAGTCCCTATTGCAAGGCTACTCCATTTTCATTTCTTCACGGTGTTGACATCATCATACTCAGTGTCCAATCTTAGCTAATAAGTTTTCCCCACATTTGTGTACATGGATTAGAGAAGTTGTTTCAAATCGAAGGAAGTTTACGCTCAATTCCCTGCGAGTGCACAAAATATTTTGATATTACGAGCAAGTTTCACTCAAGAAAGTGGTACAATAACATGTCAAGCCAAGCTGTGGCTATGTTTTTGAGCTTTGAAAAACCTCCAATTCAATTGTATAGCAAGCCTTATTTTTTACCTGTAGAATGTAACGTTCTCCTGAATTTTTATCTTTTCAGCTGGTAATTTTCTCCTGCATTTTTTAAGTCTGCAGGGGGAGAGAGAGAGAGAGAGAGAGAGAGAGAGAGAGAGAGAGAGAGAGAGAGAGAGAGAGAGAGAGAGAGAGAGAGAGAGAGAGAGAGAGAGAGAAATTTGTAGTTCGATGGCAACAAGTATCTTGACAGAAGTTTCCGCATACACCTATGAGTTCAACACATTTGTTAGGAAGCATGTAAAATTTCTATTTACAGTGTCACTTTTGTTGATGAACATTTGAAGCACTGACATCCACGTTTATGCGTTTTAGTGCGATTTCGTCCACGAAGACTTGCCAGATTTCTATGCTAGTAATAAACAGGACAAGTACGACATATGCAAGACCTTCTCTGAAGCCATGCACATAAGGACATCCTTACCACGACACAGTCAAGCTCCAGAAGGATTAATCAACAAGGTTATTGGCTGTTTATCAATACAAAAACTTTATTAATCACCTTTCAATGAGGACCCTCAATGGACGAGAGCAAATTAACGTATACAACACATGCAGATCTCGTGCGCAGGAGACAGCTATCTCGTTCACACGATATTTTCTAACATATATGCATGTCTTGTTTATGAGAACCATATAATGTACTCATTCACCTTCGACTGGCAGTTATGGGCAATTTCAAAATTCGCTGTTCACATTTTTGTTTTATATTGAGATTTTGTAGAATGCTGAGATCAAATATTTCACTGGTCTGGAGAACAAGAGGGGGGGGGGGGGGATCTAGAAATTGTCTTTGCACGGTGCTGAAAATATAGTGGTGGTGGACGAATGGTGTGGGCGTAAATTCCCCACTTCATGGATTCATACAAGAACTATCAAGATAATTCACGTTTTAAGCAGCTTTCCTGACGCGCTTTTGCACGTCTGTGTAAGCATTCTCAGCGTGTCTAGAAAAAAAGTATTGATTAGAATATTCCATTCTAAGGCGCGCTAGGTATTGATAATTTGACATATCAAAAGTAAAGTAAATAATCACAAGAAATAAACAATTACAGATATTTTCATTGTTAAACTTCATTTTCGTGAACCCAGTCAGTAATGAAAATTGAAAAGTTGAGACTACATCAAAATTACTCAGTCTCGTCTTTCAGGATCACTGAAATCAAGTATATTCTTTTCCTGACAGCCCACGTTGAAACCATATTCTGACAAAGTACAGGCCTATCACCATCTCTTGGTTAAACTGATCAAAGTTGGCATAGAGGGCCTGACGAAACCTTTCGAAGCTGGCAATGGTTGTACCGGGTCCGTTGAACGTCCATGCGATTTACAATGCACGTCACCTCCACTTGTCCAAGATGCCAGTTTTTATTGTGATCTGACTACTTTCGTGAGGAAGTCTTCCATCGCACTTACACACAGAACTAAGAATATCCAACTTGTCAATGCAAAAGTGGTATGTATACAAGTATCAATATTTGAGACAAGCAAAGGTATCGGTATATTAAATCACGAAAGATAGCTTCAAATTTAGTTACAGTTAAGCCCATGTTGCTTAGAAAGCAATATTTTGTTTTGCTAGAGAAACATGTATGCGTGTACTTTATGGTTTCATGTCCTGTTTTTTTTTCTTCACACGGCTCACCAAAAGCCTGCATAAGATGCTACATCTTGTGATATTGAATGTTCACATTGAAACTGCATTACTTGGTATTTTACAAAATTCGGCAGTTCCAGGGCATTGCAAAAGTTTAGAGGTTTTTATATCCACGACATCCAACGTGTCTGTTCGAAAAGGCCGTCTCTGAAAACAACTTACAATTTATAAAAAGTGAAGTTTTTGGATGTAAAGTACCTATATTTTTCCCTGCAGTTTGGCAGATATAAGCAAATCATATCTGTTGCGTGAAATCTGTAGCTGTAAAATCAGAATTTTACTCGTTGCTTGCCAATGCGAGGAAAAATATAACAAAATCAACTTTGTTTGAAGAATATGTGGCTGCTGTGTGTCCCAGTCCAATATAATTCCATTATTGAGTGCAGAAGAGCCTTCTGTTGTATAACAGTAGTAAATGTGGATGATGGAAGTGTTATAAACACTGAGACAAACCAACCGTTTTAGCACGAATAAGATTCCATGAAAATGTGTCCGATGTATTTTCAAAAACATTTTAGACTCATGTTGCTCAAATTATCGTTTATAGAAATGTACTGCATCTCATCCGTGATGAGCTTACGGGCCTACGTGAGATGTTATCTTTTCTGCGATTGGATGATAGTCTTTGGAAATAGTCTCGGTATATGTCGCAGTTGTACACGTGGTACATGTATAAATGCTTTTATAACTGAAACAGATACGTGAGTTCTGTTCGCAATATACGGTTCTGGTCTGTGGTGCTTTTCTGGTTAGTCTGCGGGGCAAAGTTTTTCTCTTCGCGTCAAAGATTAAAACTTGCATGCTTGTAGGGTGATTAAAAGTTTTTTTTTTTCCAGTTTGGATTCCAGGTCGATCCTTCAATAGCCAACAGAACTGTTGTTGACATCACCTCCAACTCCAGCCACTCGACTAGACGCATGTACAACGTTGTTGTTGCATACATGGCACACTGTCAATTGTTCCGGCACTGGCAAGCGATGGCAAATTATGACTTTGCAAACCAATAAGCATATGATATATGATATGCTCTCAACTGTTATGTTTTTCAATACTCGGGGGGGGGGGGCGGCTAACCAAATGATATACATATCTAAATTAGCCTTATGAGAAAGTCTACAGAGCTTTGTATCCAACTTGATGTGTTTGATGTACATGATATACATATCTGCTTTTCTACTCTCTTAAGACAGCACATATGACGAATCATACTGAAGCACTTCTTTCTGGTTGAGAATTTTTGTTTTTCCGTGTTATTTGATTGGTATATTTCTTTTAAATTGTAATGGTCATAAGTTGTTACGGGTACAACATGATACATATTAATATTTATTCAAACTGAATGTTTTAGGTGTGGCTATATAGTATTTTTTTTAGCGTACGGTACGATCTCTCTGCTCATCTAACAGCTTGGCGGAAAGAAATGGGTCTTTACATGGTAGTCATCTGAATCTTGAAACTACAGGTGATCTGTTTGCAGGGAAGTCGGCATGAAACATGTCAAGGGGTTTTACCGTTGTCAGAATTAAAGAAATCAAGGGACTTTACTGTAGATTTTATTTATATTTTGTATCTTCAAAGTCGAATCAATCATGTTAATGTTATGTTTTAAAATACAAAGTATATAAATCAAGTCCAACGAGGACATTCACTTGTTGTCAGCCACATAAGAGAATGCAAACCAAAGTTGCAAGAAGATAGGGACCTGCACGGGTTGAAAGCCAAGTACATTAACGGGTCGTGGAAAAAATGAAGACCCGCAAAGGATACAAGTAAAACATTTGTGCTCGTATATATATATATATATATATATATATATATATATATATATATATATATATATATATATATATATATATATATATATATATATATATATATATATATATACATATATATAAAGACGAGCACAAACACACACATACAAACATACGCACACACATATATATATATACATACATATACATATATATATATATATATATATATATATATATATATATATATATATATATATATATATATATATATATATATATATATATGTGCATCTCATTTTACAGTGGTCCAATGTAGTAGAGACAGGATACATGAAATGTATACACCAGACGTTTTTTAAAGTCATTTATACTTTCTATATTTTGTTTTGTACATATACGGTAAATTTTGCCAATACTGTTCCTACTGTTTTGTATGGATAGGGCTCGTGAATAAATATATTTTACAGCTGATATTACAGTCAGTTTGTTTTTATTTTTCAATAGCTTATAAGAATACTGGTTATGAGTCTGCTAACCCTTTCATGGTGAGACGGAGCTGTGCTTCATGTCCAGAAAGAAAGAGTTAATGTGCAAAAAGCCAAACTGTTGTTTGAGCACAGGCAGACACAGGGCAGATTTAGGTCAAAGGTCATTCAAGACAGGAATTGACTCTTCAAACTTAAGTTTTCATTACCGTTTTAGACCACTTTCTTTCATTCATTCACTCATTCATTCATTCATTCACTCATTCATTCATTCATTCATTCATTCATTTTTCCTTTCTCTTTTGAGAAAAATCAACATTTTGATAATACCACAAGCGTAGCAAGCAATCCTTTAACTTGGAACAGTTTTCTTGTATGTGTGAAGTTTTTAGGGAGTCTACATTTCTATATTACAGTTAAGTGACAGAAAGTAGTCTCCAGGGATCAGTCAACAAAATGAAGGAAACATCTTACCATGCTCGCTGGAGATGCCGTTCACATACAAAGGTATCGCATCTTCAAAGCTCCAGGGAAAATGCTGAAGCGTACATGTGGCATCAAGGGATGTTTGGGTGGTTTAAGCGGGGATGGGTCAACTGCTGCGCATGACTTTCAATATTTTGTGTAGAGGAAGTGAAATTAGCCTCAGAAAATAAATAAACACTTTTGTGTGAAAGATTAATGTAGGCCCTGTCCACACTCATACTGCTGTTGATATAAACCATGTTTTGAACCAATTCTTGCAGAACAGAATGTTCCAAATATTCTTGAAATCTACCAATGAACTCAACCAAGAATGAATAAAGACTCTTGATTTTAACAAAACCACAAAAACAAAAACAAAACACAAAACAGAAAAAAAAACAACAACCCCCAATGTATATAAAATCAATGATTAATAAAAACAAATAGAATAATGAAGGGTACACTACACCCAGATGCGCTTTGTAGATTGTGATGGCAAAGGCTACACTTCACTGGTGCTGATTTAAATCCAAACTGAATACAATGGCCAATAATACAGCCTGAGCACAAGACGGTTTCTTTTGGCAAGGCAATCTCCGATAGTTGATCGGGAATAACACAGCCCAATCACAAGTCAGGTTTTTCTAGCAAGGCAGTCTCCGATAGTTGATATGGAATAACAAATCCCAAGCACAAATGACGTTCTTCTGGCAAGGCAGCCTCTTATAGTTGATCAAGAATAACAAAGCCAAAGCACAAGTCAGTCTTTTTCTGGAAAGGAAATCTCCTATAGTGGATCGACAATAACAAACCCCAAGCACAGGTCAGGTTCTTCTGGCAAGGCAAACTTCTATAGTTGATCGAGAATAAGACAGCCCAAGCAGAAGTCAGGTTCTTCTGACAACATGGACAAGGCAGTCTCCTTATAGTTGATCCACTGAGAAACTATTTTTGTTTCGTCCTGGGGTCTTCAGTTGGCCAAACACACTTGCCGGTTTTCTCCCTTTGTCCTGTGCCCGACAGATTGCATACCTTTGGTAAAAAAAGATCTAAATGGTTTCAGTCGCAAAACGTCTCCATAAAGTTTCTGTCACCACATATCCACATGGGTTAAATATGTTACTGTAGGACACTTTCCACAAGTAAACACTGATTAAGCTGGACACATAATAGACTGTAACACTATGAGGGGCATTTCAACAACAAAATTTACACTCAAAACAAACACACACACCCAAAAAAAATTTCTTCCTGCAAGATTTTTTTCCGCTACACAAATCAAATTTACATATTGCAATAAAATTTATACTCAATAATAAAGTTGTTGGTTTGAAGTAAACGAGCGATCCTTTGGCCATAGGATCACAATCTTGTTCCAGAACTGTGTCTTTATCTATCTATGAGCACCGATACCGTATGACAAGTTTTGATTGTTTACATGTAACGATTGCATGTTGACATTTCGAAAAAAATTGAGAAGCACTCGCGTATACTTTCTGGTAGGATCCAGAAAAGGTAGATGTTGGAACCTTCAATATTTGTGAAAGTATGAAGGCCATGTCTACTAGCGCTTTAATCTGCTGTGATTTAGGAACTATGGAGGGTGATATGGCAAATGTAGTCCAGCTTGTGTGTCGAAGAAAAAATATAACAAAGAAATGAAAAATCTATTCTTGAGAATTAATAAGCTCAAAAAAGGTATACGCGAAAGAAACACACAAAAGGAAGCTTAGGGCAAACGAGAAGGCAGGATTTTGGACTTTCAAAGTTGTTAATATATCGACAACAATTACTACGCAATAAGGCAAATTTGATAGAGGCAAAAATCTGTGTAGTGCAGTGTAATAGAACAAAAGGAATAATATTATTAGATAAACATACATGGAACACGCTGGATTAGTATTGAAACAAGCAACCGTTAAGGGAGGTGTGATAGTTCTGTAGTTGGACTGACAAGACTACCACAAAAACACTACAGACTAAAGACGTACAAGGCATAGCTTCGAATTACACTGTTATTCAACAACACTGTGCAGAGAGAACTGGTGCAATCTGCCCAACATATTACAAACAGACAGACAGACAGACAGACACACACACATACACACACACACACACATGTATATATATATATATATATATATATATATATATATATATATATATATATATATATATATATATATATATATATTATTGTTGCCATAGGGCTTGGTCGCTTTTAGGATGCAATCGAAAGGCCAATGAGTTTCATCATTGGGAGCAAAGACTGTATATTTTAGACTTACGTCTTAGCGACGAACACCTAATGACCTCGCTATGTCATCCATCCATCCATCCATCTATTTATCTTAGTCTAATCTTAAGTGGCAACTGAAATTTAGGTCGCAAAGCATAATTAAGAAGGCCCTAGAAAAAAAGCTGTTAGTATTGCAGAGCTCATGTGCAGCTAGATGTTATCCTAACTGTCTATGCAATGAGAACGATAAATTTATAAAATACTAACAAACAGCACACATAGGCCTGGAGGAACACTTGTTCAAATTGCACTGACAGATTCCCGAACTAAGGTGGTAGATACCACCATGGACACTGCACAGCACTGCCCTGGGAAAAACTTGTCCCAGGTTGGGGGACAAATTAATGTTCCGGGCGGTACTGCTGCACCGAATATTGACACTAACTAAGTGACGCCATGGACAGTTCGTTAGAACGACTGAACAATATCAGATTCCAGCTGCAACATCAACTCATCAAGTTTGATCTCAAGCAAGATACTCTTCATCTACAAAATCGCATGTCTGAAATTGGACAAAAGAGAACAAAAATTCAAACCTGAGGCAGACACAGATGCCAAACCTGCCAAAACTTAATCCAAATTTTCCACATCCGTCACCAACAAAGAACACTATGTATTTAGTCCAGGTCCCACATCTATTTTTAGTTGCAAATCTAGAAATGTGATTTAACTACTGTCATGTCAAAAGTGTGCACTTCAGTATTTTTGAGAAACAGATAGAGACATCCATCGCAGAATTAGTCGTCACCGAACTAACTTCAGTTCGGAAAAAGGGAATAAAAGGTAGACATTTTTCCAAACCAGGACATGATTTCAATGTGCAAATTATTGAAAAAATCATACCGATCCAAGGAGAGACAGAACCAGAATTACGAAATCGTATACAGGATCGTGCACTATTTTGAAAAAAAAATGGCTATTTGTTTGTTTGTTTTTTTGCTGATCAATCGAGTAAAAAGGGGTAGGGAGTGTCTCTAAAACTATTCTAAGACTGATTGCTCATCACAAGTGATTAAATACTCGGGTAATGCAAGGTCTTAAATATGAACATCCCGATAAGTCTAACCACTCTCATGTAACATCACAATTTTTCACGAGAAAATTGAATAATCCAAATGGTCTCCATATAGTTCGATATGTACTTAACCTCACCATTATCCGTTTTGTACCAATTAAAACAAGATGCAACAAAAGAGCTTGACAATTTTTTTATGCTAGGGGTACTGATAACATAAATCAGTGCAATATACGACATAGTAAGAATGCAGTCATGCATACAAGGTCGTCTTGAAAGTGTTGCTCCTAAAGTTGAATACAAATATTCGAAAACAATTGCCTTCAAGAAATTTTAACGACAGAGAAGTTGTTAAGTAACTTAATGTAGATGACTATAAAGAAAACAAATATCCATGCCTATGTCATAATTTGCCTTATATTTCAAATCATCATTGTCATATAATTACTGGCGAGTTTTGTATTGTACCAATTGATCCACTGGGAAAAATAGTTTCAATAGGGCTTAAATACAGTTAGCAACAGAAAATTGCTGGAGGTAAAGACGAGAAAATGGTTATGGGTTGTTGAATAATATGCTGGAATATTGGCTAAGAAGGATAAGTTTGATATGTCTGTCTTAGATAAATTGATTTATGAATCTTGCACATTATAAAGACACTCACCTTCATTATGAGTCGGAGGACACAGCCCACAGGACAGTATAGCCAATTAAGTATTTATTAAATAGTTCAAGAAAAAAAAAACACAAAAAAAACAAAACCAAAAAAAAAAAAAAAAACAAAAAACAAAAAAAAAAAACCAAAAAACCCCCCCCCCAAAAAAAAACAAAAAAACAAAACAAAACAAAACAACAACCTACGTTCATACATTTCAAAACAGCAATTGCAAAAAATGCATACTCTAGCAATGTTAGTTAAATTGCTAGAGTATGCACTGATATTGGCAACTTTGACTCCCATCATTTGCGTATTCAAAAAATTGTGAAACAGGGATATTCGAAAATTAAATTAAAGCGATCGTTTCTGACGTTTCTGATAAAAAGAGAAAAGAATATTTTTTTTACATATCCAGTGGATTTGAAAGGTCGTTTAAATAATGCAATAAATATGAGAACCTAATTACTGCCACTGAAATTTTATACAATGCATACATGAGACAAGATATTGCTTAAAGTTGAGAGTTGCTATCCTTAAAATCCATTTGAACTAGTACTTACTTTTGTTGGTAGCTTTCTCAAGTCGGGAGATGTTTTCCTAATGCATTTCGAAGTGGTTGACTGATACAAAAACGTATCATAAATTTGTTGGTATGTCTGCTTGAACTTCTGGATTTTGACCTGGCTTGTTTGATGACTCATGGTTTTAATCATGGATAGTCTTGTTTAGTATGATATTTGTTGCAGCTTCTATAACTTTGTCGAAAACTGTTATCCACTACTGTTCTCCTTGATAATCATTATTTCTACGTTATGAATATGACGTCTGATCCTCTTTAGATGTTCAATGAATAATGGATTGCTTGTTAGCTATTTATGTCTTGCTGTAAGGTCTGGCGAAATGCATGTTGACAGACTTGTCAATGTTTGGATGGTTGTAGATTTTAACTGATTTTGGACTACGATATAGACATGTAACGGTCTCAATACTATCAGAGGAAGGCGGGAAGTTTTACAGCCTCAAAAAAATTGTATTACAAGCAGTACAAATGCAAGCAAGCTCCCAAAATTCTGATTCAGTTAATGGAAAAGCAGCAAGTTTTCTACCAGGCAAGTAACTTCAAAAATTGATGTCTTAAACGTTGGGAACTCACAGGTATATGATATCAAATTATACTGCAACAAAACCGGCAAATTAATAATAATGCGAGAAAAAACAATCAATACACTGCAGAGAGTTTGTGAGCAACTGTGACTTAGTGCTTGATTCCGTTGGGCTGTAGGATGCAGAATAAGTCTGTGTAGTTCCAAGGATACAAATACATGTTTTTCACAGATAAAAGTACTGGTCATGCAGTGAAAGGCTAATTTGTCGGATGCCAACATTTTTGTGTTACAAGCTATTTTAATACGACAAAGAAGCAAAGAAATGTTAGAGTATGATAACAGTAAAGTTGCTGTATATTAAGAACACTTAAAAGCCTTCCATCCGTCTTGATTCCCATATATTGTACTGTATGAGATATGTGGTCCTCCTTGAGGCGAAAATTTGTAACCTGATATGCCTTAACAGGACAAAACGGCATTCCTAACGAATATTCAGAACATGCTGCATAGATTTGTCATGCAAATGCATCCCGATTTTAATCACAATTGGATAACTCATCAAACTTTAAACTTCAAGGAATCCGTCGACATATCTTAGACTTTAGTGTCTGATGTGACTCAGACTGTGAATCATCAAGTGGTAATTCTTAAAATAATCCCAACCGCAGAAGGAAAAAAAACGACCTATCAAAAAGTTCAATATACAGTCTGCAATGAGGTATGTCAAAACGTAATAGTGTAATATAAGTGGGTGTGTTCAGAACTGAAGGAATGATACAGCATAAATTACCAGGAAAAAATTGATTACTAGCTTGTACATCAGAATTAATTTAGAAAAATCCGTACGTTTACTCAAGGTATGCCATCGAAGTTCTTTGTATAGTTTCACATTGTTGGTACCATACATTGCCCCATTAAAACCCTTAAACGGTCAGACTGGTCGTTAACGACTGGTTGTCACGTGATTTTATGCTAGGCTGACACTAGGTTAGCCTTACGCGCATAAACAGCTCATAAATAAGCACCAAACTTGACATACACAGCTGTTGTGTTTCCCCCAAGAAGCACATCGATCTATTTATGTATAGAGCCCCCTCTAGCGTCTCTGCTTGTCATTTAAGGGATTCTCCAGTGATTCCTTTGAAGTGCGTGACGTCTCAAAAAGGGCAACATCCAGCACCATGCAGTTCAGTTGCAGGTGTCCGTCAATTATATAAGAGGGTCCAGCCTATTAACCTTATTCAGGAGTGGACAGGGAGGGATTATGTAGAGGAGGGAGAGAGTGAAGTCCATGGTGGGTGTGCGGATGTAAGTATTTTGTTCGTAATGAGGCTGGAACCCACAGAGTCAAAACTTCAACAGACGATGCATGGTGCATGTCACAGAGGTTCCACATGGGGCACCATAGTTCTTGCATCCAATTATTCACTAAATCACTGAGTCAATGCCTGCACTTCCCAAGTATCCCCTAGTCTGTTTTCCTGTCAAACTTGTGTTTACTAAACGTTATGAACATGACCTTTTGCCTTGTCTCAGTAATGGAACCATGCAATCAAACCTAATCCTCAGCAGTAAATTTAAAAGAAGGAGCGGGGTGGGGTGGGGTGGGGTAAGGGGAGGAAGGTTTATGGTGTCCAGATAAATGCACGTGATAAATATTGGATCCCATAAAGCTTCGTTTTCATGGCAACAGATGAAAAAGTTAAAAAAAACCCTAAAATTCCATAAAGATACTGCAGTGTTGTTTCATTTCAGTCATTTTCTTGTAGAATATATAACCAGGAACATAATCTATGAATAGTTATGATGACTGTATGTGTAATGGGAATTAGCTGTGTCTTCGAGTTATGCAGATTTAAAAATGTAGTTTTTCTTATTTTTAATCAAATGCAATCAATATTTAAACAGTTGCTATGGAAATAAGTCATGTGATCTGTTTTTTAATAAAGCTACTTAAAGTTTATATCTCAGGGTATCCGAATACCATGCATATTTTGAGAAAAATGTGCTTCACATAAAATGAGATGATACTTTTGCCTCTGATTCGAAAACTTTTTAATGATCTTTTGCCATTTAGGAGTGTTTATAGTGGTTGTCATGGCAACAAACCACGTGACCGATAGCTATTATTTTGCACACTATGAAACTTAGTATTCCAGCCATCACAATGATACATACTTTTGGTGCGCTTCAAAGTAAACTGTGCCCTCTGCAGTGTGTCAATTACAAGTGTAACTTCCATTTTCACTGGGACATAAATAGGCTGACCGTTTAAGGGCAATCTCAAAAAAGAAATGTTTGGTTTTGGAGTTTAAGACTTTAAAATCAGCTATTCCTAGGTCATGCCGTCTCAAAACGTGTAAAAACGTCTCAACAAAGGTGCTACACCCCCACCAACAGTATTTGCTTGATAGCGACGAAAAATGTCATAATAACCAGAGATGCAAAGGCTATCATCAGGGGGTTCAGGAGAAAGAAATTATATTAAATTCAGGAGAGAGGTCTGAGATTATAGATGACACCTTGTCTTGAGAAAAACTGCAAATGTTGGAGTGACGGAATAAGACTTCTCTTGGACTGTGGTTCACATGAATATCGCCCGCAAACAGAAGTAAAATAAGGCATATTGCTAAGATGTATGGTGCTTTCTATATGAAACAGCAGAAATCAGATAAAAATGTATCACTCTATCATGTGCATTACAAATAAAATTCAATACAATTTAAGCTAATAATAAATAAGCAGACAAAAAAAAAAAAAAAAAGAAAAAAAAGTCTGGGATAGGGCACGTATTTTACAAAGTGGCAATATTCATTCAAAGTGGCAGGTAAACTAAAATAAAGCTGATTTTCACATATACTACAATGTATGCAGTGATATATGAACTCTGTGGTACAAAAAAGTGCATATTGTATAATATAAAGTTGGTACACCCACAATTCATTAACACTGATAAAGTAAAGAAGCAACATTCTAACAATAATTATCGACCTGTCACACAGCGATGGTATGAGCACAGTCGAGCAGACATTGATTATCAATATACAATTACTATGGCTAAACACATGAGCACAATATGCAACATGTGTGACGGATGGCACATAGATAAAATCGGCTCCAAAATATAGACCGAGAGAGTGAAAATTACATCTGGAACAGACGTGAATCAAAATGAAACCAGTGGTGGATACCATGGTGTACATATAATGAAGAGTAGGTGATGTAATGACAAGCTTCACGAATCCTCTACAAATTATAATAAACATGTTGCTAGATACAACATTTGTATGATTTGATGTATGAGACTTTGATGTGTCATTATGAAATGAAGACAAATCAGTAAAGTAGAGATTGATTAGGATGAAAACATTTAAACGAGGTGCCCCTACACAAAGAAGAATATACCTAAAGACATGACAAGAATATAGTAATGATAACTGGTGCACAAAATACACCAAGACAGTCATGTGCCCACAAGGCAAAATCGTTGATGATTTTATGTACGCACACTGGGCCCACTGAGTTGTCAATACATTGTATGCTACCATGTGCAATTTGCAGAGCATCATATTCGTATATCAAGAGAATACCCATCGCGTAGCTGGATACAGGTTCACATATGTGACGAGCAAGTTCCGTTAGAGCGATACATTAGGATTCCGAAAGTGGAGTAATTTATTGCTCAAACGGAATTTGCGATTCGCATCTGTTACCGCAGAGCTACAATTTGATGGTTCTATTTATCCCAAATTTAAACACAGAGTAGGTAAGAATTAAGGAGAAATTTTGTGTAATAATACTAACAATTTATGGTTAACTGGTCTCCTATATAGCTACAAGCTGACGAATTAAAGTTCAGTAAAAGTGATTAGGCGTCACAGTTGAAAATGGAGCTCCGCTGTTAGCACCGAGTGTGAGAGAAAGAACAAGCAAACAAACCAGAAGCGTTTAAAGATTACTTACTAATGTGCGCCTTCACTGATAAAAGGCAAAAAGAGTGAATAGGAGGGAATGAATGTTAATGTAATTATATCCTGCTGCACACTGGAACAAGAAGTCGTGGTCATTGAAGACTGTGGAGGGGCAGAGAATAAGCGGTTTTACCAGTGATTCAAGCACATTGTCTGATTTTTACCGGGCCATTAAAACATGCTCCTGCAAAAATGCCACACACAGAGAATGCAGTATGGGTTCCCCATTTGAGATACCGTTGGAATCACGAGTGTTTGGAATTTCATGTTCTTGCTGGGCTATGCCAAGCAAAAACATGAAAATTCAACAACAAGTGAACCCAACGGTATCCCCAACGGGCCACCCATATTGGATTTTCTTTCCCCCATGTCTAAAAAGGGCACAGATATACACCAAATCGAAGTTCCATTGAAGAAATAGATTTGAAACTAACGCCACTTTGAAAGTGCGAGGAGTCGCAATTTTAATAAAGGCACCATGATCTGCCATTGTTTTTTTTTACTGCTTGAAACCAATCAGTGATAAATCAAATGAAAGATTGCAATCAACATCTTATTCTCATACTCATGTTGGATAACCCACTCAGGGTAAGCTTGAGGCATAGAAGACATTAAGTTAGTAGCGTGGGAGACCTATGTCATAGTGTTGACCCCAGGAATCACAGTGGACGTAGTGGTTGGTGTTTCGGACAGTTGTTGCACTTTGAGGTGGCAAGATGAACATTAAATATAAAGAGGACGCAGTTCTCAACCAACGTCACTTTTTCAGGCTTGAGGTTATATCCAGGATGTTGTGCATCATATGTTGTTAATTACGAGAGTCAAGAGCATAGGCCTTGCTGTTGACACTGGCAATATTTTGATGACTGCTCAATTGCATAATGGTCGTTTTCTATACACATATGCGGACAATAAAATTGGCAGCATTAATATTAATTCCAGTTCAGAGTATGGAAAATCGCAGTGTTATTTGTGATATAAGGATAGATGACCTGGGTCATGTGCCATATAAGGAAAAGCAACAATGGAAGAATCAGATACAGCTCCAAACAAACAATAGTTGGATATTGGCTCTGTATTGGGTCGTGCTGGTGCAGACTTGGGATAAATGGGGCAGGACCCTCCCAGTCGCCAGCATCCCACTTGGATTTGGTCACATGGAGATGATGCTAATTATCTTAACGCCAAGTTTTATCAAATGATTGTCCATTAAATTGAATTACGTGCTGCCGTCATTTTTGTATAGACAACTCTGTTAATGCACTAAATGGTATCATGTGTGATGCAGTAAAAATAGGTAGAATTAAATGTAAAAAGATAATAACCATTTATCAGCCAGGAAAATAACTTGTAGTGCAAAAAGATGGCGTAATTTTAAATGTAGGTAGCCTCATTACAAAGGGAGACATTTTGACAGGAGGTCACATATCAAATCCCTTCATCATAGGACTCTGATTGGACATTTCGTATTTTCGTATGAGTTATAAGAGCCTTTTGAACAAGAAATGAAAATTATTTTGCATGCATTTTGTCAACCAGTCGTAAACTGTACAATCCAAGAATCTCTAGAAACTCTGGGAACTATGAGACAAAGCTTAAGCTGAAACGAGAGGCAAGCAGAATTCCATTCCATTAATATATAAGGCCAAATATTGCAGTTAGCTTTTGAATCTCTAGAAACTCTGGGAACTATGAGACAAAGCTTAAGCTGAAACGAGAGGCAAGCAGAATTCCATTCCAATAATATATAAGGCCAAATATTCCAGTTAGTTTTTGAACCGTTCTATTAATCTCAGCGCATTACGTGATTCATCATTAGTTACAACAGATCAGTTCATCCCTGAAAATAGGGACAAACTAAGTAACGAATTTATTTTTACCATTCACCTGAAAAAAAAAATCAAAACTGAAAAAAGGATAAAGCTGATGGTTCTGATTAGCTTTGAGTGAAAAGATTAGATGTGGTAAGTAAATTCTTATGCCCTTTTTCACTAAAAAAAACAATCTTATTTTAATATATTATTTTCCAGATTCTTGGCATAGTAAATTTTTATCTTGAATTCAATAAAAGGGAAACAGAATTCTTACTAACAATTGAAAATGCTCAGGTAGGTAAATCGCATGTGACTCTACACACTGTTGAACTGAAATACATATGACACCACTTCCGGTGGACAGCCAGTAGCCAATTAATGAGGTTGCTTATGCTAACCCACCAGATTGGTCTATTTGTAGGAAGCTACATACCAAGCCCAAGTTAGCAGTGGTGACATGTGCAACACACATCCTCCTTTGTCCGGGTATTGCTGTTGGAGATATGGTTTGCTGATTGTCCTGTATTGATTTACATAATTGTTAAGTGGAATATACAGAAAATAATGAACCAATCCCAAAGTGTCAAATTGGATATCAAATTAATGCTGGAACTTCTGGTCATGTTTTTACATGGAAGATTGTGCCTGACAAATACATTTAACTGCTTCCAGCAAATGTTTATTTTGCTGCTTCAATGATTTTAGGTCTGCTTTTGGCACTGGCAATAAAAAGGTCCTAGCTTCTTTTTAAGTTATTCCAAGGAAATCTTGGTGTTACGTTTGCTGCTGTTTTACAACTTTTATATTCTAAAATGGTATACTCCCTAAACACTAATTCTGATGTTAGTGATAATTTCATGCCTTTTGTAGGGGTAAAGTAGGGTTGTGTCTAAAGTCCCTGCTATTCGTACCCTTCATTTGGAATGCTAGAAACGTTTACTGAAAGATGGAGCTCAGGGCCGTTTCTGCCTGACCAGCAGAATAAACTGTCCTCTTTTTGTAGATGAACACTTCATTATATCTGAAACTAACTTTGCAGAATGCACCAGCCAAGCTGCATGGCTACTGAAAACAGTGACGCCTTGTTGTAAATTTAAACAAAACTGAAGTTGTGGTCTTTAACAAAAGTGGGCACTTGTTATATATAAATTATATTTTTGTAGTTTGTAAATATAAAAAATACCAAGCGTTAATTGTGTGTTTGTGTTGTTTAAATAATGGATCATGTAAATTAGCCAGTGGTATAGGTCATGTGATCAAGCACCAAAAGCTCTTTTTTAAATTGAGGTAAGTTAACGTTTGTGAACATATTCTTGTTGGCCTCAAATTATTCTATCCAGATCATGCCGATCTAATTTTTAAGTCTTACTGCAAAGCATCTAACTTAAACGAATCGTGGGCGTCTTATATCAGGCACTTATGGCCTAGATAAGGGATGAAGAGCTCGATACAAAGCTCTAAGCAAAGGTACATTTTGAAAATACTTTATTTCATCTACGGAAGGCCATGCAAGAGAACCTTGTAGATACGTTGTTACATACTTAAACAGAGATATTCCAAGATCCAACGTTTGATGCCACAAGGAATTCCAAAAAGAAAGAAAAGTAAGATAAAAAATTATATTCTATGTGAAAAGAATGTTTCACTCAGACAAGATTTTGATAAATTGAGAACCGGGTCTCCTAATTTATATTTTGAATGTGGCAGGCATAAAACACTTTTAAGTCTTTCATGTTTTCAAATATAGCCACTGTGTCCCACAAAAACTGTAGAAAATTAAAAAAAAAAGATTATCTTGCTACACTGTCCTTATTTTAATCAGGTAATAAATTCTTTATACCACAAACAACTGTTCGCTGATTTTTGGATCCGGATGTTAAATTTATTTTCGTATGTCATTGAAAAATGGGGACACAGATGGGCTAGGTTTATCGTGTGAATGTGTATTTTACGAAACGAAAAAGGAAAACCATTTACTTCATAATACTCTTGCTGGTGTATTGTGCTGCAATGGTTGGTTAGTGTGCGAAAGCCCCAAGAGAGGGAGCCTTTTAAGCCATATGCTGAATGAATTTTTGTGATAGTTTTAGGTCATAAACACTTGTTTAATCTTCTGTTTTATTTTTGGTGTAAATATATGTGCTGTTTACCGGTTTGTTCTTACGTACTACATAGGCAAACAAAAGTCTTGAATCTCTTGTTTAAATCTTTATCACTGTTATTTGGCCAATTGTATTCAGTGTGCCACATCCGTAAACCCCAAAGTATCTCGGCAATAGCTACCTTGTTTCATGTCACCAGTGGAGCAGATTTCCCAACATTGGATTCAACTACGAAAGTTTGCATTTTCCTGTTGCGTTTAGATATACCAGTGCCCGCTTACAGTATGAACTTGGCTTTTCTTCCACACTATTACCATTCATGCACAATTAAATCTTTAATTTAACATTTTGTTTACACACTTCATTGTTTTATGTATGTGTGGAGGAACTATTATTATAATTTGACTTGTCCTCGTCAATTGTCTAGTAAAATTATTTGTACTTTTGCCAATTAAACCTCGCATGGCCTATTTGCCCTTAATTTTATTTGAACAGGATCTTCAAGGTTATTTACATCTGTTTTTTTTTATGATAAAGGCACCAACAACAATACCGAACGCTTGGGGGTGGGGAGCGATGGGCCGTAACTTGGTAAATATTCACGATGTACCACAGCATTCTTGTATTCAATTTTTGTAATCAAGGCAGGCAATAAACCTTGGGCTGAGTATTGCTGTTTTCTGTTCTTCAACTTGATGGATGAATTTCTGTTTAGGTGGATAGATACATTGAGGGCAAGACAGATAGA
Source organism: Hermodice carunculata (assembly GCA_964020975.1). Taxonomy (NCBI): domain Eukaryota; kingdom Metazoa; phylum Annelida; class Polychaeta; order Eunicida; family Amphinomidae; genus Hermodice; species Hermodice carunculata. Next base: position 34,322,104 of record OZ026616.1, on the reverse strand, counting down.
TATAATCTACATATCAAAACATCCATCCAACCTTCTTCTGGTGTTCTCGTCTGGGACATTTTATACTTCGTTTTTAACACAATACCTCAACAACGACATTTATTATATGATCAACATATTTAGGATTTTAAAATTGGCGAAATCTATGTCAGGTGTGATTGACTAAATACGTGCATTCACCCGAATCCTTGCATGTCACTCAGCGGTGAAAAGGGTAAGTCAATGGACAGTCTAGCGACTGCTCCACATGTTAAAAATAGAACGGAGAAATTCCTTTGCGTCACCGCTCGTCCATTCACGTTAATCAATGCCGGTGCGATCACGCATTGCACACGCATTGCACACGCATTCTGCAACGTGGAACAGACTGGCTCAGTGGACACCTTGCGCCGTAACATAACTAGCACCCCAGTTTTGCCTGCTGCTCTGCACGGATTAAAGCCTACCTCCCTGTGTTTCGGCCTATCTTCATGGGTGACCATTGTGAACACTTGTAAGGTCATATTATAAAACAATTATAGTCAGCTCTCTCTAACCATGTATTAACCTCATGTAAAGACCTCATTTGTACAATATTTGTAGCGCTGTCGGTTCACTTTTTATTAGACGTTTATATATATATATATATATATATATATATATACAGACGGAGAGAGAGACAGAGAGAGATGTATATCTTGCCTTTTTGCATAGGATATATTGTTTGCGATTCCCTAAGTCAAACCGTTCTCTTAATTACTGAAGTGAAATTCAAATATTTTTCACTGCATTACGAAACTCGAAAATATATTGTATTTCGTTCTGATTCAAGAACGTGCACATCGTGCAGTCACCTGAAATTTAATAACATTTGCTGCTTCCCGTTTTACCACATCAGAATTTTCTATGAATCTACCAAAATACATTTAACAGTGCGTGAAAGGTCAATCGCTAACGTGGAACAGACTTTGGTGTTGATGCATGAAAACTTTTGATTACCCTTTGCGAGTGTGCCCTTACCTTTTTGTGTACTATAAAACTGCTCACCTCTGGTTTCTTTGCCACTGTTATCATTTATTTTTATGATTAATAATGAGTCATCCTCAGGAACGTAATATGTATATATATATATATATATATATATATATATATATATATATATATATTTTGTGTGTGTGTGTGTAGTTATGTCTTAAAAGTTGCTTACAGTACAATTTGATGACTGCGCGCCCATTTGTGTACACCATTAATGCACAATAAGGTGGTTGTGATTGCTTAAGTTTTCTAACTTAAAAACAGCTACATTTGTCATACAAAAATTGTACAACAAGGAGAAATCAATTATAAGGGGCACATCTGGATATCCACAATAGGAAGCAGTATGTGACAATGAACATGTATCCAAAGGATTTTCAGTGGTCTGACACGCCCTCCGTGCGGCTCCATGCGTATGTGCATAAGTTCATTACTATATGTCAAAGTGGGACGATTCGGATTGCGCAAACCAAACTCAACCTTGTACGAGTCTGTAGGTAACCTGTTCCTGGGGTGTCTGTAACCGACACGGTATGCTGCATTTGGCTTTGGCTGAAATGGAAAAGTTCGTACGGAAGTAGCTTGGTATTTAACCCTTTCCCGCTAGAATCGGCCGAAGCGGCCTTATGTCAATTGTCGCCTGCTGCAGTCATTTTCTTGTCAATACAATTTATGTTGTTTAAGAACTATAGAAAAGCCATATTATGACAGCATGCGTGACGTCATTCGATTTCCCTGGCGCAGTATGGGCGCATTGTGGGACAGTGCCCAACCAACGAGAAGGAAGGAAAGCTATTGACTCAATCTAATCTAGACAGAATCGGATTAGCTTAAGACATGGGCACAGCAAACAACTTTTTATGTCACCTTTAAATCCTTCTCTACGGTTTTGTTTCAGTGTTTAAACATTCCTGTATCCTGGTCTTAACAAGAGGCAATAAAGTTGGACTCCACTGACGTCCTGAGGTCTACTGGGCATATTGGTATGCATATCAAATCAGGAAGTGTAGCGACTTGTTTGAGTACAAGAGACTGGCCATCAAATAAACTATTAGCATCCACTTGTGTACACCATTACACAAGTAGCATTTTATTTCACCCGCCTAATGAATTATGTACACGAACAAGTGCAATAATGAGTTGCTTGCCGAACAACTGAAAGTAAACAGATCTAATTGTTTCCCGCTGAAATGTTCCAAAACCGCCCATTGCAAATAATGTGCTTGAACGTTTTAATTTCAATCAGTTGGACAGAAACATTTTTCTATGAGATATGTAAAGCGGATCGATCATGATGACCCATGTCCAGTTATTAGATTTCTTTGGTGGGTCGGGGGCCATAAACCGTATCAAGGAAAGCATCTTATGTTTCCCTATAAGAAAGTAGAAGATTGGAATCACACAAAACAAGATAAGATAGATAATCGTTAGGACAGAAAGGCAACGGTTTGTCTGTAGAGGGCTCCCCACCTTCACACTAGACCTATAAAGACTTCTGTGGATGCTTTATTATCATGTAAATACGAATGATTTAGCCAATATTTATCCAGAGTATTTTTCTAAGTGTTTATTGATGGAGCTGTCACTCTTCCCTTGGGATGCATATTCCAGCCATATACTATACTTTGAGAGGGAAACTCTTTTCTTAATGTATTATTTGAATACAGTGTCACATTTGATCCAGTTGCAGGGACTATTGTTTTTATGTCTTTTTGTCTAGAACCACTTCCCAGTGGTCATTACAATATTCTGCAGTCCGAACTCTTTATGCTCCATTAGCTAGCCTGTCACTGTCTAACCTATATACATATGAAAGGTCTATTGTCCATACTGCACTCGTTCTTCTGCAGAATTTTGACATAGGCTGTATTAGCCCAAATAAATTAATGGGTCTTCAGCGGGTAACTGCTCAGAATATGTTTTGGAGTCTATACCCGTATATGTCTATCTGAGTAGCGGTTCCTTGTCTAAGCTAATTATTCGGCCTAGACAACTCACACAATGATGAATAAATATGAACGTGGTAAATGATGAATTACCTAATACGTGAAGTTTTGCTTATAAATGTATAGCTTAATTATGAATAAAGACTACCTGTCAAACAAAATATAATTACTAAATCTGTATAGTACAGGTTCAGATAAGAACAATTTGACTTACCCCTGAACCATTAGGTACACTTTCTAGCTGGAAAGCTTAAACCACCTCCCAGTGTACAAATGAAGTCGAAACAAACTGGGGCATTACACTCAGTCCCAGTGATTGGTAATAAACAGTTGCAGCTCGACCATCTGTACAAACCGAAAGAAATCCTAACAAGTACTTCAACAACGGACATCCTGCACAAGAAATTTCAAACGAACCCCATGATGACACCTACTCCTCCATTTGAAAGTCTCTAAATAATTAAGCTCTATTTCACTGCCAACCCTTAGTTAATGTTTCAAGGTAATGTGTAAGGTTTGTGACATTTGAGAAATGCGAATATCCGAAAAAGGATAGTTAACAACTTCAAAGCTAAACTCACCCATTTTGTGAAATACTTTAAAACAAAACCTGTCATTTGTGACCCAGAATATCTAAGTCCAGAAACACATCTCTGAAACCATCTGAATTGTTACCTTCCAAAGTGATATCTTTTGGGTAAATTTCTTAAGCAATTTCATTGAAATTATGTACATGTATACAAGCAATGTCATCAATGTATCTTGCGTTGTTTGATACTTTTATAGCCATTTGAAAGTCCGTTTTGATCAATTTATCCATATACTTAAATTCAAGCCAAATTAAGTATAAATCTGCAAGTAACGGGGAACAGTTGCTACCCATTAGAATGACTTTTATTTGTTGAAAAATCGTTGTCCGTATTGAATAAAAGTATTATCCGAAAGAAATTTTATATAGCATCTATCAAAGTTTCAACAGTGTAAGATTTATCGTTACTTCTTGAATATTTATTGTGTGACCAATATGTTTTCTTTGTATATGAATTAATATTTTATAAGGTTTACCGTTATGTTTGAAACTTTTGCTCATCAATTCTGAAAGGGAACTTTTGACTTCATCTATGGGCACATTTGTGTAAAGTGTAGACCAAACAAAACATTAATATTTGTTCCCCTTTAAATGTTTGATTTTAGATACAAACTCGGATGAAATGCTAACACTCAAAAAAACCAATTTGTTTCACAGTTTTTAGAAATTGCATTACAGTATTTACGGAAATGATTTTTAATTGCAGTCAAACACAATGTTACTTCCATTGATAATTGTTTCGTTGTACATTTTGAAGCACCAATTATGAATCTAGGTTTACACGCGTTTTTATATAATTTCGGTATCCAGAACAAAAGTGGAATAGAGGAGCCCTCTTCAGAAATTTTGATATTAAAATTCTTTTTCTTCTCATCTTTATGTCTATCGATCAAGTTACCAAGGGATTGTTTGTGTAATTTATAGACGTCATTCCCTCCTATGTCTGAGATATCGTTAATGCCAAAATCATTTTTTCAGAACATCCCGATGATATTTTTTGCAGATGATCCCAAAATCGTTACCTGCCTTATCATTGTTAGTGATTACATATATTCTTTTGCAGTTATTTGACTGCTTTTGAAACTTTAGGCTGTTTTGGAGTAATCGCATTGCAATGTTTAATGTGGGATTTGTAATGATAAATTCTATTGCTGAAGCCTCTTATCAAGTTTGTTAACCATCTTTCAAATTTCTGAAATTCCATGTTTTCTTTCTTTGCCCATTTCATACGTTAGGGACCAAATGCTTTACATGTATCCTGAACAAATTTTGTAAATGTTCAACTAAGGGGAATATCCGAAATTTTGTACCTTTTTCATCAATTCTTTTAAAACTGAATTTTGTAGTATATCCAAATTACCTGTAAATACATGTTTGTGGAAAACAACAACAAAATTAGAATATTTACTGTTAGACACACAGCCACAATATTGATTCGCTGCAATATCCTCAAGAGTAATTAAAGCCAGAAATTTCTCTCAATTCATGATAGATGTCCAAATATTGTTGCTATATTTATGTAAAATAATAAGGGGATACTTTAATTTGCATTTCCGAAACCTACAATTCTGTCATTGAGTCCAAAGGGAGACTCTGAATTAAATGTTTTGATCCAAAACCTTTCATTTGTAATATTTTTTTTTGTGTTAACATAACTATCTTGGTCTGACAAATTTGGCTCTATGTAATCAATAATGTTTATCCAGCAACGCAGATGTAAAGTGTCCTCAGAATTGAAATGGTTACAGAAAGAAGTGTTTAATTTGTGATTTTGAATCGTAGTTTTATGACCACTAAATCTCCTTTTGATTGAGTAGTTAGGCCCACATATTGTGATTTCATTTGATGCAGGGTATCAAATAAATGATACTGGAAGATTCACAAGACAATACCAAATTTACCGGTCAGGGGTTTCTCAATTTGAATTTTTCTTAGTAACGTTACTGTTAAATTCTTTGTTCTTGATGAAATTTGACTTACAGAGTAGACAGTTACAATTTCCGTCTAAATATAGTCCAAAATCAGCACTCGAGGCTAACGCTGCACCGTTTCCATTGCTGTTCTCCCGTTCATGATTTGTTTTTAGATTTGTAAGTAATTTAGAAATCCGAACTTATCATTTATCTATAATTATGTCCCTAACCATTATCCCGATTCGTCATTGATAAGTCCACCTAGTAACACAACTAACAATAACAATACCAATAACTAAAACAAGTCCAAAAGGGATATAGACTAAAGACGTTACTTGGAATTCCAGTATGGTTTGAAAATCATAGATCGGGGACCAGCCTGTAGAGACCTATCCACCAAGCATCAATGACTCAAACCGAACAGAAGAACAGAATTATATTTGTGTCTTTTTGTCCACAGCCACTTCCTATTAGTCATAACCTATATACATATGGAAGTATTATAATCCATATTGCACACGTTCTTCTATAGACCTTTGACATAGGCTGTATAAGCCCAAATAAATCAAAGGGTCTTCAGCGGGTAGCTACTCAGAACATGTTTCGGAGCCTATATCTGAGTAGCGTCTAAGCTAAAAATTCAGCAAAAACAAGCCACATAATAATGGAAGAATATGAATGTGGCATATGATGCCTTACTTAAATATGCGAAGATTTGCTTACAAATGCATAGCTTTATTATGAAAAAATAATACCTGTTAAACAAAACATAAATACTAAATTTGTATAGCACTATATCATTCTAGTCTGCATCATACATACATGCTATACAAATATTTGTCAATTTGTATCATATCCTTACTGAGTCTTCTGAATAGGGTTTTCTGCGTCATACATGCTATATAAATATTTGTAAACTTGTGTCATGTCCTCACTGAGTCTTTTGAAATAAAGTTTTGACAGTCCCAGAAACTTAAATCATTCTTCATAACCTTTTCTAGTGCCAGGATCCAATTTTGTTTTGATTCTTAGTACCCTTTCAAGTAGGTCAGATTTTTTATAATTACACACAAGGACTTCGCTATCTAGTTGCAGTCCTTCAAGGCCTGTGTATTGGTGATCAAATGTCTTTTTATCAATATCACAGATTGTTTTTCTTATTTGTATTTGTGTCTTTTTGCCCAGAACCACTTCCTGGTAGTCAATATCCTATTCCGCAGTTCGAACTCTTTACTCTCCATAAGCTAACCTGTCCCTGTCTAACCTGTACATATATGGAATTACTATTGTCTATATTGCACACGTTCCTCTGTAAAATTTTGACATAGGCTGTATCAGCCCAAATAAATTAAAGGGTCTTCAGCGGGTAACTACTCAACATGTTTCGGACCCTTTTACCCGTACACGTCTCTCTGAGTAGCGGCTCCTTGCCTAAGCTAAATATTCAGCAAAGACAACCCACATAATAATGAATAAATATGAACGTGGCAATTGATGAATTAGCTAAATATGTGAAGTTTTGCTTGTAAATGCAGAGCTTCATATCAAAGAAGATTACCTGTCAAACAACCCATAATTACCAAATTTTCATAGTACAGGTTCAGATAAGAACAATTTGACTTACCCCTGAACCAAAATGTACCCTTTCTAGCTGGACAGCTTTTCCTAGTTAAACCATCTGCCAATGTTTCACTGAAGTGGAAACAAGCTGGGGCATTATATTCAGTCCCAGTGATTGTAAAATTAATCAGGTCTCTTAATGATGAAATGTTTTGACACTACTTATCAAGCCCACACTTTGTGTCAATACGGATTCCTAAGCCTTTTAAATATATAGTAGTGATAGCATTACGTGTCAAAATCATAGTCAAAAATCGTCCAAATCTTAACAAGTCCATCAAGAATTGAGTAGCCATCAAGGAAATCATCATTTATTGAACATCTAAACAGGATGAGATGTCACATTGACGATGTAGAATAATGACTCATTAAAAACACAACCCGACAACATTTTTTCACAAAGTTAGCACCTAAATACGAGTAAAGAAGAAATTTTCATGATCAAAATCCTTGAGTCATAAAACAAGCCAGGTCATAGTCCAAAAATTCAATGTAGCTACCAAAAACCTTACACTATTTTTATATAACCCTGAACGAATACTATATACTTGATGATATATTCCCCTTTTTAGTCCTCTGGCCCATAGTGCATTTTACAATTTCTTCTTTAACATCAGCTGATGGCAGATGTACTGTTACACAACAAGCATGGTTTTGAAAAGGATAAAGTGCAGTTGATAATATATTTTCCTCGCCAAGAAACGGAACAGAAATATTTGAGTAACAGAAAATGTAGAATTTTCTGTTTATTTGTCAACTTTCGCAAAGCAGTCGACACCAGATCTCAGGGATTGCTATGGTTTAGATTATTACCAGAAGGACTATACGGGAAAATGGTTAAAGTGATTCAAAATATGTAAATAAAGGCTACTGCTGGCGTTCAGACCTAAGGAGATAATAACAGAAATGCTTGAATGTAAAACAGGAACAAGACAAGGTTGTTAAATATCGCCGTTTTTATTCACACAATAACATAATGAAATTTTAGAAAGAATAAAAAATCTCAGGTTGTAATGGTATATATATTGATGATGTTTTCCCAAAATATGTTTTGTTATTATCATATTCTGATGATACAGTCGAATTTGGTGATACAGTACGGCTTTTGCAAAAGTATAAAAAGGGCCCCTAAGAACTCTGTGATATGGTATCAACGATTGGATGATAGCTGATCATATGTCAAAGGTCCACTGCTAGATGGTGTGATTTCTCTAATTCATAGTACCGGAGAATGGGGGGGGGGGGGGGGAGGAATCTACCATATTGTCACCAGTTTCATTCTAATAAAAGAATATGCATTACTACAATTTCCTGACACTCACTGTAATACTTGACTCCATATGGCGCACTGAATAATTGAAAAATACAGCTAGTTCATTATGGAAAGATCCCTTAATGTCATTGTTTGTGGCAAAAGTGTAGGGCACTTAAACCCCACCAGTCACCATCATAAACAAAATCGAATGTCTCTTTTTAACCAAACACATCTTAACATTAGACATTGGTACAAAATAGCATAGCTAATTGCCAAAAGAATAAAGGAGAAAGTAAAAAAAAAAAAAAAACCGCTGATTTTTTACCTTTAGTAAACAAGGGGTTAATTTGGCGAACAATGCAACTGAGACACCACATTTCAAATTACACTCAAGTGGGCCGATAAATGAAAATGAGAGTCACACGTCAAATAGCTGTGTAGCCATAATATTGAATAGTTGCCCCAAAATTACCTTCGAAACCTCCCACACTTTAGTATTGAGGGTACATTTGTTACCTTTAAATTTTCCTTTTGGGCTTAAAATGACATGGAAAATATATGAACGAAAGTCTGTGACAACAAATACAAAAATATAATGTATAGATGAATACTCGTTGAAACTACCGTGGTTTTTTGCAAAAAAAAAAATGACGATTTTAAGTGACAATGTTTGCAGTATTAGCAAACAAGGGGTTAGTTGGGCGTTTTTGAAGCAAACACTGCAACATGGTACGAATTGCAGCCTGTCAGGTTAATTCCTTGTTTATAGCTCTTTTTCTGATTCGGCCGCTGCAATTGTCACTCGTGCATCCTTTTCATGATTAACAGTAGCATCGTCTACTATTTTTCATGCGACGCTTGATCAGGTAAAGTTGAACTGGATTTCGGTTTTGTCTCATCTTTATCATTGATACCTGTTGCCCACTTGTGTCCATGGAGCTACTGTGTAATCTTCCCATGGTTTATTATGCAAAACGGTTTCTGCATCTATCATTGCTGTCAGTGCTGCAAAGGATGTTTATTAATTGACCCACTTGTAAATAATTTGATATTTCTGGATACGTCGGAAGAATATACTGCACTTTTTGACCACTATGCTTGAAAATTCTGGCTGTCTTTGTTGATAAGTGAAACTGTTTCACACAATTTTTCCATTTACATACGCTCTGGCATAATATTTTGAAATAATTTATTGAACTATTTTTGGATTAATTGGTATATCGACTGATGGCCGTGTTAATTCTTTGTTGTTGACTTGCTCATTATTGAGATATATGGCTTAGAACACGAGTGGCCTACAAAGTAGAACGCTCTGGTTTGTCGAATGCATTCAGTCTGCACTGTGGAATACAATTCTTTGCTGCTGCTTGAAACGACTGTGTCGTAAGTTGGTTGTTCTCTTTTAATGTGGGCAGTGATTACAGACTCAATCAATCCAGCAATCATTTGACATTTGAAATAACCTATCTTATTAATACAGAACAGAGTTACCTCGTCCCCCTTTGACCTTTGGTTAGGCTTCTACTAGTTGTTATGTGTATGATATTCATAAGAAGAAATATAAATTCATTTATTTTATGTCAGTACATCACTGTACACTCTATGCTTTTGTACTTATGTATCCCTACCACAGGACTCCTGTAAGTATCTCTCCTAACCAGGTGGTCTCTTAAGTATACAAAAATAATATGTTTTGTTTCACACTCCCAAATATAATTGATTTTATACTGCTCCCAATTCTCGGATATCCAGTTTATATCATATGTATTCCATTTAATCTTGACAGAATAATGTTGTCAAGTGTTGACAATACCACACTCTTACAAGACTTTGACAAATAACATATATTTATGGTAAGTGTACAAAACGTATGTGTCAATTCTCTTGATACATGTAAATTATACTATCACAAGCCTATACGTCAAGGACAGATCCAACCCTTTTGTGTTTCTGGCATGATTTAAGAATTTTTAATGCCATTTTCTAAATTATCATTGGTTTAAAGTAAGGGGCTGAACTCCAGCCCCTTTCGGTCCCAGCAAAACCCAAGAAGCCGGGACAATAGGGACCCGCTTGGAGGAATTGAGCTTTGGGCATACCTACACGAACATCTTTGTGAATCACAAAGGGAGCGAGGCAGAGGAGTCAGCTGTATTATGTGCAAAAAGAACTGCAGTAAAAATATTTTGACCCAGGTGCTTTGATTTTGACCGATATGGACATGGCTATGTTTTGCTTGGATTTATCGCTGGGAAATGTAGTAGTCGTATATTTAGTTTTCAGTGTCAAGTTTTGATTTACTCAACAGCTTTAGCCCAAAGCGACTTGACAACATGCCTCTGACATGGACCATTTTTATAGTCTCTGCAACTATAGGCATGCTGCTACTTAGATGAATGGTCAGTGCACAAATGATTTGATACTTAATTGTTATGTGTAAAGGTGATTGCGGAAATGAAAGCCCTCTTTCTTTGTAAGGCAATATTGTGTCTTGTGGTAAAGTAGCTGATGGAGTGACTAAATTTCCTTGAGGACTGAGTTCATATATTTCTTGCTTTCATAGGATGATAAATAAGCAAAAACTTTGTGTGGTGTTATAGGGACGTGTGAACTATCATTAATGCTCCACCGGTTTTGAACCGCCCCCCCCCCCTAAAAAGCCCCAATGCCATCAACATCACCATCAATATCACCATCCTACCCCCAACCGCCCCCTCCCCCCAAAAAACAAACAAACGTCATCATTATAAGTGTAAATGAAACAAATAATCAACGAACCAGTGAAAATCTGAAATGGTTCTTTTTGATTCATCATAAAAATATTTTTGCATCTTTTATCTTCTTGCTAATTACATTTTTCATTTCATGTTGGACTCATTCTTTGAAGATATTGAACCATAGACAGATATGAAGCGTAATGAGTTTCAAAATTTAAAAGTATTGGCATCAGGGTGTATTCCCGTGCCGTCTAATGTTTGAAAACTCGTATGACTGGACAAATTGTGAATAATCAGTACATGAATTATGCAAAACTGGTTTGGTATAACCATAAGTAAAAAACAAACATGTCGTCTTCTTTTAGGTTATAGCCATATCATTTTGTATAAGTTTGTGGTTCTGTGATTGTTTTTGGTCCAATTTGTAATATATTTTTTTGTTTTTGTTTTTATCGTTTTCGGCTTCTCTTAATCTGTCAATCAAGCTATTTCTAAAATTGATGGAAATGTATATCGTTGAAAGTCAATTACCCTTGTTCACTAGGTTGTTTTACTATATGGCTGACTTTAGGGTTTTTTTATTGAGGTACTTTTTGATGAAGGTATGCTTTCCGGTTAATTCCTGTACAAATCAGTGCTATGCAATCGTAATTCACTTGTTGGATATCCTTTCCAAAACCGTCAGCTATATTTATGTGGACCTTACTGAAGACGTACCTTGGATTTCTGTCAAGTTTATTGAATGGTCACGTTCCAATGATTTGAGATAACTAATTATATTGTTGTTTAGGTTCTGGCAAAATTTAAACCAAAAAAAAATCTTTTAAAATGCCTCTTTGTGTGTTTCTGCTATTTTCCACAACTCCGAAACCTCATATTGGATGCTCTTCAAACCTAAAGGCTGTGCACTATCTCGACTGTGGTAGATCCCAGATCCATGTTTAATATAAAATGCTGATAGGAAAGTCTCTACTATGCGTTGTTTGCTATTTTTAGTTTTGACCTTAATTGAGCCTGAAAGGTCAAATTTATATTTAGCTAATATTTTGGTAATGATTGATCCAAGACCCATAACTGTTATAAAACATTATCATGAAAGTATCTTCGGCGGTCTCTTTGAGTGTGCTTACTCCGACCTTGACTGACATTAAAAGGTCAAACTGACATATTGTCTTATAGCTATAGGCGATGTTGCATCTTTAAGCGATGCTTATTATTAGACATTAGAAGGTACTCTTTAACCGATGTTTATAATTAGACATTAGAAGGAAAGTACCTGTTTTTTTTGTTTGTTTTGTTTTGTTTTGTTTTTATGCAGGGTCACGGGCCCTGCATATTTATATGTCGAAAATCCAGACTGTTGTGCTCATGTTACGTAACCTAAACACCACAGTACACTGAATTATGCGTGAAATGATACAATTTTAAGTCTGCACTATGTGAGAAGATCGAATAAAATGTTCATTCGGCATGTTTTATTTCAGTTGTGTCGTGTCTTTTTTTAAAGCGTTATTTTACTGTTGAGGGGTCGTATCAAGAACCATGAAAATTTTGTAACGGACCGCCACAGAAATGGTATGGTTGCCCTAGTTTGTGTTGATGGTTTGAATAAATTTTGTACCATGTGGGAAGGTTAATAGTCAACCAGACAGCGGTGGAATTTAGTGTCAATGTTCTTAATAACTATTCCTAATAAAAAAAAAAGACGGGACAAAATATCGAACTTACTGTAAAAATATATAAAGTTTGAGGTGCATCGAGAGGAGCAATTTTTGACGAAACGGAGCCGTAGTCCGGTGACAGCGGTCGCCACGAGGCTATCACATGTCAACAGGGTCAAGGTCAACCATTAAACAAAGGAAAAACTTGACTCTCACGTGTTGATCAGTGTTTACGTTTAGACGCATCACTTGGCGCAAAGGAAAATAGTGGACTGGCGACAACAATAAGTGGATTTTTTATTACGAGGTTGTGATACAAAGTGTGGAGGGGTAATTTTGTTTAATAAAAGCTTAATTAGTGTACAAATGTTACAAATAGGCAGAATACTTCATCGCCTCGATGGTACGTTTGTTCATCATGACACACGATGCCGGGGAAGACTAGCTGATCATTGTGATTAATTTTGGTACATTCGTCACTAGTTTTTCGGGTCTTTTCGATTATAATTTTCAGCATATAAATAAGTTATGGCCGGTTAGGATAGGCTGTTTCAAGAAGTAATCAAGATGAACGAGTAAACCTGTTGTGTTATGCTCGGTGTAGTCGGACTGCCAGGCCGAGGAACGTGGTGAGGCACTGAGGGAAACCACGCATCCACCGTCTGTGCGTTGAAGAAAGTGCACAAATCGGAGTGCAGTAGTCCCTCTTTTAAGCGACCACCCCTAGTGCAGACCAAAAAGCGGTTGTATAATGCAGATGGTCTCTTATTGGAAGAACCCAACATTCAAGACCTCAACAGCTCAAATCCTGGGCTGCCTTTCCCTAGTGGTAGCGAGGTACGCAAATTTCTGCCACCACCGGTTCATCATGATCGATCACATATATGCTTTAAAAAGAAATCACCATTAATCAAATTTAACAATTATTACAATACTTAAAATCGCTATTTTAATAAAGAACTCCTGTCTGGGTGCTGAACGATATGTTTCGCAACTTGGAAATATTTGCCGATCATGGGTTTCGTCACTTTCCCCTAGAATCAATGGGACTGATGCATCACCCGGTACGGAGCTTTCGCTTGCAAAGTAATTAGCTTAAACTGCCGTAAATTGTTTTGATGGCATTAAGTCATTGTCTTAACTTTGTTCTCCACGTTCGATGGAGCCTAACTCACCGTAATTCATAAGTTATGGATCAAAATAGGGCTCCGCATTTTCCCACAGCCACCACGTGTATTTTGCGGGCCATGTTCACCTCGATCTGAACCGTGGGAAAATAGATCGACCCACTTCGTCAGTGTCGGTCGCTGAGCCATGCAGGCAAGCACGTGTTTGATCGGGGTTTTGATCCAGCGAAAGTTATCGTTCATTTTATAAAATATACTATGATAAAACATCGGTCAATTAGAAATGAGAACACTAAATAATCATTCCGCGGCTTCGCGCTTAAGCGCCGCGATTAGGTTATGTTTCGCATGCAAAAAAGTGATGACCACGTGGGTTGTTGATCTGCAGGAAAACGAGTAAGATTGTTCCGGACATGTCCGGAGAGCGTCGGCAACGTTGTGGTTCCACGGGGGTAATAGGATGTATTCATATCTAAATGCGGTCCTACTCGAGCACCTATTGAGCAAAAGAGGGAGCCACCTGCATCAGGGCAGATCCATGTATTTAGCATGGCCAACAGTACTTTCTCAACAAAATGAACAACACCAACACAGAATAATCTTAAGAAAATGTATTACCATATATTTGAAACATAAAGGATGCCTAAATTGATTAAAAATGGGCTCTCTTTTGGTTGAAAATGTATTATTTATGGATGTTTATGTAGTATATAATACAAATCTGCACTGATCATGGTGGATGCATCAGTCTGTTACCCTGGCAACACAGGAAGTGAGCAGGATCGCAGTTAAATATGAATGTCTCATATTATGCCTGTGCTGAGATAACATGATTGGAGAGTTCCAATAGAATATCAGGCCTAGGGATGCAAGGGGCTGTATATTAAAAAAGTTTGCTACCAGAAACGCAGATTTTGGCTTGATAGTGGTAAACAATGTATACTTTGAGCTGACATGAATATTATGAAGGTATGTACACTGGCACCAGTATACACGGTGATTCAGCTGGAGTCAACACTGTGCGGGCGCCATGATATTGCAAGTAGAACTACGCAGAGCTGGTTGCCATGGCAATTCGCTGGGAAATTTCCCATTCATGCCCATGTTATCTGGTGTTTGTTTGATGTAGAAAAGCCTTACAAACATTTTGGTGTATAAAACATACATGTTTGTAATCCATTGGGTGAACTAGAAGGTGGTAGCTCTGTTCGTCTGTGTTTCCACAGGTTGAATTACTGGCGTGAAACCTTGTGCGTTTGGCTTTGAAGCATTTCAAGATGGATGATGTGAACGATCATGAGTGCGAGCAAAGAGGCATTATACCTCGATGGTGCGAGCAATCAAGTTCCCATCACAACTAAATTTCTGCCGAGCATTATGAAGTTTCGTTCAGAAAACATAATATTCCTGCATACAGAGAAAGAAATATAGTGGTCGAAATACTCTTAGATCCGCTATTGGAGAGGCCCGATACACGCGGAGTATGCCACCTTCACTGCCGTTGTAAAAATGTAAATAAATGGGAAGATCCTGCGCTCGTAAGAATCTGAAATAAGGAGGAATAGATACAGATTGATCAAATTAAAAATTTGTTTAAGAAAATTTACTGTAGAAATTAATCCTTTATTGTTTGCACTAACTAAATTCGGCAAGAATCGTGTCAATTTTATAACAATGGGTGAGTTTCGTGCAAGTATTTTGTAGCCGACTTGAGGCGTGGTGGCCGGGTGTGGCTCAAATTTGTGTTATGTGGTCGCAAATTTATACAGTGTTGGCAAAGTCCACGCAAGAAACGATTTTCTTGATTCAAATTCAAATTAGAAACCAATTTCAAGTAACAAATTGGTCTCCTTGTAATCATAGATCGTCGAGGCCTCGATTTTGTTCTAATTGTTTATGACTTTTTGTGTGTTATTGCTATTTTTGACGTCTTCAGAACCGTCACTCAGATTAAGCTGAAACTTGGTGGATATATTCCTTGTGGAAGGGTTGGTCACTAAGTGGCACTGCTGTTTTTTTTTCTTTTTCTTTTTAACATTTTAAATTTTTAATTTGGGCATTTATTGGTCAATGCAGCTTTCCTGTTCATAAATATGTTTTCCAGTGGGCATTCTAATGCTTATTCACATTTTTTACATCTTCTCCGAAACCGTCAGCCAGATTGACTTCAAAGTTGGTGGCAATATATCTTAGATGGGTTTATATCATGTTTATACAAATGGACACGCTCCAGTGATTTTTGGAGTTTTAATGAATAATTTGTTTTGTTGTGTTTTTTTGTTTGCTTGTTTGTTTGTTTGTTTGTTTGTTTTTTTTTTTGACAAATCTTACAAAATCTCCTCCACAACTGCTCACCCAATTGCTTTGATATAACACAAGAATACCCCTAGGGACTCCCAGTACTGAAATTGTTCACCAGGTGGCGTTGCAATTTTGTTTCCATTTTTTAAATGAATTTTTGTGTGTTTTTATTACTTGTGACTTCTTCTCCATAACTGTCTGTCAGATTAATTTGAAACTTTGAGGATATGTTTCTTGTCAAAAGGGTCAAGCAAAGATGGTCACTGAGTAGCACTGCAGTTGATTCCTGAATGATTTTTTTCTTATTTTTTCAATTCGGGCACATGTCGTTAATTGCACCTTTTCTATTGCTTACTATGCAAGTCAATGGGCATTCTGATGATAATTCACATTTTGGACTTCTGTGAAGAAACTGTCAGTCAGATTTACTCCAAACTTGGTGGCAATGTACCTTGGGTGGGTATCTACCAAGTTTGGTCATGGGCCATTGATTTTTGGATTTTTTATGATTTTGTTTTTATTTTTTGGGGCAAATCTTTAAAAATGTTTTCCTCTGAAACTGCTCACTGCCTTGCTTTAATATCACACAGAAACAATCTTAGGAAGTCCTGGTTCTGAGTTTGTTCACGAAGTAGCGCTGCAATATTTTTCTAATTATTGTGGTTTTTTGTGTGTTATTGCCATTTTCGACATTTTGTACAGAACTGTCACTCAGATTAAGCTGAAACTTGGTGGAGAGGTTCTTTGTGGAAGGATCAAACAAAATAGTTCACTATGTGGTAATGCTGTGGATAACTGATTTTAAACGATTTTTAAAATTTGGGTACTTACTATCAAATGCACCTTTCCTATTGATTACTGTGTAAGTCAATGAGCATTCAAATGCTGATTCACATTTTGACCCCTTAATGCTAAACTGTCATTCAGATTGACTTTAAACTTGATGGCAATGTACCTTGGTTGGGGTCTCTGGCAGAGTTGTTTAAATGGACACGCTCCATTGATTTTTGGATATTTTTGTATTTTTGGGGGCTGGGGGGCAATTCTTAAAAAGTGGCAAGGGAATATGGAGATGTCAGCTGAGCACAGGACTGTCACAGTCCTGTTGCTTTATAAACTAGTTAAAACAGAAGTAAAGAACTGGCTGTTACTTTTATAAAGTACATTCAACAACATGCGTTTGTTACTCCTGAACAGTCTTTCCTTCAATTATTTCAACTTGCTCAACAGCCCTACAAGACTACATATGCTTTACCCCTGCATTTAGGCCACCAGGCCTTGTTGTTTTTTTTTTTTTTTTGTTTTGTTTTTTTTTTTGTTTTTGGTTTTTATGTTTTGTCGTTTTTGTTTTGGTTTTTGTGTGTGTTGCAAATTTTGATTCTGAGTAATAGAAATGTCACATTCATACATTCTTTGTTCAAACACAAGTCAAAAACAGTAAAGTGTTTTGGAATAATCGCCGTGTTTTTATTGGTTATAGGCAAGGGCACCTTTTGCGTGTAAATTCTGATTTGCTTTCCAGCATACATTTAATAAAAAGTACTAATCTCTATGAACCTTAATATCAATAACACAATGTCATTAACCAGCTTATTTATAGATACCTACATATATACACATGGTCATAAATTGGCAGTGTACTGAGCCTCAGAACACCAAAAGTAACCAACCGTCACCGCATTACACCAACTTAAGCAGCGGCACTACAGTGCCTACACAAATTGGGCTGTCAAGTCAGCTGGCGCGGACAGCTTCCTACTGGCTTTAAGCCCCACCAGATAATCAAATTTTCACCTGGGCTAAGCGCTCACAGCCGCGAGATGCTTGCTGTGAGCAAGCCCTTAACAAACAAAAGACACCGAATATTATATTCACCAGGGGGCTCTGACACTGCCACTTAATGACTACGCCCACGAGATGAGCTCTGGCCCACACGAGGTCAGAGATCATCTCACAGAGAATGCACAAAGACTTGACAAGTCATTGTGTTGTCTCCCACCCCACCAAGGGCGAGCAAAAGTACCAAATTATGACTACCAATTCATGGGAAATTTATGACACGACCATATGCCACTAACTGCCAAAATATCAACTTATGCTCACTAAACATATGTCACCAAGTCAACAGAACTGTTAATGAAAATTGTAAAGTTTGGTCCATCTGGCCAACACTCACAATAAATGAAAAATTGGAAAAACACCGGGTTGTGGGTTCCTTGAAAACAAATATCGCCTTTAACAGTCAGTATCACGTATGAAAAGCTGGTCCACAGGGCCCATATGCACATAAATCATATCACTTTCTTGTCCTTGGTGGACTTGCAAGTTTCTCTATTCAGGGTATGCGACACAATTTCCTGTGTTAAAAGCATGGATTGCCGCCCACAGTTCCTGCTGGAAACGAACATTTCCAGTCTCTGACAAGTGAACACCATCACTTAAGAAAACATCAGTGTCAGTACGCGAAATGGCAGCATTTTTTATGGCGCGCATGCCATTGTTGACTGCAAAGTAGGTGATACAGCTGTTAACTGTTTTCCTGACTTTGTCAATCGTATCCTGATCTCTTGCATTTCTCTATACAAGCCTGGGTAGAATCTGAGACCATACTATGGTGGACTCAGGCAGTTCAGTTTTAGCATTGTTAAGCAGAGTTTTGAGGCTATGCCTAAGCTGCCCCGAGGTAAGCTTGGCCAAATCATTCCCACCAGTATGAATAACCACAAAGGCTGGCCTGGGTACCGATCTTGAATGCACCAAGTTCTGGAGATTTGTTGCAGTCACCTCTACACCTGCGTCACCTATGCCACTCCACATTGGTCGGAAAGGAGATGGAATCCGCCGCCTCCTGGCAAACTGTCCCAGGCGCTTGATTAGAGAGTGACCCAAGGACCATACAACAGGCCTGCCTGGAATGACAAAGAAACAGCAGTATCATTTATCTTCATAAAAAGGAGGCAGCCATTACCTGGGTGGATAATCTAATGTAGGATCGGTAGGCGGTAGAGCTCCACCGACCCCAACTCTGTATTGTTTCCATGGGAACCCCCGCAGCTGCACATGACGAGGCTGCACCAATACAAAAACTATGAGTCTTGTAATACGTGGATTCGAGATTGCAAAATTTTAGGGATTTTGTGAGCATGGCCTGAAATTGATATCTCGTTAAAGGTGAATTATCGAAATGCACAAATAATGGACCCGTCTTCCGCAGAGGAAGGAGACTCAGATACTGTGATAACAAGGTTACAGGACAGTAGGGCTGGTTGGTTCCGCGGAGGCCTAATATTTGAATCCTAATTGGAGTATTCCTTTGATTATTCTTTCCAAATCGCAGTGTCAAATAAATCATGTTATCCCTTATCACCACATCGTGCGTCTGTAGAATTTTGGTTCTGTCTGCCAATTTTGAAGAAACAGTGAATTCCCCATCATAGAGAAATGCAAAATACGCTAGTGAAAAATCAGCCCGAAAAAGCTGCGCTTCATACACATCATGGCATACTGATGGTACTGCATTTAACAATTTAACCAATAAATAAAAAGTGCCAGGCCTCCGTGAGTCAATCATATGGCCAGCAGCCCGCTTGGTTCCCTCTATTAATTTCTTGATCAAAAAATTGTCAGTGGGGTCCAACTGTAAGGCTATTTTATGTTTATAACTAATTGCAGAGATGTATGTCGCTAATATACTTGGAGCTCTGCCAAGTATAGAAAGGTATGCCACAAATGCAGCTACCTGCTGTTCCGTTGCTGGCAAAACATTCTGATTGTAAAATTAAATGAGAAATTTAATAAAAAATGTTACTGCCCTATCATAACCTTTATGAGTACTTCTGAAAACAGCACATCCTAGAAGTCGATCGACTTCCTCCCCTAAACCAGTGGCATGAACTGATGGAAAGGCGTGGGCTGGGGATGGGCATTGGGCACCTCCTGAAAAAAAAATTGTTTCATATCAAACCTGGAGAGTCGGTCCGCTATCGTGTTACGGCTACCTTCAATGTAACAACCACGGAGAACTATGTTATACTGTAAACAAGTAAGGGTAAGCCTGCGCACCAGTTTCATAATGTGTGGACGCCTGGAAGGGGAAAAAGTCGCGTCGCTGCTTCCGCACAAACCCCCGCACATAATCATGGTTTTCCACCTGGGACGTGGATCAGCTGGCCTGATTTGCACGCTGCTGAGATTGACTGGACGTGGACCTCAAGCTCGGCTTCGGCTTGGCCACCCGACCACTCTTCTTTGTCGCTTGCGTTGGCTTGCGTTGCAGCTTTCTCCAACGGTTGTCGTTTCCTCTTGGAAATACGAGCCATTCTAATTTCCAGCGGTTGTTTGCTCGCCCTTGCAGCAAAACTTCGAATTCAAATAAATTGCGACTTCCAAAAATAGACAGAAATAAATTACAAAGTAGATAAACGATACTTTGTGATTAAATGTTGACGACCATGAGCTGGCGACCTTGCCTGTTCACCACACGACGCTCTAATGACCAGAGGGACGTTATTGTCTTTGGCGCTTCTTACCCGCACATGCGCAAACTTAAGATACATCAGCGTCCCTCGCTGCTATTTAAAATCCCTTGTCTATTGGCATGGTAACAAGACTGAATAACATTCCATTTCATTGGTTTGAACAAATCAGTTTGGTGTGGCATCCGTTGTCGCCTTGCCACACTCTATTAAATTCAAGTGGGCCGTCCTTGCCAAACACAACGGAAAGGATAGTAGCCGCCATCCCAAAAAAGGCGTGCACGGGAATTTAAGGCATTGAAACATGCTTGATGGGATCCTGCTCATGGCCTGTTTGTATATTAAATAGGCTGTTCAAGCCTTGAATTTTAATTTTTCTAAATCGAACGTGATGACATTGATCAGTTAAGGTAGAAGTTTAGACATAAAAATTTGCTGGATCGGCTATGGAGCATAGAGGAATAGGACTGTACTCATTTTTTTTGGGGGGGGGGGTGAGAACGACAACGAAGATGTTGCACTCTTGCTCTTGTTTGTATAATATATATGCCAAATTGCAACTGACGTGTTTCTACACCTGTCACTACTGTCTCTTCGAATAGAGGAAGTTATGACTTATCAGTGTTGACATGCAAGCGTATAATATTTTTGCTGAGTTTGAAGATTGTCGCGACCGTTTATCTGCCGGGCTATTTCCGACATCGGAATAAAGGCCCTGTCAGAAAGTGCACTTGTAGCAGGGATGCCAAGGGGGCATCAAGCCATGGAAGACAATGGGGGTAATTCCCGGGTAATCTATGCAGGTGGGCTCAATGTTGGGCCAATTTCACATTGCATTGGCCCAATATTCCGCCAATCTTACAATACATTGGCGCAAAATTAGTTTAACCTTCATTCCTGTCTGGGTCAAGAGTCCAGACATGTTGCACCAGTTTGGTTGGTACTTCATGTGCAAAGAAAACCTCCTTCAGATAAGAAGAGACTTTAAGTGGGGAAGCATTTGCCTTGGAATTTACGGCCGCCTATATTGATAATAAGTCACACCATACGTCAAGGCAATGTATGTGTAAAATGGCACACATATTTAAAGGCATGGAATTTACGACAGTTTCACATTTAGCTTAATACACACAAAACACAATGAAACATGTCTGAGACTTACCAATTGCTGCCTTGCCCGTATAAACAAACAGTCTTGTGATTAACTGGTACTTTCCATGCCCTACATAAACACTGCGACGTCATGAAATTAGATTCGAGAAAGGTTGCAAAACTGATAGCCTCACATATTTCTTCTGCAACAGCGTCAATTTTTAGCAGAACGACCTGCAAAATATACCTGAATGTCCGTATTTTATCCACTACCTAGTATATCGTTGCAGTTCACCAAATAAAGTTGAACTTTGAAAATGTGCGCACACTGGAACCAATTAAGGAGACTGGTTTCCTGCACTATTTCGTAGTTGCTTGTCTTCACAGAAGCTATCGTGTCTTGCGGTGTAAGGGACCGGGGCTACTCGGTCTCAGGTTCTCCGAAAGTATACGCTACATGCATGTTTCCCTGTAAATTAAGAAGGTAAAAATCCTACATCTTGCGATAAAGGAGAGTCAAAATTCCACATTTCGCTGAAAATGGTAAATCTTCAATTCATGCATTCATTTTTTTAAAGGGGGTCAATATTTTATGCTAAATGCATGAAGGTATCAAGAAGGACCTACTTTGGGTTTCACTTGACAGGTATGGGTGCTTGAGAGATGAGTAGAGCAGAGCTGACGGATCTGGCTGCAGATTAACCACAACTACCAAACCGCTTTCGGCTCAGAGGGTAAACGTCGTGGTGCTCATGGTGTAAGCAGAGGTGACAAGAAACTAGGGTTTTTGTGCAGGATAGAACAGCTTTGTCACCAGCAATATCATCAGTGGCAGAAAGGATAACGTTTCCAATGGTAAACAGGATCTGATAGACTATTATGATGAGCAAAGTGATGTTTATTCCTGTGGTCACGGCAACAGCTAGCATGGGACTCCTTCTCTGACTATGGCCTGGACTATAATCATCACAGTCAATCGGATTCAAGTTTTGATTCTGATGAAGGTCATACGAAAAAGAAAAAATACAGAAAGTGTAAAGTCAGGTCAGGTAAAGACAAAAAGTTTGGTGACAATGTTAAGAAAGTAGAGGCTTGGATGCATATGGCCTTTTTCGACAGTATGCAAACTGCAATTTAAAATATGTTTTTGTTAGGCAATTTTACGAAATGCTTGAAATCACATCTGCACACTGCACTTTGTCAAGATTGGTCCACAGGTTCAGATCGGCATGTTGGTATCATGTTCGACATCGGAAGGGGCAACACAGTGAGATGCTTCCTCTCACATTATTTAAGACAGACTTTTAGTTTCTACAAGTGAGATCAAAAAGTGTCGTGCCACCAATAATTCTACAGCTTTTCGTACCTACTTCTGTGGGCATTATGTGTACCTTGGCACAATGTTGAAAGAGCGTTCAGAAGTGTGGAATCTACATTTTTTTTCAATTGTGTCAAAGTTCTGCAAATTTATTCGAAGATCACAAGGTTATGTGGTGAGATTCTGTCGAATCGAAAATTCTGTCTGGGGAATTCAACAGACTGGAACAACGCAGATTATAGCATGCAATTTCTATTTACCACTACTTTTATGAATACATTATCCATTATTCGATTTCCACCCAAAGTTACATTCATTGTACATGAAAGTAATTTAGCTGCTTAATCAAGATTTTGTTTTTCATTTATGCACGGCAGTCAGACATGGTGCCTTTTGGTTTGAGAAAATTTGATATCAATAGGCAGTTGTTTGTACAGGTCTTTTTAGTGCTAACGCTGGGCGGCAGGTCACTCTAAAATGCTCAAAGATAAATCATTTTGCCAAGCGTGCTGTTTTCATATCCTAACCTAGAATACCTGATTCAATCTTATATCCGTATATATTGGATTAATTATATATTTGTGACTTCCCCTTCTGATTCAGGTTTTACATTTACTGCTTCTTGTGGGATATAACTTACCAAACTGTCCTTCGTTTCAACTCTAAGACAGGTGTCATTGAATCATTTTATTTTAACAATGGGGATTTAATGCAGTTGGTATGTGCGTTTCCCATTTTCGGCAAGGTGACTCATGTTGAAAGTTGCTGTTTCGAGACCCGGCCGTTCCGTGGGCACCAAAACATAATAATGTATTTTGGTGCTCCTTTGATGCTGGTGAACTTACATATGTACAGCCCCCATTTGGGACAACTCCAATTACAGTACTTGTACTGTACTGAATTACTAACAATGAACTGGGCGTATGAATATAGATTTCGCGCCACAAATCACGGGTTTGACCCCAGGTGATTACAGGTGATGTGCAGATCACATCACTCTCACAGACAGGGTCCTTATGCTCGTTTTTTTTTTTTTTTTTTTTTTTTTTTTTACAAAATTAGCGTTCTTTGAGAAATTTAATTTCACAAATGCCAGACCGATATTTTCCTGTACTTCAGGAGCCATATATACGAAAAAATTTGATGGCCCTTTAATAAATATTGTTTGTTATCAAAATATTTATGATATCCAGCTGATCCCCGCAGGTGCAGACCCGTATCTCGCCAAGTGAGACTAGGCAATCGGGTATGCAGTTGTGGTGGAAAATAAATATGCATGTCTCGTATTGAACAATCCTTTTTTAGAATGGTGACGCTTGTATGCGCGTTTCCCATTTCCGGCTAAGTGATCGGTACCGAAGGTTGCTGGTTTGAGACCCGGCCGTTCGGTGGGCACAAAAACATAATAATGTATTTTGGTGCTGCTTTGATGCATGTGGACGTACATATGTATAATCCCTTATCTGGAACAACTCCTATTACAATACTTGTACTGACTTACTTACAATGAACTTGGCCGTGTTGATTATGACATTCAAGCATACCACCCTCCATTGAACTTTTTTTTATAAAGGGCATATAGTGCCTTTTGTATGCCCGTTTCCCATTTCCGGCTAAGTGATCGGTGCTGAAAGTTGTTGGTTCGAGAACCGGTCGTTTCGTGGTCACAAAAACAGTATGATATCAGGCTGGCTATGATCCTAATGATTTTACTGGTCATAGCTTCAGGAAATATAAGACCACTTTTGCGTCTTGTGCTGCTCTATTGGGTGAACGCATTGAAATGCGTGCATATTGGAATATCGATGTGTACTTAAATTATTTTAATGCAACATAATGCAACATAAAGAGTTTACAATATCTGAAGAAAAGCAGGATTGGGTTGACAATATAAATTGCTATTTTGAATGATAGTTACCTCTGACGGTACTGACTTATGTTGTGTGAAAGAGACATAGTGCATATTTCTGGAAGATCTATTGGTATTTTGCTTGCCAGGGATTGATTTACTGTGTTGCATTTGTGTCTTTTTGTCCAGAACCACTTCCCAGTGGTCATTACCCTATTCCGCAGTCCGAACTCTTTACTCTCCATGAGCTAGCCTGCAACTGCCTAATCTGTAAACATATGGAGGTAGGATAATTATGTTTGACTTGACTCGTTATATGTTGTTTTGCATTTCAAAGGCATCTCCTGTTGCACTCTGAAAACCTTCATCCAATACTGGCATGTATGCATTGCTAAAAGTACATATGCTGGAGATCGATTATAATGAAAGTGTAAACAATATATAGGACTGATATGATAACTCGTTGTATGATGTTGATTTGGTGTGTGTTGTCTAATCTTCTTTCTCTTGGTACAGACAAGCGTGTCAAAATGGTATGGAATTACACTTATAATGTATATTAATATATGATAATTGCAATATCTTACCATTTTGACACACTTGTCCACAGTTATAAGAAACTAGTCTACGCGATTTTATTTCCGTTCTTTTATAGTGGAGGTCTATTAGATCAGTGTCTTTTTGCTGCATTAGAACTGCAACTTACCGAATGTCCAGTTCTCCAGTTAATATATCAAGACTTTGTGATTCTAATTGAACTGTTATTTTTAATGATAGATTTTATTTTTTGTGTGTAGAAGCTATATACATTTATGTGAATGTATTTTTGGTTTGGGTCATTTCCTCTTTTCTCGTCTCTTTTCTTTTTTTTTTCTTTCTTTTTTGTGGCGACAGGTTCATTTTGTATATGTGAAATAAAGATAATTTGCACGTGTCAGTTTCAAATTTCTGTAAAATATAAAGGACAAGAATTAATTTATTTATTTATATAAGGCGGTGTGTCCTAGTTGTTTGGTATAGGAAGTGAAAATGCTTCAGTACAGACTAAAGGAAATTATTAACTTCCAGGACACAATGCAGGAAATAAGACACATATTATAGCACTCTTCATATTGTAAACACACACACAAAAAAGAAAGTTTTAACATTAGGTGAAGATAAACAAATGATCTCATCTGTCCGATATATATAAATTCTTGATGCAAGTACATGTTACAGGTACCGGACATCTTGCTAATTATAATATGTTGTTACCAAATGTGTATTCTATGCTTCAAGGAAATTACCTATTACTGAGCACGGCTTACGAACTTGCTCTTAAGAGTATGTACAGATAATACCGTCTTTTTCTGTGCAGTACAAAAAAAAAAAAGAAACGAAAATGGCCCAGTATGCAGTACGAGCATTTCCTAATCTATCCATTCACACAGCATGACTGGGAAAATTGGGGACCTAGCCCGTGGGTGCCCAATCCTTTGGGTTTGTCCTTATCCAATATTAACATTTGACCCGTGTAGGTACCTCTTGTCGCATAATTTATATTCTTAGTGACTCCTCTGATTCTTCAGATATTGACATGACAGTTTTTCGGGGATTTCGTGACTCATGACACAAATGAATCTGCTGATTTTCACAGGTTTGAAAAAAAATGTTACATTGTGAGGCTTGCCCATGCGCAGGTACCCAACAATACGGACATTTGGCTGTCCAAATAAAAAGTTCAAGTCAGTATGACTTCGCAGCAAGCAACATAAATGGCCCTTTGCCTTTTTGTGAATACCTTTTAGGCCCTTCGACTGAGCTGCCGGGTGCCCAGCTGTTAGCATGTTGTGAAATTTACATGTTAAGGCCATCATATTATTAATGTGGACAACCTGGGTTGTGCCTCTGAATGCTACAATAAGGCAATACGATCTGGAGGTGTAAGACACTATTTCTTAGCATCCCAGCACAGAATGTTTATACCATGATGTGGCCAGCTTTTTGTAAAATAAGCACTAGAAAGGAACTCCTCTTGGGTGGTGTGTGACGTTTTTTCGTATAAGGCTTTATCCTTAATCCATTCAATAATAACAAAATTTATAGAAATGGTTTTATGTACACGGTACTCCCTTCCCCACAATTGTGATGAAAGGCAAACCTATTTTCTCCTTGAGACAAAAGTAAAGTCCCCAAACAGGTGTCCTGCTTGAAGTGGCCAGTTTATGGAATTAATTAGCATATGCACATTGCAGGACTGGCATTTAAGTATGATACTCTCCCTCATATATACCCTGAAATCCTGGATGAAGAGTATCTATTATAGTCCAGGAAACAAAAGCAAGCTGGGATAACGTGACAAACTTAATTTTGAATTCATAATACCATTTGTATGAAAGTTGAACAAGTACAAAGCAACGAAAGTACATGATGGTAAAATAGTTTGTCAAACTTGCGTGTATAAGCAGCACTCGTGTGTATATACAGTACATTTCCTCATGATCCC
Organism: Hermodice carunculata; assembly: GCA_964020975.1. Classification (NCBI taxonomy): domain Eukaryota; kingdom Metazoa; phylum Annelida; class Polychaeta; order Eunicida; family Amphinomidae; genus Hermodice; species Hermodice carunculata. The sequence goes on along the minus strand of OZ026616.1, from coordinate 34,294,742 downwards.
GACCATTGTCCCAGAGATGAATTTCTGTGGTGAGGTCATGTGAAAAACCCTTTGAAGAATATGATATGAGATTGACCAATCTATGTGACATAGAGCAATCAATATGTCCTGTTTTCTATCTTCAGACAACTTGTCCATATAAAATTGCAAGAATATTCACGTTAGATGACGGGGCTAGTGGAATTTTGAGAATCTTGGGGCTTTTTACTGTACAAAGATATACCTGAAGGTTCAAATAGTTTGACGTCAGTCAAGAGTGTCATTTCTTTAACATTTGGGCGGGGTGTAAATATAGCTTAATCAATCGGTTCAAAAGAAATGCTGGTGAGACCAACAGAGGTCTGTTTTTAACAGAAATAGTGACAGTGCATTTATCTGGGTATCTCTGTTGATAAGGCTTTTAAGACGAAAAAGGTAAACAAAAATGGAGCTGTACTGAAATATGTAAAACGGAGATAGTTAATGTTCTTTTGGGACCGAAAATATGAGATTTTAGTGCCGTTTTTTTTTCGAGACAGGGTGATAACAATGCACTAAGTAATTGCACCTTATACATGGTACTTGATATAAAGCAAAACTCCAAGTGTATATTAGCTTTGCACGCAAGGGCGAAGAGCTGAAACGAGATAGGCGCTGCTATACACCAAGTCACAAACTAAAATTAAACATTACAGCAATATTCTAATTTTAACCACTATAAAGACCAAATCGTATGATACACAATTTGATCATGTCTGTTCATACGGTTGAAATATAAGCCATATTTTAAAAGCATTGGGTTTGATTAAAATGTATACAATAGAGTTCATTTCCTTCCTTTCTTGTATAATTCACAATGTAATGTGACATGCTGCTCATTTTCACCCTCTTCCTTATCACAAAATATACATAATCATCCTTCCAATGATGTTTTAAAATATGCACTTTTTTAATTCCCCATGGATGTGCACTGGCTCTGTGGTCTTTGTTCCTTTAACTTAGGAAATATTCTTAATGTTTTATTCTGGTCTTGAAGGTTTTTCGGAATTGTGGCGTATTTCGTAGACATTATTTTTTCTTTTGTCTTAGTACTTTGTCCATGAACAAAAATTATACCTTAGATGATTGGTTATATTTTTGTCTTCAAGTTTCGTGCTTTTGACAGTAAGCTGCCATTTTGTACAAAATCCTGAAGTTTATTCATTACTTTTATTCAACCATTTGGAGACGTATATAGCAAGAGATCAGCTTAAATGAGACAATAACTTTTTGGTTGTAGGAGAACCAAGGAAGCATGGCAAATCATTTGCCAGTATGTTGAATAAATAAGGGCGAGAAATTACTCTTTCACCTCATATTAACGTATCTAAGGACATAGTGCTATGATTGTTTCGTTAAATAAAGCTTGAACTCCTAGATTTGAAGCTTGTGTAACAGGTCCGTACATCACTCTGTATATTTCGCAAAGTCTATTGAAACACACGTAAAGTTCTAATCATCAGATATATGTCAGTTAGTACTGTGAATACAAAAAAGCGTAATCAACTGTTCATGCATGTTTACATCAACTATTTATTTACAGTTACTCAGTTTGTGCTGGTCCGTACAAATACTTACCGGCGACTCAGAATACTGTTGAATCCTGTAAGCGTTTAGTTATTAAACTACAAATTTTCTGCAGACATAGGTCGAATTTTTAGGAATTACAGTAATATGTTTTCCATATTACGTCTTAGGGTATACCCTAGCCTAATATGATATTGAAAACGTTATGAGAGAGCAGAAGTGGTAAAGCTAAAGATGTCGTACGAATTCCATTACTCACCATTGAGTTCAGTCGCTTAATTGCTTTTTAGATTTTTGGCAAAATCCAGTTTAAAAACAGCCCTCCTGTTCAGCTTTTGAACTTGTAAAATCCAGTTCCAAAACAACCCTCCACTTGCAGTACATTGCGCCGAAACTGTATTTCCGTGACTTACCTCTTCATCATATATTAATTTTTATAACGACGTAACCAGACATCGACGTCAATTTTCTTCGCAATATCATTATTATAATTATTATTATAATTATGATGATGATGATGATGATGATGATGATGATGATGATGATGATGATGATGATGATGATGATGATGCTGCTGCTGCTGCTGCTGCTGCTCCATCGTACGTAATTTAGCTACTTTTTGGGATCCCTGTTCCTAAAATTACTTATTTTCTGTACCGAATTAAGTTTGGAATAATTTTTCCCGCTTATGTACAGCATTGTGAGGCTTTCCATGTGTAAGTTTTGAGATTTATTTTGTAATACAATCCCTTGTCATTTGACGTCTTTTAAAAATGTAAAACGGTTTTGTTTTTTGGTCTTTTAATCTCTGTGTGCATCTTAATATTCTTCCAGGAATTTTTTCCTGAACTTCCTTTTTAGGAAATTTTAATACCTGCTGCCATTTTGGATAATATTAGATCCTTCGTCTACTCTGTTAAGCTGTTTTCCAAGGAAGCCCCAACTCATAAATATGGAGATAATTTTGTTCTAATTCATAGATTCATTTAAACATCTTTGCACATTTTTCAAAATTGTTTTACTCGCAGTACATCCTTTTCTTAAATGTGTAGACTGAAAAGTATTGAGGCACATTAAAACTTAATGCCATCAATTTCATGTACTTTAAAAAGAGCTATTTTGCCCGAAGTATGTTTCTATATACCAGGCTACAGTCGACAACGCTATTGCCACTGTAACTCTGTCATGTATATTGGCCACTTACGTCCCCCAACATACGCCCTTTCAAGATACGTAACTCTGAAGATAAACACAGTTCAAGTGATTGCTACCTAAGCACATACTTGAGGGTGCCCACTGGCTCTCTTATAGACTTATTCATCATACAAGTATATTTAATATGATTTTTCGATCTATTTCGCTCCAGGTACGAGAGAGGTAATGTGTGTCACCAGCATAATTTTACCAGAAAAAAACAGTCTTACATTTGTTTCATTATACAATTTGATATGTTGATCCATCTTATCTGCACGTGTATGCGGAATTTATTGGATTGATGTAGAGCACCTAAATATAAATCTTCTCAACCAAATGCTTATTTCACGTGTTGATTGGTACAATATTGTGGCGGGGGTCTTAATTGGTATGCTTTATATAACGACTCTCATATCCTGCTTAAATAATATTTCAATCCCACCTGAAAACTTAGTATGCTTTAGGTATTTCTGTCTGCTGAATAAAACATTAAGTCCTACCCTAAGAGTTTTATTACAGTCATGATCCCATTGAATATCCGACAGTATAATGATAATATTTTTCAGGAGCATTTGCATTACCCATGGTTCTTCTCTTTTCCACATGTCTGACGCACTATCCTGAATTCAATGGATACCCTAGTGTGATATGCCAAGCCTACTTGCATTTCTGACTCCTTTGGTATTCACAGCTCTTACATTGCTAAACAAGTTCTAAAAAAGCATAAATAAAGTGCAAAGTAAAGCAATAAAAGATACAGTTCCGTTCAATTGATTATAAACGAAGATAACCCATCCACGAACGCCAGGCAAATGACTCTAATGTATGCCCTGCAGGTGGTAATATATGACTTGCGTTTTATTGGACAGGCTTTCGTGACTCGATCTTACAAAAACCCACCTAGCCAATATATGAGCTGAATACCTCTTTTAATGTCGCTACTGACCAGGGTTATACAACACGTGAAGCTAAAGCATCTGTACGTGCAGTGGCCGACATTGGGACTTATCAGCAATAAATAAAATTTTCTGTATTTATCACGACGTATTAGTTTTAGGCCCATACATCCCCCATCATATTATCATGAATGATTGACTGTACACATAAATGTACAAAACTCCATTGCAGATAAGGCTCCATGCGGGCCATTGCACGTTCTGATGTTCCAGGTTCACCCTGTCCACCTCCCCCCCCTCCTCACTCCACACCTAGCCCCGTATATTTAATCCTCCAACATTGTCAATTACAAAGGAGACTAACTTGAAGTTTGACAAAACCGTATCCTGCAGTAGAAAGCTTACAACGTCAGCATATTGTTTTCAGGGTGTCATAGATTTAGTCTCAGCTCATGATCTGTGTTTTACCTAACTTTGCACGTGAAAACATAAATGTCCACGGACGAAAATTTTACACCTTTGCTCATTTCGTTTTCGTCCGCATATGTATAACTGTAAATTTATCAACATGCAAAAGAAATAATCTTTAATAACTGAACTGAAAACTGCACCGCACAGATTTTTGCTCTGTTGTGTATGATACCTCTGCCATCTCGTAGTGGGAAACTTGGAGGACTCCAACTTGCACACCTCACTCTGTAAGTCTTGTTTTCTGTGCTTTAAGGTAAAGAAGTTTGTTATCCTAAAGCTTGTATCTTATCAAAATGCATGATCGTATGACCTTAAGAACTTCTTAAATGCTTCCTTCTCTTTGAATTGAAGCACTCATCAGTCAAAAAGAGTTTCCGCCAAAAGGCACAAACTTTAGTTTGTCACAGATGAGTCGCCGCCAGCACCAGAATCACCCACATACACGGAAATGGCTAACTTGATTTCGGTTTGTATTCGTTCCCGACGTAATGCCTTGAATAGATTGGCATGACACTATTTCTGACCATTAATAACTTTGCTTTAATAAAACATACAGCATGACATAACTAGATGTGAAAAATGTTATCACTATTTTAAAATTAGGAATCTGCATATGCATGACTTTTGTCGGGTTTGAAGTTGCGTTTAGTATATCAGAGCATTTTTATCTAAGGATGATGATGATGATGATGATGATGATGATGATGATGATGATGATAATAATAATAATAATGATAATAATATCCTTCACACCCTTGTGTAGATTTCCTTTGCATGTTCCACAGTGTAAATGTCTATCTCGTTTGTGGCGGTTTTAATTTAAATGTTCTGTTATCCCAGGATGGTTGACCTCGAAAGACCAAATGAGGGTCTTGCTTGGGTGACTGCATGTTCACCTCATGATATGCCTCATGCAGCCTCCCTGATTCTAAATGATAGATAAAAACCCAGGTCAATTGTAGAGTTTGCATGCAAATCTGTCACGGTAATGCGGTCGCTGATAATCCGTATAATGCTGCCATTAATAGTATATTTTGCTGATGGGATATATTGTTTACTTTTCCTTCTACCTTACGATAACATCTTGAAATTGAATAAACACAAGCATTGGAATACGTAATGTAAAAGTATCAAAACAAATCAAAAGGATTGTGATCACTAAGCTTGCTCCGACTTCTTTATTAAAAAACACTGAAATATTTTGAGCTAAAGGAACCAAATTCATTTAACAGTTCATGAAATTCGTGCAAAACGTAGAAAGTTGCAGCAACGATGGTTTTCCGCCTTGAAATAATTGAGTCATGCCTGTGACCATCTGTTGGCCTTTCCCCGTCTTCCCACTAGTTTCCCTCGCACTCCGGTTTCTTGGCGGAGGAGGCAGACGGAACTGATACGACACTATATATGTTCATCAAATCAAATTTAATTCCCTCATATTTGAACAGTTGTTATCACTGTAAACAAAAGATAGATAATAAACAGTTCCGCAGCATGACCAGACATCAGTATAAAAATCTACAAGGCAATGCTAAAACTTCAATCTAGAAGTATATACACGATACGTTACTTGTACACAATTTGACATTGTCTTATTGTACCATTGATCTGCAATAGCCCGGAATGAGTAAGTACATGATATATAACAAATTATACGCAGATTTGAAAATTGATGATCATAATGCATAAATGTGTGTGTAGAAGAAGTCACCTGTCTAGCTGCAAAAACATTTCAATGTGTGTTAACTATCCGTCCAGTGATGTTATACATGACTTCTGGAGATGATCTGACATCATACAGAAAGGCCGGAGCCAAGTGGATTTCGCTGTGCTTTTCAAGTTATGAGGGGGAACCGGAAAATGCTGTTGCTTTTATGTTGGTCAGACAAAGGCTATTTTTTTCATAGTTGAGATGCCTTCTCAGTATAAATACCACCTGAAGTGCTGCGATTAGACCAAGTCAAATGCTTTCCGTTCTGTTCGTTGGACGCAGTACTTCAAAATCGTGCTGAGGAAAGCTGTTGACTCCGGCAAAACCTGACCTTGTATAACATAGGACTTTAGGGATCTTGATGTGTCGTCATCGTGACCGTATCATATATGTATCTGTACAAATTTTTGCTCATATTTTGATTATCGGAAAAAAATGTTGGCCGGGACCAGTCTCGTAGTACCTCTAACTACAGGCATGCCCTTTCTCAGTTGAAAGGTCTGTTTACAACGATTATGAATCTGGTACCCAGTAATTGTGTCGAGATTGGCGATGAAAACATTCAAATGTTTGTAACAAATTAAGTAACATCAAATTCCTGTAGGAATTTTGGCCTTTTTGAAACTCACTATTTTAGGTAATAGCTTCAAAAAATGAAATATCTGGTGTTAGTAATTTTATGGAAAAGACTCAATTACTGCTCGCTACTTTGTAACTTTATTCATTCGATCAGCTCTTTTTACATTGAGATAATATCCTTCCTGTTTTCTTTCTCTTCCGTACTGAAAAAGTGACATATGAATTACTTTGATCAATTTAGCAAACGTTCTCCAGAAAAACTCTTAAGGGCACTTGGTATTCGAACGTTTTGATAAAAATTTAAGAAAAATGTTATGAGTAAATTTTTGTTGCCATCTAATTAATTCCATAGTTGTGTTGCCTTGAGAGGTCTTCGATAGAAGATAGACATCATTGCGTAAGACTTCGTTCCATATACAGGCGAAAGCTTACTTTGTCGTGTTGACATATGCACAAGTGCTATATTCCATCAGAATTCCGTATCTGCAAATACATAAGTACTAGCACACCGATTACTCAGTTCTGTTGACATTTACTTATATATATATATATATATATATATATATATATATAAATTCATTTCATCCCTGGTATCACAAATATGTAGGGGTACGTAGGCAAATTGATTACCCTGTGTTTTAAAATAATATCTGTGTGCAAACACAGATATTGTGTTTTCCTATATCTGTGTGCAAACACAGATATTGTGTTTTCCTTCGTATTATTTCTTTTTGTTCCTGTATTTATATCCGATCTACGACAACTTTTCTCGGAGAGCACCAGAAAAGCGATAGTGGGAACACTGCATCTGCGATGAACTGTGGTACTGTGGTACCTCACTTTGAATTGTCAGAAGGTTGCAATATATGCGCATAAGGAGCTTAATTATAAATTTAAAAGTTTCATATCTTCAAAATAATTGTGAATAAAAAGAAAAATTAAAATCGCGCATGTAAATTTGTAACACATGCTAATTTTTGGGCCATGGATGAAAAGTCGCAGCATTTTAAATTATGCTAATTTGGGCATTTCAAATAAAGTTTGATATCTTCACAAACAATCTACATTAGGTAGAGCTGCCACACCAAATGCAATTTATACGGTTTTAACTATATGCGCATCCAATAAACCATAAACATATGTTACATTTAATGTATGCAAAGTAGTTTGATACGTAAAACCCAAATCTCGAACAACTTGGAAAATATTATACAGGTGCCAATCGAGCTTTAATATATATGTTTATTTTACAGCCTTATCCTATGAAACCATAAACCAAAGTTATAGCATTTCAAGTTACGGAAATTAGGAAATTACACAAACTTTAAATCCTAAATATCTTCAACACGGTTATTGATAGAGGTGCCATTCCAATTTCGATTTCTATGTTTATGATTTAGGCTCATCCGTTGAGCAATGAACAAAAGTTGTATTTAAATTAATTAATCAAAAGAAAGGAGAGTAAACCAAATTGAAAATCTTGAATATTTTCTCAACTGTTTCAAACGGACAGATTTGACGGAAAACCTATCTTTTCATGTTTTATTCTCTCTGTCACGGACATATTTTGCAACGTAAGGGTGAACCGTTCTATTCCGCTACGTCGAACGAACGTTGTGCTAACGTAAGGAACTTTAGCCGGACGTTGATCCAACTTTACCCTCAGAGATATTGATCAAAATTTTCTCCCTTGTATGCTGTCAGCAGAAAATAAAACATTTGTCAAGACTAATGGGGCGCTGAAAATAACGGAAGCTCTTTCATTCGATGTTCAAGTTTTTTCTTATCACTATTTAAAGAAAATCCTGTGATCCTCATCACCACTGTATTGTAGGCTGACAATACACCTACGTTGTAATATTTACTTTGTAGATTCTTCCGTACGAATAAGTGTTTTGGTTGTCCTGATCGTCATATATGGATACGGAACAGTCACACCAGCGCCGCTGAAGAAATGTGTAGAAAAAGCTCGAAGGGTGGCAGCAAAACTCTACTTCGACACGAAGACAGTGCATGAAAATTCTGTAAGTGAAGTTAATAACTATTGAATGCTCCAAACTACAGCCGTTTAATCAAAATTGACATAGATCCTTTCCAAGATAATTTTCGTGTTGGTTAATATCAGTTGCCCAGTACATGTCTGCAGATTATTGTTTGTAAGTGCGACAAGGCGAAATTCCCGTTCAGGGCTTCAGGACTATGATTTCAGCGAGTCTAGGTCACATATATTTTGTATATTTTCAGTGTGACTGGAGGGGGGCTGCAAATTGTGCAAAGTTTTCCGAGGAATTTGGAGTAAGAACGTCTTTGCGAAAGCCGCTTCATGTCCAGGAGGGCCAGACCGTGGACAAGGTCAGTAACGTTCGACGTCAGTGTGTCTGTGTGTGTGTGTGTGTGGGGGGGGGGGGCTTCGCATCATACAGTGTGCTTTCAACCTTCCAATATTAAACAGTTCTAGAAACCCAACCAAGCAAAATTTGCAAAAAGTGAGCCGCATTTTTGTATTCACTTCTGATAGTTTATTTTGCCAGAACGATTTCAAAGTTTGAATGAGAAATAAAAAGTCCACTTCAAACTGAAAAAAGGAAAATTGTACGTTCACTCTGTGCCATTGCTGTGTAAACACAAGACAAGTGACACAAAAAACGATGGCAAAACACAATTTTCCACTTTACGAACTTTGCAAAAATATATACTTTGTTGGGCTCATTTTCGTTTATTGTATTTTATAGCCTCTTTTGTGCATACCTCTGCTAAGTAGAAGTATGTGGCGGTTCTAGAGAGAGTTTGTCGCTTAGGTCAACAACATTCTTCGTTCAAAGTGCTCCGAGGAAAGCTGGTGACTCTGTCCAGAAATCAATACCCTATGAGTTAGTTTCACAACGAAGGGGATAAGCACGCGTTCGATCTACTGAACGGTGTCTATTAACCTGGACAAATGAAGCTGTGCTTTCGAGTGATTAAATGTTACCCCAAGGGCAAAAAATAACCGGTCTAAATTTTTCGTTGCATCGACAATCCCTGAGAAGAACCACGCAGGTGATCACATTCAGAGCGTAGACATGATAAAATAATAAAACAAACAAAATACCCCTCGAAAAGATGAAAACCAGACCCCCCCCTTACAAAATACTGAACAGAAAAAAAAACCCGCATACACACAAACAGCCCATAATATGGATTATCACCACATCGCAGTCGCTTTTGCCAATATTTTGAATTGATATATTTTACATGTGCAATCAATGTACCAATATATAACTCATAACATATATAAATATCTAAATGAGCCATATTAATATCTACAGTACGATAAAGATACACATATCAATCCACAAGTTGACAGTAATGGAATGCTGTTATGTTGGTTCATGTGCGCTAATACATTTGCAAATTGTGCCAACACAGTTAACGTAATAATAGCACCCACGCTTCATTTAAAGTTGATAGAATATTAGGAATTTATTTCAGAGATAAAAACGAGACTGCCAAATGCACTGCCCACTGGAATTATTGGGTCATAAAAAGATGTATTCACCGGTTTGAGCTGAACAGTATAACAAGTTGTATAAACTCTCGCAACACACACACAGAGCAAATAAATGGTTATGTTTCAGGACGTCAAGAGTAGTTGTTGAAATCTAAGTAGGAAACTACTCTGGCAGAATTGGAATCTTTCACTACTTCCTGCAGATTTTCTTTGAAAAGTCACGACCACAGCTGGCATTGTCTTGGGGGGGGGGGGGGGTGTCATTAAAATATTTCCTGTTTTCAGTTTTTGTATGTGGATATAAGCAGTTTGTTAAATTAATAGCTTCTGGTGCCTTATCTTGTCATATCATTCTTGACACTTCAAACATTGGGACTCAACAAATATTTGACTGATACACAATCGTTAGTTGCGTTGTTGTCATTAAAATTTGCATCCATGGTAGCATAGATTTTGTTTGAAAATAATAAAATCTACTTATTCAGGATTATAATCAATACTTTCCCGCTCCAGTTGCTCAACAGCGCCCGATTGTGAATTGTCTTCTGTTTGGTGTTTGTCCATGTAAATAGAACATACATAGAACATACAGACACCCATATATATGTATATTGGTGAGAATGGTGGATCAGGCCTGCCCTTATAGCATGTTTCTGGCCAAGTAAGCAAAGTCATTGACTAAGCCTTATTTCCGGCCAGGATAGGTTTAAACGCTCCTCTAGTCTTTACCAAAGTTGCGAGACATAAACATGACGAATCATTTGACCTGCATAGTAAAACGCAGAGGGCACATTTTCTCTTGGTATAGTGTGTGTTTCTGTGTGTGTGTTTTCAAAAATAGTTAGGTTACAAATTGTTGTGTGTTTTAGCACTGTTTAGCGCGGTTCATCACCGTAACGATCAGCAGTTTTCAACCTGCTTAGTCGACTGTATAAGTCATAACAGTGTTCGTATTGACATGCAGCTAAAGCATTTATGTATGTATGTATGTATGTATGTATGTATGTATGTATGTATGTATGTATGTATGTATGCATGCATGCATGTATGTATGTATGTATGTATGTATGTATGTATGTATGTATGTATATATATATATATATATTATACTTTTATACTGTTGCAGACATTACTGGAATCATTGATGCATAGTCTCAATTACTACAAGAACATCATTGGCAAGTTGAAAAAGTTGAAACCATTTCCAGTACATTCTTCGATGCAGAAGTCCCGCAAGTTGTTGCTTTCATTGATACACGTCATTGACAACATGAGCATTTTATACCGTCGGGTAATCATTTTTATTTGTAACTGTACCATTGATAATCAAGTTTTATTTTGTTACCTGGATAATTCCGGCCTGACCGCAAAGTATGCCATGCTTTAATTCAAGTCTGCTTTGTGAAATTCTAGTGTTTTTTTTTCTATCAGTTGTTTGAATAGCATTATGTCTCCTGCCTAGAAATTATTTTAGTTTATCCTTCTGCGAATATCATTGTCCAGTGAGGTACCGTCTTGTTCAAATAACACGAGTAAAATGCAATGTGCAAAATTTTCCAGGGATCCTTACTTTGGGGATCCACTGCATAGATATTCAGAGGAAAATATATCAAATCTGACCAAGTGTACCTATACATAGCTGTGGCTTGTGAAGTTAGCGGTTTAATGCATGAATTGTCCCCACTGTTCATGCTTCACCCATTATCAGATCAGTGCTCCCATTTGAAAATCTTGCCAAATGGGTCAATGTCACGCCAGCCTTACCATGTATCCGCAGCAAAGGCAGCATGGATTCAGAAGGTGACAGCATCCTGCACTAATCCTAACAAGATGTTTACAGAACATTTTCCAGTGTTATCATGTAGGTTCTGTGACCAGGACCTTCACATTCTTGCACCACTATTGTGCATCCATTCCATATGCTAGAGCAAGTTTCCCCCCCCCCCCACCGGATTCAAATATAAAAATTGTCACCTTTCTGCGTACCTTATTATGATTAAGTCACAGGACGGTCATTGGAAACTTCTTTATTTTTTACATGATCGGCATATTTATTTCTTTTAAACAAGTCCCACTGAACTAGCATATCATTTACTTTGTTAAAAATTAAATGTGTCTAGTCTAATTAATGGATATTTTTCACTTACGATTGTCGCACGGCATCTTCAAACTTTTGATACCCAGCAATTTTTGCAAATTATAGTTGATTTCAATATTGTAAGCTGTCGAATATATTAATGCTGGTTACAACCGGTACTAGCTCCGAAGCATGCGAGTAGTTAACCTCTGAAGACCCTTAAATTTATTTTGGCTGATACAGTCTATGTCATATTTCTACAGAAGAGCGTGCTTTGATGTATATATATAGGTTATAGAGTGACAAGTTAGCATATGGAGTGAGTGTAGAGAGTTTGGACTACGGGATAGGGTTATGCTACCAGGAAGTGGTCCTCGGCGAAAACACACAAAGGCAATGCGTCATCTGAGAGAGAGAGAGAGAGAGAGAGAGAGAGAGAGAGAGAGAGAGAGAGAGAGAGAGAGAGAGAGAGAGAGAGAGAGAGAGAGAGAGAGAGAGAGAGAGAGAGAGAGAGAGAGAGAGAGAGAGAGAGAGAGAGAGAGAGAGAGAGAGAGAGAGAGAGAGAGAGAGAGAGAGAGAGAGAGAGAGAGAGAGAGAGAGAGAGAGAGAATGTGTAAATGTACCTTAAGTGCACTTTTCACAATTGTGCAATCTCAAGACTATATGTTAAAAGGTATCATTCTGTTTCTGAAACTTTAGCTTGGAGTCAACAGCAGTGTCACTTCAGACAATGGCGCACTCGATATCAACAGCAACTCCAGCATCGCCGACCGACACAACTACAGCTTAGTGGTTGCGTATTACATTTACCGCCAGGCCGAAGAAAACAAAAGGGCTCTCGACAAATACAGTGGACCCTGTATATCGCGAGCGTGATACATTTAATACAGATATCTCGTAGGATTATGCCTCAACTGACTTGTGTGTCCAGTAAAAAGAATTAACGCCTTCTCTTTATGCTGTTGTACAGGTGTACCATTTTTAACGAACAAACATACGTTAAACTTTTGCAACCAGATGCGTATTAAAGTTGCCAGGAGAAGAGGAGGTAAACTTTCTTCTGCTACAAAATTATTGTTTTGCTGCTATTCCTTTTCCTGCGTGATGATCAAAATGTACCGAGACATTGTTTATAATTATTGTAGTTGGGGGTAGTATGTAGCGGATGTAGACGAGAAATGTCTTTGTGAACATCAAATGTATAAGAAACAAAAATTAGCAGGTCTAAATATATTTTATTGACAATGCGACTGGCGAGAAGGCAAAGCCTCTATTACCCTCTCTCGCAAGGCAAAATTAGTTCTTCTGCAAACAGTGTAAAGCGCAAACTGGTTGGTCCCAGCACAAGCCACAGATTTTTCCTCCTTCTCTCTAGGATTTGGGGTATTATTGCAATAAATTATTGATGGTGAATCTTACAACTTAAAAGAAGACAAGGGCATCACTGTTATAATATATATACATATATTATAATACTTTTTATTCTGCCGATTTGGTATATATTTATTAAAATTCATCATTTTATGTGGAAGATGCACTCGTGTACATATTACATAATATTTATTTTTGAAACACTTTAATATATGTAATGCTCAAAAATTATATTTTATAAGTATATGTTTTTATGCATACACAGTATATTGTATCAACTGTGGTAGGTTTTTTTAACACGTGCCCGATTTACATATGTGGTAATTTATTTGCTTGTATATTATATTGTACACTAAGCGTTTGGCAGTGTGTTTTTATAGATTTACTAAACATTTGACTGATAATTATCCATCTTACACGTTAATAACCATTGGATTCGACATTCAGACATTGGTTCCTAGATGGAACACATGAAATGATGACACTGGGGTTACTTTTCTGAATTATTTGTTTGTTATTTATTTAATGAATTAAATATTTGCAAAAATGTATATTTGAAAGCTCAATTAGTTCTACCTTGGGTTCAGTTGCAGTAAGCAATCAAATTTGAATTCGTAATGTACATGATCCACACCTTTAAAGATACTTAACCGAATAAAGCCTTTTGTCGTGCACGCATACTAAAAATACAGGAAGGAGTGTGACAAATGTTTAACCATGGTAATTTAAATATTAGGCCTGTTGATACCATCTAACATATTCATGCTTCTTCAATATGGAGATAGAAAATGCCACAATGTAAACACAGTGTGCAGAAGGGGAGTACAAACTATTAGTTTTTTGTCCAGTACAGCAAAAAATGTTCGATATCCGCATCAGAATGTCAGTTTATTTAAGATGTGTTAATTATGGAATCAGAACTCAAAGAAAGGGCTCGGATAGTGCCTATTATTTAGTCCCTGTACTCACAGAGAAATTGTTTTACGCTTAATAAAAAATCATTAATGGAAAGTGTGCAAATATGTTTACTTTTTAAATATTGATATTTATGCAGACACCATGTACAAATATTTACTTTTGGTATTGGTAATGCAACATATCGGTAGGCATGATGCCATAATTGAATAATATATTTTGTTGTGTCAGATTTTCCAGTGCTTACCTTATCAGAATATTTAATGTAAGAAGCGTTTCCTAAAATTAATGTATATTGAAAGGGGTCAATGGAATGTATCTGTAACCATACAACAGCCAATCTGGTGTAACCTTTAAAACACAACCACCAATTTAATTCAATCTGAAACTTGACTGACCTGTATACATTGAGTGCCAAGATACCGTTTATATACTTATATTCCATATCCCATCACATATGATTACATAATGATTGTATATCCACAAACAACTGAAAACTCGATAAGATATCCACTATCGTTGGGGCCACCTAACAGGATGATTAAGCAAATATATATATCAGACGGTATTACCTAGTGATGTTTTCATGTGAATGCTGAGTATGTTGCGACTTTATTTTTGAGGTTAGCATGAGAATATATCCTGATGGCAAAGGTACAAATGGTAGGAATTGTTACAAACAAAGCAGTCAGGAGTGGTACACATATCAAGGCATTTGTTCACAAAAACATTTTGTTGTAATATGATTTACCAGTACAGGAATGTGTATAAATTTTAATTTCAATAATACATTAAGGCAGGTTATGCAGTAATTGTAGAAGGAAATGTCTAATATAGTTTTTGGAACTCCCTGTCACTGGTGAAGGGAAGAGAGGGTCATTCTCTGTGGCGGGTGAAATATAAATGAATAGGTAAGGAAGAGTACACATATTTTGAAAATATCCAGGTATTTGATTTTGAACATATGTGAAATAAACTTTGAGTGTCTTTGAACAAAATATATGTTGTGTTTTGAGGTGATTCAGTTTTTTTAGACAGGATCTGTAGGGACATTATATTTGGCATGCACTTTGCACGGACAACTTTCTTTCTTAAAAGAAAAGAAGAGAAAAGAAAGAAACTGCAGGAAAAGATTAAAGCAAGAAAAAAATAGTTAAAGGCATTACTGATTACTTATTGCCATCTAGTGGTGAACTAGCTAAACATGTCTGCAATTATATCCAAGGCCAATGTTATTATATCCTTGATTGACACGTAGCCTACCATTGTGCTACTAGAGTTTCCCACTGAGATAATAGTCTGAATCTTAGCAACAACACAAACACCAACGGCATTAGAAAGGACCTCGAATGGGCACTGACTTAGCAATTTGATTTACAGGATATGGCCATGACATCAAAGGCTTTAAGACGTGATGCCACGGGCTTTAAGAATGATATAGTTACAGCCCTTTCTTGAAAAGTGTTCCATTTTTATTAATCTATTTTTGTTGATCTGCTTTGCCTTTAAGTGTGATAAAAAGAAACAACTGTAAATGAGCAATATACGTTTACTTGGTATATATATATGCATATATATATATATATATATATATATATATATATATATATATATATATATATATATATATATATATATATATATATATATATATATATATATATATTGTCTGAAGCTTAGCAACAACACAAACATCAAAGGCATTAGAAAGGACCTCGGAGGGGTTCACTGACTTAGCAATTTGATTGACAGGATATGGCCATAACATCAAAAGCTGTAAGACGTGAAGCCACAGGCTTTAAGAATGATATTGTTATAGCCCTTTCTTGAAAAGTGTTCCACTTTTTATCAATCTATTTTTGTTGATCTGATTTGCCTTTAAGTGTGATAAAAAGACGCAACTGCAAATGAGCAATATATGTTTACTCTGGATATATATATATATATATATATACATATATATATATATATATATATGTATATTGTCTGAAGCTTAGCAACAACACAAACATCAAAGACATGAGAACGGACCTTGAAGGGGTTCACTGACTTAGCAATTTGATTGACAGGATACGGCCATAACATCAAAAGCTTTAGGACGTGATGCCACAGGCTTTAAGAGTAATATTGTTACAGCCCTTTCTTGAAAAGTGGTCCACTTTTATCAATCAGTGAAGAGTGTGCAAATATGTTTACTTTTTAAATATTGATATTTATGTAGACAGCATGTACAAATATTTTCTTTTGGTATTGGTTATGCAACATATCGGTTTGCATGATGCCATAATTGAATAATATGTTTTCTTGTGTCAGATTATTTACGGTGCTTACCTTATCAGAATATTTAATGTAAGAAGCGTTTCCTAAAACTAATGTAAATTGAAAGGGGTCAATTGAAAAGAATAGTTTAAGGCATTACTGATTACTTATTGCCATCTAGTGGTGAACTAGCTTTACATGTCAGCAATTATATCCAAGGCCAATGTTATTATTTCCTGGATTGACACGTAGACGTGATGCCACGGGTGGTTTAACTATGATAAGCTGTCCAGCTAGAAAGGGTACATATTGGTTCAGGAGTAAGTCAAATGCTTCTTATCTGAACCTATGCTATACAAATTTATTAATTATGGTTTGTTTGACAGGTATTCTTCTTTCGTAATGAAGCTTTACATTTATAAGCAAAATTCACATATTTAGTTAATTCATCATTTGCCACGCTCATATTTATTCTTTATTATGTGGGTTGTCTTTGCTGAATATTTAGCTTAGACAAGAAGCCGCTCCTCAGAAAGACATGTGCGGGTAAAAGGCTCCGAAACATGTTGAGTAGTTACCCGCTGAAGACCCTTTAATTTATTTGGCCTGATACAGCCTATGTCAAACTTTTACAGAGGAACGCCTGCAATATGGACAGTAGTAATTCTATATGTATATAGGTTAGACAGGGACAGGTTAGCTTATGGAGAGTAAAGAGTTCGGACTGCGGAATAGGGTATTGACTCTTAGGAAGTGTAATATATATATATATATATATATATATATATATATATATATATATATATATATATATATATATATAAATATTTATATATGTATGTATATATGTATATATATGTATATATATACACATATATATATATATATATATATATATATATATATATATATATATATATATATATATATCTATGTGTGTGTGTGTGTGTCTGTGTCTCTGTGTGTCTGTGTGGGTAGTCTTTTAAAAAGTCCAATTGCCCTAGAAAATTAGTTGCTGATTTTGTTGAAGTAAGGATTCATGTTTAAATATTCTTGAATACGTACACAGAGAAAATCCAATTCTTTTGTTCTTGTAATAGGAATGTTACCAATTTTTAAATCTAACTCGAAATGAAATTTCCTTTGCGGTACGTGAAAGATCATATATGTAGTCTTCACAATGCTAGGCGACAATTTATTTACTATTAACCAGGCATACACTTTTAATAGTTCCATGCTTATGGTCTGAGATGAAGTAGGGTCGTTCAAACTGGATGAAACACTAGAAGAATTAGAAAGAGTAGTGTCACTTTTATTAGTTCCATGCTTAACGACTCAGATAAAGTAGGGTTATTCAACTGGATTAAACGCTCAAAATGCTAAGGAGAATAGGATGTATTCATATCTAAATGCGGTCCTACCCTAACACCTACTGAGCAAAATGGGGAGCCAGCTGCATTAGGGCAGATACATGTATTTAGCATGGTCAAACGTACTTTCTCAACAAAATGAACAACACAAACACATAATAATCTTAAGAAAACGTATTAACATATATTTGAAACATAAAGGATGCCTAAAATAATTAGAAATGGGCTCTCTTTTGGTTGAAAAGATGTTATTTACGGATGTTTATGTAGTATATAATACAATTCTCCCCTGATCATGGTAGAAGCATCAATCTGTTGCCCCGGCAACACAGGAAGTGAGCAGGATCGCAGTTAAATATGAATGTCTCCTATTAGTAAGAGTAGTTTTGTCAGCGTACAATATGGAGTCGAATTTTAGTGATGCATTCATGTTAAAGAAAAGTAATGATCCCTCAGGTAAAACGCTTGCCATTGGAAGAGCAATTCAATAAGCATCTTCAGTTTCTACAAATAGGCCCTGTTTGTAAGATAAACGTGAAACCAATTAATGCCTGTTATGTAATAGCGTAACTTGTGAGACAAAATATTGTGATCGAAGGTGTCAAAGACTTTAGAGTGGTCTAAAAAGGTGCGGATTGGTGTTTTACATGCATTACGTGTCTAGATCTTTAATTATTAAATAATTTAATATATATATATATATATATATATATATATATATATATATATATATATATATATATATATATATATATATGTATATGTGTGTGTGTGTGTGTGTGTGTGTGTGTGTGTGTGTGTGTGTGTGTGTGTGTGTGTACCATGCAATATCCAATAAAATGTTGACTTTGCATATAACTGGTAATTTCCATTTTACTATGAATGTTGAACAGTAATGGGTAATAAACCCGGGGTAATAGATTTGAACAAGTGGCACAATACTACGGCAATACAGTGATAACATGTTGAGTGTTCTGGCGTTTTGCAGGTGGATGCCAGTGATTTGCAGATTCAGGTACTGTGGGTTTTTTTACAGAGTGATATGATGGGGATGTAGGTCTGTTGTTTTTGTCACTATTCTCATCACCATAATCACAATTTATATAGTTACCATTACCACTGTGACTATCATTGTCATCATCATCATCATCAGCATCATCATCATCACCACATTTTTTGTTACCATTTCTGTGACCATCATCATCATTATCGTCATCACCATAACTGTTATTGTTTTCGCTATGGCCTCCATCACTTTTTTTGCCAGCACGACCATCACTGTCACCATCATCACCAAGACCTCATCATGATTTTTGTCAGCATCATCCACATTATCATCACCATGACCATCATTGTCTGCATCATCGTCATCATCATCATCATCATCATCATCATCATCATCATCATCATCATCATCATCATCATCATCATCATCATTGAATTTTGTTTCATCTTCATTTTCAGTTGCCTCTTGATCACACGAAAGTTCAGCTGGCAAAGTGGCAGATACTCACTTGCTAGCTGTGAGTAACACAGCGTGATAATGTACCCCATTGTTTGCAATGGAAATGCATGATACTTGTGGAATAGTGGAAGTTCTTTGCAGTGGGCAATGTTTTCCCTTTAAAAACTTCAACCACATTGACAAAACACATACACTGGCCATAATAATGTTGCAATGACATATATTTTTACATCTGATCCCGAACTCGTAATTTTGACATGTGTGTTGCGAGTGCGATGATCAAAGTTGTCCACTCGTACGCTAGAAGGTATCTCTGTGGCTCCTCGCGAATCGACTGGTTTTGAAACGAAGTACTAAATATAGTGCTTCCATTTGGAAGAAGAAAGCACTAACTGCCCTAAAAATAATTTACATCACCTGCAACACGGATAATAAAGGTATCATCTTTTAAGTTGCATGGTGAGAATATATGCCTGTGGTCGTAATATTTTCTTACCAGCAGTGACCAGTACAGGGGTCAAACTGTATGACAAGAGAAACTTGCATGTTTGTAATTCCTGGCTGAAACTGCATGTACGCTGACGCATGTTAAAAAAAGCTGTACAAGAATTAATTTTTGGAAAATGAAAGTAAAATAAAATATAGTGAAAATTGTCAGAGTTTATTTGCTCATCAGTCGTCGAACAAATTATGTTCTTTAATAATTTGAAGAATTACAAATTGAAAGAAAATGTCATGCGGAAATTACAATTTATGAATGAGGAAGTAATGTATATGGCTGTTTTAGTTCTGGGATATGGGTGATATTTGGTTTTCAGTATTAATCATGAAATTAGTGCATATGGCACGGAATTATTGACTTCTAATGCATGCAGGACTATTACTGCTGTAAAGGCTTCTTAATTGTGATTCAACACAGTGTGTGAAAATCGATTGGGGAGTACTATTTCGATATTTTTAGTTTGGCAAAAGTGGGAAAAAATTAACTACAGAATGTTAGGTTTACAGCAGCCGCCCCCCTCCTTCTCCCTCCACGCCAGTTAATTGAGACAAGCACACTTTGTCCTACTTGAGTGTGAATTTCACTCGGCAACCTTCCACTCTGGTAACGACTTGAGCCAACTTTTACGCTTGGAAGGAAGGCACGACCCAACAATTTTCACGCTGGGAAGGAAGGTGCTTAGTTACACGCTCAGGAAGTGACTGCATTGTGAAAATCGTCTGCTAGAGCTGAGCTGTGACCTGATGCAGAGAGGGCCGCACGTTATAGGTCTAGAGATTCCCCAAGGGGATCAGATGCTGCAACCTGCCTCAGGTACTAAATGGGAGCTCTCCCTCCTTAAGTCCTTAAAAGTGGGAGGTTGTACGTGAGCGAGCGCCGAAGGCGCTAAGCTGATCTAGGGGGGTCCGGGGGATCCCCAGGAAAATCTTGAAATTTTAACCTCTATTTGCTGCATTCTGAGCCATTTCAGGCATCATCAAAGACATTATCAATACTGCAAATAATCAATGAACAGCTGCTACATTTTAGTGCTTTTCTCTCATTGTAAGCAGAAAGGTTGCCTACCTTACACTTTTTTTCATGAAAAGTCTTTCACGTCTTGATGTAAACCCTGTATTGGACAAAAGCAAACAATGTTACATGTATTTTTCTTGTCAGCACATTATTTTCTTGCCATCAAATTTTCGTTCCCGTTCGAGGAACGTTTCACCATGATGGGCCCAAGTGACGCGGAAGTAGTTCTGTAGCGCCCTCTATAACACAGCTTTCGCGCGTATACGGGATGATAACGCAAGCAAGACAGTACCACTCTGTCGCTCTTGTACCGCTGATGCGTGCTGCCGATCGATAAAAACGTTTTCAATGTTTTTTTTTGGGGGGGGGGTAAATTTATAGAAAAGCGGGAGACTTTATACGAAAAGCGGGAGGGCGGGAGACTTTGTCAAAAAGTTAGAAAAAGCGGGAGTTGGAGCCTCTGCGGGGATTTAAGAGATATGTGCTCGTGAATATTCAACACCTGTGAACTGAAAGAACGTTTATCTTTTCTCTGTAAACAGTGCAAACTTTTAACTTAGAAAAGCAAAATCGGGATTTATTTATATATAGGCCTTTAATTTCATGACTCCTTGAAGTGCTTTTAATTCAGCTGATGAAATGCGTTAATCCCGATGGGAAGCTTCTCGCTTCGGGTTTCCACAAGAGCATATATGACGATGGCATTGGTGGTCACCGCAATGTATTAAATAGGATATAGCCCTATTATGGAAGGTATGACACTCGCTTCTTAAATTTCACAAAAATTGTTAAATACCACGGCAATTAATGACTGTAAGCGTTAAATTGGAATGTAAATTAATGATCGTGAATGTAATTTGTAGGGCCTAACTTGGTAAATCGAAACTTAACAAGTTCAGGCATCAATTTCCCTTTCCCTCAAGTCATAATTCATGAAGAAGCCAGACGCCCCCTGCAAATAATGTTAATCTTTCAAAAGATACACCCATTTTAGTATTAATTATCAACGAATCAGAAGAAAAAGACGGGCTATTAATAGCACCGCCACATCCCCGTAAATCAACCACACTCATTTTAATTTCTTTTTCCGTGTATTATCTGCTGTCTGTGTGACGAAAATCGCCGGGAAACCCCAGCCTAGCCGGGCGGTCGTTCCTCCTGCCTTCTAGACAGGGACACGTCCTAGGACTAGGTTCCTCTGAAATCTATTCTAAGCTTGGAGGGGTCACTAAGTTAGTGATTCCTCCAAGTCCGAACAAAGTATTTTCATTAATAAAGCACAAACAGAGAGCAGAGCTTACCATTGACCCTTGCAATATAGTAAATTTTGGCTTCGCAAACTCACTGAATTGAGCATTTGTAAGAAACTTTTGAATCTAGCGTAGCAATGAGTGTGGATCGACGATCCACCAACACCAAATCGGAGCTGGTAACATGTCGTTTTGGGGCTGCAAAGGGATATAATGTGAGCTGCGATCTGGAAGGCCTCCAGACGCGACATGGTGAACTGAAAAGGCCTGCTGTCTGAAAACGGTACTTAAGACGCAAGATACTTTACGATGTTTAGTTAGGTTATTCTCTAACCTGTAAAGTCTTTATATTCCGCGGAAACCTAATTTCCAATTCCAGAAGCGCGTTTGCTGGGTCCAGGTTTCAGCAATGCGAGTTCGTCAATCGTTATCATTTATTACACTTTATGAACAACGTTTTCTGAATAGACATGTACGTATTATTGACATACCTTCCATAATGCCCCTCAAGTGTTAGAATTTGGTGTGAATAAAACTGTGGAAATTTCCTGCGATGCATAAAAAATGCGTTATTCGCAATGGCGTTCCGTACAGCAAAAATCTTGTTCACTGGTTTGCCGCAAGAAGAATTCCGTGATTTTGAATCAACACTTTACACCCCACCGTGACAGGAACGCAGATCATATACGCACGTAACCATGACAGCTTGCTTGCCCTCGCTCTGAACAACTTTTCGAAAAATTTTGCAGGTAGAAGAAAAATGGGTATATAAGTATCTAAGAGGGTATTGTCTTCATTTTTCTACAAATGTATCACTTCAACAACTTCAAACTTTGTAGGAAAATTTCCCGTGTTAAATGACTGGTTAGTTATCGAAGTTAGGGGTTGAGTTATTGAAGACGTCATGGCTTTGATGAGCTTCATAGATCAATGGTCATGCCCTGTACTGGTCTTTGGTTTACAATTTTGTATGATGGTTTTAATATCGCTTTGAATCAGCTTGAGACTGTGAAAACGTATGTTCAGTATGGTCTTGTCAGTAAATGGTGTATGGCAATTTATTTTTTGTTTTTATTTTACCAGCCAGTTTGGGGCCTATGCTCGTGAAAAAGGCGTTAAATCTCTCTGCAATCACTTCTTGATTTGTTGTTCGTTTATTGCCCATAAGACAGAAGGAATGGAAAGCAGTAATGTTTTTGAAAATACTAAGAATAAATCGGACTGTATCCCAGATCTTTTTGGAGTCATATTTAAATCTTGCAAACTGAAAATGATAGAGGTTTTTTTTTTGGCCACAACTGATTTTGTCTAGAATTGTGGTATATGCTTTAAGGTTATGTTATAGCGTCATGTGTTGGGTATTTTTTTTTAGAATCGCATATATAAGTTTTTTATATTGGCGGCCGTGGAATTCTATTGATTTGAGTGTGCCATTTGAGACCCAAAGCGTGTGCTTGTTTTTGTAGTCTTTTAACATTTTTCGTTTGGCAGGTTTTTTTTGCGCTACACAGAATATTTCTATTTTTTTTATAATTTTTATTTGGGTTACCATTGGCATGCATATGTTTGAGTTAAGCGTCAATTCTATAATACGCATTTTTGTACGTACTTAACCTGTTTCCTCCATAACATATGACCTCTGGCAATAATAAACTGCACGAGAGAACCTTTCTTACATACCATGACATCCAACTCAGAACGGTCTCACAGTAAATCAAACCAATACCATATTCATAAACATTATATTACTAAGCGACATAAGTCAGTCACAGATATGTTTTTGGCAATGGTCATGCTAAATGAGAAACGTCTTTATGTATCATTTTTATTGATGGATTGCTTTGTTGGAGCGCTTTTCATATATTTCCTAAGTAATTATTTTTGGTTCTGTTTACTACAATGTTGTGAACATACCTGGCTGAAACTTCCTCATAATAGCCAATTGTTGAAATGTATACCTTATAGTATACATTCTGTTTTTGAACTGAAATAAATACATTTTGCTAGAAAGAAAGAAATTGTTTGTTTGTTGCTTTTTTGACATTAACTTATTCCAAGTATTTGCCGTCATTTTGACGGCGTCGACTGGTTACTCTGTGCCTTTGTCCGCCATTTGTCACAATTCACTCATATTTCTGCATCAGAACTCTGTTTACTGGATCCTGCCCTGGCTGCCTAGGAATGTCCTTTATGTGGGTTTATAATATGATTATTCGTAAGGTGTGCTGCAATAATCTTAAGTTTTATCACCAATAAGTTTTATCACCAAAAGTTTTATTTTGGTTTCTTATGCTGACAAGGGCAGTCCTTTCCTCCTTTGAGAGAAGCAGGATGACCTTGATGTCATAGTTCACAGGGCCACTGCAGTCTGTGCATGTACGATCAGCCGAACACAGGACTGTCATGGTCCTCTTGTTTTTTTTTGTTTTTCTTTTTGTTTTTTTGTTTTTCTTAATCGCTGCTTGGATGGAAGAGGCTGTATGTCCACTTTTGCGTCCGCGCTGAGACATCGACAATGAACAGTCTTGGGCAAAACGGATTCCAGATTCAAAGACGGCGTCGCTTATTGCAGAAATTTTGAGGGTACGGAGTTTAAAACAAGATCTTAGAGTCATCATTGTTTGACAGATAAGGACTTTAATAGCGATTTTATGGCTCAGATATCATTTACTGTGGATTTGTTTGCCGTTTCCACAATATTAACGAAATTTTTTGTGGCATGAGTATGTCTAGATAGACGACCTGATTTTAGTACATGGACCAAAACAGCATGGTCAAAAGTAAATCTCTCACTCTTGATTCGAGGCCTTTGCTCAATGTTTTCACGACAGAAATTTGAGCAGAACTGGACCACTATGACGTCCATCATTCGCAGGCTTTCGTTTCAACAACCAATCACAGCTCCAAATTTCCTGAACGGGCGTCGACAACACGGTGATTTACCACTGTACATTAATGTCAGACCCATTGGTACTGGGCGAAGTCCAACGTGAATTATGGCATCATACAGAAAAAAACAGTCGATTTAATTTTGTATGGAAGACAGCAATCATAGCAGGCTGGTATGGATGGTATAAGAAAGTTGAGGGAGAGGCATAATATTTTTTTTACAATTTATTAACGTGTCGTTCCTAGCTAGGCAAAGCTGAAGTCAGGTCTTATAAAAACTGTGAATACATTTTCTTTCACGGTTCTAAACTTGGCAGGGTTTTGGTTTTTTTTTAAATTTTTTTTATTTTTTTTTATTTTTTAAAATTTTTTTGTATTTTGGACCTTTCACTGAAACTTTTTAAATCAGTATCCTTGTTATAATTCTCATCCATATCGTGTTACATTTTTTTTGAAACTGGGTTCTTATAACATTTGGACTTATTTTAGCAGCTTTGAAGCATCAGCAAAATAAGGGAAAATTAAAACTTAGTGAAATTTCAGTTTACAGCTGGGCCATGGCTTGCAAAAGTTCATTCTTAAGTGCCTCCATGATGTCTTCACTTTGTGACTCTGATATAACTTCTGTCAGACTGTGCTAAAAAATTCCTCAAAACTAGTTGACAAAACCTGCTTAGTCTTTTTGCCTACTTGTCCAGGGGTTAAAGTGGAAGAACTACTGGAGCTACTTCTGGATCTCCTTTTCTTTTTTCCTTCCCACTGGGGGTTGTATCTATGGTCGCAGCTGCACCTGCCTCAGCAATGTTTTCCGGCTTACTGATAGAGTCCTACAAAGTTAAACTCAAGCCGCACTCCAGTGAAAAGAAAGAGTCTCACAAACACCTGCTTTCACTGGCACCTTCCATTGACACAGTTTAGGTCAAAGTTTTTCCTTAGAGTATGTAACTTTTCCAAGCAACGGTTGATATAATGAAGTAAGTCCCAATCTGATCACTGCTCCTGTTTGGGAGCGGCCATGTTGGCTCCACCTAATCTCCAATGTCCAAAGCACATGTTGATGAAAAAGTTACTGGCACTCTGAGGTCAGACTCTAAAGATGTTTTTTTTCAGAACCTTGGGCACTTCACAAGTCTAATCTATCAGATTTCTTTCCCAGATTGTGGACATATCTGTAGATTTTTTTTTATATTTTGTAGCAGTCCTTGAAAGATCCTATCTCAGGTCCCTGCCACCAGGTGGCGCCCTCTCAGAATAATAATAATAATAATAATAATAATAATAATAATAATAATAATAATAATAATAATAATAATGATAATGATAATAGTAATAATAATAATAATAGTAATAATAATAATAATAATAATAATAATAATAATAATAATAATAATAATAATAATAATAATAATAATAATAATCGTTAAAAATCAGGCATCAATAGCATTTTGACCAGGTGAGCAATTCTCTTACCGCCCCCCCTCCCCACAAGCTACATTTCCAACTAGTTTCAGAACAATTGGAGTTAGTGTTTTGGAGAAGAAGTGACCTCCAGCAAAAAGAAAAGTAAAGGAATGTCGCAGCACCACCTGTTGAAAAACCTAAGGTTTAGGGGTCTCCAGACGTGTCCCTTTGCAATTTAGAAACAATTGGTTGGAAGGTTTCCGAGATGATATATAGCAAAGGACACAAAGATGGACAGAAACGCAGCACCACCTGATGAACATATTAACAACTAAGGTTCCCCAGAAATATTCGTGTGTGAATTTGAAGTAACTTGGTGGTTTCGGGGAGGATTTTTTTTGTTTTGTCTAACATTAGGCCGAAAAAGAATAGAAATTAATAAAAAATGCAAAATATTTGAAGCGTGACCATACCTGGAGGAGACGCACCAGAGAAACATTGCCACCAAGATTGAAGTGAATCCGGCAGATGTTTTGGAAAAGAAGTCGAAAAGGGGATTTTCTATTGATTCAAAACTCTAGGACCTCATGCCCCCCCCCCACCGATAAATTATAAAAAATCGAAAATGGAGCATGACCATTTGAACAAACTGAAAAACAGTACACTAGGGCAACTTTGGCACCAAGTTTGAAGGGAATCTGGTTAACAGTTTAAAAGAAGTCGAAGTGTGATCATGAACCCATGTCGGACGGACGGACAGATAGATGGACGATGAGCGACGGACCATCATAATAGCTCAGCTTGACTGTGGTCAGCTGAGCTAAAAAAAAACTTGCTAAAATTCATAAAAGAATTGCAAAATAATTCACCTAGTGAAGAAATCAACAACTAGGGGTCCGTAGGAGTGTCCTTCTGGGATTTGGAAGCAATTGGGTGAGCAGTTTCAGAGATTGTAAGTTACCAAATAATTAACGAAAGAGAAAAAGTCATAAAAAATCGTAAAATCGGTGAAGCATGACCA
Organism: Hermodice carunculata; assembly: GCA_964020975.1. NCBI lineage: Eukaryota > Metazoa > Annelida > Polychaeta > Eunicida > Amphinomidae > Hermodice > Hermodice carunculata. Next base: position 34,267,325 of record OZ026616.1, on the reverse strand, counting down.
TTTGAATCAATTTAACAGAAACTTACCAAGGTACTTTCTCACCAAGTTTGAAGTAAATCTGCTCAGTGGTTTTTGAGAGGTCGTAAATGTGGCACGTGGACACCAGAAGCACGGTCGACTAAAAAAACAAAAAAACAAAAAAACACCCACCGTACAAGCTGAGCTGACTTATAAGTCAGCTGAGCTGTAAATGTCTTCTCGTAACAAAAAAAAAAGTTAAACCGTTCAAGTAGCAGGAAAGGGTTGAATGGAGCACCTTACTGCTGTGAATGTACACAAGGCGGTTGTACCAAGGAGAAGTCTTTACACAAGTGTGCTGCAAATTTGAACTACTCCTGTGAAGTGTTCAGTAGGGATGGTCCGATTTCGGAATCGGGTATCGGGTATTGGGGAAAATCGGGCTTTTTTACAATATCGTGTTTTGGATTAAAAAGGCACCCAATACCCGATTCTGGCTATCAAATAATAAAAGTACAATTTTAAAATCAAGCTTACATTAAAATACGCATTCGATGTGAATATCTTGTCAGTCAAGTTACCTCAACTACATGCACACTGATTTAAAAAAATTGTTAAAACAAATAATTATATGCATCTATTTAATGAGCTTGCATATATCTAAAAAATGGTTGCTAGGTTCATGGTCAATAGAAAACACAGAAATCAGGGTAGAAGAACTCTAAGTTTTTCACTAGCATAATTCTTTGTTCCAGATTACAATAAAGTGTATAAAACAAATCAATAAATAGCTGGTAATATTGTTCTGGTACATGTGACCTATCACCTCTTGGTCAACGCTTCAGATTACCATTACCATTTTTGCGCAGACCATGGCTGCTTCAAGGTCCAGTCCAATGTGGAAATACTATGAAGTTTTGATACTAGATACTTCGAAGGCACAATGCACTTTGTGCAAAGATATAGCATCACGAAGAAAGACTGCTCAGCATAATAACACTGCAAATCTGATTAACCATCTACAGAAAAAGCATCGAGATTCATATTTGGAGTACGAAGCTGCAAGAAGTGCCATAAATCCATGCACTTCAACCAAGAAAAGTTCAACTCAGATGAACATTGGTAATCTGTTTTCAAAGATCAGCCCTTTGCCTTCTAAGCGATATGTGGATATAACATGGTGAGGTGGCAATTATTTTTGTGTGATATTCCACCCTTTTGGAGTTCACTTGCACTTACAAAGTCGATTTTGTATTCCAGTATATTTTCACACAGTTAGAGTATCTTAGGTCTAGACTGCAGCCAGACAAAATTCAAAAGCTGCTCTTCATTAACAGGAATGTGAGATTCCTTAATTTTGAATATTGAAAATTCCAATTGTAAACATGAACCTGAGTCGCTCTTATAAAAAATTATTTCTTATATACAATAATGTATACATTAAGTTTTGGAAGACTTGTGCAATGATTTCCTTCTCTCAGTTATTGCCTCTGCAATATATATATATATATATATATATATATATATATATATATATATATATATATATATATATATATATATATATATATATGAAGACAGTGATTTTATATTGTCTCTTTTTATTTTACTTATAAGTAATTTGAATATGAAAACGGGTATGGGGCATCGGGAATCGGGGTCGGATGGAACCAAAAAATCGGCTGTCGGCAATCGGGTGATATTCGAAATCGGATCACCCCTAGTGTTTAGTGCAATTGCATCAAAAGGTTGGACATCGATTTATCATGATCACTTCGTCTTAATCATTTCAGCCCTACTCCCGTACTCGTACCATTCTATAATGTGTGATCAACGAGATAATACTATGATACGGCTGACGACCGTACGTGTGATATAACCCCCCACCCCCATCCACGTATATCTCAACAAGACGCAAAGAAATTCGACCTGGTTCACATGCTTACTACATACTATATTATTCTTGGCCAGCTTGCTGTCCTGTCTGCCATCGTACAGACTAGGGCATGTGTTGCTCGTCCTGACAGGGTTTCAGTCTATCGTTTTAATCACGAAATCTACCAGCCGATGGGAAAAACGTTAAACTTAAAGGCCAAACGCTTTTTAGTTTATTGTCACTGCGCGTGCTCCATGGAAGAACTAGCCGTGAAGCGAGAACATAATGGATGCCTCCGCATTCTTGTCGACAGAGCTTTCGCAACTCCCAAGTTTTTCGAGAACGCGGCCGCAGATCCTAGCCAGGGATTTTCCAGTCAATGATACATGACAGGTGCAATTTCAGAGACGTGTTGATAGCGAAATGGCGTTCGGCATACGAGGTATCATTTTTGCACTGATTCCTCAATTTATATATGATACCTTATATACACATGCTGTTTATCAGCTGTGGTGCATTTTTTATAAAGGAAAAGTGGCAGAATATATAGGGTCTACACTGATAAATTCAAACTGTTTGCATGGGAAAGGCTTCGGTTTATCATTGAGGTCGAAGTAATAAGTGCAATCATAGAATGAAGTATGCGCTCAGCAATGGAAGTTAAGAAATACATGGCTGTCAAGGATCCAAGGTAGATGATGTTTCCCATTTTCATACAAAAAATTAAAATAAGTACGCGTAATTTTCCATCGGTCACTTATCGCTTTGGAAATATATTGTTTACAATTTATGTTCCTGATACAGTCTGCTCCACGATCTTCCTATTCTAAATTCTGATATCGGAATATAATTCGTGCTGCTTGCTATGGGCACAACGGTTTCGTACAGGCAGAAAAAATACATACATACATACATACATACATACATACATACATACATACATACATACATACATACATACATACATACATACATTCATACCTTGTCTGTGTGTGAAAAGAGACAATGTTTTATCAAATATTCTTTCTTTCTTTTTCATACACTTCCACCATATTTAATTTTGTCGTCGATAGATGGTGTGAACTTTGTTCTGCTCATTTTCTACAGATGCATGTGTAATTTTACGTAGAGGGCACTTCATATATATATATATATATATATATATATATATATATATATATATATCGAAATATCATAGGGTAGTATTTCAGCAACTTGAAGGTCATGAAAAATCTCTATAAAATACATGGAACATGCGTTTGCTACATAGATCACTTAGTTGTAATTATGAACATGTGCAGAATGAGCAGTGAAGTAATTGTGATCGACAGATCATATCATCTGGTCAGAGAACACAGATATTTTGATCTTGGGTCCTCCCAAAAACGCAAGGAAGTGTGTTCTTCCGTACTGCCAAGAACGGTAACGTAACCTAACTCTCAAGAGGAGGTAAAAATAGCCATAATTAAGCTGTGTCACAAAAGCCAACCAGTTCCTGGGATCCCCCTATTTTTTTGGTTGTTTGAATCATTTTACAAGACTTCATAATTAAATTTAAAATGGGACTGTGTATTTGATGACATACAATTAAAAAAGCAGTATAAATAACTGCTTTCTTCACATGGTTCATATCTGCCGCGTTGGCTCCTCGTCTGCACCTTTGTCGTGTGGGTAAAACGCAAATAAACTGAGTGGAGTATGATTAAAGCTTTGGATCAAGACCTGCTGGTTACCAAGTTGTTTAGTGAGTTGTAATTAATGTTGACACAGGGTATAATGAACCAATTGATAGAATTGTTGATCTCCCTGTTTCCGTGCAAGACAGCTCTAGGGAGGAAAAAAGTTAATTCACCGATTGCGTAAGATTCAAATTTACATAAAATGTATCAGATATTACATTGAAATTCCATTCCATTAAATTGACTCCTTTGTATCAAACCTGCATAGTCTTCTTATGACATAAAAGTGTTATATTTGTCTTCAAGGCCTACTGGTGTGTAACGTGGAAGAAATACTGTCGGTTCTATATTCTTCATGAAATAGTTGCAGTATTTTCTCCAAGGTGGCGCCCGCGATAATGGTAACTTATTACATTGGCAGGATGGAAGCTTTCTAGAGATCTGATTTTTACTTCAATTCGCAATATTTCTTATTGCAAATACACAGTGTGTATCATGCCGTCAAATTTTAGCGTCTATATAGGTCATCTATATAGACGCTAACGTCATCTACAAGGTTATTACTCTCAAATTTAACATCAAATTTTCAGTCATTCCAATGGATGAGTCCACAAATATTTGTCAGGTCTGTAAGGTGCATTTAATGAATTTGCCTGTAATATATCATGAAAACATACATCTTTTATATTTAGGTTGCTCATGATCCCTCGCTCTCTGGAAAATGAAGTACTTTTGGTGGTGTATATGTAAACTGTTTAAATGATTTGTTGAATAATGAAAATGACCTGGAAAATGCTATTTCTATCGCAGCTGACTCTCCGTATGTAGTGACAGAATATCTTAAGCCATTGATGAACACTTTTTCAGCTATGACTAAATATTCAGAGCCTAAATGCCAAATTTGATAACTTTAAGGTGATGATCGAAAATCTAGCCGAAAACGATTTTGAATTTAGTGCTATTTGTCTTCAAGAGACCTGGTTTGAAAATCCCTCGTCAGCTGACTCACTTTTGCCCCTTGATAGCTATACAATGATTCCTCTGGCTGCAACGTGTAGTTCCCAAGGTGTTTGATGATTTATTTACGTAAAGATTTTCAGTTTGCTATACGAAACTTCTATTCTCCTAGCCGACATTGGGTGGCCAATTCATAGACATAACTGGTGAAGATATGAAGCAAAACGTAACATTATTTAAAGTTTATAGACCTCCTCGTGACAGTAATGATTACATCGATGCCTTCATACATGATCTCAGTCCAATAATTGAAATGATATCAAGGGAATCATTAGACAAAATTATTGTTGGTGACTTTAACATTGATCTCCTTAAGGTAAATACAAGAATCAAGTATGCTGAGTATTTAGATACTTTACTTAGTGATGGTTTCCTGCCTAAAATCACTTTGCCACCAAGGTTAACCGATAGGACTGCTACTCTTATTGATCATATCTTTTGTAATCTATCTCACAGTTTGAAATGTACGACATCTTGTATTGTCTTATCTGACATTTCTGATCATCTTCCTTCCTTTACATGTATCAAAACTGAATTTGTTGTTAGTCATCCACCCAAATATGTTAGAAAAATTACAAAGGATCCTTACTCACTTCAATGCTTCTATGACGAGGTAAAAAACTCAAGTATGAGTCAAACTTTTATTCAGGATTTACAGTGTGATCCAAACATAAACTACGACAAATTAGATAGTATGATAAGGAAAGCCAAAGAAACACATCTTCCAATAAGAAATGCCAAATTTAATAAGTATAAACACAAAAAATCCCCATGGGTTACAGCTGTTATTCTCACTTGAATAAAATTTCGTGACATACTGTATAAAAAGTTAAAATGTACTGCAACAGAAAACCCCCAACATGATACCTTGAAACAAAATCTAAGGGTCTATAACAACAGACTAAATAAAAGTATCCGCTTACAGAAAAAGAAGCATTACCATTTTCAATTCGAAAAAATAAAAAATGATAACAAAAAGACTTGGGATGTGATAAGAGATGTCTTGAATCTAAACAAAAACAAAACAAATTTCTCTTCATTCTTCCAAATAGAAAATAACAAGATAACAAATAAACAAGTCATTGCTGATCGTTTTAACGATTTTTTCACAAATATTGGTCATAAACTGGCGGCAAAGATTGATTCTAACCTACGAGCCTTCTTACAATTCGTATCTAAAACTCCCAACTGATCACATATTTTCTTTCACCTCAGTCGAACCGCAGGAAATAATTCAGATTGTACAAAAGTTTAAACCGAAAACCAGTTCCGGGCATGATAATCTGTCAATGAAACTGCTTAAAAGCCTAATTCATTCTATTGCAAAACCACTGTCCATTATCATAAATCAATCCTTAACTGCTAGTATATTCCCTGATATATTAAAAATAGCAAAAGTGATTTCCATATACAAAAAGGGTGATAAATCCTGTTTAGTTAACTATAGACCCATTTCCTTACTTCCAGCCTTGTGAAAAGTTTTTGAAAACGTTGTCTACAACCAGCTGTACAATTACTTTGAAACCAATTCATTATTGTATCCCAGTCAACATGGTTTTAAGAAATTACAGTCTACGGAAACAGCCTCTTTGGAATTTATAGATCGACTTTTCAATGATCTTGAAAAAGGCAAATTACGCATAACTATTTATCTTGATCTGTCAAAAGCGTTCGATACATTAGATCATGAGATTCTCTGCCAAAAATTTAAATACTATGGTGTCTCTGGCATTGCTTTACAGTGATTTAAAAATTACCTTATAAATAGATCAGAATTTGTTCAATATGATGAATTATCTTCTAAAAATCTAACAGTTAGTACTGGTTTCCTTCACGGATCGATATTTGGCCCGCTCCTCTTTATAATTTATACAACTGATATGCATCTTACCTCACCTGTTTTTGAATCCATTTTATATGCTGATGACACCGCTCTTGTAAAGAGCCTTTGTTCTTTCAGCTTCTGTCCGACCCAAAATGTAAATGTCCAAAATACATCTCTCTCTATAAATTGTGAATTAAACAAGGTGTATGATTGACTGGCAGCAAATAAACTTTCTCTAAATATCGCAAAAACAAAATGGATGATATTCCACTTTCCTCAAAGAAAAATAAATTTTACACTAGATTTAAAAAGAAAAAATGTTCCCATTGTTAGAACAGAAGAATTTTATTTCCTTGGTCTCCGATTTCAACAAAATTTAAATTGGGATGCTCATATAAATAAGATTGGTAATAAACTTTCCAAAATTGTTGGAATTTTCAAAAGAACAAACAGTTTTATACCCACTGAAACTATGCTATTAATGTATAACAGTCTTTTTCTGCCACACCTAAATTATTCTCTCCTTGCCTGGGGTTATTCGTGTAAACGAATTTTTCAACTTCAAAAAATGGCCATTCGTCTCATATCTCATGCCAGCTACATATCCCACACTGATCCTGTATATAAAAAAAAAACTATGTATTCTTAAAGTTGAATACTTGTTACAGTTAAAGACTTTAAGATTTTACTTCAGATATACAAGAGATGACTTACCAAAATATGTTCAAAACATGTTTTCAGTCCCTCCACCGTATCATACTTACTTCACCCGTGGTCGTAATAATGCACATTTCCCAGTACCTACGAGAGCTAGATCCAAACAGTCTCTCAGGTATTACATACCAACTTTACTCCAAAATTATCCCCCTTGTATCACTGATAAATTACACACTCATTCACTGTCAGGGATTTCAGGATATATAAAAAATTACGATGTAAATCTATACTCAAATGTATGTACCATACCCAAATGCTACGTTTGTAACTCTCAAATCGATTATGTTTCATGTTTGTGTTTACTATGTTTACTAAATTTTGAGTGAGTTCACTTAATCTATTAATATCTCTCTAAAGTGGCTCCTGTGATAGCGGAAACTTATTTCCTTAGCAGGAGTCATGCTGACACATTACTTGTAATTTTACTAAATAATGGTAACTGCTGTGATATCATAATTCTTGAAACTTGTATTTCCACATGTTTGTATTGATTTTGCTGTGTCAAATAAATGTCATCTGAGTCTGATATATTATACAATGTGGCAAGTAATACGTGTGTGTTTAAACACCCAAGTACATGTTGTATTTCCCGAAGCAGCATGTGCAACGCACCTTTAATTTTCAGAAATGACATGCAGATAAAAAGGCAAAAAGGTCACTTTTATTGCAAATTACATTCCGCATGGTGATGTCCTTAAGCATGAGGTTCTCAGCATCGACATAGAGGCATGCAACCCTTTGTCCATTAAAATTTAGCAGATACAGTCTTCAGTTGTACTAGTCTTCCGCTTATCAATTTGTACTTAATTTTTGTTTCATTTCATCTTGAATATACGCCGCTTGTCAAAAGCCAAGTCGGGTATACAAGCCGTAAGGCTTGTCGAATTCCTGGGCGGATCAAGTGCTTGCACGAGGAGTCACTGCGGCTAGGGATAAGCTGGAGGCCTTTCTGACCTCTTGTATTTCCGACGCGGCTAGTTTCACTTTTATCCGGTACTGGTAGTTGCAGTTCTATTTGATGTGAAGTGTAGAAAGATAACAAAGAAAGATAAATATTTATCAATTTGTTTTAATAAACGTACTTGAACCCATCTTAATAGTTTCCATATGTATTTATGACCTCTGACATCGGAACTAAGAGGATAACCACAACATTACCCTGCAGTTTGTATAGTCCATTTCTTTATGTTTTCTGATAATAACATCTATAAATACTGAATGAATATTTTTTCCGAAAATTATCAACTTTTACACACATGATACTAATGGAAGTAGTTCTTAGATACATATCGTTGTCAAATATTGCCGGTTGTTTTTTTTTTTACATTACATTCGTAATAAGTGAGCCGGGTTTTCACGAACAATTTTGCTTGCTTGTGTGTGTGTGTGTGTGTGTGTGTGTGTGTGCGTGTGCATCATGTAGGCCTAAGATGTTTTTACAGTTACAAACAATGTCATGATTTAAAATGCAAACCACAGTAGATAGTTTTGGATGCAACTATTGATATATATATATATGTGTGTGTGTGTGTGTGTGTGTGTGTGTGTGTGTGTATTTTACATTTATGGTGCAGGATGTTCATCATTGCAGTACCTGTTAGGATGTACCTCGGTTTGTACAGGTGGTCTAGCTGCAACTGTTTATTTTAAAATCACTGGGACTGAATATAATCCCCCAGTTTTTACTATTTCAGTTATACACTGAATTAGCTGAATTAGCTGAATAAGTGAAGTTTTGCTTATAAATGCCGAGCTTCATCATGCATAAGGACTACCTTTCAAATCAAACATAATTACTGAATATGTATAGCACAGGTTCGTATAAGAACATTTTTTATTTTCCCGTGAAACAGTGTGTACTCTTCCTAGCTATATAACTGGCCTTAGTTAAACTACCTGCCAGTGTATAACTGAAGCAGAAACAAACTGGGGCCTTATATTCAGTCCCAGTGATTGTAAAATATAAAGTTGCAGCTAGACAACCTGCACAAACCAAGGGAAATCCTAGGAAGTGCTGCAACAATGGGCATTAGCACCAGATATGTAAAACAGACCCCATGATGACACACACTTCCCATTTTGAAAGACTCCAAACAATAAGGCTCTATTTGGCTGCCCACCCTGAGTTAATGGTTCAATATAATGAGTCAAGTTTGTGACATTTGAGCAAATACTGTCACATTTCAGTGTATTTTTTGGCATTGAGTAAATGTGCACATAGGCATGCCCGAAAAGAAACAAAGTTGTTAGCATTTAAGTAAAAAACATGTTATAAAGACATATTTTCCTTAACCAGATTTTAAGTAAAATTAGGCAAACTCGTAACTGGCGTAGGTAGCTGTTTGCTAACGATAGCCACTGGGGGTTTAAGCTGACGGAAAACATGTAAGCCTGTTTTCTATCATAAACTACAATACGGAATAGCCATAGTAATTTCTCACCTAAATATCGGATCTTGTCACCCGGGAACGGTAACAAGCGACCACCATTATACGGCCATACCGTTTGAAACTAGGATCTGCCCACAAACACAGATATCTTTTACTTGAATGATAAGGAGCAAGGCAGAATGTTTCATCTAGCCAATATTCAGCTGATAAATCTTATTTCTCCACGTGTCACCGAAATTTTCACTTCTATATGTAATATTTTCGATATGTTTTGACAGACCCAGCGTAAATTGATTCTAGCAGCGCGCTAACAGCGCGATCACGTGACTGTCAAGTATTGCCCAAAAGTTTCGATCATTGGGACGTCTTGTATCTGAGAAAGACTTCAGAAAGTTTGAATGTCCGTTCGTTTTGGGGCCAAACCCCAGGCGTCTTTTCGGGGGGAGAGCTGTCAATAATTTTACTATTGCTGGTGATCTAAATGCAGATACAAAAACCTACCGGGGGGGGGGGGGGGGGTATAGACTTTTGTGCCTCATCTAACATGTCAATTGTACTTGTGCCACAGTTGCCTTCAAAGCAGACCATGTTCTGTTCTCTATTACATGTAGTCTGCCCTTTTTGACTGGATTGTATTTACAGTTTTATGGAAATAAAGCTACACTATGACCCTCTCCGTGACACACCAATCAGGAGACTGACGATTATCACCTTGGCCGGAAGTAACCTTTGCACCCTTGGGTGCTGCAGTCTGTTACCATGGTAACCATACTATGCCAATTAGAAACTGAGTTACTTTTTCTAACGATAAAACAATGATTTTGTTAAACAAGGGCAGACCCCTGCGGAATAGACATAACACGGACCTTGCGTCTGCTTTGGAGGCAACTACTACAGAAATGACATCAATTTGCTTTGACAAAGTCGAAATAAGTATCCCTAATTATATTGCCAACATAGTTGTGGCCACACCAATCGCAAATTGTGATCATTGCATTGTTACTGCCAGCCTTTTATTTTGGCATGAAAAAAGGTCTATCTTTTGATAGCGTACTTTTTCATTACACTCAAAGTAACGTTGATGACTTCATGACTGAGTTGCATACAGTTAACTGGAACGACTGTTTTTTGACTGATGATGTGGATCCAGCTGGCATTTTTTTCGCAACAGTGTGGTTTTAAACGGTCCGAAGAAAACTATACCAAATAACAGAGCGAAGATAAAGCAGCACGATATCCCGTGGTACAGCACTGTGATCACGTCGGTAATAACGAAAAATATTGGATGTACACAAATGAGCCAAAAGGTTCACAATGCCAACAGGTACGTTTTATTAGACGGCAATTTGAAAGAATAGTTATTTGACGGTTTAGAAGCGGTAGATTGTAACTATGATGGCCGTCGAAGTACGGTACTGAAGTTAACAGTGGAAAGTACGGCAACAAACGTTGATGGAAAATGTTGACTGTTGCGGGGTTTTTTGTGTGTGTGTGTGTTTTTGTTTTATGACGGGGAACCATGCACCCTTTATCTCCGCCAAAGAGCAAAATTGTATATACTTATTCGAGCAATTTGTAAATTAAAGCTGAGATGCTCAATGATAACTTTTTGGCAAATGCATACATGTACCTATTGACTCTTTCCAATTGCTCATCTTAAAATCCTATAGTCCGCGACGCTACACCAAGTACAAATTAAGGCGAGTCTAACAAAGACTAGATACAAGATAAGATGGATACAGTACAAAAATACTCAAAGTGGCAGCCTCTATTATTACCCAATCTCTATGTGGACTTAATAACCTCTCTCCAAAAACTTTGTCCGTCAGAACGGAAAAGGGCAAAATGCGACTACCGTTTTCAAGGGTCGAAATGCCGATGCAACAATCACGGACCCATATCATCCATAATTGTAGTATGAGGCCATTAAGCATCAAACCATTGGCGAAAATCAGTCTAAGTCGAAAGCCGTTTAAATCTTGAAAAGTACATGAACACGAGCATTACCAGATATAACAGCAAGTCTTGACTTTCATTAAGTATCTACATGTGAAAAGTGTGAAAACATGAAAATAATGACTAAATGTGAAAACATGAAAATAATGGCTGTCATAAATAATAGGAATGGACCGAAGTTTTCAACAATGCTAGAGAAACTCCACCAAAATATAGGCAAACAAGAGCCATCAATGATCAAACCCCTCAGGCATCAAGTCAAGCAAGGTCCAAATCCAGAAGTTCAAGGTATAGATATCAACAACTCAGTGATATTTTTATATATCAGGGAACGGATATGAAGTGCAGTATGAATGAGAACATCTAACTTGGAATTTGTATCAATAAAAGTTAGTATTAGTTTAATCGATTCAATGCTTAACTTTAGAAATATCCACATACAGGGTTTGTATTAAATATCAGTTGTGATTGTTATGCTTACATATGTACTACATAATTTTTATAATATCTCAAATCAGGTTGATTTGTATAAGATAACTTCACTTTTACCCCGAAATGATCGCTTTCTTTTCGTTTTCGAATATGCCTGTTTTTGTAGTTTTTTTTTTGATAGAAATAAATGACAGAATCAAAATTGCGCATGGGGAAATCGTGCAGAGGGCGATCTTTCAGCACTTAAACGAATGTTTGCGCGCATAATGGGTGAAAATGCAGATAAAGCAAAATGGAAATATTATTTGCAAACTGATTCTGAATGGTCTCGCGACTGACTTCTGACGTTTAACCCAGACAAACCAAATGGAACGGTAATAACTAGGAAATGCGAGAGCGTGACCCACCTTAGCCTGAAGTATGAAAGGACAGTCTCTGAACATGTAAAAAAAATAAAAATAAAATAAACAGATCGGCCTTTTATTACAGCAAAACATGTCTTCATTGTCCCTTATCAATTGTATTCATACAAAAATCAAGACAATGGAAGGAATTCTACGTAATTTTAGGTACACGCTATACAGACGATCCTTTGAATTATTTATTTTTCCTTCGACGCCCTTTCCTGGAGTACGGAAACTAACTGTCCCCATGCTAATGAAATTAAATTAAAGAACGTGAGAACGTGGGCAGGGTGGGGGGTGGGGGGGGGGCAGCCTGTGCAACACTGCAATTTACAAGTCAGAGGAAAATATATATGAAAACAACACGGAAAACACTGACTGTTCGAAGGGCCAAAACAGAAGTGAAAATTGAAGTTCAAAATGATCGATAAGATTACCACAGAGTATCTATATAACTTTCGTCCAGACACAGTTGAAGAACCAGACAAAAAGGCCGCGCGAATACAAGATGCCGGAAAAGAATGAAAGTCATTAGCATTTATATCAAAAACATGTTATCAAAACACATTTTTTCTGGCAGGTTAACCCCCCCCCCGGGGGGGGGTTAACCTGCCAGAAAAAAATTGTGAATTTCATACCCAGTTTTTCTCAGACAATATTTTTCTCAAAAGTACAAAAACTTGGCATGGTGATTGAGCAAATGGTAAAATGGAGCAAATAGTTTGGAATATTCACCATGCTGCAAAATGTGCAAATAAGGCTATTTGAAATTATAAATGATGAAAACTCGAGGTACTATTCCAACTTTAATTTATAGTTTTATGCTACGGGCACGTCCAATGAACCCCTAAAAAGTAGAATTATAATTAATGCTGGTTAGGGGCACTTGAACAGTTTAAATGTTGAATATCATCAAAACTATTGCAGGTGGAAGTGCTTTTCCAACCTCAACCTATAGATGTTTGCTAAGGGTGCATCCAATGAACCAAGAGCAAAGCTTTTAAATTATAATTTATGCTAATTAGGGTCACTTGAAACGTTTAACTGTTAAATATCTTCCAAGTTATTACAGGCATAAGTGGCATCCTAACTTCAGATTATAGGTTTGTGTTGCAGGCGCATCGAATGAACCACAGAGGTTGTAGAATTATAATCTATGCTTATTAGAGGCACTTGAAAACATTAGATGTTGAATATCATCAAAACTAAAAAGAAAGAGGTACCATTCACACTTTGATAATATTCATAGGTTTTGCCATAGGCACACCTAATTGACCACAACCAAACGTTGTAGAATAGTTATTTATGCAAATGAAGAGAATACACTAAATTTGAAATATGAACAAATTCACTACATTCACGGATAGAAGTGTTATTCTAATTGCAATTAATAGGTTGATGACAGAACTCTGTTCACTGAAATGGGAACCCTGGTTGCACCATTCAAATTTATGCAAATTACGCAAATTCACAAAATTAGAATTCTTTGAATATTCACCTTCAAAATTGTTATTGTAGGAGGTGTCTTTATAACTTCAATGGATAGGTTTCGGAGATAGCTGTATCCGATGAACAATGAAATAAAGTCGCAACAGACTGATTTATGCAAACTAAGCAAATAAACAAATTTTGTGAAAGATTTGTTGTCGCACTTTAAGAGCAAGATGTCCTCATATGGCTTTGACATGTACAATCTGCTGTCTGCAAATTCCGCTGAACAATTTAAAAGGGGAACATGAAATGTCGTGTTAATCTTTCGTAGACGCACTTTGGTATCCTTCTTTGCCCATCTACTTTTATAGACAAAAACGAGTTCTCGTATTACATAAAAAAATAGCTTGAACCGCTTTATGAAAATATATACATATAATATATATATATATATATTACTGTCACTTGCGTAACCACAAAGAACAGGGTAGTTTTTCACTGAACACAACACTTATATCAACCAGTTCAGCATTAGGTTGCAGATTGAGTCAATACCGTTATCGACCAGTTCAGGATTATGTTGCAGATAAAGCCAGTGACTCTTATCAATCCTTTCAGTGTGAGCTTCCAGATTGAGTGTATGCTTATATCAACCCTTCCAGTGTTAGGTTGCAGATTGAGTCAATACCTTTATCAACTTTCAGTGTTAGGTTGAAGTTTGTCTCAAGGCCGATATCGATCCTTGAGGTGACAGGTTGAAAATTGAATCAAAAACTAATTCAAGCATTTCAGTGTTAGTTTGTTGCACATTAAGGTAATATGTACAACAAACCTTCTGTGATAGATGTAAGACCAAGTCAACAGCTTTCCTTGTTGCACCTCGCACTCTATGCACCCAAACAGCGCCCAGCAAAGGTGTTGACCTGTACAGCTGTGGAACTATTGGTGTAAAACGAGACATGACAGGACTCTTTCAATAAAAGGTATAATCGTATGTGTGAATAATTGGATTGTGAAATTATAATAACCAAAATGTAGTTTTCTTTTGATCGGCAGAAGGATGGCTAATCGGAATGCGAGCAGTCTAGGTCGCGAATACGTCAAGGACTGCATGCCGGTGCCGTGACTTCCTTGTAATCAAATGCCATCCGCTTTGATACATCAAGGAAATAGGAAATGACAAATGGATTTTTATTGCTATAATTCAAGCCACTGGTTTCAATTGTGTAAATATATACCAACTTGTAAGGTACGTACTCACGAAAAGCAAATCAAACGGACAGAAAAAAGACTTAAACACAAATAAAACGATTGAAAAAGGAGAATACAGTGTTTTTTTGTTTTGTTTTTAGGTCAGTTTCAATTTCTTACATCGAAAAATTTTATGGTTTATGTTTCATAATGTAGGACGATTTTTGTCAATTTATCAAAACGCAAATTTTGCATATGGATTTGTTTTACTTATATGGGATACTTTCTGTCAGTTTCTCAAAACGGAAAGTTTGTACATGTAGGCTTTTTACATGCGTGGGATGGGTTTTTTTTTAGTTTAATAAAATCTTGGTTTTGGAATATGATTTGTTGTCACATAATTATGTGGGATGATTTTGATTCGTTTTTTTCAAAATGTATATTTGGAATATGAATTTATTTTACGTATGTGCGATGAGTGTTGTCGCTCTACCCGTGTGGCAACACAAGAATCAAGAAAGTGTGTTTTTTCTTTCTGTATAGATTTCTCGAAACTTTGGCACAAAAATATGACATCTATATCTGTCACATTTTCGGAAGATCTTATCCTTATTAAAATCAACGAAAAACTACAAACTTCAAACTTAATATGGTAGAAAATGACCCGTGCTTGCTGCATATTTATTTATTTATTTATTTATTTAATTATTTATTTATTTATTTATTTATTTATTTATTTATTTATTTATTTATTTATTTATTTATTTATTTATTTATTTATCTATCTATTTATTTATTAATTAATTTTTAAGAGTATGTTTACCCTGGGGACCCTTTCAGAGCACAGCTCTGTTCTTCAAAGCGGCCCAGCATACATCTAGATGAATTGCTTAACTAAAAAATTAATGTAAAAGGAAACAAAACCAAAATTAAAAGTTTACAAAGGTAAATATGACAAGGCGAGATTGCTAAACAAATCCAAAAGACCAGAAAACTAACAGGAGTTAAGAAACACAAGTACTAAGATACAACATCGTTTAAAAAAAAGCCTTATACTGACATTTGAAATCATACACATTTGCGCAGTCCTTTAAAAAAGTCCGATAGGCGATTAGAAATGCAAGTACCTTCACAGACAAGTGAATATTTGAATATACCTTCTTTTTTAGGAATGGGAATATGGATATTATTTTCCGTTGTGTATCGTGTTGAACAGTGATTAATTTCATTTAGAAGGCAGATTTGGTCGCAAAGATAGTTAGGTGCCAGACCATGCGTGCATTTGAACATTAGAATAGCTATATCAAACTGCCTCCTCTCTTTAATTGTCGGCCATTTCAAACTTTCAACAATGTCTTCACCCCTTAAGTTTACATAATCATAATTTCTCGAGACTATTCTGGCTGCAGCATTTTTCAGGCTCTGTGTTATTTTAAGCACCTTCTCCGTACAAGTATCCCACACAGTGTCGGCGTAATCAATACAAAGTAGGGTTGTTGACTTAAATTTTAATTCTAATGTTTGTCTTGGCAACATCGTTAACTTAATCGTCTAAGTATGACTAGTTTTCCCATGACTTTTGTATGCAGTTTCTCCACGTGCGTATTCCAAAAAGATCCACATCCACATGCATATCTAAATATTTAATGCAATCTACTTCTTTTACTTCATGACCATCTAAATTAATTACCAAGTCATTTTTAGCGTTTCTTTTACCCTTTATAACCATTGTATTTGACTTGCTTCCATTCATTGGTAGTTTGTTACGCTTGTACCAGTAGGCTACTTCATTAAGAGTGCGTTGCAGGGTATCAGTAACTTCTTTGATTGTTTCACCAAATGTGTAGAAAATTGAATCGTCAGCAAATAAATTGCTTGAACTATTATTAACATATTAAACTATATCATTAACATAAAATAAGAACAGGACAGGACCAAGGGTCGATCCTTGAGGGATCCCAATGTTTACTGTTTGTTGGTTGGATAATTTTCCGTTACATGCGACTACCTGTTTCCTGTTACTTAAATATGAAGAAAACAATACCAGTTCAATGTGAGATGTGCCGTATTTTTTAAGCTTACTAAGCAGGATCTTTTGATTTATGGTATCGAAACATTTCTGAGTATCAAGGAAACATATAGCAGTAATAAGATCATCATTTATGTTCGAGAACCAATCGTCTGTGACTTTATGTAGGCATGTCTGGGATGATTGTTTCTTGAGGTAAGCACTTTGGCCAGTACTTATGAAGTCATGCGTGACGAAATAGTTTAACAACTGGCATTGGACCCCCTTTTCAATGATTTTTGCCCACGTGACACCCAACAGATATAAGCCTGTAATTGATCAATTCAAGCATTTGTCCCTGTCCCTTGTAAGCTGGTGTGACGTGGGACAATTTCCAGTCAGCTGGCAGAACTGCTTGTAAAATTGACAGATAAAAATTTGTGAAATAGAGGGATCAAGGTGTTCAGCACCAAGCCATAGTAATTTAGTATCGAAGCCTATGATATCTACTGAACTCACTTCTGAAAGCCCTTGTAATTTTCATACAGACGTAGTAGAAGTCAAGTTACATAAATTGAACTTGTATGCACTAGAAAGTCCCTTCCATAGTATGACCGGTCCCGAATCAGGTATTTTATCGGCAAATCCGTTGGCCAATCTCAGCAAAGTATTTGCAAATGTCGTTACAGCTTATATCATATGGCATTTTATTGCTTGACTTTTACTGGGCAAAACTTTTCTAATATCTTTCCATAAAGATGAGGGGTTTCTATTCTGACTACTTAATATATTCATGAAATAATTTCGTTTTTCAAGTTTGATTAACCCAGTTATCTTATTTCTCATGTCCTTGTTCTCTTGCCATAACTCACGATCACCTGTATTTCTAGCAGTTTAGTGTAATCGATCACGTGTATACATCATTTTTATGGTCTCTTTGTTCACCCAGGGATTTCTTCGATCTTTCAGCCTCATAGTTTTGATAGGTGCATGGTTGTCACTGACTCCTAATACCTCATTATTCAATTGTTCCCATGCACTATTAACATCAGGTATTCGAAAAATTGTATGAAATATCCCAGAATGTCATAAATCCTGAATGAAGTTTGCTTCATTAAACCTTTTGTAGTCTCTAAATCTGACCTCTTTATTTTTTTTTCACTTTAAAAGTAGTATGTACCATGCAATGGTCACGTAGGGTGATTTTACGGAGACCAAAGTCAATGTGATCATTGGGCATGCTACAGACAATATCAAATTTATGGTCGCGGAAGGTGTGTTAGTCGCTCATGTTAGTTCAGTTATCAAATGCCCAAGTTCAAAAAGATCCTCCATATGATAGACAGGATTTTTACATAAAGATTCATAAATTTTGTAATGTATATTCAAATCCCCGAGAATGATCAAGTGTTTATCCTCACTCTCTGCCATTGTGATATTGTCTAGCAAGGCATCGCAATATACAGTGCCAGCAGAAGGCGGTCTGTCAAGTGAACACTCAAGCAGTGGGGACATGTCCCTGATTTTAATTTCAACTATACACGCCTCAACGCCACTCGCATTGTCAGGAGCAAGATCAGATCGATATTTTGCAGTTAGGTCTGTCTTTATATGTAGAAGAGAGCCGCCTCCATGACGATTTCGGCCAGCCATGAAAACATTGTACCCATCGATGTGAAATTCTGCATTTGAGATGCTTTTATCAAGTTAAGTTTCATTAACAGAAAATACATTCGGGTCTAGATCTTTATCCTTACGGTACATTTCGTCCAACTTGGGTAACAAACTTCGAACATTCAAGTGTATAAGGTGAAACTTATTAACTTGCTCAGTTTTCTTATGTTTTACTTCCATTGATTTCTTTTGATTCTGTACTGTTTGTTCACTATTGGAGGCATTTGTAACTAAATCGCTATTACAAGAATCCTTCTCATAAATATTTTGTTCATATTCATACTCATCATTACCAAATATTTGAAAATAATTGCTTGCGCTGATAGTGTCTTGCATTGCCTGCCTGCCATAAGCGGCCCGCAAATTTACCTGGCCTGCCCTTTATTGATAGCTTAACTGATCACAATGTTTACTTTTGTGTCCGTAACAGCCGCATGTATTACATAATACTTGTCCAGAATGCTAGCAATGTCTTTTCATGTAATTGTCTTCAAAGCAGTTATGACATCTTGGGATAGTCTTTCTATCATTATAGTAATAACGCGCATGGCCGTGTGAAACTAATTTAGCATGTCTGTCACAATAATTGTTTTTTTGCTCTTGGTCATGTTGCTATGTACCGCCACGACCTTGGTTGGTCATGCTTGAACTTCGTTGAGAGTGATTGTAGTTCTTGCACGATTTCGTCCATTTTCTGTGGGAATTTTTCGACAGTTTAAACAACACCATATTGCCTTAACGTCTTCTTTTCGCCCCACACATACGCAGTGAACCAGTGCATACACTAGGTACATTGTATCATGGACGCCTTTTCATTGTGGGAAATTCAGACCAAGTAGAAGGGTAGGTGACCACATATTCACGTTGACCCAGGTGTTAGAACTAGCAAGACAAAAGCGGAAGAATGTCTTCATGGGTTTCTTATATGTGAGGAAAGCGTATGACAGGGTATGGAGAGATGCTCTATGGGAAAAACTAAGTGGACTGGGATTTGGTGGAAATTTTCTAGACATTCTAAAAGTGCTCTACAAAGATGTAGACTGTACACTTTCAGTAGAAAAGGTAGAAGTAGAGAATGTAAGTCTGGACATAGGCCTAAAGCAGGGTTGTGTGCTGCCCCAATTTTGGTCGCTTTGTATGTTAAGGAGTTAGGGATCAGTTGATGGAGTGTGATAAGGGAATAAGGGTAGGTGATCTAAAAATTCCAGGTCTATTCTTTGCAGATGACATTGTACTCATGGCAGAGTCCCAGAAAGAACTACAAGAGATGCTGAACATAGCAGGGGAATACGGGAATAAATGGAGGTTAGAATTTAGTAAGGATAAGAGTAAAGTGATGACTCTTGGGAAGAAACCAGATGGAAATAAAAAATGGAGAATTGGGCAGTTCCAAATTCCAGAAGGTAGGGAACAGTTAATTGAAATTGGGGAGGTTGATGAGTATGAATACCTAGGTGTTAAGATAAAAGCAACGGGTAAAGGCATGTTCTGGTATCAGGTGGAGAAGATTAAAGAGAAAATGAATCGGACAAAAGGAATGATTAAAGCTACTCCACTGAACAGTTTCAACAGAGCGTACACAGCCAGAGTATTATGTATTATGGGATAGAGGCCACAGACCACAGTTATAAATCCTTCTATTTTTCATATTAGCATTTTTCAGTCTAAAAAAATCAGCATTTTGGTATTTTAAAATTCCATGACGGCATTTAACAGATAAAAATGTCAGAAAAATATGGATGGATTTTTGTCATACAATTCCCAGCTCATTAATTTGTGATAATTGAAATACGAAACAACAGCTGGATGTCAGCTTTGTACAGGTGTATGAACTGTGCTCTCGCAAGGGTCACATCATTGTCCTTCCCCACCATAAAGTTCCCACCTGGCCTGGAAGACAGTGCACCTATATGACCACCAACGAAGCAACTCTGAGATGCAGCAAACCTGACATACTGACTTAGCTAACTTTATTTAAACAGAAGCAGCAGCATTCTGAAAACCCAGTATTTTCACAATTACGGACTATCTCCGTTGGGATGCGCAACCAGCCAATCACAACTGTTGTCTGTAACCTAGATTTGCAATACCAGGAATGATATATGGCTTAGATGTGATCTCGGTGAGTGAGAGAGATATCCAGGGAATGAAGAAAGCACAGAATGAGATGGGGAAACTGGGAGCGCCACCATGTAGAGCAACAGAAGCAGTCCTAGGAGAGTTAGGATGGAATAAAATCACAGATAGAATTGCCAAAGCTAAGTAAAAGTACCGGGATTATTTACAAGGAATAAGTGAAGACAGGTGGTGCAGGGAAGTTTACAATGAGGTAGCCAAGAAAAGACAAGATGGGTCAAAGACATAGACGGGTTAGCACAGAAATATGAACTAAAAGGATATGATGAGGTGGATGACTGGAAAGTGTATGTAGGTTAGACTGTTACAGAGGGTTGGAAAGAAGACTGGAAAAGAGGAGTCAAGGAAAAAGTACATTGAAGGCATACAAAGTATTAGAATAGCCACAGAAAAGTGTGTGTTGGGGTGGAGGGAAGGGATCCAAGCTTCTATTTTCAAAGTAGGGCAGGCGTAATCAATCTAGAAAAGAGAAAACAAAAGTGGACAACAGGGAGTAATGGAAAGTGTAAGTCGTGTAGACAAGAGGCAGATGAGACAGTGGGCCATTGGCTGTTGTGATGCGATGCATATAGAGAGATAAGGGAAGATTTTTTCAGAAAGGTGCACAGGGAAGATTACAATTACAAGGGTTTGGGAGAGGTTCAGGGTTTAGAGGAAGAAGAAAATATAGCATGGATTTTAGGTTTGAAAGGTGGCTTTCTGGGAGCCAAGGAAGGTAATATAAATGTACAGGACTACCTGGTAAGATGCTGGGAGAAAAGGAATGAAATAATAGAGTTAGAAGACAACAGGCTAAATTAGAATCCCAGAGTACAAGGAGGGGAAGGAATGGGAATGGTGGTAGCCCTTATGAGGGCTCCCGTGGGGACTCCCATGGGAAAAGCCTGAGCCTTAGAGGCGGGGATAGGGTGTGAGAGGGATGGATTTTTTTTGTATCCTAGGCCAATGCGGCAGACAAGTGGAGAGCCACCGTATTATTATTATTTTTATTCCAGTAGACTTTACGATTGTCTGTGAGTTTTCATACTCAGACTCAGAATCCTCATTTATAATCTTATGTGGACTATGAAAAGACGTCTCATCAGGACTCACTGGAGATGAAACAGTGTCAGTTTTAGCCTTTCCCTCTGTCATCTTGCTGTTATATTGCTAATTAACTGTCTTATTCAAGTCTTATTTGAAAGTATACAGTAATGACCTCACTGACCTGTTGTTTCGTGGGTAACTGATTTCACCCTATTGTCTGGACCAAGGGTGTATTGTAGTAAATAAGCAGTCTTGCTGTTATTTATAAGCTGCTGTTTACATATAAAACCACAGTGCTAGAGCAGACAACTTGGTGGTTCCAGGAAAACACGTCTGTACTATTCCGAGTCCTGTGGTCGTCTGCACAGTGCAATGATAAAAAATACACTTGTTTGAGTTTTCAGGGAAAGGTGTTACAAACTGCCCTACATGCATGTACCACTGTATGCTGCATGCAGCTTGCATGAACAAGTCATTCTACACTGTACCACAGTATATCCGGGAAGCTGCCCATAGATAGTCATCTAAATTTGGTTCATACATACGGATATATCTCAGACACATATTGTCACATTTTGATCTCATTAAGACCATTTTAAACATTAATCTTTTGAAGATAATTATCTCTCAGCAAAATTGTTCAAAAAGTGATTCACATGGAAGGCGAAGGGCGACAAAATGCAGAGACTGGATTTTGCGGAGCGATATTAAACTACGGACCTATCTGCACCTTTGTCCCAGAGAAAATTGGGAATTACCCATTAATTCCTCATTGCCAGGAAAGGAATTTGTAAATACATAGATGATTATGTCTCCCTGTGCAATAGACGGCATATTGTATTCGTGTCTGCTTCTGCTTGTTCTTGTTCTTCTTCAACACGTTGCGAACAGGATAACTCAGGAAAGATTTGACTTTGAAAGTTTAAAATTTTTGTAAATATATTCCGATATGAGACCTTGCTCGAGATTGCAAATCGGTGACCTTGACCTATTTTTCGAGGTACATGGGGATTTCATCTAAATCAACATGAACGTGATGGCTCTGCAAGGATTTGACTCAGGAGGTTGAACCTTTGCATGATTATGCACCATAAGACAAAATGGGTTAGGCTTGTAGATTGGTGACCTTAACGTATTATCAAGGTCATATGACCACTTTTTGAAAATAATTTCAGACACATTCGCGAAGGATTTGAATCAGGAGGTAGAAGTTTTGTATGATTATGTTTCTATACAAGAATTCTATAAGACCTTGTTTGGGATTGCAGCTGTTTTACCTTGACCTATTTTTCAAGGTCACAAGCATTTTTTCAAATTTTGAAAGTGATAATTCAAGAAAGACTTAAGGTAATAGCTTCAAGTCGTGTGATTATGTATGTGTATAGAAGCTAGGTTCCGATTATATTTAGAGTATGCATGGATGCCCTTCATCTATTTTCAAGGTCACACAGGCATTTCCTTAAAAAAAACAGCAGGTGCAATGTCTAAAGATGGAGCTTAACACGAGGGTAAAATGTTGTGGAATGACAACTGCTATGGGCACATGGGCACACATTCGATTTTCTGTTGGAAAATCAACCTGTTCTAGCTTTAATATGAATAACACTTTAGATATGGCCAAACCTTTTGTCATTTAAATTGCCTATTTCCAATTTTAATTTTTCATTTTTGTATACAGATTTATCTTGCCATCCCCATTGTTTTTACAAAACCCCATGAAAAATACTCTTTTTTTTTGTATACAGATTTATCTTGCCATCCCCATTGTTTTTACAAAACCCCATGAAAAATACTCTTTATTTGCATTGGACAATTAATATTACCCAAAAATCCATGCAAGGAACATGGATAAAACAAATAAATGGATAAGAACACGATTCATTATCTCCAATCAGGAGAAAACCAATCTCTCCCCCACCCACCCTCTAGTTTTTCTCTTCCAAAACATGAAAAAAATGCTCTGGAATAAACCGCTGACCATTGTCATGGAGGGCCAGTCACAGTACTGCACTATGTCGACTGGGACTTGTTTTATATACAAGGACGTTTCTAGGAACTTTGTTTATGGAAACGAATTGCGTTTCTGGCTACAACTTTTCAGTTCCTGATCAGCCCCGTCTCGTATCGAAATCTGTCAAACTTTCACTCCACTTATCCGAAAAGAATTTTTCAGTTTCACTCCGAAGCCGACAGGTATTTGCTTTGTAATTTACAATTTTTTATTTCTAATTTTAGCCCGACATTTAAAACGTCCATGCCTATAATTGTCAGACCACTTGTAGGAAAAAGAACATTATAGTTCCAGGTGACGATTTAGTGTTAAATGTAGTTGAGGGCTCAGATATTGACGAATGGGATGGGGATGACCTAGTCACTTTTGTACCACCATCGTACACTGTCATGAGGTATGTGTGCTTGGCTGACCATGGAGAAGACTGTCCCTTACAAACATCTTCACTTAGCAGAAAACTCTCCGCTACTTTGTCACTAGTTTGCCACAAAGAAAGAAAAAACTGAGCAACTAGACAAAAATATATCTTAGCAGCTAATTGATGAATTGCCGCTAAGTAGCCCGTAACTACGGCTACCCTTTAAGCAGCTGCTAGCTAGCAATAGCTTAACAGCAACGACACTGTTTCTGGCCAGTCTAGCCTTATTTAACAGGAAGGATTCAGTTTCTGGTAAGTCTACCAGCAACTTCACAGCAAGGACTTTGTTGCTGTTGAGCCTAGCAACGACTTACCAGAAAGAACTCTGCAACTGCAAGCTATTGGCAGCAACTTGACGGGAAGAACTCTGCTTCCTGCAAGGCTAGTGGCAAGTTAACAGGAAGGACTTTGTATTTCTCCAGCTTTGAAAGCAGGGGAACTGCTTCTACTCAGTCTGGCGACAACTTAAGCAGAAAGGACGTACTTGCTGGCAAGTCAAAACCAACCTACTGTGGAAGTGGAAATGTCACGGAGTCTAAAATTTCCTGGTTTTGTTCAAAACGAAACGTTGGCTGTTTTTATTTTTTCCAAATCTTGTCATTTTTCCCCATTTACTTCCTTTCACTGAAATAAATTTGAAAAGTTTTTTTAACGAGTGTTACACTATTGAAACACCATAAATCACTCAACTTTTTTGTTTGCAGCTCCGCTCGAGGAAACGAAAAATTAAAGTAGGTTTCCCTTCTTTAATCCAGAACAGCATACGGGCTGCAAAAATATTAAAATTAAATAAATACATATAAATAAATAAATAAACATACCTTTGGCTGCAGAAAGCATAATATGATCTCTTGGATGCCAGAATTTAAGTCTTACATATAATGCAACGTAAACAGTCATTATTTCTTTAAAATTAACGGCTTAACCCCCCCCCCAAAAAAAAACATAGCAAACATATATATACATTGTATATATATATATCCCTTTGATCAGCAATTCTCCTTCATTTTTTCCTAAATACTATAATTGATGGAAAATCACGGAGATACCCGAAATTTTACCTCCAGTCATTTTGGATCCTTTTAAGGGGAAAGGGTTTATCAGTTTTGCCACTTGTGTCCTATTGATGTTGCTATGGACTCACCTGTTCAGTCAATTCCAGCTTTTCCATTTTTAAACAGGGGTTTGCCAATTTCTTTGCCCCAATCATGTAAAAGAAACTTCTAATTATTTACGTAAATTGAAAATGTTTGCAGAAGCTGCCTACAAAACTGTGTCTTTAAGAATAAATTCTTACTAAGGCGATTTCCAACGTTTTATTTTTCGAACGTCTGCTTAACGGTATGCTAATCTATTTTGACATCATCAGTTATACCACATTGTCGATTTATTGGTTCCTCCCTACAAAAATTACTTAAATTCTCAGTTCCTTTACGATTATACCTAGGTCTGCGTGCTTCCCCAAATTTTGCCTGTGATTACCTAAAATTTTTGTAGCTTCTGTCGGGTCATCAATGATACGTCTTTTCACTTTGGGCTAACAAATGCCAATAAGGTAAGAGGTGTGGCCATTTAAACGTCGCTACGTTCGGCAATTGACCTTTGTGTTCTTGAAACCTTCCATGGATTTAATTACATATTGTCACTAATAATACTCTTTCGATGTGCTCTTTCAGTTTTTTGTCTTTAGTTGTGCTTTTTTTTTCAATCTGACATATTCATTCCCCAGCTTGTGGAATACTTCTGGGGAAGCAACTTCATATTTGTATGTTGTTACAACGTTGTGGTCTAAACTGTTACAACATACAAATTGATGGTTTCTTGTTGGTAAATCTTATGCTGAACGTTACACTTTAGTCTAGCATATTTCTATAGACTTTAAACATGTAACATGATTTATGTAGACCACAAAATACATTAATTTTGGTCACATTTCCATATTAAACCCAAATACAAAGAGTATGAAATATAGACAGAATAATCTCATTGAAAATTCTGAGATAAAGAGAGCTTCTTTCTCGTTTGAATTTTACACTCTATGCAGTTTAAGCAAAGCTATGGAAACCTGAACCTGAACGTGTAGAAGGGAGGGGGGGTATTTTTTTACTACTTAACACCCATGATATATTTACATATCCATTATCCATGTTGACGTGATGAACTAGGATGCTGAATGTAAAAACTTATAGGCGTTTAATCAATAAAAAAACCCTTCTACACGTTCACGTTCAAGTACACGCAGCTTTGCTTAAACTCCCCATTATGACATATCTCACCACTACAGGTATGTCTTGAACCAATGTCAAATAGACATCTCAGCCGTTCTATACTTCAGTGAATGTATATGCACATTTAGTACCAAATCATAAAGGATTCCTTGTGTGATTTCCTATTTTTACAGCTTTACTTGGCACATTTTGTGCGCAAAGATTGTGGCAAGGAAAGCTGTTAACTAAGGTTTTATTACCTTTCTGTGCCTAGTTGTCCATAGTAAGCACCTGAAAACTGTGAAACTATTGTCGTCAGCCTAATTCCAACTGTAAAGTACAAGGTTTTGCTGTAGATTTGCCCAACGAATAGAAAATGTGAATATTTGTTATCCCATAATCCCCACAACAACGTACTGTAGATATAAGCTAAACTTTCGTCTACACATTATAGATAGCATGGGATTTATATACATATATATATATATATATATATACATGTATATATATATATATATGTATATATATATATATATGAACACCATGGACTTGGGACGGAATATATATAGGCTAATTATCCGCAGTATGTTAAGAAAATTATTCAGGTAAGAGAAATGTTATAGATACAGTAACTGACCCCATTTCAACATCATTTTAGGATCATTGAAGGATTGATTTTCGTGGTCGACCACCTTCTGGCCCAGGCGGCAGTCTTTGAAAACATGATTTTAACAATATCATAATATCGTTTACTTGGTATCATTTCATGTACACAGAGACTCCTCAGAAGAGGCCAAATGGTGGTTGTAATTTCCTTTCGCGGAAATTTGCCATGTTCAGTGGTTAATAAAAGATTGCACTTACGTCAGAAGTTGTTTAATATTATATCTTTTTATTGGAGGTGCCATATGACTATCATTGCGTGGCACATGAAAACACTCCTCATTACGCCTGAGCAATGATGCATGTTTTCCTATAAACACGCATTGTGCATGTATACTACACCATGGCAAAATTTGTCGAGCATATATCTCAGAAAATTAAGAGTTAAAGTGACTTTTAACCTTTATATTACTCCAGGATGTGCTGTCGCAATCGGACGTATGTGGCCATTCGTGACCAGTAAATAGACGTATGTGCCATGAATATCTATTATGACTTTCTACTAGCTCTACGTTCCCAGTTTATTTATTTGTATTTATATTATATTCGTAGGTCTATGCCTTTTCACGATTTGAAGGTTTTGGTCTGAGCAATATGTTATACTGTAAAATGTACACAGCTTTTTTTAGTTTTCTCAAAGGTTGCATTTTGGTGCATACGTCCTTTTACTCTGAAAACAACGAGATGTCCTCTTTATCTAAAACACAGCCGAATTTATCCCTTGGTGCTAATTCAAAGTGGTACGAATCCTTAGTATATGAATCACAGTAACATTTAGCCGCGTCTTGAATTGACGTTGATTTTATGAAGATGGTACGTTGCGTGCATCTTCCATGTGTGTGCCACGCAAACAGCTAATTTAAATGCTTGGTCCAATCTCTAATCATATTGTTATGCTCCTTAGCCCTAGAGTTATCAATCTGGTTCTTTGTTTGCCGTGAATGAAGCTCAAAACATACCATACCATATTTGTATATGAGTTTTGTATTGCCTCATTGGTATACAGCATATTGTAGCTAACACAGCTGTACTGACGATTCCAGAATCGCAGCACGAATCTCCTTTGCCATATATAATTATAATATTAAATCAATTGTAGTATTGAGTTTTCTATTGTATGAATTATGGATCTATTTGTAACTCAAGGCTAGATAAGAACACTTTGATTCCTGAAAGCTGCTTTTGGACAAATGGTAACAAATTTTGAACGAATAGCTACATGTGATGGCAATTATTTGCAACACCAGATTGAAATAATATCGCATGGAAAACAGTGTGGGCATATATCTGCCTCTTCAGCCACAAAACGTATGAAATCGATAGTCAGCTGCCGTGCAAGCAGTTCAAAATAACTTCATGTTTCCTTCTTTTCTGAGATCATCATCATGAAAATGAAGTGGGTGTGCGGTACAGACCCTGGACGTGGACGTAGTCATAGTACTTTCGTATTCTGCTTGGGTATTTTTCTTTAAAACTACAAAAATTAAATCGAAAATATAGCAGCTGGATATCTTCCTGAAATAAGATCTTGAAGTGGTGAAGCTTTTGTCAGTGTCCCAAGACTGTCAGGCGTATATCCTTTCAATATATTTTCCTACCTTGTCGCAACACTATAATTATGTCGTTCATCACCCGATTTAGTAAGCTTGGGGATGCAGGTAATATACAAATGCGGCAAAAGTTGTCGCTTAGTTTGGATAGTTTCGTAGTATCAGTTCTCTGACCATTAAAGAAAGAACAACTTCCATTTAAAGAAATGCCGCTATAAAACCAGAATATAAGGGTCCAGAAGAGCACGTAAATGTAGTTTTAACTATTCTGCCTGAGTACCCTGTCCGACGAAAGATATTTATGGGTAGGAATAATGTGTGTTGTAAAAGTAAAACCGTGAGATTTCTTTTTAACTATTGAACTAAATGTTCAAAGTTGTCTGTTACAAACTCTCAAAACTTTTCGTTGAGAACATCAAATATTCTGCTATAAACCAGAGCAATCAGCTTTCTGTAAAACTGGACAAATTACTGTTTTAGTGTAGAATTGCATCAACGTTAGGTAGTCTCCACTGATATGGAAACATGTGGTTTGTATAATATTTCAGCTTTACTTTGGATCGTGTTAGGATTTCTATCTGTACGTTGCGGCGCATGTCTGCTTCTTATACATGGTAGTTCGAGCGATAATATGACCGACTCTCCTGTTCTGATCACTCAACGGATATTGAGTGAGTTTCGCTCACTGGCTTCGAGATTGTATCAAAGGACAAAGGATGTGTACATGGATTATGTAAGTAGAATGGCGTCTAACAATTTTTCATCCTAAAAATAAAAGGACTGCCGTGTCTTTTAATTTTTTTTTCTTTGGTAAAAGTGGAAAATTTTGGATTTTGATTGATTGGGCCTGTGTGATTTGGAACCACTGGAGTCTGTGGTTGATGTAGATTTTTTAAGGGTTGAGGGGACCGATTTAGCGCCGCCGGTTGCCTTTGTTGGCAACTGCCTGTCTCAAGTAAGGAATGAAATTTGGAATTCACATAGGAATTGGAAGATGAATGTTGACGGTTTTGGAACTCGTAAATCTCTTTGCCCTTATTGTTGGGGTCAAATCTATGAATATGGGTAATACGTTTCTGAAAGGTTGTTCAGGAAGAAAAAAAGTCAACATTGTGATTAGATATATAAAACTGGGAAACTGGGAAACATTCCACCATGTACGCTTGCCTCAAGCTCTCAACGACAGACCCTGCGCATGAGTACGTAAAACGGAGAAAAGTAAAGATATAATAGCATTCTTTCTCTGCGGAAACACTTCGACAGTATCTCACGGCCCCTGATTTGCAAGGGTTTATTTCATTTTGTTGTTTGCTGTATCAGACAGTTTAACGCCATCAAAGCCACTAACCTGCCCATGGTGCCCAAGAAAAACTAGCCTGATGATTGTCAATCTCCATTTCACGGTGTATAATCGGGGAATTAAAACCATGATGGTTTCAGGACAGACTCACTTCGACATCGAACTCATTTCTTGTTATAGCGAGAGTTACAGTTCATGTGCAGCCAATGGTATTGTAGTGAGGATGTTAACTCCACGTCAGTTATCAAGATAATCAAACAGTCAATTTCATGTTCCGTACAAATTAATTCAATAAAAATGCCTAAAGTAAAAACCATCTTCATCATCCACATACATCATGCAAAATTCAGGGAATAATAGTTATTATGATAAACCCATTGACAAGTTTTGTTTTGCCAAAATTTAGAACAAACACGGTGTTCCCTAGAGCTTATAAGTGCTATGGTCGATGATTTAGAACTCTCGTCGTACCCTTGATACCACACTCAACAAGAATGATGTTATCCAATGCATGCAAATCATCGAAAAACATCTCTTTATCATATAGATATATGGGATTCTTCTTGCAGAAAAAAAAAGTCTGAGACCCAATGGTAACATCGGCATTGTTCCTTTTCTTCGAACGTCGACATTTGAGTTTTAAGAACGTCATTGGACATGAAAGGCATACACATCACTTCAGAGGCGCAATCTTAAAAAAAAATGCCAAGAAAAAAGCACGATATCATGTGAACGTGTGCGTTTATCTGTTGTCTTAGCTTATTATTACAAATATTTATATATACATACTGTCTTTTTCAGAGCAACAAAACTGAATTGCTTTGCATGTCTGGCCGTGGCACAACAAATAGTGAATGCAAATGTTGCAATACATACGGTAAACGTTTTGCTAATGGTTTAAGATTCCTGCCAAAGCCTTTCAAAACTTCTGGAGATAATGCAACCATCACAATGGTATGTATACATAAAATTCAACTTTGTTTTACTGCTGATATTGATAGGAATGCAGCATTGTATTGGCAGAAACATCCACACTCAATTTACGACTTATTTCCTTCCTAAAGTACATCCGTAAACGTGACATCTTTGTCAAATGATCGCTAACACTTACCTCTCACCTTTGCAGCCTGAGTTCGATTCATGGCTGGGGGGTGTAAGTGGAAAGAGTTCCTACCACTCCGAGTCCTTCGGTTTCCTCCGCCAAATAATTGGGCAGAAAAATATTCATCAACATCTGTACAACGTAATCGCAATTCACGTAAAAGATATGGGTCTACACCATGATCGACAACGTGTGGTTCGATAAGCATTAATGTAAAGTAAAAACTGATTAATCATGCACTTGGTAAAATTTGGGTGAAGATATAAATATAAGTATGCTTCTTTACAAATGACGTTCTTCTTAAATTGCACCAAAATTATATATACCATTGTTTCTGGTCATATTTTTAGTACGTAATAAGGCTGTATGCATATAAACTGCAAGATTTCAACAGAGTTCTGCAGAGTGTGCTAAAAATGGGCATGGAAGGACGCATAAAAGATAGATGCTTTAGTTCCACCAACCAAGCATGCAACTTGACCTGCCCCAGCGAAATACAATTCGAGGCTGCCTTTTACTGTAATATTAATAGGTCCGTGGCCCATCTACTTCGGAATATGATTCGCAAATTTGAGTTTACCTGGGTGAGTAATCACATGTTATCTCTCCCAATAATCATTTCAGACTAGGCTGTAAAACAAACTCCACTTGTGTTTAGCTTAAGGAACCTAAGGTTGCTTAGTCCCGGTTAGATGGATGTAGAGTATTTAATTCCTCCCAGATGTACACGTAGGAAAGATAACGCAGCTTTTGTAAGGGTGATGCAAATCACTTGATGTTAAAACTTTTTAATGTCACACTTTGGATGCAATGTGCTGAGGAAAGCTGTTGACCTGGGCTGTTAACGAGAGGCATGCTGGTGCTTGAATGAAAGACCTTTCTTACACTGAGCAACATTTCTTCTTTGTGTCCTTTGGTTCCTTATCGCGCCATCAAACCAAGGGACGATGTTGAGATGAAACATGTAATCGTGATAGCTCTCACATACAAGTCTGATTGAAATTATACTTCATTAGTATTGAAATTACACGAGAACTTCGACATTTAACCACTAAGTAGTTTGTCTGTTTTTCTTGGGGGGGGGGCGTAGTTGTTATTGATAAAAGGAAATATATTTGTTTCCTATTTATCTTTATCCTGATGCTATCAGCATATTAAATATCATAATTGAAAGGACGCAAAAACTCCAACAATATCGTACTTACTGTGCAACCTAAAATACATACATGCTTACAAACACACATACACCCTCTTTCTATCTGTCTGTCTGTCTGTGTGTCTGTCTTTCTCTCTCTCTCTCTCTCTCTCTCTCTCTCTCTCTCTCTCTATATATATATATATATATATACTTGATTGCCATAGAATGTCTTCTTCTTGTTAGAGCCAAGTGCAGCTGTCAAGGAACACGACAAGGGCCACACTAGACATAACACACGGCTCCTCCATAGCGACAAAGCTCCAGTACAATCTCCTGGTTGCCTATCGTGTATATCTTCAAGCAAAGTACACTATAAAGTTATTTGAGTCCATCAAGCCTTGGGATACATTGTTGTAGAATCTACAGACAGGGATTGCAAATTAATGTCCATACATAATGATAAGATCATTGCTGCCAAATCTTTCACTCGGTATTCCGTAAGCTGGTCCAAAGGTGGCAATTTCCTTCCAATACTATAACATTCTGCATTGTAAGCAAATTTAGTTTGACTTATATATATATATATATATATATATATATATATATATATATATATATATATATATATATATATATATATATATATATATATATATATTTATATTGTGCTGTGTATGTTCCATATATCATAACGATTACAGACTTCCTGATTTTTTATCCCTCTTAAAATAAAGCATTCTTGCACACTTAACTGTCTCTATGCCAACTATCCACGGATTTCATATATTTTTTTTTCGTCACGATAGTCACGATATGGTGCAAGGGTACATAACAAGGAACTTATCATAAAAGTTAAAAGTGTGCACCATTTAGCAGCAGGAAATATAAATTGTCGTCTGTTTAATATTTGTACGGACATTTCATGTTAAAAGAAAGATTTCCACAGAGCATTGAAAATAGACACTTATTATTATGGTAGACTTCAATTGAGGATAAGAAAGGAATGTAATCGGTATCCTACATACTAAAATTGCATCTTACAGTGAGTGTGTTTAGACTCACCTTTTATGTATCAGAAACAGATGTAAAATGCTATACCAGAGGTTTAGAACATATTAATGACACTGTCGTACCATTTTGCTATTCGACAATCATTTATTTTGCTCTTTTCAAAAACATCGTAAGTGATCTGATGATTGCTTTTCTTACTGTCCGATGGCATGATGCTTGCATGATCATGGCAATATCATATGCACTGTACTCCATTCCTGTGAACAAGTACACCAAGACAAATATGTGATCTCGTTCTATTTCTAAATCAACCAGCGCATTTTATGAGACCGATGGATGTAAAATATTTTTCGCGAACTTTCTTGTTATCATTTCAAATTGGCCAGCATATATTATCACAGCCCACAGTAGAAATGCTAACCGATGTTTGAACACAAGGTCTTTGTCATTTTTACTCAGTAGACAGGAAATAAAATATGATAATGAGACAGAATCTGTGTTTAGGGACATTCATTTTCTACGACGCATTTTAATATGCATTACTTTGAGTCTCAACACCATCTTCATTTCTCCTATAATGCATACATCTTCAGAGTGCTGGATGGAAACAAAGTGCATACTCTGCAATTCATATAAGGAAAGAAAATTTGAGTTGTCAGAAAAAGGCGGGGGCTTTTTTCATGCAGTTATACTTTATATTAGGATTAAACAGGTTTTTTCGCATGGAATCGAAGAAGACACACACACAAAAATACATATATTCATGTCGATTCTTCCGTTTTTGTATTACAACTATAAATAACTATAAACTTTCCATGAAGTCGGTGATCCCAACCTTTGGTGGAAGGTGTTTTAACCAATAACACACATCAGTTAGAACTGCAGCATTTCACAGGATACATGAGACGGATATATTGCAGGTGTATCATGATAATAATTCATTTCCAAAAATAAACAAATCTATCTCTGTCAGTTTAATTTACAACCTCATTATCAAATACTATTCTGCCAAACGTGCCTAGGTTTTGGAATGCAGGCATATTATGGAAGCTTCATATGCATAATAATAATTATTTTATATTGCATGTACGTTTGATGACTATGTATCGTTTAGAATATATTTTTGACATATTTTCCACTCTGCCCATCCACCTAAGTACCAACCGGGTCTTTCGTTTAAATTTTGACTGGTATATATTGCTGCTTGAGATTATTGATATGGCATATTTCATTGGTAAAATGAATAAATCAATGCTTGGAGCATGTTTTTATTTTATTTTGCTACGATACCTCATAAAAATAACGAATTTTAATCCCACGTGCCCAGCTCAAGAGCGTCTCCTGTTTTCAAATGTACCACCAATTTTTCATGTTTTGAAACTTTGTTTCTGAACTTTACCCACTGAAATAAAACATAGGTGCAAAATTACCAGAAAAAGTGTTGTCTATTCACTATATACGTGTATTATATAATATATATTCCAAGGCATAAGCAACCACAGGATAGGTAAATAAAATGTAGCAGGTGCTAACCAATGTTGTGCATTGTAAAGACACCCGTTGTGTCTAATGTCACACAATAATGTGAAAACTGTACTGATACCTTATTAAGTTTAACTGTGGCATTCATTTTTCACATCACAACTTAAACTTGCTGGGCCATTGCATAGTAAACGGACCAGTATGTCAAGGGATTTTTGGTATTGGGATCTTATATACACAATATCGACCTATTATAACATAACAGGCTACATGAAAATTATGTTTGAATTCATGATGACACTGCTTAACTGCTCTTTTCGTAGCATATGAAGTAAGATGATATGGAGGTCCGTAATTTTAAGATTACTTTTGAGCATATCTTCACACGGAATTTCATGGAATAATATGTCAGCTGATAAACATTTTTCTTCGCAATACAAACTTAAATATTAACATATTAGAAACATAAATTCAATGAATAATAGAGTAGGATAAACGCAAAGTGCCACAGCACGCCATCCTCTTCAAAAGGGTATCATTACAGAGTGTGCCCTAGCGGCAACTTGATAAACTACATCATTCAAATCCACAGAGATGATTGTTTCGAGGTCTTGCCGTGCAAGCAAAACATCAAGATGAGTGCATTTTTTTCGGAATTGCTCAATCTATGATCGGTGTAAAGAAGATACGTGCCATATGTCCAATCATAATAGGTTTTAATCCTACTTGTGAAACTTTGGAGTTGTGTCAAATTTAAAGGTTAAAAAAATAAACAAACTATTGCGTACTTACTGGTTTTTCCATACTTTCAAAGGAATTCAAAACAATTAAAAGAACAAGTATTAGCCATGTACATTTCATATGTTATGCCACAATGCAAATCAATTTTGAAATTGAATTATAAAAATGAGTACAAGACGAAGTAACTTATGTCAAATGTTAGAGAGACAATACGAGAATATAAAGATCAAAATCACAGAACATAAAATCAATAATGTATTTAATAACATACCGCCACCTGGCTGCCAAAATAAAATTATGTGCTGGTACCCTACATTTGTTCTTAGAAAAATGTTTTCTGAACCAATATACTGAAACTTGCACTGAAGTTGATGTTGCTTTTTCCCCTTTTTAAGGTAATTGGTATTAAGAATAGATGCATAATCTGTTTTACACAGCATTATCCCAATGCGTGGTTTGGCACCAGAAATCTTTTCCCCATTTTTTTTTAGATTTAGATATCCCAAGGAGGGACGCTCTGTCCCACAGTGATCCTATGATATATTTTTTCCGGCGTAGGACAGGCGCTATGTAAAATTCTAGTGATGTATTGTGATAAGAATATCGCTTGGAGTTGGTACATATAATGTCCTGGAATGAACAGTCAGTTAGCCATAATTGTTTCCCGCATGGGAAGGAACTTATTGCACAACAAGTAGTGATATGGCATTTAACAGATATTAATTTATCGTGTGCCAATATGCACACTACTGATACAGAATAAAAAACAAACAAACATTGAACGTGTATATGCGAACAGTGACCTACTTTCCATACAGTTAAATTTATTTAATATTATTTCATTTCTATTTGTTTCTTTTTTGAAAAGGTAATGTCTGTTTCATGCTAATCGCATACTTACGGTTGTGTGGTTGTGGCCTTTTTTCCAACTTTACATTTCCATCTTTTTCACGGGGTTGGTGTGTGTAAGGGAATAGAACATTAGGACCTACTTCCAGGGTTGTTACAAAATTAAACGGTTGCCTGTGTCCCACTTCTGGAACCTTTATATTTAAACGTAAATACAAACTGTCACAGACAAATAATTTCCAGCAGATTCCCGTCAGTCACTTGATGTCAGTCATTATTACTAAGCTGCACTTGATATCGAGTTCATTGACCTCGTTGCTGTTTTGAGTTTGGTTTATTTACGATGCTTTTTTTTTTTCGCCAAAGCCACTCGCTTTTCACTTAGGTATTTGTCGGGCACCCGCTCCGGCATTGTTTCTTGTTCTTTAACATTACTAGACAAACGTATAAATGAATGGACGTGTAAGCGAACAAATGAATTCATAAAACGGACAGATGCACACACATATGGATGGATGGATGGATGGATAGACAGACAGACAGACAGACAGACAGACAGACAGACAGACAGACAGACAGATAGATAGATAGATAGATAGATAGATAGATAGATAGATAGATAGATAGATAGATAGATAGATAGATAGATAGATAAAATCTTCCCATGTGCAGACGTTTCACATGTGAAAACAATGAAGGCTAGTTGTTACACTGATAGTGTAGTGTCAAACCATCAGATTCATATATGGACATGATTAAAAGGGCAGCTATATATTCTGCCCAAAATATGAAAGATACTTAGAAATGTTTATGATTATCATTGTCGTCAAAAGTGCAGACTCAGACACTCAGGCACATCTGTATTGAGATTTGGATATTGCGTCATGTTCTTTCTGAATATTGTATATAAACGGTGACGGAAAAAAAAACTCACTTTGTGTGATCGTAAATGACCCACCTTACTTCAAGCGAACGTCCTGATACAAAAGCAAATATATCAATATATATAAACAGTGTCCTAACTCTCACAAAACCTCACTCTTAGGTACCACCTCAATGCATATTTCGCTGTCAGGCAGAAAATTGACATTAGGAAATACAAGGCCCAGTTTGATTTACTACGGATGATGGTTATACTGTCAAGAAATACACGGCAGATGCATTGTAAGCGCATGTTATCACCAGAGAATGATGAATCGGTCAGTTTAGCAGATAGTACAGACCATAAACAAATCAAACATGCCCTAGATGGTAATTGCAGTGCGTGAACTGTGTAAATATCTTAATAACGACCCAAGCACACCACCCAAAATGCGACTAAGTGCGGTAAACAAAACGTGAAGCCGTCTGCATGAAAATGCAAGAGATCCCGACGCTGCCTGCTGAACAAATTCAGTTCCATGCAGTTTCACTTAACCCTTTCCCCCTTAAACCGGCCCAAGCCGGCTGGTGGTTAAATGTCGTCAGTGTTTTCAACTGATTTCAACAGCAATGAAATAAAATTTGCCTGAGAATTGAAGATGAGACCTGTCAAGACAACAGGACCCAGGTCAACAGCTTTCCTCGGCATGGGTTGGGCACTTAGTGCCCAACTCAAGCCGAGGGAAGCTGTTGACTCAGTCTTAATTCAAGGGGGAAGGGTTACAGTTATTCATCCTTACGTGTTTCTTCCACAGATTAAGTTCCATGTAGTTTCAAATGTAATTTGCCCAAGTATGATTTATGCCAAAGTGCCTCTTCAACAGATTAAGTTCCATGTAGTTTCAAATGTAATTTGCCCAAGTATGATTTATGCCAAAGTGCCTCTTCAACAGATTAAGTTCCATGTAGTTTCAACTGTAATTTATAACGACGTGCCTCTTCCAAAGATTAAGTTCTATGTAGTTTCAAACGCAATTTATCCCCACGTGCCTCTTCAACGGATTAAGTTCCAAGTTGTTTTAAATATAATTTATCCCGACGTGCCTCTTTAACAGATTAAATTCTATGTTGTTTCAAATGTAATTTATGCCGACGTGGCTTTTCAACAGATTAAGTTCCATGTAGTTTCAAATATAATTTATCCCGACGTTGCCTGATGTTAAGATTTAATACATTAAACGCATCATAATCAACGTGGTTCGAACCGTGACACTGACCCAGAAGACAAAAGTGTCACCCTTTCATTCACTAAATTACAAAATAGCTATAGTGGGCTGGTACTTGTGTTCTGTCTCCAAAGCAAATCCCATGCAGCTATAACAATTATGTAAGAATGGGAAATTTGTACGACCGTATCCTTTTTGTATTATCACATGGACTTTGACAATGCGGCAATTAAAACAAAAGAAGATAATTTCCTATCCGGCTTATCTTATAATTGCTGAAAATGTTTACCGAATACTTTGTGTTTTATCTGTTCAATGCAAGCCTATTTCCTATTCCATTTGCACAATATTGTATATATGTATCATTATAATTTAATTTAATTGAGTCTTTACCCATAAATGGATCCTTTTGTCGATATCCCAGTTCCAGAGTGCTTGAGAAAAAAGTGTTGTGTGAATGGGTAAAGCAGAAATCAATTCATACATATATATAGTAGTTTATAGGTCTAACTTACCTTTACAATACTGATGCTTTTTGGTGTACACAAGCAGATACGTCTTTGGGATACAATTTCATATAGCTGTCTCACAGATTCCCGAGTCATCTCAGTTATTCATCACCAATTGTTTTAATAATAATAATAATAATAATAATAATAATAATAATAATAATAATAATAATAATAATAATAATAATAATAATAATAGTATTAATAATAATAATAATAATAATAATAATAATAATAATAATAATAATAATAATAATAATAATAATAATAATAATAGTCAAACGTGGCATTCTTATCTATGCTTTTTTAATGGACCATCTATAAAAGTGGTACAAATATATATAAATAAATTAAACAAAAACCAATGACTTATACTAAAATACTAAAAAACATATAAACTGAGTTAGCATTGATTATAAATGCAGAATACCTTTGATTAAATAAAATGCAGGTTACAGATACCCTCCAGTGTAATTCGGCATGTCTATGTCAATATATACATTTTCATACTGTTTTCTATTGCAAAATTTTCATTTTCAAGTTTTGCGTTTAGAATTTATAAAGGATAAATATAATAAATAATGATGGATCCTTGTGATCGATAGAATATCACCTGTAAGTGGCGGCACAGTTCATATTATGTTATATGGCGGGACCTATTCTATGAATTGTAAAAAATATTCACAGTTCAGTTTAGCGCAATTCTATTTAGTAAATGGTGTGGCTATCAATTTTGGTGTAACCTCTGATATTATAGCAACATGGAGACCAAAATGCTATAAAAAATGTTTTCTTAAGAAAAAGGTCGTAACAAATTAAGAATGGTGAAGCCTTGTGGTGGTATTCTCGTTGTGTAAAGCCAATTAATAAACATTAAGTCCACAATTGGTTGTGATGTTGCTATATTGTTCAAATGGCCAAAGGACAAAATACGACATAGTATATTTATGTTGCCTGAACCCAACTTTGATTAGGATACCCCAAGATAGGAATAGACGTCACCGGTATTGCGGCACCCGCCACGCTCGCACGGGGCTGCGTTGCTCTGGGGGTGTGGGGGTTGGGCTATTGCCTCAGGGGCTGGGCCTTGCCAACAAGCTTATAACCAAGAAATTCACCAAGCATGAACATGTTGAGACAGCCGCTAAGACCCGGTTCAACACCCTGAGTGCTGTCGTTATCAAGGCTTAGACTGACCAGCGTGTAAACCACGATGAGTATTCATAGACCTGCGGCATGGAGGGCACTTCGGGGGTCATACACATACCCGTGGTATAACAAGTTACAACCTATATTTTCCTATAGTTATATAGGTCCTCTTCATGAAAAAACAGGTTGTGTAATCTTAAAAGCGTTTCTTCATACACATTTCTGCCCATTTCCATGACAACCTGTGCCATTTCTGAGACAATTCAAATTTGTCCTTAAGAATGATAACTTTGATGATACTGCTTATGGAATGGCTAAATAAACACCAAAATGTGCTTAATTGCTCTAATATAGTCACAAGATACAGAGTTTGTTCAAAGTGCCTAATTATCATATGTTAATTTATGCAAATATATGAAATTTACATCGAAATTAAGTATTGTGCGACGGAAAACATACTATATTTACTAACATATAGTTTCGGTAATTTAAAAAAAATGTCAAAATGATTAGGAACAGTACTCATGCAAGTTTTATTTATCATGTTTATATGAGTACACCATATGCATATTAATTAATATGCTAATATGGCTATCATATGTCATGTTTGCTTAGGGAACCGTCATTACAATTGCCAATACAACTGATA
The DNA here is from genome assembly GCA_964020975.1 of Hermodice carunculata. Classification (NCBI taxonomy): domain Eukaryota; kingdom Metazoa; phylum Annelida; class Polychaeta; order Eunicida; family Amphinomidae; genus Hermodice; species Hermodice carunculata. Next base: position 34,226,739 of record OZ026616.1, on the reverse strand, counting down.
AAGTAAAATCGTACTTTGTACCATGTATTCACACCTACACGTAATTAACAGTGAACCATCCCATGGAGTCCTGCAACATAACTTATGTATCTCTGACATCAAACTATAATTCAATATGCCTTTTAGTAAAGGAAAACAGTATAACTACATGTACACACTAAATGCAGAAAGCTGATCAATCATGGTCACAATTTGGAGATTCTACGCCAAGATTCAATCATCCTCATCCTCATCCTCATCTGTTTCAGTGTCAAAAGTGTCATTTGCACACTCATGTCCAAAGCATGCACATAATTCTGTACATTTAAGTCCTGTCTGGAGGCAATGACACTTTCTTGCGGCAGTACACTCAATATCGGTGCAATACATACGAGTCAGGTTGCGGACTTCCAGTAAGGCTAGCTCCTTGGTATATATCAAAGACTTCAGGTAGCCATCATTAGACATTTCCCAGCCGTTATCATTGGGATTCCACACCCCTTTAGGGTTAGGAATGTGACTGTTGTATTGGTGTCTTTTTGTCCAAAACCACTTCCTTGTAGTCATTACCCTATTTCGTAGTCCGAACTCTTTACTCTCCATAAGCTAACCTGTCCCTGTCTAACCTGTATACATATAGAAGTACTATTGTCCAAATTGCACACGTTCCTCTGTAAAATTTTGACATAGGCTGTATTAGCCCAAATAAATTAAAGGGTCTTCAGCGGGTAACCACTCAACATGTTTCGGAGCCTTTTACCCGTACATGTCTCTCCGAGTAGCGGCCCCTTGTCTAAGCTAAATATTCAGCAAAGATAACCCACATAATAATGAATAAATATGAACGTGGCAAATGATGAATTAGCTTAATACGTGAAGCTTTGCTTATAAATGCAGACCTTCATTATGAAAGAAGAATACCTGTCAAAAAACTATAATTACCAAAATTGTATAGTACAGGTTCAGTTAAGAACAATTTGACTTACCCCTGAACCAATATGTACCCTTTCTAGCTGGACAGCTTATCCTAACTAAACCGTCCGCCAGTGTTTAACTAAAGTGGAAACAAGCTGGGGCATTATATTCAGTCCCAGTGATTGTAAAATAAACAGATGCAGCTAGACCACCTGTATAAACCAAGGGAAATCCTAACAAGGACTGCAACAATGTACATCCTGCTCCAGAAATGTAAAACAAACCCCATGATGACATCGAATCCTCAAACAATTAAGCTCTATTTCATTGCCAACCCTGAGTCAATGTATCAACGTAATGTGTCAGGTTTGTGACATTTGAGAAAATACTGTCAATTTTGAGTAATTTTTTAATATTGAGTAAATGCGCATTTAGGCATGTCAGAAAAGAATGAAAGTCTTTAGCATTTATGCCAAAAACCTGTTATCAAAACAATTTTTCTTAAGAGGACTTTAAGTACAATTAGGCAAACATGTAACTGTCGTAGGCTGCTGCTTGCTACCGATAGCCCCAGGCGGGGGGGGGGGGGAGGACCTGACAGAAAACATGTAACCCTAAAATTCTGAAAATGAATATTAAAACAGAAAGATGCCAAAAGATAAAGTTAAGTAGCAAATCAGACAAGTCTAAAATCTGTAAATTATCGTCGCCAAACTTTTTAATAATCTTTGGATATTAGCAGTAAAATCAGCAAGTCAGAAAAGAATCAAAGTCATTTGTATTTCAGTCAAGAGAATGCAATGAAAATATTAACCAGATATCAAGTACAATTAGGCAAGCTTGTAACTGTCATAGGCTGCTACTTGCTACCGATAGCCCCTGGGGGTTTAACCCAACAGAAAAGAAGCTAGCCTAAAATGTCTGAAAGGTAAACATTAAAACAGAATGAAGCCAAAAGATAAAATTAAGTAGCAAAACAGGCAAGTCTAAAATCTCTAAACATTATTGAAGCCAAAATTTCTAACCATCTCGGGTATTTACAGCAAAATTTGTAGAAATATTTGATCAAAAGTACATCTATGAATCCTCCTGACTCAAGTTTATTGTAAATAAAATTTGGTTCTAGATGCAAAGTCCTGAAATTTAGAACAAATACGACCAAATCTCAAAATCTGTGGAAAAAACGTATTGTATCCAATATTATCCGAAATATTACTGTCCGGAAAAGGATAATTAACTACTTCAAAGTTAAACTCATCTATTTTCTGTGATATACTTTAATACAAAACCGGTCATTAGTGACCTGAATATCCAAGTCCAAAAACACATCTCTGAAACCATCTGAATTGTTACCCTCCTAAGGGATATCTTTTGGGTAAGTTTCTTTAGCAATGTTACTTAAATTTTGTACATTAACACAAGCAATGTCATCAATATATCTTGCGTTGTTTGATAATTTTGTAGGCATTTGAAAGTCCTTTTTCATCAGTTTCTCCATGTACTTAAATTCAAGCCAGGTCAAATACAAATCTGCCAGTAAAGGGGAGCAGTTGCTACCCAATGGAATGCCTTTCATTTGTTGAAAAACCAATGGTCCGCATTAAACAAAATTTTTATCCAAAAGAAATTTTATAGCATCTATCAAAGTTTTAACAGTGTAAGATTTAATGTTACTTTTTAATATTTCTTGTGCGACCAATATGCTTTCTTTGCATATGAATTAATATTAATGACTGGTTCACCATTATGGTTAAAAATTTTGCTCATAAACTCTGAAACTGAACTTTTCACTTCATCTATGGGTAGGTTTGTGTGCTGGGTAGAAAATCAAAACATTTGATATTTTTTGCTTTTACATCTTTGATTTTAGATACAAACTCGGAAGAATTGCTCATACTCCAAGAACAATTTATTTCACTGTTTCTAGAAATTGCATTACAGTATTTACGAAAATGATTCCTAACACACATGGGCCCCCTAGTGCCAAACTGTCCGGTAATTCTCCAGTGATAGAGGTATGAAAACCACAAAAAATATTCACTTCCAGCAACAAAGAACGATAATTTGCGCATGTAAACTTGCCTGAATATATATCAAAATTAACGCGTATTGTCACAAAATATGCGATAAATGACTGATACTTCATAAATAAATAGATATCAAGGTTAGAAACAGGTTTAAGGAAAATACCAACATGCACCTCCAACACAAGACAGTGCCGAACAATTTTGCATTAGGGGGCGCATGTGTGTAATTGCGGTCAAATACAATTTTTTTTTTTTTTGATAATTGTTTTGTACATTTTGCAGCACCGGCTATGAATCCAGATTTAAAAGGGTTTTTATGTAATTTGGGTATCCAGAACAAAAATGGGATAGAGGAGTCCTGTTCAGAAATTTTGATATTAAAATTCCTTTTCATCTCATCTTTATGTGTATCTATCAAATTATCAATGGATTGTTTGTGTAATTTATATACCTCATTTCCTCTTATGTCTGAAATATTGTTTATACCAAGTTCTTTTTTCAAAACATCCAGATAATATTTTTTGCAGATGATCCCAAGATTGTTCCCTGCCTTATCTATGTTAGTGACTACAAAACTTTCTTGTAATTCTTTGACTGCTTTTGAAACTTCAGGTTGTCTTAGATTAACCGTATTAAAATTCTTAATGTGGGATGTGTAAATCCTTTTTCTAAAGAATTTTTTCAAGTTTGATAACCATCCTTCAAATTTCTGAAATTCTATTTTTTCTTTCTTTGCCCACTTCATACAGTAGGAATCAAATGCATCACATGTATCCTGAAAAATGCTGTTAATGTTCAACTTGGGACATATCCGAAATTTTGTACCTTTTTTCATAATTTCTTTTAAACTTGAATTTTGTATAACATCCAAATTACCTGTAAATACATGCTTGTGATATGCATCAACAAAATCAGAATATTTACTGTTAGACATACAGTCACAATTTTGATTCGCTGCAATTTCTTCAAGAGTAATAATAGAAGCCAGAAATTTCTTGTAATTCATTAGACCGTGTCATTATATCGAAACCGTAGTCCTAACGAAACAAATCCAAGTCAATTCCGAACAAAGACAATGTTCCTTGGTATGTTTGGCTGAAACACATAAATTTATAGTTCGTATTTACCCAAAAGAGACCAAAACGTAAGTGCAAAGGTCCATAGGGTCGAAAAAGCCATATCTAGTTTTAACATGACAGAATGCAAAAAGTTTTGTTCGAAATTATAGGCCTATTTCAGTAAATTGGCTTGAACAGTTGCATCATTCATGCACATACAGGACCATACAATTTATGAAAAGGGACCAAAATTTGCAGCACATCAGAGAATTTGTAAGCGGAGGTTCTTAACTTGTTGAAAATGTCAATAAAATTCAGTATTTAAAAAGGTACTACTTGCAACCACCATCTCAACATGATCATCATCCATATAAGTCCACAAAGCAACACCAGCACCAACATCAATCCATCACAAAAGCCCTCTAGGCCTAAAATGACCATCAATAGGAATCCAAACAACATGATTATATAATTTGATGTGTTTTAGGCATGTAGTTAAAGACATGATGTTGTTTTAAAGGAGATAAACCAAGAGTATATCAAAAAGAAAAGTGTTTGAATTTGCAAATATAGTAAGTACATTGGTTCCAATGTTAAACATCAGCCAGAAGCAAGTGACATTAGGCCTCAAATCATTAAAACGTAGTCAAAAAATGCATTACAATAGTCAAAATTTATAAGGCTAGCAGTCACATTTCAAGTTCATGATACTTTGTCCAATATTGTTGCCATATTTATAGGAAATGATGGGGGATCTTTTATTTTGCACTCCTTGGGAATCATGTTACGAACAAATTTCAATTTGAAAAGGGACTGAATTTTTAGTGAATCAATAATTTTGTGTTTGAAAGGAATGCTACAAAACATTTGATCTAATTTTTTCTTATAAGAATCTGGTTTTCGAATAGTTGTTGTGCAAGCGTACACAATTTCACAAAAATTTTGCGGAAATGTGCGTTCTGAATCAGTAAGACCCAAATATTCATTGATTTTTGTTATGTCTCGAAATGATAGTGCTTCAAGAACTGTATGTAATTGATCAATGCCATTGTGGCACCAGATGGCACACTGGTATTGTGCCCTTTTCACGTGTTGCTCAAATGCATCCTCAGTAGGCGGCCGTTGAGCAGCTGATCGGTCCGCGGTGGAGGCAAGCATATATCGTAGCTTGTGCAAGTAGTTTTGTTATCAGTCCCTTTTCTCGTGTTGAGAGCTTTGCTACATAAAACACAGGTATTGGGATTTAGCTTGGCTGGGGTGGCTTCTTGGATGGCAGTTCCAGGTTCATGATTTTAGGTTCACGGTACAAAATTATCTAACCTGCAGATACATTAAAACGTGGGTGTTCTTACCAGGTCCACAGTTCATTTTAGAAAATAATCTAGTTCACCATGTGTATATTATGAATCATGCAACACATTTTGACAATGTGCACAGTCATTCTCAATAACACTGATAATGAGACAATCATACAGCAGAGTTAGATTCCGACATGGACTCTGAAAGTCAAAGAAATGTGCCCAGATTTGTTCTTTCTGGTGCCTCTACAACACAACACATAAATTATAAAATCCTAATTTGAAGATGACCTCATTTGCATAAATTTAATGATAGGGTTTCTAAATTGTATTCACTTCATATTTTTTCCGGTAATATATATATCCTAAATTTGCTCAAATTCCAACAATGCGTTCTAAAGAAAGACAACCCATAAACATAATGCCCCCCCCCCCCTCGTGGCGGACCCATCAAATTTCAGTATAACTGTGAACAAAAAATGCTGATAAGACGATTGGGATTCTTATTCGATATACTTTGAAGCACTTTTCAAGGAAATGTAACTTTTTGCATTGGTACAGCACATAATGTGTGATATACATCTCTAGAATGGCTTCAAACCCCCCCCCCCCAACATTTTGAAGCCTAATTTGCATACATGTAATGGTGTCCACTTCATATACTCCAGTAAATTTGGTATCAGTATATGTTCCTGGATATATGATACCTTCATCATTTAACATTTATCCCCATTTTTGGTAATCTGGCAACTGCAGCAAACAACATCAACAAATTGAGGTATTTATATTGCCAAATACATGACAAAATTGTGCATATAATTATAACAATAATGATGTTAATCAGATAAATTTTTTAAAGCTTAATGCCTATTGAAAGACTAAGGTTACTGCTACCTTTTGATGAAATTTGAGGTGTTTATCTTCACAATTAAGGCAGATATTAAAAAATTAGTGAAAAGTAGTCATTTTCCACAAAAAATAGAGGTTGCTACAGAAACGGGCGTGTAAACATACCAAAAAAAAAAAACACTTTTCGGACTCCACAACCTATTTTTCTGTAAAGAGGAGACATGTGCGCACATTTTGATATAGGTTGTGTTTTGTTATACCTTTGGTTGGGGTTGCACCTATTTTTAGGGCACTTTTGAAGCATTTGCCGCTAGCCTATCAGTAGTTCTGAGAGAGGCTGAACAGTACAGACAACAGAAGGCAGGCTTCAGGGTTGCCTTTCGTGCAACAAAACAATCACACACAGCAGGCTTGGTCACAGTGTATACACCGTGACGGAAGTAAGGGGTGCACTGTGGACTTCCTGGAGTAAGGCACGGCTGTCTGTGCTGGGGCCCCCTGAGAGACACTGCCAACATAGGGTGTCACTGTCTGGGGCAGGCCGGGTGCTGTGTTTTTGTCAGTCGTATCGACATGCAACGGTACGGCTGGGGGCGCGCGAAGCTGGCACGGGGTGTCAGGGGGCGCTGGTTGGTGTGGGGCCCCGCCGAAACGGAGTGTCTGGGGTGGGCGAGGCTTGTTGTATCTGCGTTGGGGCCTATATGGATGGTCGGGTGCCTGCACTTTTTGGTGGTCTGTGGGTTCACGTGGAGGCGCCCCCGACCTGAGTAGCTTTTAGTTGATTGCATGTGTATGGTTCAGATATGAGGGGTCGTCCAGAATTCCCACAATGTATACTACTATTTCATATATTATTCATTTCTCCGCGGTCCAGATAGTCTAGGACATACGCAAATATCTAAAAAAAATAAAGCATTCCCTGGTTGTTGAAATTTGGTCTGCCTCTTGAACTTACACGATGGGCGCACGTATTTCACCCCCTCCGCCCCCATTTTTTTTGCCTAGTTTCCTTGTTCATGTCGAAATATTTTCCAAATATGGACTGGAAGCTTTCTAGTTTCGTACATGGTAGGTTTACAGCTGAAATAGATGATTGAGGATGAGCGTCAAAATTGTTTATAAAATAATTTACACAATATGAGTGTGCACTAACTCGTAGCACCCCTGTAAGACTTATAATTGGCCAATCGTATCTGGAAGGTTGACCAAATCCCCGTTCAGCCATCTGACAGTGTACCAATCTACATAAAGCTCGCCAGTATATTTTTTTAAATTACAGAATATACAAACTATGGACAAGAAACATGAAAACTGAGAAGCATAGGCCAGATACTCATATGCTTACTTGGGGTCAGAGGCTACCAGCACTTAGCCCGCCGGTGGCGTACCAATTCAGTGGGTACCCGTACATTTTCTGGAAGCACTTCCTCCTCAACCTCGTAATAACATTGTGCCCATACAGTAGCCGCGTGGCCGGGGTGCTATGCAGTTAGCCCTCTTACAGCCAGTCGATTGGTCTATGGGCATCACATCTGCGTTAACATCAATACCATGGGTGCATGTAGCAAATATAATGGAGATTATATTGACCTCCTGCTGATAATAATAATAATAATAATAATAATAATAATAATAATAATAATAATAATAATAATAATAATAATAATGATAATAATAATAATAATAATAATAATAATAATAATAATAATAATAATATAAACATCTATAATCTATAGTGCAATATATTTGTGTGTTGTTTTTGTGGCACTTCGGTTGAAACTAGTTTGCTGGTCTATTCCTTGCGATTTTTCTATGCCAACAGTAATAAACATAATATGAAATATACAAGTAATCCCCTAACACATTGTGTTCTGAGTGCCACACAGTCAGCTGCCATATTGAACTACTCGACCTTCCCTCTGGGTTTTCAGAGGACCGGGCGAATCCAAACAAGCACAAGTTCACTGTAAGTCACTTCTATGTTCTTTATACCATTCCAACAAAAGCTGCGATTGGCAGCAACTTCCCTGAACTACCACGATACAGTGGATCATGATGATATTGAAATTCGCATAAATAGTATGAAGGGCCTGTCTTAACATCAACAAACATATGCAAACCAACACACTTAAATGAATCTGTCTGTTTTCATTGCTCCAGGCACAGGGTCTTAAACCATCCCATAAAATCAGGTCATGCAGTACCACACCTGGGAGTCACAATTCACTACCACGAAGGTGGCAGCCCAGTATGCAATCAAAGTCTATGAGGGACTGAGCCAGATATGTACTTTCAATTCTTTTTGTATCTTGAATAAGATCCCTGCCGTATCGAAGGCGCATTTTTTAATGGTTTGTTCATTGGCTGCCTCATAGGCAGCCATATGCCCTGTATAAGCTTTGGAAGTAAAGGCCTGAATCTCACAGGACCAAGTCCTTCTGAGGAATTGTTGCCAAGGCATAGTGCCAGGTTTCGTAACAAGGACTGGCCATATAACACAGTGACGCTGTACACATAGTTCCATGAAACGCATTACAAGGTGTTCATAAAGAGGCAATAATGACCCAAACTCCACATTTGAAAGATATAATTGCATAAATAAGTGAAAGTCTAGACATGATCCATCAAAAATGAAGCCCTGTTGTCCACTACTAGTACATAGTGCCTCCATGGGGCATTCCCAATCAGTAATAATATGGTGGGACTCCCAGCACAAGTTTGAAATTCTTTGTTTAAAGAAATAGTCCAGAATTTTAAGTGAGTCAGTAGGACTGGTGTCGTGCTCCTTGACCAAAGTATATGGTGCAACTGAATGATTTTGCGTGGACCATGCCTCCAACCAATGAGCATGCATAGTTGACTTTCCCACATCAATCCACCCGTGAGTTAAAATGCTCTTCTTGTGACTGATTGCGCTTGCTATTTGTGGTGTTCACTGCATATCGCAGTCTAGACGTGTCGCCCCAAATAAGATCATATACCTCACCGCACAAGGGACATTTTCAAAGCGCCATCTTAATCTTATCTCATATAAAGTTCGTAGTGAAGTTGATAACAAATAGTTTATAATAAATAGTAATCGCCAAGGTGTTTAGGAGGGGCGCGGGACCTCTTCATTATCTCCCTATAACAGATTAATTCCAGCCCACAGTGGCAACAGGTCAGTAGATAAACACTATATAGACCACAATGCTGGGTCCTCACATGGAGAAGCAGTGCTGCACTGGTATTTTAATTACAGAGTCACATGGGGTGCACATATAAAAGGCCATGATGGTGATATAAAAATGTCAACACTTGCTACCTCCCCTATTTACACTCAGGTCCCATGTCCTGTATTAAATCCAGATTCCATTTGATAGGCCCATAATGTGGAACAGTTTAGAATTTAGCCACCATACTCCAACTCCCGTGGGTGCCTATGTAAACTGGGCAGGGAACATGATTGTTTTTCCAACTTTGAGGTGTTTTAATGTTACCAGGCTAATAATGGACTTGATTATTAATGATGTTATGTCAATCTGTGGCTGGGAATGTACCATAGGTGAATAGCAAGCACTAGTGAGTTTCCCATTCCTTGACTAGGCCTTATGTAGTGTGAAAGCACAACCTCACCTATCTAATGACTTTCGAATGACTTAATGACGTCACTCTGTTACACTTACTCCTGGAATAACCTGGTACGGCATGCCAAAACCTCAAGCACCTGAGTGGAAACATTTCCTGAGATGAAGTACATAATATTGAAGACTCAGTTATCGGCAAAACTGTTCTGATATCAGAACTGGTCCACATGTTAACCCCGTCCATGCTACCCAACTTACAACTAGATGACACTTACAATTGACAAATACAAATGTACATAAGATCAATCAAAATATTACGTATATGTATTACGCATACACACCATACTACCCCATATATGTTTAACTCGATTGCCTGTGACGATGTCCCAGTCACCCAAATGTTACATGGCATACAGTCCAAATCCTTCCTTTTCAGTGCAGGAAAAAGACACTGTGCCATCATACTTGATGCTAACAGGACAAGCAAATACCATTTACCTACATAATTCTTACATTTGGCGCTTCGGATATGTCCCTTGGGCTGATACAGCCTATGTCAAAATTTTAATGAGGAACGTGTGCAATATGGACAATAGTAATTCCATATGTATATTAGGTTAGACAGGGACAGGCTAGCTTATGGACAGTAAAGAGTTTGGACTGCGGAATAGGGTATTGACTACTAGGAAGAAGTTATGGGCAAAAAGATACAAATATAAATTTGGCACTCTATAGTATCAGGTATCTTGTTACTCATCCACTTAATATGTGGGCATGAGATGTTGATATGTTGACCTAGAACCTGAATGACACTGCAAAAGTACACATCCATGACGTAGATTGAAGAAGGGCTAGAGAAGGCACCACCAGGATCGGCCACAAGACAGCAGTGCACGTGCGGCCACCCATGAAGGGTCTGCCCCATCTCCAAGTGGCGACTTCCCCCAAGTGAGTTGTGAGGATACATTGGAGGTGCTCCCAGACCCCCTTAGAAGAGTAAAACTTACTGGAGACCAGTACATGCAGGGTAAAGGAGAGGAAGGGGTTAGGCCCCAGGGCTCACTGTGGTATCTGGACCTGCATTAGGGTCCAAAGAGGGGTCAATATTAGAGGGATAAAGTGGCAAAGCAGGTTGAGAGGAGGGAGGTTCAGTAGCTACGGCAGGTGCTTGTCATGATTTTACCATTGTGCGCATGAGGCAGCTGAGAAAGTAGTCGCATTTCTTCCATACCATTACCCTAAAAATGACGGCCACCACTACCAAGATTAAGAATATGATAAAAAGGCTGAATGAGAGCCTAGTACCATGATGTGTCAAGTTGAAAGTAGAGGAAGGGAGGGGTATTTTCTGTAAATTTGTTTGGACCATAGGGTTTTGGCTGTCAAGTGTGGCTGACTTAGGAGCGAGACAGCATGTTCTGGAGGAATAATTGCAGTTATATTCAGAATATCAAATGTCAACATTTGCATGGCCTTGACTGAAACATGTCCAACACAGTCAATGAGTCTTGTTAGAGTGACTTCAAGAAAAGACTCAAGTTTAAATACCCTTCCACGATTGTACAACCACCCTTGTGACCGTAAATCTTATGGAGTTTGATCAGAACTCACCCCTCTCCATAAGGAGTTCAAAAATGCAGCAGGCACAGAAAACACAGTTAATGGGTTCATTACTTTACTTATTATATCACTTGAGTCATAACCCCAACATGTTTTTGAGATCAATGAGTAGAATTCTGGTACCTCTTATTATACATGTATTGCAAGGGAGGAGATCTTCACGTTTCAGCTGCTACAGGCAGGAGGGGCCACTTGGCTGGACGCTAGATGTCCCATTCCCAATTTAAACAATTGTAATAATTTTATAAAAATATACAAAAAAGATATTATTTTACTCCATAATTACATTTTGCTTCATGATTAGACAGTCCAAATCTTAAAATTACCATGTTCAGTTCAGGCAGCGATCACACTACCAGTACTAAGTCTATGAAGAAAAAACATTCCGTTCCTTGCCTCTATCCTATATTGACTACAAACTCTCATCCTTAACTTTTACCAACAGACCATAAAGGGCTACATGTACCCAAGCGTTTGTTTTATTCTACCCACCAACCCAAAAACAATGACATAAATGGTGTACTCTTTAATGCATGTATGATCGTGCTGGTCATTATTTTATCGACCATCCAACCCCAAAAAGATGATAACACTGGAACCCTTTACTAATCAATTTACTTTAACATATCTATTAATTTTCAAAATATCTAATGACAGGTATATTATTTTTGTACCAAATTCTCCCCATACTTTAGGGGTACCATAACTTTTGTCAGCTAAATTACCTACCTAAAACAGTCATAATATTCCTATAGTCTGATCCGGGTATTCACCCCTACCCCTAAGTACTCCTTTACTGTAGCAGTAACATAACCTTATGCTTTTATGCCTTTTTCGAGATCAATATCTGCATATTCAGTAGCCACATTAAGTCAATTCTAGTACTTAAAATGATATTAACAAGTAAGAATACACATTTTATCTCACGAAGCTTCAATTATTAACTTTAGTTTATATTTCCATCCATGTCATTGAGACATCGTCGTCATGACACTCACAAGTAAAATTCCATTTCCAACAAAGATCCACTTTGCATTTCAGTAAATTTACATTAAAATATTCTTAAAATTGCTATATTGGAACCCTTTCTATACAATATACATTAACCATTGACAGCCCTTCAATTACAACCTTACAAGGCAACACTCACCTTCCTTGAATACAGGCCAATATTCTTTGCCATTCACATCACAGCTTAGCCCATGTAATAACGTCTGGTGCAGCCCCCCCCCCTCTTTTTATGAAACCTAGTTTCAGTCCAAAGTTTACCCAAGTAAGGAATTGTTCTTGCTGATTCCTGCCTGGCATTCACTGGCCACTCTGTCTTATCTTCTTCAGTGATAGCCATTTAGTTCGTGTATCCTTTCCCGGGCAGCCCTTGCATACTGCCTTCCGATGTCAATGAGAGTATTACTAAGTCTAAAGAAATGATTTCTTCATAGAGTGTATTTCTACTAGACGCCAAACCATGTACACGTCTTCTTTGTATTGTTTCAAGAAAAATGAAATGTTCTGGATGGCTTGGATTAAATCACCATTGGCACCTTTCCATGTCTCATCTGACCAGTATGACTCAGCAAAGTCATGCAGCAGCTTGGGAAAGCTTGCTTCATCCGGTCTGAACTTGAATGATTGTTCTTTAATTACAATCCGAAAAACAACAAAGGGACTCAGCCTGGATGATTGATGTTTAAGGTTAGCCATAATGAAACCCCCGAGTCATATTGTAGTTGGTTGAATACTACCCTTTTTTATCTAATAATAGTTCTCTCATCAGCTAAGAGATGAAGCAACAATGAAAAGAAAATCCCACCTGAAAACAACTACCACTGCACTGAATAATCTGTCAGATGGCCTGTTGCTCCCTTCATAAGGTGGGCTCTGTGTGGTCTGTGAATAGTTGTCCTTTACATGGTGAACAGCATTCCCTCACCAATGCCCTGATAAATCTTATAAATATGAGCCAGCATAGGCAGAGTTATAATCTCAGCACCACCTTTAATTTTGTCCAACCAGAAGACAGCCCCACACTTAGCTTTACAGCAGTAGTACCTCAATGGCTATTGATGGAGTGTTCCATGGTGTTAGCGTGTCACATAGTCAGTGAGATTTAAGGCTGTGAGGTGTACAAATTTGCACACATAATAAAGGCATCCCATAGATAAATCCTGGCAAGCTCGCCAATGTAAAGTGTTCACCTTTACTCAGGCTTGTTTGCATCTAACGCGCTGACTTGCATGACTTCAGAAGATCACTGTTCTGTTTTAAGTTCAATTTTCTGCAAGATACTAAGTTCCACAGGCAAGCAGGACAGGGACACTGAACACACCCATCCATGGCCAAGATACAGAGAAATGCCACTTATTTCTGAAGTACATTGTATACATACCTTGTCTGACATAGCTTCACAGTTACCATTTGCACAAGCAATAAATAACACCATTAGTTTTGATCACTAACTAAGAAATAAACAAGAACATCAAACTAACACATTAGATTTTATGTTCCTGCAGGCTCTGTTTAGACAATATGTTGATATTAACATCATTACCACTCCACTTGTTTGGTTTCTATCAGATTGGCACTGAGATTACAGATAAAGTTGTTAAATGTTTACGAATGAGTATTTCTATCTGATATTACTTGGTAATAAATGCTTTCATGCTTACAACAACACATTCATGTAGTGTTTATCAAAATACCTTAATGTGACTTAAGAAGTAACAAGGATGAGCCAGCCACCTGACACATAGGTATATAATTTCTCGTCGGAACATACTCTAATGATCACTGTATATTTGGATTATCTTTGGTAAATACACAAGTTGTTGAATAATTTATCCAAAGCTTGCCACAAACTAATTAGTGCTAACCCTTTCTTAAGATAACAAAATGCAGAACGAGTCTCCAAGACTCCTCACTGTGTGTTACTTAATGTCTATTTAATGACTTACAATATTTTGACTGACTAAGTTAAACACTGCACATATCCTAGTGTCACCCATCCATCAATGAGAACAAATTGGCTTCAAAAGTCGTATGAAGTTTGTACTGTGCTTAACCCTTTGTTGTCCACATTAGAAATACAGAAAAAGTCACTGCAGGACTTGATACTAAGAAGTTACCCAAAATTTACTGCAGTACTTTACAATCTGATTGTGGGAACTTATAAACATGCCTGTCTTTGGGCACCTTGCTGCTGCACTGCTTCCGTTTGTTTGCAACTTCATCTTCTTACTAAACTCAACATATAGAAATATAAGAAGTGCAAACCACAATATATTGCCAACCATATACTACCCCAGATACAGGCTTTTTTCAATGGTGTATGGTTCAAAGTGCGAGATAAAACGTAATACTTAATGGGTAGGTTGTCTCCTGGGGTGCATGGTTTTTAATGCCATAAAATCCATTTCAGTTACTATATCGGCCAAAATCAATAAACCTCATCATTCCCATGTCCGTCTAGGTAGTGCCACCATACCAGAGGATGACACGCATACCCATCATAAAATATGCACTGGCGCACTAAGACACACATCTCATAACAAAAAATTAGATGAACTTGGTTGCCAAACACTAGCCAGTAGATGCAAATATTTCAAATTAATCTTTTTCTATAAAATACATTTTAACTTAAATCCTTCCTATCTATCCAACCTTACAGCTCATGTCTATCATGCCCAGTTACAATTAGGATTCTCTACACCAAATTTCGATCTCCATAAAGTAAACATTATTCAACAGCCCACCTGTGCCTGCTCCCACCCAACTGATGATTTTAAACACTTTTGTCTCTACTGCCCTAAATATGTCCAGGAAAGTAAGACGCTTCTGTTTACTATCACTCCTTTGGTAGCCCCTGGTGTTAATTCAAACCTTATCATGCATGCTGCCAGTGAAAGACTGAGTGGTATCTTATTTGGGAGAAAAGAGCTTTGAGAAGAATGCAATACAGCATTTTTTTTACTTTGTCTCCAGAACAGTCACTCAGATTAAGCTGAACTTGAGGGTTATGTTCCTTGTGGTAACGTCAAACAAAGTTATACACTAGGTGTCACTGCTGCAGATTCCTGAATTTTAACAACTTTTCAATTCAGGTACTTATGGGTCAATGCACCTTTCTTATTGATTACTATGTACGTGAATGGGCATTCAAATGCTCATGCACATTTTCGACTTCTCCTCCAAAACCGTCATCCAGATTAACTTCGAAGTTGGTGGGAATGTACCTTGGGTGGGTTTCTACCAGGTTTGTTCAAATAGCCACACTCCAGTGATTTTCGGATTTTTAATGGATATTGATGTTATCTAATATTGGATAAATCTTACACAAATTCTTCTCCAGAACAGCTCACCCAATTGCTTTGATATTACATAAGAACACTACTAGGGACTCCTAGTTCTTAATTCGTTCACCGGGTGGTGCTGCATTTTTTTCATTTTTTTTTTTAATGAATTTTTGTGTGTTCTCGTTTAATTGTAACTTCTTGTCCAGAACTGTTCCTCAGATTAAGCTGAAACTTTTACCCTTTTGAAAGGGTCAAGCAAAGATGTTCACCAGGTAGCACTGCCTTTGGTTCCTGATTTTTAACGAATTATTTTTTTTTTTCAATTCAGGTACTAATCGGTAAATGGACCTTTTCTATTGCTTACTATGCAAGTCAATGGGTATTCTAATGCATTCTAATGGCAATACACGTTTTGAACTTTCTGAAGAAACTGTATGTCAAATTAACTACAAACTCGGTGGCAATGTACATTAGGTGGGTCTCTGCCAAGTTTGTTTAAATGGTCATGCTCCAGTGATTTTATGGATTTTTTGATGATTTTGTTCAACAATTTTTTAAAAGTTTTTATAAGGAAGATTCAAATAGGAATTTCTTGTAATGGCTATAACTTGAATAATTTTAGACAGAAATGTGCCAAACTTGGTGGGATGTACCTTTCATAAGCTTCTGCCTATTTTTTGCATATAGGCATGCTCCAGTGATTTTGGGACCTTGAACTCATTCCCAAGGTCACAGGACAGCTCACACTACATTTACTGTTCACTTGATAACTTGAAACCTGTTTTGAGTTAGGACCTTGATGTTGCATATGTTTCAGTAAAAAAGGTTATGCCAAGACAGTACATAAGTGACGTTGGCTTCATTTCTGGGATCACAGTACAACATACATGAATTTCCTCTTCACTATAATTAAGAACTACTTGAACTGGGATCCTAATATTGTACATGTTATGCACATGTTAGTGTTCTTCTATGAAGGTCAGACTTACTCAGTACATGGGTGACCTTGATCCTATCGAAAGTTCACCGAGCTGTGATGAATGTCGAGGTCTGCTGAGCATGGGCTGTTCATACAGCCCTCGTATTTTCATGCCAAAAACTGCATTTGATTATGAATCAAGAAACATTATGGCGACTTACTATCATCATTGACTGTATAATATGTATGTTAAAATAAAGAAGAAAAAATAGAACAAATCAAAATGTTCATTTTGTAAAAATACACAGTCCATTACGGAGTTTTTTGACAGGTATGCTCTATAAATATATTCTGGCGTTTTATGTGTATATTTCTAATCATTTTCCCATGTGGTTATGACAAAACTTTGTCTTTACATTCAACTTGTTAATTCCACGAAACCCTGCAGTCAGAAGCTGTGACAATGAAGAAAAAATCTGAAATGCAATTTATTTTTTCTTATTATAATCAAATATAAACCTGTGTAGAAAAATAAAAATTCCTCGGACATCTATTGACATAGTACCAAATCATGGTGAAAGCCAAAATATACTGTCTTCACAAGCATAAAATTATGTACAGGGATTGTGATACAAACTTTCCTTGAACCTTGCTGAGAAGATATCATATGCAATAGGGCTAAGGACTCCTGCTTTAAAGTAGCAACAGATTCTTCTACTGCTTTGAATGCCTTATCAATGATCTTTTTTGAAATAAAAGAAGATATTTTATGACCGACTACTGTGATACTTCCCGTAGACAATCAATTAGCTACTCTTGTCCTTGAACCTTGCTGAGAAGATATCATATGCAATAGGGCTAAGGACTCCTGCTTTAAAGTAGCAACAGATTCTTCTACTGCTTTGAATGTCTTATCAATGATCTTTTTTGAAACAAAAGAAGATATTTTATGACCGACTACTGTGATACTTCCCACAGACAATCAATGACCTATTCTTGTCATGTGAGTAAACTCAGTCATCAGAAATGATCTACAAGCAACCCTTTCTACTAATCAGATTAGGAAGTCACAGGAAACATTGAAGTGGCATTTTTACCCCTTCCCTCCCTGGCTGTTGTCCCAAATCATGGGTATTACTTTGAATCCCAGTACAAATGATCGTTTAAGAAAAGTGCAACTTAATAGTAACTTAACTTAAATCTAAGCAAGGTTAAGTATATAATTTTTAATATATATATATATATATGGACATAATCGGCATATTGGTAGAAGAAAGGACACTGATCATTCGCTAAATGTTTAAAAACATTAGCTAATATAGAAATGTCCATCCCATACATTTTTCCGTTATTTAGGAACTAAAACCAGCAGCAAAATTTTTAGAACGGCTTGGTTCATTTTCTTAGATAATGTACTTCAAAGTATGATTTCCTTATACTGCTTTGTTTATTTGTTATGACTGTGTAAAGTTGAGAAAACGCCCTTGTCACAAGGAAGGTGAGGTAATTGAACCAACATAGCAATTAAAAAAGAACCAAGGCTTAAACGGAAAACGCATAGGTAGCCTTTAAAGTTTAGACATGTAGAGTTGAAATACTTTTAGTTTGAACACAATCGGCCGATAACTTTTCTAACAGTAAACAAAACAATTTGTGGTAAATCTCCGTACTATCTGCTTCAAAAATGGCTCAAAAAGACCAAGCTACTGGGTCCAATGCTTTGAAGACAATAACTCTCTATCAATTGCTATGGTCGAGATATACCTCTCATTTAAGCATGAACCGAGAAGGGGTGTGATGCATGTTCTCCATCCTACATATACCTTAGGGGCCGTTCAACATTTTTACATTAATGCACAGATTACGCACGGGTGTCAGGAATAAGGATCAAAGTACACCTCTACCACTGCTTAAATGTTGATCAAGTTCTAGGCAAAATTTAACATTTTGATACTATTCTTTTAGGGGAGGGAGGGGGTATAAAAAATAACACTCGATGTACACTTGTGGAAATGTTGACAATTTGAATGGCCCCTCACTTCTTATGAAACACATGTCATATTTAGTGGTACCTCATAGATCCTTCAGCTATCAAGGGGAATGTAAGCCTTTACTACTCCCTAGGGCAAGACACATCATATGTTTGGTTTAAATATATTTTCATTTCAAAAAGAAAAAGTAACTAGAAAACAGAGCAGAGCCCTATATGAATTCCTCTTGCACATAAACAAGTGGAGGGAAAAGACTAGATAACAACATCGAGACGAAGCAATGTTAAGATAAATGTCACTTTACGAAGATGGATTGAGTGGCGATGTCACATAAATTTGAGAAAATTTAACAGGGTAAGATGATTCAGATAGGAAAAGGAGGTTGAAGTACATCCTCTTTTACCAGTTATACATGTATTGCTAGCAGATAGATAAGCATTTTAGCTGGGTATGTTGCATGTGGGAGGACTTGTGTGACTGCTCCCAGTCTGCCAGTTTTTTTTATTTAGTTATGTACGGCGTCAAAGAAATTTCTTTTTTTTTGTGTGGTGAGGTGTATTTTAGGAAAGTATTTTTTTAAATCTCAATTTAAATCAATTGGGTAAAAAGAGTGACAGATGTGCTTAACCGCTATAGGCCAGATCAAGGTAATCACATGTCTATCTTGCACTATTGCTCAACACTGTTATGGGCACACATGCTGACACATGAACAGCCCATACTTTTCATTTGCAATAAAAATAATTTCTGTATACGTTTTCAGATTCAAGTCATATGGAAGAGTTCATGGGACAAAAAGTGGGGTGATTACCATCTTTAAGGGGGATTTTTTTTCTGAATGGCCAGTACCTGCACTGTGCAAAATTTATGCTTGGTGGCCATATTACAGAAGTAGATTTGTGACTCAAATTGTGTTACCATGGGAACTAAGTGGTTGATTCATGATTTGCAATAACATGTTTCGGCCCTACTTCGTGCACTATATTTTAGTTTTAGATGTATCAGAGTGTGCAAATATGTGCTTCTTCATGATGGCTCTTCATCACGTAGAACATTGAAGGTCCAGGTAATATCTAGGCCTATAGTACATCAATTATGCCATATATAGCGTTGTTTGAACAAATGCCATGAGAAAAGAACACCAAAACCAATGGAGGTTTTGCAAGAAACAGGGCGTATGTAGCGGCATCACTTTGATTATTCTTCCTTATTGTCTTACATCGTTGGAAATCTTACAGTCTGGTCTTTCCGGGAAGTAAATTTTCCTATTAGCTAAATAACAACTGTTTCAAGATGTCCCTTTGAAAACTGCTATATCCAATACAAAAAATCCAACCCCTTTGGTCTGAAAATCCAGAAACCGTCTGACATTTGCATTGCAAATGGTGACGTAGAATGTGCCATCGGATCAATCATCTAATGACATAGCTGTGTCTGCGTGAAGTATGTGGCACTGCCTCGGCTTCCCACCACAAAAATGGGGGGTACCCGCTTTGAGCTAGACCACTACAGCGTGGAAATTGGCATTAAAAAATTAATAATAAAAAAATAAATAAATAAAAAAACACACACGCAAAAATTGAGGTGTCTACTTTAAAGGATTGTCGTGGAATTACCGTTAGAACCTGTTCTAATGTAAAAGTGATGCATGGAGCGGAAGCCCGCAGATTCTTTTGCTAACTAGAGTCCAGTTGCGTTCCATGATCTTCCAAGTGCATTGGGCAGTTATTTTCCTTATGTGTAACCTCATCCAGGATATGTTTCAATTGAGTCAATTTCAGATATTTGAACTGGTATCACTGCATTATTATAATCAGAAAATGGGGATGTGCCCTCCAAGCCACCTTTTATTGAGGCACCCCTTTGTTACGACAATTTTTCACAAACACAGTGCGGTTTTTTGGAATTCTTAACCGAAATAACGAAGAACTCGGCAAAAGATGGTGTCAGAAGGGGCTGTCTCATGAAAATTATGACCTTCATTCAGTGATAATGACAAAATTTTGGGCCATCTGAGGCAAACTCTCCCTCTTTTTCGGAAAATTCAGCTGATTAAGTAGTGGTCTGAATGCGTTTAGTTACGCAAATAAAATACATGCATCCAAATAAAAGGACACTTTTTAGTTTTGGTATGTTACAAATAAAAAAGCATTATTACTTGTCACAACTTTATGGTATATATATCGACCCTTAGCACTCTGGCAAATATTGCAATTCTCTAACCCCCCCTTAAGTCGGAGCAGTTTCAAATGAGAGCGTGTATTGTCATACATGGGAAATTCAAACCGCTCCATTTGTTTAAATTACTGCTCTTCATGCAAAGTGTTCAACATGAAAGTTGTATGCAATTGCAAATTCTTTAATTCAATTTAAATTGAGGCAATTCCATATGATGAATTTGATTGTGTTTGTAATGCAATTGATAACGATCGGAGTGTAAGACCGTGCCGGGGAGCAAATTCCCTAAATTTTTTTGGTGGGAATGTGCCCTCCAATCCACCTTTTATTAAGGCGCCCCTTTGTTACAATTTTTCACAAACACGGTGCGTTTTTTTTTGAATTTTCAACCGATTTTATGAAAAACTTGGCAAAAGGTGGTGTCAGAAGGGGCTGTCACATGAAAATTATGACCTTCATTCAGTGATATTGACAAAATTTTGGGCCATCTGAGGCAAACTCTCCCTCTATTTCGGAAAAATTGACTGAAAAAATGGACTTTAGAACGGCATATACCTGTCATGGTCACTATGAAAGGCAGTATGCAACACCAGAAGCCCGGAATGTCTATCGCACAGATCTGGAAAAGTTTCAAAAAATATGGATTTTCAATACAGGTTGTTCCAGGGCTGGAAAAGTCTTGGATTTTTGTTCATGCGTGTTGAAAAATTTGGATAATTTTTTGCTTAAATAATCCCGAAATTTTATTAAAAAACAGTTCAATAAAATAGACAAACTTGCATATTAAACACCCAATGTGTGTAGTACATATATAATTATTTTGGTGAGTTTTGGGGCAAACCTGCTGCGATATATGACAATATGGTGCACTACCTCTGCAGGAAAGTTTATGGATTTTTCCAAATTATTAGTAAGATATATGCATTGATGGGCATGATGATCATGAAGCATGTCTCAGTGTGTGATAATGGCCAGGATGGTCTGACGCTGCATGCTGCCAGGTATTCCTTGACAGTGTATGATTCTTGAAACAAAGAAAGTTTACTTGATATTACAGTTTACTAGATGTCCCCATAATTATGTTATCAATAATGATAAATAATACTTTATGGGGACTACTAGGTTCGATCATGAGGTCCGGTGTCATGAATCCAGTTATATAGTTGTACCCAAATATGACAGGAATTTTGGAAAAGTGGCGGGAGTATTTCGGTCCATATGTTATTGGATAACTTGTTTAGTGTAGGAAATATAGCTTTGTAAAGTTGAAAAAATGCGACTCTCTCGTGTTTTTCTTTGACAAGGTAGATTTGTCAATTTTGCAGAGCGATATTTCATAAACTAAATAATATATTCGAAAAATATGGCAAACTTTTTTGGACAATATTGTTAGAAACCAAACCCAACCATTTTTTGCAGTTTTGCCATTTGTTTTGGAAAAGAAATAAACAAACAGCATGAAACCTGGCCATTTCATTATCACTGTGTTTGTTAAACAATAAGGGCGGGACAAGTATTGATCTTTGCACCAATCTGTTGCTAATGACCATACCAACCCAAAAATGTATGCTTTAGCTGCCCTTGCATCACTAAGTAATACCATAAAGGGCTGTACAGTTGGTTTCTTCGAAAGTGGTCTCAGGTATTTCAAGATCTTAACAGCAATAAAATCAGATAATGTCGCTTTTTGTTTAATATCTTGCCATGTACTCTATAATTATCATTTTATCCCACACAAACTACATATTATTAGGTAGACCCCTTGATTAATTAGAAAATCATTGGCAGATCTTTTGCCATTCAGTAATCAATTTTTTAATTACATTTTACATTGTCATTAAATTGACCATATTTTTGGTATACACGAACAGTAGCTCGAAACATTTCTATATGAGCATTTAGTTTTGATCAGAATTGATAAAGCATTTTATTGGCTACCAGGCATATCTCAATTTCCCCCTTGATTGTTTAGTTTAAATTTTATTGCTTTCTAAATGTCTTTCATTTTTTTTTTATAAATTTTCGTTAAAATTTCAATCAGTCATAATATCAAACTGAGCTCTTTAAAAAAATCTGAGATATGGTTTTGTAGACATTGATACTAGCTCAATGTTTTTTTTATTTTAGCTAAAATTTGTGATTTTTAATTTAAATTTAACAAATATAATTCAATTAGTTGAATCTGGAATTCAATATAAAATTTGAACTTATACAGCTGTTTCCTTTCAGAAGATATAACATTCTTGCTACTCTTGCATGCAAAATCAATGTAATAACTACATATTTGGAAATGAAGGTTTCAAAATGATCAGCAAGAGACGGCACTGTTTTAGCAAGCCACCTTACTTAGCAGAGTTATATTAAGAGGCTCAATCTACTTTATAAATTATGATGAGTACTTATTGTTAAAATCTTGAAAGTTAAATATGATGAACAATATATATTACGGATATTGGATAGAATGTATTGTATCATTATTAACAATTGAACATTGAATATGATGCATGGTACAGTGTCCAAAGTTTTTTGTCTATTTTGCATATCCAGCAAAAACATATATTGATTTTTTTTTACCAAAAGAACTTAATCTGTTGTTCTTAAAGGAGATGCAAAGTTAGCTTTTTGATTTGCATCAATAATGTGGAAGAAATTTTATTAAACCAAAATTGGTAACGTCAGCATTAGACTGTCTGAAGCTACAACTGGATTACAATTTTGCAGGAGCAGTGCCCATTAAAAGAATATTTGGAAATACTGCATGGTTTGTAAAGTTAGCCTTCAGTGACAGGGATTGTGGTGACATACGAGATATTATAATTTTGCCCTGCTTCTCAGAGGAGGGGCATAATCGTTTTTCTTTCGTCCGTACGTCCGCACTCCTTATCCAGGCTATACCTCGATTGTTATTTGACTTTTTTGTGCATGAAATCTAGTATGCACTTGTATCTTGACTAAAGAATATGTCATGCAACAAGCTAGATCAATAGATCAAGTACCTGGGTCACAATGACCGTCCATTATTAATGCCTTCCGGGCTGTAATTCTTTAAGCTTTTAAGTCAGTGTCATTAGACTTCACACACACACACACACACACACACACACACACACACACACACACGTATCATAACCCAAGGGTATGTCATGAAACAAAATTAGGTAATAGGTAAAGTATCTGGGTCACAGCGACGTGTCCATGCAAAGTTTACGTGCAGGCAATAATAAATATTTTCTTTTATATTTGACTTACATTAATGGAACTTTGTGGGCATCTGTATCTTTACCTAAAAGGTGTCATGTACAAAATAAGGATACTAGGTCAAATACCTGGGTCTCAGCGACCTATCCATTCGACGTTTGTGTGCAGGCAATAATCAATTCTTTTGATATTTGACTAACATTCATGGAACTTTGTGTGCACCTATATCTTTACCTAAAATGTGTCATGTACCAAGGTAAGTTACTAGGTCTAACATCTGGGTCACAGTGGCCTATCCATGTAAAATCCTGCCCAGGCTGTAATTCCTCATATATTTGACTTAGTTTCATCATAAATTCTATATGAACGTGTAACATAAGCCAAAGGTGTCTCATGCTACAAACTAGGTCACCAGGTCATTTGTCTAGTCGCAGTGACCTTTATACAACCATTTTGTCCGGTCTGCAATTCTTCAAGCTTTCAATTCAGTTTCATGAAACTTCACACACGTACACACGCATACACATACACTATGTATCATAACCCAAGGGTGTATAATAAAACAAGGCTAGGTCACTAAGTTATGTTTCTGGGTCACAGTGACCTATCCATTAAAAGTTTGTGTGCCAGCCAAAATAAATTCTTTTGATATTTGATTTAGTTTCATGAAACTTTGGTTTAAACATATTTCATTAAAGCAATTAGGAAACAGAGCGGTGCCCTATATCAATCCTTCTTGCAAACTTTGCTGGCATCTGTACCTTGATCTAGGAGTGTGTCATGAACCGAACCAGGCTACCAGGTCAAGTATCTGGGTCACACTTACCTTTATGTAAAATCATGTCCAGGCTGTAATTCCTTTAATATTTCACATAGTTTCAACATCGTCATTTAAACTTGTATATTGACCCAAGCCCTAAGAGTGTATGATGTTACAGAACTAAGTCAATAGGTCAAGTGTCTGCGTCATAGTGACCTTTCTATGTAGAATTGTGTTTTGGCTGTAAATTTTTAAGCTTTTAATTCAGTTTCATGATATTTTACACACATACACATATTTCATAACAGAACGTTGTGTCATGAAGCAAAACATGGTCACTAGGTAAATATCTGGGTCATAGTTACCTATGTAAAATTCTGTAATGGTTATAATTCCATTAATATTTGCCAGTTTTATCAGACATAATATACACTCGCATCTTGACTCGAGGGTGTGTCATGCTACAAAACTAGGTCACTAGGTCAAGTATCTGGGTCACAGTGATGTGTCTGTAAATTCCAGTTCGAGCTATAACTCTCTTGTTCTTTAATTTACAGTCACAAAACATGACACACATATATATCTGGACACAGGGGTGTGTTATGCGACAAAAATAGTACGCTGGGTCAAATATCTGGATCACAGTGATATATCCATCGTATTGTTGTCGGGAATATGGCTTCTATACTCAGCCAAATCAAGGTCACTCACAAACAGATGGTTCCAAATGTATTGGACTTTCGAGGCAAAATCTTGCAGAATTAGAATTCACTTAAGGGTCAATTATTAAGAATATGTTTGGTGTCAATAAGGGAGCCAATTACTCTGACTAACTCCGTTTACTTGATGTATACTTCCTTATACGTGGCTGTGAGGTCAATTGCGATGACAATCTGCATCTTTGGTTGCTAGGCAACACATCTCTGCATCAGGGCACATTAGTACTGTATGTTACTTAACAGTCTGAACACATAACTTTTTCTCTCCAACAAATGAGAATTTCCAAACATTTAAAGCTTCATATCTGTTCGCACAATGAATAAATGAGATCTCTATCTTTCAAAAGCTCTTATTTTTGCATAGGGAATAGGGGCCAGAACAGGTTTGCAGATAACATGACAGCTTCCTATTTAAGCGAATTCTTTGGTTTGTAGTCTTTTTGTGTTTTGTTTTGTTTTGTTTTGTTTTGTTTTGCCCTTCATGTGCAGGCCTAAAAGCATTTGTTTTGCCTCCGGGTCTTTTCTACTTTAATTTTTTCTCTGGCCAATCTCCTGTCAGTGTTCCGGCAGTCTTAAAGACCGCCAATTCTCCGGCTCCGAATCGCTTTATACACTACCCTTGGGCAAACAAACATCACCATTGTGCTATAGTACTTATATAGGGTTAAGATAAAATTTCTACAGGGGGACCTGAATATACTGACTCAATCGCGTAAAAATTTGTGTATATAAGAATCACTCATGAGTGAAAAAAAATCCAAAAGTCACATATTATCAAGACATATGTGTTGTACTGTACGATGCCCAAACAAACTTCTTTTGCTTTAGCTTTAATCACACCAGAAACGAAAAGTACTTTGCATTGAAATGTACTGCAACTGGTCATTTTTTGTTCAAAACGACGCGGCTTTTACCCCTCGAGTAGGCTATTTTTCAAAAGACGATCAGTTGATACTTAGTTCATGGTAGATTTACACAGCCAGGAGCATTTTCTATCTGCACCAAAAAGATATAGAATCAGCTGCAATTAATTTTAGATATTAGGCCTAAAATCCCGATCCTAATATTTAAATTTTGTCCAATCCTGACCCAATGAGTGAAAGGCTGATGCACGCTTTCGTATTAATGTTCTGTATAAAGAGCACCTATGTACATGTACATAAAAGCCAGAAAAACTGGGTGCACTGGCGAGCTTTAGTGACTGCGTTCTGTGTATTTGAATGTGCCTATATACATTGGTACAAATAATTTGAAATAACAATGAATGAACTAGTTTAATAACATAAATAAACAACTTTTAATGTTTACCGTAGACAGTACAATCATAGAGGACTTGCAACTCCCATTTTTCGACCTGGGGTGTCAAAGAATCGAACAACCTGTATTTTCACTGGAATTCAGTTCCAGATGAAAGTATTTATAAATCAAAACGTCAGTCACATTTGTCTCAAATAAGGATTTATTTTACACACCCCCATTATGTACTTTCACTTTTTCATAATGAACGGCTGATTCAAGTAATGATAAAACAGCGGTGCTGGTATTCATGCAGCTACTTTTCAGTTCAATATGAATCTTACCAGATATCGCCTATCGGCTGATCAATCTACCATGCCTCAGTTATACAAGTAATTAAATACAGGTACTATACAATCACGTATTTTACGGCAACAGGCGTGGTGGATTGACATATAAGCCTCGAATATGCCTATTTCATGGACCAAAAGGTAAAGATCAGGTGGCAGTTCCCTTTTGAAGCCAACTGGTGGGGGTGGGGTGGTGAGTGTGCGGGTGAGAGCGGGCGGGAGGTGTGACGTCAAATGCCGTTAAGCGTGAGAGGGGACATGGCCCCTTATGGGAAGCGATTAGATCAAGCAACACAACATGATACTTAAAACTAGTATTGAGAACCATGTAATATACTAATCAGTGTATAAATATACATACACAGTGGATAAAAGCTGTCCTTATGAGGTATGAGGAATTTATAGCATGGCCAGAAGTTGCTCTTGTGAAGTACAATATATACATCACAAGCAAGAATACATCACAAGTCAAATTCTCTCTCTCTCTCTCTCTCTCTCTCTCTCTCTCTCTCTCTCTCTCTTTCTCTCTCTGTCTAATGTATAAATAATAGTAATATGTCTGCATATATCTATACCAATCTTGATAAGTTCTAATTGTCGATTACTGCGGGTTGACCAGTAACTGTTTAATAACGAGTGAATTTTTCTCATAAAAATGGTAACAGGGAAAATTTAAACATTTGAAAAGCAACCAAATTTTTGGAGCATATAAAGAGGTATGGAGTGATGTTCTTTTACTTTTTAATAATAATAGGATAAAAAAAAAAACCACAGTGTTTTTTCCATCGAAGTAGCATGTAGATTTACATAAACACTTTGATAAATTATCTGAACATTGATAAAGCGGATGTGTACAGTTGATTTTTTCATATCCTTTATTTTGATTGGAACATGACTTTTGAGTTGAATACTTTGGTTATGGGAGCATGAAATTCTTTGTCTACTTTGGACAGCTGAAATTTACCTTACATTTTCTTTCAATGAATGTGGATATCTTGGAAGGTGGGAGGGTAGAGGATTCCGCAAAACTGGTTTTACTAATTACCAATTCGTCGATATCCGGATATTCCCATTTATTTGAATAACAAAGCTGTTTGTCATGTGGGTTTTTTATGGTAAACGCAGGCATTTGGGGGTATGAAAGAAGTACAGGTATTGTTTTGTTTTAGATATAGACCTTTCTAAGCAGAGACGTTTCCACTTGTTTAGATCGCATGATTTAAAAAAAACGGCTCATAATAACCAAATTTTATCACATACGTACACACGTATACACATGCATACACCCAGTTATTACGAAAAAAATCTTTAAGATAGTGATTTCAGTGTAAGCTGTTCTCACAAAGGGCCCTGCGTTTACAGATTGTACACAATATAAGCATACAAACACATATCTGTAATGTTACATACAACCATGTTATACAAATCTACATAGAGTTATTATAAAATAAGTATGCAGAGTGGTACAAACTAAGCCATATATGTCGTAAGGCAGAAATATTTGTAAGGAACTACTTATTTAACCTTATATGGCTGAACGGGTTGAAAATTGCACTATATATTAATTTTGTTCTGGGAAACCACAAATGACCACCTCCTCATTCATATGATGTACAATGCAGCAACTCTAAGAGGAATTTATGGTGACAATGAATATATATCAGTTCCACATGGTAATGAAAAAGCACCAATGCCATATTACAAATATAGATCAAAATGCATGCTTTGTAACATTCTCTACAGTTAATCCCCTTAACTTCGTTGGAATACTCACTGCCGCCAGCGAGGCGTTATTTATTTTGTACTGAGGAAGTGAACCCCCCTGTAAAGTCATATTTGCTTGGCAGGATGTTGTCAAACCAAAGATGTGCCAGGTATCTGGGTTATGTTTGAACGTGATAGACATCCATCACTGTAAGTTGATACCCAAGTAATCAATCTAATATCTACATGACTTCTTCAATAATGGCTTTGATATTCAAAATGCCAGAACGTGCAATTCTAACACATTTTCATTTATACAAATAACCGTTAATAGTTATTTTCAAAATCTTTAGGCCTGCTTCAATATATTATTCTTTCGAATGATACCTAGTGACAGGTTGTCGTCGATTGATATTAACACAAGGTTTTATAATTCATATGTGAATTTGCTGTGCCTAAAGTGATTTTTAAAAATTAAACACTATACAAGGTACATGGCATGGTTAACTGAAACACTTGATTTTGGAGTGCCAAGATAGAAGAAGCCGCCATTTAATATAGATAAACTTCAAGCTATTTGCAATATTTGCATCACTAATTTTAATACATGCTTCTCCCTTCAAGCAGACATTTCAATATTTTGTTGTGCAATTTTCACTCATTATAAAACGATTATTATAATTAAGTTCTATCTTGGCTTGTCATAGATTCTGAGATTATTTGTCCTCAACCATACGCTAAGTAGATGTAAAGGTATTATAGGAGGTGCACAACTTGAAACCTTCAAAATAATATATTGTAACTAACTCTTTGTTTGTTTATCGCTGCTGTTGTCGGGCTAGGGAATCCAGCACCTAAAGTTTCCAAATCGATTTCAAACTTAGTATCAAAGAATATTATGTGAAGAACAATATTACTAACATGCACTTACATCAAACCTGATATTGCATTTATGTCAGAACAATATATCAAGATGAAAAAGGAGAGAAAAAGAAATAAATCCATAACTGTACAAAAAAACTGTATATCCCTTCATATATCTTAGTCCATCACAGGGTCGCTTCAAATATAAAGGTTTTTGGAAGGTGATTGATAAGACACCTTTTTTCAAAACCAATTTGCTTTTCCTGAGTATCCTATTTTCCAAAGGTAAGGTGGATTCTTAAAACATCTGACGATCTGGTTTTTGTTTCCGTTTGTACCTTTCCTTTTATACAAACGCAATCAATAATACATACAGCACTCAAAATTATGCAAAAAATATATGTTATGTATTCAATTATGTATAACGAAAAGGTCTGATCGTAATACCCATGCTTTTGGTATGGAATTACCTTGTACCTGATGATATATTCAGCACCTATACATCATATTATAATTCATTCTGTCATGTAAAAGAAAGTTAAGAAGCCATTCTTGTGTTAAGAGTCCTCCTCAATGTACTCTCAGGCTGCAGAAGATCAAATAGTCTTTTGGTGTATTGTGCTTGAAGATTTACTTGATAGGCAACAAGGAGATTGTATTGTAGCTTCTTTGCAATGGGGGAGTCCTTTGTTATGTCCAGCGGGGCTCCTGTGTCATTTGGTGACAGCTGTATTTGGTTCTGATCGGAAAAATAATTTTTATTCAAAGATAGCCTGATGCAAAGAAGCTGATGATACACAAATAAGCACTCAAACAGACATATATATATATATATATATATATATATATATATATATATATATATATATATATATTATATATATAATATATATATATATATATATATATATATATATATATATATATATTTGTTGTGTCACTTTCAATTTATATTTGTACTCATTTTATATCATATTTTCTTATAGCTTCGATTTTATGGTGGTTTTGAATCTGGCATTAATTGATCAAGATATACTGGGCGAAGATCCTGTGAAGTATGATGCTAATTTTTGACGACTTTCAAATGGAAATTTATTGATAAATTGACAACAGATGTGTTTTAAAACTAATATCAACACATTTGGAATGTCAACTCAAACCTTTTCTTTTTATCCCTGAAATGTAGAACTAGCAGAAATTATGCCTCCTACATCCGTTGCACTTGCAATTACAACTTATGGCTGGCTAAAATCTAAACACAATATTGTCCTCGTGTTTTATGTACAGCAATGGAAACGATTATTTGGTTATATATTACTCACCCATGTAAACTCAAATTTGCGGATCAAATTCCGCAGGAAATGTGTCACTGACGTTGTAATGTTACAGTAAAAGTCGGCCTCAAATTGCATTTCAGTGGGACAGATCATGTTACATGCTGACCTATAGCACCCTTGTTTTATGCGTCCCTCAAAGCCTATTTTCAGCAGACTATGCAACACCCTGTTATAATCGTGGAGCTTATGTGCATGGTGTTCCATGGTAGACTGTCAAAATATAACCAGAGATCCGGTGAAGAATATATCATTGAAGTATTGCTTTGTAAGATCTCAAGCATTATTTGCTGAGAAGATAGCTTATAGCTCAACCTATTAAGCACGATTAGGTATCTGTATCATTGATGAATTTCTTTGTAAGATCTAGGTCTTTATTTGCTAAGAATCTAACTGTTAGTTCAACCTGTTAAGCCTGAATACGTACATAATTTATTTTTTACTTTTGAGATCGACTGAACAAAGGTATCTCATGCAAACGAGCCACAACTTATGAACTATTTGACAATGTTGTTATATCGAAGAATGAAAGACCAAACAGCAATGAGTATGGAGGATTACTGATTTTTTGGGCCACGGAATTGTCACGTGTGGGGCGATGATATATATGAAAGGTATATATGTTGCTTTTAATTACCACAGTAACGTTGGCGTGATCTCCTGAAGATTGCAAAGGCTGAGGCAGAAATCTTAAATGATTGGCAAAGCGTCCTCCAAATACATTACAACATTGAAGTTTGTTGCTTCTTGATTCATGGCTAAATATGCGGGGCAGTTCGATTTTGTCGCACTGAAAATAAAAAATATATTTCAACACTAAAGTTTGTTTTATGTTGGCTCGTGGCTAAATATGCAGAGCAGTTCGATTTTGTCACTCTAAGCTTGAAAATCGATACATTGCATTGTATTACATTTAATAAAGTCAACACACAAAATATAAACACAGGCATCCATTTGTCATCCTACAAGTCCACATTTTTCATAACCCTTTGAATATTATGCCACCAGAGTGTACTTACATGGGCAAATCGAAATATCCATTCATATGTTATACAACACATATGCAATTATCAAGTGCTTTGCAAATTCTATCTTTAAAGGCTACTGTGTAGTATTGGAACCATCACGCATCAATATCGTAGTCCACAAATCAGTCCGAGCCAAAAGCCGTCCACATTTTGAACATCACCAGGTATAACAATCAAGTAATGCATTAACCAATGAATATCTAAAGAGGATAAGATTTCATAATCACAAGGTAGAGATAATGACTGTTATTACAAAAAGAAGTTGACAACAATTTTCAACAACGTTAAAGAAGCTGCACCGACAAATCCTAATAAAAAAAGAATTACCCATGATCAAAACCGTTCAGTCGTCAAACAAACAAGGCCAAAATCCAAAAGTTCAAGGGAGACATATCAACAACTTAATATTATTATATGTCAGTCAACAAATTTAAAATGCAGTATGAAGGCTCACTACATATCTTAGATCCTTGAGTTTATATGACAGTCATAGTGGCACCGTTACATTAATGGTCGGGGAACGGAGACAGACATCATTGCACAAAATTTCACAACTCAGAGACCGGCAACTCATCATATAAAGATAGATTAGCAAGTAATAATAACAGTGTCTTTGCCCACCCTATTGACAATAGGAACATATCGATAATAGTTACATCAAGTATATAACTCTTTTTCTATTGTCTGTATGCAAGAACAATCAAACCACAAGTTACTTTCACGATATCTGTAAATGAGGACCAGTTTATGTGGGGCTATACTTGAGATTATAACACATGGTAATATTGTGGGTTTAAACAGTTTTGCACTTTCTAGGCACAATGTTAACTTTTGAATCTTTTCCTTTTAAGTAAATAAATAAGGAAAGTGGCTTACATGGGAAACAGGATTCTACTTACATATTCCTGGTAAACATCCTTTGCTTTATGATATATTTTCGATGCCAGTGAACGGAACTGTCTCAAAATCCCTGGACTGATCCGAACGATAGATTGTGGATTTGTGTTACTATCACTCAGAATGGCGAGTGTGGCAGGCAGACATGTGCAGCATTGTATACTTAGAATGCTAAACAGGATCCCAATTATAGCTGAAAAATGATAAAAATCCCATATTTCCTCATTAATGAAGACTGCATACTGTCAACAAAATTGCATACTAAAATCGGTTTGTGTTTTGTCCAAACGTACAGTATTCTGTTTTGTTTTTACATCAATATTTCGTACGTTTTGGAACATAGACGTTTTACAAATTTTGTAATAGTAAGGTAAGCTCATTTAAAACATTCGTATAAATCAAAGAACTGTCCCCTAATTTAAAAAGAAAATGCTATAATTGTGCTGCATAAAACATACCCTTCTTTGCCATCATACTGTTTAATCTCTTGATAGAGCACCCAGAACTCAAGCACTTGAAACTACCTTTACCTCCGCTTTGTTGTCCTTTTATTGTTTTTAAAACAGGAAAACATGCTGTCATTTTTAAAATTAAAATTGCGACATAGAAAAAACTGTACTACGGATTTTGAAACTCACACCCACCATGCCTTTCCTTTGGTATGAATAACCTTTCACGATGACTAAGGCAAAGCATTATCGAAGGAAGACATCAGTTGGTTCCGTTTGCATAGCAACATGGGTGCGATATTATTTTCCCAGCATGGTTAAACTTAATGTTTTTAAATGACTTTGTTTCAAAATACTGGATTTCATTTTGCTCAGATGTGGCTTTTACTTTATGTTTTACTGCTATTTAACACAGAGCATCATTCACTCACAGATGAACTCATCATTACCATTTTGTTACAATTTTCCCGCTAATTTCTGTTTTCATATGTGCTATTTTTTTGGTAAAATCTGAAAGGTATGATACAAATTGACCAAATGATAATATTATGATCTTCTACTCGTGGTTCGAGATAGCTGACAAAGGAGGGCTACAGCAAATTAATTGTTCCACATGGATATATGTCTGGCACTTATTGGCAGTTTTTTGGTGGCAGAAACTCCACTGAAATCATTGTTCAGTTCAAGTTGCAAAGTTATCTGTAAATAGCTACTCAAGAAATTCAAAACCAGGAGAGGAGGTTAAAGTGGCAAACATCTGTGTACCAAAACGAGCGCTGTATGCAATGTTATTCCATGAGTTGAGGTTAATTATCACATATATATATATAAGTTTATAACAGAAATAGACAATTATGCCAAGGCCTCATTTACATATTTTGTGGGATTGAGGCCTTTAATATTATTTATGTTTTTTTTAGAGTTACTTTTTAAAACTTTTTTTTCAATTTGTGCTGTGGCCCTGCAGAAAATGAATAAGATTTCTTAATCCAAATCCATCACACTCTTTTTTTTTCCAGGTGATGTTCGACCAAAAGTCTGCTTGTGGTCTTCTTGCCTTAATACTTTATTGTGTGTATAAGGGACAGCCGCTACAGGTCTTCCAATGTCTTTAACTGACCTCACATCGTTTATCTTGTGATCACATCATCTCTGCATCTCATCTGAAGTCCTTCAGGACCATCTGCGACGATAGGCAAACTCCTTAAAACGAGCTATTTTGAATTTTTTCCAAGAGTGCTACATTCATGTGGCTTGTAAAAAGAACTTCCACTCAAGTACCACCATATCTATAGAGAATATAATGGTGAACAAGATTCCTTGGCGTGCTTGGTGTGCTTTGCGCGCGAGTGCCTAAAGCCCTAAGAGGAAAGCTGTTGATCTCTTCCAAAATTATGACACAAAAAGAGCTATGATAAGTAAATTTAGCAAAGCTGCCATAGGGAAAAAATACTTTCTTAAAATAAATACGATGCATGTATGTATCGCATAGATAATAAAGCCTGTGAAAGCAATAGTGATGCGAAGGGTTACATTTTTGGTGACGAGCGTTTAGTCTCCCTCAAAAAAGCTGCTTCTTGCACTTGCCTTGGGCTCAAGCAGATGCAAATAAAGCAGACAGTGGAATGGACTTGTGTGGTGCATGTTCACTTCTCTCTCATATGGTCAAAGAGGTCTTTACCTGCTTCTGTTTTGTGAAAAACGTTCCACAAGCAATCTTCCCATTCTGATTATCCTCTGAGATTCATATGTAGACAAAACTTCATAAATTTCAAACTGTGATAGGTACACCACACACACACACATACACACTTATTTTGTGTATCATTAAAGAAAAAAGTTCACATCTTCTTTGTTGTGGTCCATATTTGTATTCACTGACTATGTTCAGAATTTGTACAATGATGTAAATTATATCACAGTGCTTTACAAAAAGAAACAGTTGCACATGCAAAGGTCTTCATGCAAAAGTTCCACTTTAGGCTTTAGTGTGCTGTGTAACCCCTAATACGTTTGGTAAACTGAGGTATCACTTTCTAGGGAATCAGTCTGGTGACCCATTTTTTTTCTTTGGATGTGTATGATTATTGGGGTTATTTTTACTTTTTGATGTATCGAGGTACTCAATCCAGCAGGCCTGTGCCTGTATTTCAAACAGTGCTTCCTGTTCGGCGGACTTTCATGGGAGACCATACATTTCAACTTGTCCTATATGATGACATAATGACTGGTAGTAACATAGCACTGGGAAAATGTTTTCGTCCATACAAAGAAGTTGTTCCCAGGTCCATCGCTCAGATTCCGGTCTATATTCTCATGAAACCAAATTAACTTAAAGGTACTTTGTTTTCGTTTTTCTTTATTTTGAGGAGTAAACACGTTGATTGTCTCTTATATCATTAATAGAAAAAGAGTGTATTTAAACATTTGAAGGTATTGCTGCAAAGTGTGACACAGAGTATTGCTTTGTTATTGCTCTCACTTTCAGGGCAAATGTATTCAAGCATAAATATGCACTGTATGGTGCTTGTCAATTGGGAATCAGCTCTGTACCAAGCGCATTTAAATCTGAGTGTACCACTCATGCTAAATTAAACACAGAATTGGCTGCAACATGCACCGGATGCAAGCAGGTTTTGACTCTTCACGTGTGAACCAAAGGAAACTGCGGTACAATTTTCATCATAACGGCATTAAGAGTTGGAATTGCTCCCCTTCCTAACAGGGAGTTTAAAGAGGTGTTTTAGCAGAATAGACTGGATTGGATTCCCCACAAAGTTCTTTATACATACAGGATGCTGCTAGTTGCAGAAACGGTCACATATGTATACTTAAATCTCTTATTGTTATTGGTCACTGCGTACTTATTTAAACGACTTTATTCTAACATCTTAAGTTTTACGAATGGAACAGTGCAAAGTGGAAAGGAATCTTATGTGTGAATAAAAGATATGTCTTATCAAACTTTATGTGCCATGGCATGCTGACTGACCATTAAGGGAAACGTGTAGCACAAAAGATTTACGATAGAACAAAACAGATGATGGAGCGTTACAGGGGTGTCCATTATTTTAAGGAATGTGTTGGTGAAGAATCCGGTAGCCTGTTATTAAATAGCTGTAGAGCTACAAATATCTTTCTATGTTTTTTTTATTATTTTCATGTCCATGTAGTACTCAGTTAATAAATAAAAAGGTAAGCTCATAAATAACTGCATAAAGAACACTATGCATGAAACCTATATATATATATATATATTTATCAGTTTTGTTTATTGTGTGAATCTTTGATCTATACTTCCTTACAATCACGCTTTGTTGAATCGAATTGATGTAAGCAAAATCTGTAATACAAGTTACACAGCTGGGCTTCTAAGTGATCCACCTTGCACTATTATAATGGTGTGGCCAACTGTTCTAACCCTACAGGGTCAGTGACAGAATTGAACCCATCGTTTTCGCTGATATTGCTATCAGACCTGTGAAGAGGAGACCAAAGACCTAAATAGCCAAAAGCTACAGACATGTCTCAGAGGAGGAGCATGACCTTTTTTTTCACACCCCTTACCCTCCAAATAATTTTAGGTGTGAAATATTAATGTACAATCTGTCTGCCTGAAGATTTCGCTTCCAGAAAACATTCTGACTCTGAATCAGTATGAGTACTGTGAATATTACATACCTATACTCTCGATTCAGTATGATTTTAACGACGAAAAGGAGAAGTTCCATCCCATTGCAAATTGTATGAGCTGCACTTATAGTCTGTTTAGCAGACAAACAACACCAACGTTTTACATATTAAAACTTATTTCTCATGAATTATTGATATTGTTTGTTTAAAAAGAGTATGTAAAAGAACGTTGCAACTTTTCATGTGCCAGGGCAGTAATTTGGGTTATATTTTCCGTTCCTTTTCCTGCTTTACATTTGGTATTACCAGTGTTACGGTATCTGTATGTTTATATATAGCATGGCTACGGCAATGAATGCATTTTGATTCTTGAAAACAAAAAATGACAAAAATTAAAAATAATGAAAAACCAAAAAAACAAACCAAAAAGTGGTTTACGCTGAATACCATAATTCACCATGATAGCATGGGAAAAATATGCAAAATACTTAATAATTGTACACGTTTATATCACAACAAACGAAAATTATTTTTGTGCCAACCATACGGACAAAATAACGAGACAGCTTGACAGCAGAACTGTGTCGGGTATTTGTATCATGATTAAATGTGGCTGGTACCAGCCACATTTAATCATAATGCAGATACCGGACACATTTCAATTCTGTTGTCATTTTATTTGCTCTTTAACAAAAATAATTCTTACTTATTATATGCTTTATTTTTTGTAGAACAGCCATTTTTTTTTTTTTTTTTTTTTTTTTTTTTTGCAACAAAGCCGTTTGTTATATACAGAGAACTGATAATATGAAACTTTCCCAACCAGGCGCCAACGTCCGCTACATATATCCCATTATATCCTCCTTAATATGCAACACCTCCCACACTCTTGTGTATGATACACATTTTACCCCAAGCGGGAAACATAAACTTAACAGGATATAATCCGACCAATCCTTGTATAGATACCACGGTTGTGTCACTTAGATCTTATTTCAGGAAGCTGCTTTATCTTTAACACTTATGTGTTAGGTTGACCAGAAATATCAAGGCGGAATGAACTTTTACCAAGTTTAACTGCACAATACCTTTGGGATAGCCTTTGAGTAAACCTTATAAAATAATGACATATTGTAGTTTTGTTTGCATGACAACAGGAGGTGGATATTTTGTCACATTTTATGAGAGCTTAGGCAGTTATGATATGAACTGTGCCCAATGATTTTGTTTTAAATAGTATTTGTTATTTTCATAGATATTTGTTTTGATTTGCTTTTATTTAGCATATCTTTCAATTTGTCCTAAAACAGTTTCTATATGCTGATAAACCCACCTGGTGAATTGCTGAGTATACAACAAATTTATCATACATGTGAGATGGGACATACGTCAGGTTTTCTTTTTCTACTGTCAAGATGTGTACAACCTAGCTACCAAGTAAATAGATTTTTTACCCCCATTTCTCTTTTCCCAACCCAGGTCCAACACTCTTTAAACCCTGGCACTGATCAATGTGCACACACCCGCAGCCAGCTTGTTTGCACTTTTTTAACACCTTTATTATTAGAAGAGCTGCCTATGCCCTGTTTTCTTGCTCCATGGTACAGAATAGATGCAAAAGTTTACTTTCTGTCAGCCAGTTTTAATGATCAATGTGTCAATTCAATAGCATTTTCTAAAATTTAGCATGATTACCCCATTTATGTGGAAATTTGAAAAGAAAAGTTACTGGATGAAGGTAAATAAAGCCCCTAATCTATTGACCAAAGTGCTATCTCACCGATTGCAATATACCAATTAGGTTGAGTGACTGGATGTTGTTTGAAATCAGGGTCAAGTTTGACCCTCTATCGCCTAGGCATGCAAGGGGAAATAGGGATGAAAACCACCTTACAAAATGGCTTTAAGCCGGGCAGCTTTCCCTGAAGTGTACACAGGATATTTTGGTTGAAAGTTGTTCTACTTATCATTTGCGAAATTAGAAAAATTCTAATCCTAATAATTTATATAGCTAATCATGGACAGATACAACGTAACAATTTAATGTAAATATATGATATTGTGAGATTTTGGTCGGGCAAGCACCCCTAAAATAATTATTTTGTCATGGTTATGCTCTTAACAGAGAGATTTTTTTAACTCAGCTGACTTTCCTGCTGAGCTTATCCAAAGGTCTCTCGTTCGTCAGCCATCTGCCTTCCACAACTCTCATTTTTTCCCTTCTCTAAAGCAGTCACCCATATTCACTTCAAAATGGGTGATGTACCTTGGGTAAGTTTTCACCGACTTTTTTCAAATAGTTACCCTTCTTTAAGGGACTTAACCTTTCAAAATCATTTCTGCAAAACTGCTCATCCAATTGCTTTGATTACCACTTGTATAAAAAGTCGCCCATACTTTCGGCCTGTATCCACTATTGGCGCAACCTTCTCCATTGAGCTTCATCTTTCACCCAGTGGGGCGCTTGGCACTCAGCCTATTGCTGACCCTTATGTCATTGCCTCAGGGCGACTTCAGTGTCTGATACAAAATACTATTTCGGGGCCTACAACTGGTCACTGTTTGTCGTTGTATTTACATTTTCAGGTAATGCTCACTCTGGAATAGTCCGACTGTATATTGTATATTTCATTTATCCCCGAAATTAACCCTCCCTTAACACTAATCACACATATATTTTGGACACTGCCTCTTCAAAATAGCCAATCAACTTGGCTGCCATTGTGAAAATAGTGAGTACCACACCCAATGCCAATGGTTTGTAAATGAGCATTGGGGCGATTTTGTCAAGTGGGGGTTCGAAGAAGGCTACATAATATAGGAAACCAAAAATACATATTTTGCAATTATTTCAGAGCATCAATGATGATATATATGCTGTGGCCACGATTCACTTTGATATGGAAATCAAGTTTACTTTCCTGAGACAGTCCCGCAGTCAATGCATTAATTGCGCAATGTTCAAAATGGTGCTCAGGTGTGCCGTGTCGCATTTGAATTTGTAACTAATGATGATAAATGCTTCAGACACAACCAAGTTAAGATAGAAATCATGTTTTTTAAAAGTACTTTAAAAACTGTTTGCCCTTGTAACTCAGATAACAGACACCTGGAACCATGCTGAAAACACATGGCCACAATTCATTTTGATTTTCCTTTCCCACAATGCATTGCGCCATGCTTATATGGGCGGTCATCGTGTTTGCTGCATGTCTTTGTGTTGCATTTGGATTTATAACAAACGGTAAGTGCTTCAAATACAGCCGGGAAGGCAGATCAAAGTTAAAATTGTAAGTCATCTTTCAAAAAAAAGTTGACGACCGTTTGCTCTGGTAACTTGGATAACGGGCACCTGGAACCATGCTGAAAACATGTGGCCACGATTCACCTTGAATTTCCTGTCCCACAATACATTATGCTATGTTTCAATGGGCGCACAACGTGTGTGCTGCATGCTTTCATGTTGCATTTTGGATTGATAACCAATGGTGATGAGAGCATCAAACACATTCGATCAGGCAGATTAGAGTTAAGAATGTAAGTCATCTTTTAAAAAACCTTGACGATTTTTTGCTCTGGTGACTCGGACAATGTACACCTGAAAGCTAGCTATACTAGATACTGATACCGCACCCATCTTGGAAATTTGCAGCAGCTATTCCTTTTCCCTGGCT
This sequence comes from Hermodice carunculata, assembly GCA_964020975.1. Classification (NCBI taxonomy): domain Eukaryota; kingdom Metazoa; phylum Annelida; class Polychaeta; order Eunicida; family Amphinomidae; genus Hermodice; species Hermodice carunculata. The sequence continues at coordinate 34,186,201 of OZ026616.1, read as the reverse complement.
CGAGTAGGTGTGGCCAGTTGAGAGTGTGCCAGACTTTGAAAGTATCTGTTTTTGTATGAGAATCCGCATACACTTAAACTGGTTCCTCATAGTTTATTCCCCAGCATTTGAAGTCATAGCACATGGCCTTGTAGCTTAGAAGTTAGTCAACCTTCCAAGTTAGCTTTCGTTTAAAAACAAAAAACGTGTCAAAAATGCGACAAAGGACCAAGAAATGTTAAATAATTTACAACATGCAAGATTTGGGAGAGTCCCTGTAAAAGTTGCACTACATATTTTGTAAGAAGTGGGTGGTTACATCAGTGTAGTTATATGGGGTTGTCTGTAGTGTATTTGGTTTGGTGTATATGGGTTCAATTCATTACTGTGTTCCCTGAATCATCTGGTTGTGGGAACTTATAAACACGCCTGTCTTTTGGCACCCTGCTGCTGCACTGCTTCCCTTTGCTTGCAACTTCAGCATTTAACTAAACTCAACGTATATGAAATATAAGAAGTGCAAACCAAGGTATATTGCCAACCATAATATAACTACCCCAGAAACATACTTTTTTCAATGGAGTATGGTTCAAAGTACAGGATAAAACACAACACTTAATGGGTTGGGTGTCTCCTACCTTGCATGGTTTTTAATGCCATTAATTCCATTTCAGTTATTTTCTCAGCCAAAAACAATTAACCTCATCAACCCCTTGTCCTTCTATGTAATACCACCATGCCAGAGGAAGACACCCATACGCACCTTGTAATTCCTCTAGCCAACAATCTTTCTTGGTGTGCGCATGTCACACGCATCACAAACAAAGCCAGCCAGAGTATTGAACTTCTTCGAAGATTCAAATTTAAGTTATAATGAAAATCGCTGAAAATATTATTTTTTCAATGGTTAAGCCAATTCTAGAATATGGTTGTTAAAAAGAACACTAACATATGCAACATCAGGATCCCAGTTCAAGTAGTTCTCAAGTTATAATGAAGATTAAAATTCATGAATGCTGCACTGTGATCCCAGAAGTGAAGTCAACGTTACTCATGTACTGTCTTAGCATGACCTTCATAGAAAAACATTAACATGTTCAACATCAAGGTCCTAGCTCAAAACAGATCTCAAGTTATCAAGTGAGCAGGAAATGTGAGCTGTCTTGTGATCTTGGGAATGAGCATAAGGTCCAGACATCAATGGAGCATGACTATTTGCACAAAAATAGGTGGACACTTCTAAAAGGTACAGCCTACGTTTGCACAAATCTGGTTAAAATTATTTCATTTATAACAATTACAAGAAATTGCCATGTCAATCGTATCAGTATCTAGTACTGCTAGCTTTCAGGGGTACATTATCCAAGTCAACAGAGCAAAAAATCGCCAACGTTTCTTTAAAAAGATGACCTACATTTTTAAATTGAATTTGCTCGATCGGTTGTGTTTGATGCACTTATAACCATCGGTTATATATCCAAATGCAACATGAAGGCATGCAGCACACACATTGAGCATCCATATAAACATGGCGCAATGTATTGTGGGAAGGGAAAATCAAAGTGAATTGTGGCCATGTGTTTTCAGCAGGGTTCCAGGTGTCCGGTCTCTGAGTTACATGGGCAAACAGTCGTTCAAGTAATTTTATAACATGACTCTCTATCTAAACTTTGATCTCCCCACTTGGTTGTGTCTGAAGCATTTATTATCATTAGTTACAAATCCAAATGCGACATGGCACACTCGAGCGCCATTTTGAACATTGCACAATTAATACTTTGATCGCGGGACAGTCTCAGAAAAGTACACTTGATTTGCCAGTGAATGCACAGCAAATATATATCATCGTTGAAGCTCTGAAATAATTGCAAGATATGTATTTTTGGTTTCCTTTTATTATGTAACCTTCTTCGCACCCCCACTTGACAAAATCGCCCCAATGCTCATTTACAAACCATTGGCATTGGGTGTGGTACTCACTATTTTCACAATGGCAGCCAAGTTGATTGTCTATTTTGAAGAGGCAGTGTCCAAAATATATGTGTGATAAGTGTTAAGGGAGGGTTAATTTCTCGGATAAATGTAATATACAGTATACAGTCGGACTATTCATTAACGACCTGTTGCTTACACTACATATTAGTAACTACGGAGTTCGTATCGGGTCTCAGCTAATCAGTTCTTTTGCTTATGCAGACGATATCACTCTGCTATCTACACTTTTGCCTGACCTGCAGCAGTTAACTGACATCTGTGTTGATTATGCTCAGAAATGGCGATTTAAATTTGGGGTTAAGAAATGCAAGTTCATGGTTGTTGGCAAATCTGTTTTTGATGACGTGTCTCTAAAGATGATGTCTCATGTAATTACGAGTGAAGATAGTATGGACATTTTAGGTGTGAACTTCTCTAAAGACGGTAAATTTGGTAAACATGTTGATAACAGGATAAATGCGTCGAGGAGGGCCATGTTTAGTCTTAGTTCCGCAGGTGTGTCTTATCTTGGTCTAAGCACCAGTGTTAAGACATACCTGTGGAAAACAATTGGCGTGCCCTCTGTTTCCTATGGATTAAATAGTGTCTCTTTAAGTCAGGGTGACCTAAAACGATTAGATTCATTCCAAGGTGGGATACTGAAGCAGGTTCTTGGTTTCAGTAAAAGATCGCATCACTCCTCGATACTTGCTGCCTTGGATATATCTCCCATATCGGTTAATATTAAACACAGTACAGTGTCCCTGTTGCGCAGGGTAGCCCTGGCCAGTTCGCCTTATAGAGATTTAGTGGGTCACTTACTAGCAAGATTCTGGGCGTACGGCGAAAGAGGTCTAATTCCGGGCACCATTGTTTCAAGGGTTTATAATTTTGGTATATCTCCCCTCTCTGTATTCCTTGGCGTTGGGAATCAGCCACATCACCAGTGTGGTAATGCTGATGGTGTGGTTGATTCCCTGAAATATTTAATGTTCCATGAGAATTTTAATAAGCCGTGGTCCTATGAGCACACGCTGGCAACCTTGTTAACGAGGGCCTTTTAGCTCAAAACTTGGTGCGTGTTTTATATTTTTGGCCCCTATAGTTATTAATGTATGTCCTTTTTTTTTTTTTGCTCTGTCTATGTATATACTTTATGTTTGCATCTCCGCAGAACTGGGGGTTTTTAACAAATAAATATTATTATGGTTGGCAGTCTCGTCATACTTCATGTGGGGAGTGGGGCCGGGCCGTGCAGCGCAGCTGCCCGGCGGGGCATGGGCTGGCCTGGTGCTGGCGCGTGGCCCGTCGGGTGTTGTGGCGCAGTCGGGCCCGGTCCATATGCTCCCTGCTCATGCTGAGGGGAACTGTAGGCAACATAGTTTATTTAGTGTTTGCCTGTAGTGTTTTTAAATTGGTGAAATTATAATTATGTTGGTTTGTACATCTGTCTTATTATCTCTGTACATTTTTGGTCATTGTGACATGTCATATTATTTCGATGTATCATTCATATGTATTTTACTTTCTCCGTTTGCGGAGGTTCAATAAATTATTATTATTATTATTATTCCAGAGTGAGCATTACCTGAAAATGTAAATACAACGACAAACAGTGACCAGTTATAGGCCCCAAAAATGGTATTTTGTATCAGACATTGAAGTCGCCCTGAGGCAATGCCATAAGGGTCAGCAATAGGCTGAGTGCCAAGCGCCCCACTGGGTGAAAGATGGAGCTCAATGGAGAAGGTTGCGTCAATAGTGGATACAGGTCCTAAAGTGTGGGCGACTTTTTATACAAGTGGTAATCAAAGCAATTGGATGAGCAGTTTCGCAGAAATAGTTCTAAACTTTAAGCCCCAGAAGAAGGGTAACTATTCGGTAAAAATTCGGTGAAAACTTACCCAAGGTACATCTCCATCCATTTTGAAGTGAATGAGGGTGACATTTTTAGAGAAGTGAAAAAATGAGAGTTGTGGAGGGACAGACGGCTGATAAACTAGAGACCTGCGGATAAGCTCAGCTGACAAGTCAGCTGAGTTAAAAAATCTCTGTTTTAAGTGCATAACCATGACATAATACTTATTTGAGGGGCGCTTGCTCGACCAAAATCTGATAATATCATATATTTACATTAAATTGCTACGTTGTATCTGTCCATGATTAGCTTTATAAATTATTAGGATTAGAATTTATTATTTCGCAAATGATAAGTAGAACAACTTTCAACCAAAATATCCTGTGTACACTTCAGGGAAAGCTGCCCGGCTTAAAGCCATTTTGCAAGGTGGTTTTTATCCCTATTTCTCCTTGCATGCCGAGGTAGTAGGGGGTCACACTTGATCGGGATTTCAAACAAAATCCAGTCACTCAACATAATTGGTATATTGCAACCGATGAGATGGCACTTTGTTCAATAGATTAGGGGCTCTAATTACCTTCATCCAGTAATTTTTCTTTTCAAATTTCCACATAAATGTGGTAAGCATGTTCCATTTTAGAAAATCCTATTGAATTGACACATTAATCATTAAAACTGGCTGACAGAAAGTAAACTTTTGCATCTATTCTGTACCACCATGGAGCAAGAAAACAGGGCATAGGCAGCGGTTCTAGTAATAAAGGTATTAAAAAAGTGACAAACAAGCTGGCTGCGGGTGTGTGCGCATTGATCAGTGCCAGGGTTTAAAGAGTGTTGGACCTGGGTTGGGAAAAGAGAAATGGGGGTAAAAAAATCTATTTACTTGGTAGCTAGGTTGTACACATCTTGATAGTAGAAAAAGAAAATCTGACGTATGTCCCATCTCACATGTATAATAAATTTGTTGTATACTCAGCAATTCACCAGATGGGTTTATCAGCATAGAAAAACTGCTTTAGGACAAATAGAAAGATATGCTAAATGAAAGTAAATAAAAACAAATATCTATAAAACTAACAAATACTATTTTAAAACAGAATCGTCGGGCAAAGTTCTTATCATAACTGCCTAAGCTCTCTTAAAATGGGACAAAATATCCACCTCCTGTTGTCATGCAAACAAAACTACAATATGTCATTATTCTATAAGGTTTACTCAAAGACTATCCCAAAGCTATTGTGCAGTTAAACTTAGTAAAAGTTCATTCCGCCTTTATATTTCGGGTCAAACTAACACATAAGTGTTGAAGATAAAGCAGCTTTCTGAAATAAGATCTAAGTGACACAACCTGATTCACTATAAAAGGATTGGTGGGATTATGTCCTGTTTAGTTCCCCCCCCCCCCCTCTTGGGGTAAAATATGTATCATACATAAGAGTGTGGGAGGTGTTGCATATTGAGGAAGATATAATGGGATATATGTAAAAGACTTTGCAACCTGGTTGGGAAAGTTTCATATTAACAGTTCTCTGTATATTACAAACTACTTTGTTACAAAAGAAAAAAAAAGCAAAATATTTCACTACTCTACAAGAGATGAAATGGAAAAAAGTACATGTAAATGTTGTTTAATCTACGTTGCCTGTGCTATTCGTAACATAAAAAAACTAAATTGTAAAACCGATAATAAGTAAGAATTATATTTGTTAAAGAGCAAATAAAATGACAACAGAATTGAACTGTGTCGGGTATCTGTATTATGATTAAATGTGGCTGGTACCAGCCATATTTAATCATAATACAAATACCGGACACAGTTCTGCTCTCAAGCTGTCACGTTACTTTGTCCTTATGGTTGGCAGAAAAGCTACTTTTGTCTGCCGTGATATAAACTTGTACAACAATTAAGTATTTTCGATATTGATTCCGATACCATCATAGTGAATTAACTCCCTTTTTTTTTTCGTTTTTGTTTTTTCATTATTTTTCATTTTTGTCATTTTTTTATGTCGTCAAGAATCAAGATGCATTCATTGCCATAACCATGCTATACATAAACATACAGATACCATATCACTGGTAATACCAAACATAAAGCAGGAAGAGGAACTGAAGATATAAGATAACTCAAATTACTGCCCTGGCACATGAAAAGTTGCAACGTTCTTTGACATACTCTTTTTAAACAAACAATATCAATAATTCATGAGAAATGAGTTTAAATATGTAAAACGTTGGAGTTGTTTGTCTGCATAACAGACTGTGTGAAGATCATACAATTTACAATGGAAGGGAACTTCTCCTTTTTGTCGTTAAAATCCTACTGAATCGAGAGTATAGGGTATGAAATTTTCACAGGACTCATAATGATTCGGAGTTAGAATGTTTTCTGCATGAGAAACCTTCAGGCAGACAGATTGTACATTAATATTTTACACCTAAATTTTTTTTAACAGGTTAAGGGTGTGAAAAAAAAGGTCATGCTCCTCCTCTGAGACATGTCTGTAGCGTTTGGCTATTTAAGTCTTTGGTCTCCTCTTCACATGTCTGATAGCATTATCAGCGAAAAGGATGGGTTCAATTCTGTCACTGAAGCTGCAGGGTTAGAACAGTTGGCCACACCATTATAATAGTGCAAGGTGGATCACTTAGAAGCCCAGCTGTGTAACTTGTATTGCGGATTTTGCTTACATCAATTCGATTCAAGAAAGCATGCTTGCAAGGAACTAGGGATCAAAGATTCACACAATAAACAAAACTAATAAATATATATATATAGCTAAGTTTCATGCATAGTGTTCTTTATGCAGTTATTTATAAGCTTACCTCTTTATTTATTAACGTATTACTATATGGACATGGAAATAATAATAATAATAATAATAATAATAATAATAATAATAATAATAATAATAATAATAATAATAATAATAATAATAAAACATACAAAGATATTTGTGGCTCTACAGCTATTTATAAAACTGGCTAGCAGATTCTTCACCAACACATTCCTTAAAATGTTGGCCACTCCTGTAACGCTCCATTATCTGTTTTGTTCTATCTTGAGTCTTTTGGGCTACACATTTCCCTCAATGGTCAGTCAACATGCGATGCGACCTAAAGTTTGATAAGACATGTCTCTTATTCTCACATAAGATTCCTTTCCACTTTGCACTCTTCCATTCGTAAAACTAAAAATGTTAAAATAAAGTCGTTTAAATAAGTACGCAGTGACCAATAACAATAGGAAATTTAATTATACATATGTGACCGTTTCTGCAACTAGCAGCATCCTGTATGTATAAAAAACTTTGTGAGGAATCCAATCCAGTCCATTCTGCTAAAGCACCCCTTTAAACTCCCTGTAAGGAAGGGGAGCAATTCCAACTCTTAATGCCGTTATGATGACAATTGAACCGCAGTTTCCATTGGTTCAAATGTGAGGAGTCAAAACCTGCTTGCAACCGGTGCATATTGCAGCCAATTCTGTGTGTAATTTAACATAAGTAGTACACTCAGATTTAAATGCGCTTGGTATAGAGCTGCTTCCCAATTGACAAACACCATACAGTGCATATTTATGCTTAAATAGATTTGCCCTGGAAGTGAGAGCAATAACAAGACAAAACTCTATGTCGCACTTATCCAGCAATACCTTCAAATATTTAAATACTCTCTTTGTTTTAGTCATAAAATAGAAAATCAAGTGTTTACTCCTCAAAATAAAAAAAAAAACCCCAAAACTAAGTACATCTAAGTAATTTGGTTTTGGAGTCATGGACCTGGGAACAACTTCTTTGTATGGACAAAAGCATTTTCCCAGTGCTTTGTTACTACCAGTCACCATGTCATCATATATGACAAGTTGACATGTATGGTCTGCCATGAAATTCCACCAAACAGGAAGCATTGTTTAAAATACAGGCACAGGCCTGCTGGATTGAGTATCCCTATACATCAAAAAGTAACCCCCCCCCCCCCCCAATCATACACATCCAAAGAAAAACATGGGTCACCATACTGATTCCCTGGAAGTGATACCTCAGTTTACCGAAAGTATCAGGGGTTACACAACACACCAAAGCCTGCAAGTGGAACTTTTGCATGAAGACCTTTTGCATGTGCAACTGTTTTTTTTTTTTTGTAAGGCACTGTGATATCACCTAAATCATTGTACAGATTCTGAAAATTACCAGTGAATAAACATATGGACCACAACAACGAAGATGTGAACTTATATTTCCTTTAATGGTATAAACAATAAGTGTGTATGTGTGTATGCGGTGTTGATATGACAGTTTGGAATTGATGATGAGGCCTTGTCTATAGATAAATCTCAGAGGCTAATCAGAATGGGACGATTGCTTGTGGAAAGTTTCTGCACAAAACAGAAGCATGTAAAGACCTCCCTGATCATATGAGAGAGAAGTCAACATGCATCACACAAGTCAATTCCACTCTCTGCTTTATTTCCATCTGCCCGAGCCCAAGGCAAGTGCAAGAAGTGGCTTTTTTGCAAGACTAAACGCTCGTCACCAAACATTTAACCCTCCCCATCGCTACTGCTTTCACAGGCTTACTTATTTATGCAATACATACATGTATCGTATTTTTTTAAAGACATTATTTTCCCTATGGCGGCTTTGCTAAATTTACTTATCACAGCCCTTTTTGTGCCACTTTTTCGGAAGAGGTCAATAGCTTTCCTCTTTGGGCTTTAGGCACTCTCGCGCAAAGCACACCAAGCACGCCAAGAATTCTTGTTCACCATTATATTCTCTATAGATATGGTGGTACTTGAGTGGAAGGTTTTTTACAAGCCAGATGGATGTAGTACCAGTGGAAAAATTCAAAGCAGCTATTGTAAGGTGTAAGCCTATGGTCGCAGATGGTGCTGAAGGACTTCTGATGAGATGCAGAGATGCTGTGACCACAACATTAACAATGTGAGGTCCCTTTAAAGACATTGTAAGACCTGTAGCGGCTGTCCCTTATACACACAATAAAGTATTAAAGCAAGAAGACCACAAGCAGACTTTTGGTCCAATATCACCTGGAGGAAAAAGGGTATGATAGATTTGGATTAAGAAATCTTATTTATTTCCTGCAGGGCCATTGCACAAATTGAAAAACGTTTTTAAAAAGTAACTCTAAAAGACACAAATAATATTAAAGGGATCAGTCCCACAAAATATGTAAATGATGCCTTGGCACAATTGTCTATTTATGTTATAAACTTTACATATATGTGATAATTAACCTCTACTCATGGAATAACATTGCATAGAGCACTCGTTTAGGTACAGAGATGTTTGCAACTTTAACCTCCTTGTTTTGAATTTCTTGAGTACATTTATACAGATAACTTTGCAACCTGAATTGAACAATGATTTCAGTGGAGTTTCTTCCACCAAAAAAACTGCCAATAAGTGCCAGATATATATCCATGTGGAACAATTAATTTGCTGTAGCCCTCCTTTGTCAGCTATCTTGAACCACGAGTAAAAGATCACAATATTATCATTTTGTCAATTTGTATCATATCTTTCAGATTTTACCAAAAAAAATAGCACATATGAAAACAGAAATTAACGGGAAAATTGAAATAAAAAGGTTATGATGAGTTCATCTGTGAATGAATGATGCTCTGTGTTAAATAACAGTAAAACATAAAGGAAAAGCCATATCTGAGCAAAATGAAATCCAGTATTTTGAAACAAAGTCTTTTAAAAACATTACGTTAAAGCATGCCCCGAAAATAATTCCGCACCCATGTTGCTATGCAAACGGAACCAACTGATGTCTTCCTTCGGTAATGCTTTGCCTTAGTCATCGTGAAAGGTTATTGATACCAAAGGAAAGGCATGGTGGGTGTGAGTTTCAAAATCCGTAGTATCAGTTCTTTCCATGTCACAATTTTATTTTGAAAAATGACAACATATTTTGCTGTTTTTAAAAACAATAAAAGGACAACAAAGCACTGGTAAAGGTAGTTTCAAGCGCGCTGCTTGAGTTCTGGGTGACCTATCAATAGATTAAACAGTATGGTGGCAAAGAAAGGTATGTTTTATGCAGCACAATTATAGCATTTCCTTTTAAAATTAAAGGACAGTTCTTTAATTTATACGAATGTTTTAAATGAGCTTACTTTACTATTACAAAATTTAAAAAACCGTTTATGCTCCAAAACGTATGAAATATTCACTTGAAAACAAAACAGAATACTATACAATAGGACAAAATACAAGCCGATTTAAGTGTGCAATTTTGTTGACAATATGCAGTCGTCAATGAGGAAATATGGGATTTTTATCATTTTTCAGCTATAATTGGGATGCTTTTAAGCATTCTAAGTGTGCAATGCTGCACATGTCTGCCTGCCACACTCGGCATTCTCAGCGATAATAAGACCCAACCAGAATCTATCGTTCTGATCAGTCCAGGGAGTTTGAGCCAGTTCCGTTCACTGGCATCGAAAATATATTATAAAGCAAAGGATATTTACCAGGAATATGTAAGTAGAATCTGTCTCCCATGTAAGCCACTTTCCTTATTTGTTTATTTAAAAGGAAAAAAATCAAAAGTTAACATTGTGCCTAGAAAGTGCAAAACGGTTAAAACCCACAATATTACCATGTATTACAATCTCAAGTATAGCCCGACATAAACTGGTCCTCATTTACAGATATCGTGAAAGTAACTTCTGGTTTGATTGTTCTTGCATACAGGCAATATAAACAAAGTTATGTAGTTGATATACCTATTATCGATATGTTCCTTTTATCGATAGGGTGGGCAAAAACACTGTTATTATTACTTGCTAATCTATCTTTATATGATGAGCTGCCGGTCTCTGAGTTGTGAAATTTTGTGCAACTGGCTCTGTTCCCGGACCATGAATGTAACAGTGCCACTATGACTGTCATATAAAGTCAAGGATCTAAGATATGCAGTGAGCCTTTATACTGCATTATAAATTTGTTGACTGATATATAAAAATATTAAGTTGTTGATATTTCTCCCTCGAACTTTTGGATTTTGGCCTTGTTTGTTTGAGGACTGAACGGTTTTGATCATGGGTAATTCTTTTTTTATTAGGATTTGTCGGTGCATCTTCTTTCACGTTGTTGAAAATTGTTGTCAACTTCTTTTTGTAACAGCAGTCATTATCTTTACATTGTGATTATGAAATCTACTCCTCTTTAGACATTCATTGACTAATGCATTACTTGATTGTTATACCTGGTGGTGTTCAAAATGTGGACGGCTTTTGGCTCGGAATGATTTGTGGACTACGATATTGACACACGCTGGTTCTAATCCTGCACAGTACCCTTTAAAGATAGAATTTGCAAAGCACTTGATAATTGCATATGTGTTGTATAACATATGAATGGATATTTCGGTTTGCCCATGTAAGTACACTCTGGTGGCATAATATTCAAAGGGTTATGAAAAATGTGGACTTGTAGGATGACAAATGGATGCCTGTGTTTATATTTTGTGTGTTGACTTTATTAAATGTAATACAATGCAATGTATCGATTTTCAAGCTTAGAGTGACAAAATCGAACTGCTCTGCATATTTAGCCACGAGCCAACATAAAACAAACTTTAGTGTTGAAACATATTTTTTATTTTCAGTGCGACAAAATCGAACTGCCCTGCATATTTAGCCATGAATCAAGAAGTAACAAACTTCAATGTTGTAATGTATTTGGAGGACGCTTTGCCAATCATTTAAGATTTCTGCCTCAGCCTTTGCAATCTTCAGGAGATCACGCCAACGTTACTGTGGTAATTAAAAGCAACATATATACCTTTCATATATATCATCGCCCCACACGTGACAATTCCGTGGCCCAAAAAATCAGTAATCCTCCATACTCATTGCTGTTTGGTCTTTCATTCTTCGATAAAACAACATTGTCAAATAGTTCATAAGTTGTGGCTCGTTTGCATGAGATACCTTTGTTCAGTCGATCTCAAAAGTAAAAAATAAATTATGTACGTATTCAGGCTTAACAGGTTGAACTGACAGTTAGATTCTTAGCAAATAAAGACCTAGATCTTACAAAGAAATTCATCAATGATACAGATACCTAATCGTGCTTAATAGGTTGAGCTTTAAGCTATCTTCTCAGCAAATAATGCTTGAGATCTTACAAAGCAATACTTCAATGATATATTCTTCACCGGATCTCTGGTTATATTTTGACAGTCTACCATGGAACACCATGCACATAAGCTCCACGATTATAACAGGGTGTTGCATAGTCTGCTGAAAATAGGCTTTGAGGGACGCACAAAACAAAGGTGCTATACGTCCACAGATCAAGCATGTAACATGATCTGTCCCACTGAAATGCAATTTGAGGCCGACTTTTACTGTAACATTACAACGTCAGTGACACATTTCCTTCGGAATTTGATCCGTAAATTTGAGTTTACATGGGTGAGTAATATATAACCAAATAATCGTTTCCATTGCTGTACATAAAACACGAGGACAATATTGTGTTTAGATTTTAGCCAGCCATAAGTTGTAATTGCAAGTGCGATGGATGTAGGAGGCATAATTTCTGCTAGTTCTACATTTCAGGGATAAAAAGAAAAGGTTTGAGTTGACATTCCAAATGTGTTGATATTAGTTTTAAAACACATCTGTTGTCAATTTATCAATAAATTTCCATTTGAAAGTCGTCAAAAATTAGCATCATACTTCACAGGATCTTCGCCCAGTATATCTTGATCAATTAATGCCAGATTCAAAACCACCATAAAATCGAAGCTATAAGAAAATATGATATAAAATGAGTACAAATATAAATTGAAAGTGACACAACAAATATATATATATATATATATATATATATATATATATATATATATATATATATATATATATATATATATATTATATATATTATATATATATATATATATATATATATATATATATATATATATATATATATATATATATATATATATATATATGTCTGTTTGAGTGCTTATTTGTGTATCATCAGCTTCTTTGCATCAGGCTATCTTTGAATAAAAATTATTTTTCCGATCAGAACCAAATACAGCTGTCACCAAATGAGACAGGAGCCCCGCTGGACATAACAAAGGACTCCTCCATTGCAACGAAGCTACAATACAATCTCCTTGTTGCCTATCAAGTAAATCTTCAAGCACAATACACCAAAAGACTATTTGATCTTCTGCAGCCTGAGAGTACATTGAGGAGGACTCTAAACACAAGAATGGCTTCTTAACTTTCTTTTAAATGACAGAATGAATTATAATATGATGTATAGGTGCTGGATTTATCATCAGGTACAAGGTAATTGTATACCAAAAGCATGGTGCATTACGATCAGACCTTTTCTTTATACATAATTGAATACATACCATATATTTTTGCATAATTTTGCTGTAAGTATTATTGATTGCGTTTGCATAAAAGGAAAGGTACAAACGGAAACAAAAGCAAGATCGTCATATGTTTTAAGAATCTACCTTACCTTTGGAGCAAAATAGGATCCTCAGAAAAGACAAATTGGTTTTACAAAAGGTGTCTGATCAATCATATTCCAAAAACCTTTATATTTGAAGCGACCCTGTGATGGACTAAGATATATGAAAGGATTTACAGTATTTTGTACAATTATGGATTTATTTGTTTTTCTCTCCTTTTTCATCTTGATATATTGTTGGAACGTAAACTGACTTTCCATGCCAGATATGCAAAAATATGCATATTAAGCAGTTGGGTTTTCATTAAAGTGGTTGGCATGATGTGTGGCAATATGTCAAGGAAATTCGCCTATGAGTTATAACTTTCAACGGAACATAAGATCAAGTTGACAATTTTAAGAATATGAGAACAATCTTGACCATCATGTAGTAGGGGCATTTCTGATAATGTCGGGTGTGAAGCAGACAGAGAATTCAGGAAAACGCAGTTTATCCTAAATATCACCTGGTTAGATCTGACAATATTGTTTTTTTAATCTACCAATATGCTCTTTGCGAAATATTCAGCTTGTTGATATAAATTTCAATTTGCCTCTGGGTATTGCTCTTCTCTTTCCACCAGACAACAAATGTATTTATTGGAAATTAGGTTTCACTTGATGTTTTATAATGCAAAATACTGAACTTTTTAAACAGGATTATTCACAAGCCTTTGCTCCACAGGCCCCAAGAAATCTTGGTTTAATAAAAAACTGACAAATATGTTTTCCCAATCTGAGGCTAGTTTCTCTGTCTTAGCTCTTAGTAATTTGTAACAGGCTTTAAATATTGAAGATCTATTGGTTACCATGTTCATATTAACAAAATGAAGCGTGTGTTCATATTCGAAGTTTTAAAGGCGATGTGGTATTTCCTGAACACAGTGAAAACGAGTAAAGATGTCATGTAATGAGACATTCCATTAATTTTCGCTGTATTGATACCTTACTGCTATGGGCCTAACTTAAAGTCCTTGAAAGGAGCAATTTTAATCACCTTGCTTTTAATTTTATTCATTTGAGGGACACGTACCTTCAGCTTCATAAAAATTCGGCAATATCCTACATACAGATTGATGACCAGAAATGACTTTGTTTCCAAGTAGCTACATGTAATAATATACAAAACAGTTACCTTAGTTTTAAAACATTCATTAACACTGAAAGTGCTCTTTTATATATGCTTTATCCATCATTTTTATATCTTGATATTTATAAAATAAGTAACTTAATGTTTTTCTTATTGATAGAACAATAAATACAATAAAATACAATCTGCTATGTACTTATGTTGTACTCCTGTACAGGAGTATACATGTATATTCTGTTCTTGAATTGACTAGCACATTTTATTAGAACTACAGATGACACCTTTTTGTACAATTCTTTCTTCCAACGATCAGAGAATATTTATCACACTCACATCGTAGGTGTTAAGCTATGTGTCAAATAGGATATTGTGGGTGTTTATATCAATTAGTAAAGCTGGCAAAAAGGACGATAAAATTTGAAATATACATGAACAATATTATATGTTTCGTTAGTCCACAATGAACTACATTGCTTAGCATCTCAAGAACATTTTTGGTTCTTCTATAATGCATTTATTGTGCAATCACTCTCCGTAATAAATATGCATATATTTCAAATCACATAGAACTGCAAAATGTTTGTTGTCTTGAACACCTTGGTGAATTCTGTGATCTATTTCTTTTGTCATACATTTGAATATTGTATTTGTATGGACAGAGATGGCACTTTCAGATCAACTAAATTAAAACTGCATGCGTGTACTTCCGACAGCTGTTCTCTTCTATAGAAAAAGAACTGTGATAAATAAATGAAGGCTTTCCGTACAATCATTATCCGATGCTTGCCAATCAATCCTTTCACAATGAATGTTTCAAAGCTATCTCTCTTAATTAAAGTTAAACCTTTGTCAATAAACACATATCTCCCTTGCACAAGCCAAAGTTTTGAATTAATCAGGAGACATATCACAAACCTTTATTTCTAAATTAACTATTATTTCATGTCTCATATAACTGTATGCAAACAGTATTTCAACAGCAAACAACAGGAGCAAACCACACGTTGGGTGCATCACGATGAGTAGCTGCGTGTTAAAATGCAGTGCATCATGGCATTTGAACCTATGTATCGACTGTAGCGTACATAAATGCAATAACAGGTTTGATGCTAGTCCATGTTAGTAACATTGTTCTTCACATGATACTCTTTGATACTAAGTTTGAAATTGATTTGGAAATTTTAAATGCTGGATTGCCGAGCCCGACAACAGCAGCGATAAACAAACAAATAGCTAGTTACAGTATATTATTTTGAAGGTTTCAAGTTGTGCACCTCCTATAATACCTTTACATCTACTTAGCGTATGGTTGAGGACAAATAATCTCAGAATCTATGACAAGCCAAGATAGAACTTAATTATAATAATCGTTTTATAATGAGTGAAAATTGCACAACAAAATATTGAAATGTCTGCTTGAAGGGAGAAGCATGTATTAAAATTAGTGATGCAAAATATTGCAAATAGCTTGAAGTTTATCTATATTAAATGACGGCTTCTTCTATCTTGGCACTCCAAAATCAAGTGTTTTAGTTAACCATGCCATGTACCTTGGAGAGTGTTTAATTTTTAAAATCACTTTAGGCACAGCAATTTCACATATGAATTATAAAACCTTGTGTTAATATCAATCGACGACAACTTGTCACTAGGTATCATTCGAAAGAATAACATATTGAAGCAGGCCAAAAGATTTTGAACATAATAATTAACGGTTATTTGTATAAATGAAAATGTGTTAGAATTAGACGTTCTGGCATTTTGAATATCAAAGCCATTACTGAAGAAGTCATGTAGATATTACATTAATTACATGGGTATCAACTTACAGTGATGGATGTCTATCACGTTCAAACATTACCCAAATACCTGGCACATCTTTGTTTTGGTAACATCCTGCCAAGCAAATATGATTTAACATGGGGGTTCACTTCCTCAGTACAAAATAAATAACGCATCGCTGGCAGCAGTGAGTGTTCCAACGAAGTTAGAAATATTAATTGTAGAGAATGTGGCACAGAATGCACTTCGAAATATATTTGAAATGTGGCAATGGTGCTATTTTATAACCATGTGGAACTTTCACATGTATTGGCACCATAAATTCCTATTAGAGTTGCTGCGTTGTACATCATATGAATGAGGAGGTGGTCATTTGTGGTTTCCTAGAACAAAATAAATATATAGTGCAATTTTTCCACCCGTTCAGCCATATAAGGTTAAGTCAGTAATTCCTTGCAAATATTTCTGCCTGACGACGTATATGGCTTAGTTTGTATCACTCTACATGTTTCTTTTTATAATAATTCGATGTAGGTTTGTATGATATGGTTGTATGTAACATTACATAATATGTTTGGATGTTTATATCGTGTACAATCTGTAAACGCAGGGCCCTTTGTGAGAACAGCTTGCACTGAATACACTATCCTCAGGATTTTTTCGTAATAACTGGGTGTATGCATGTGTATAGGTGTGTATGTATGTGATAAAGTTTGGCTATTATGAGCCGTTCTTTTTAAATCATGCGATCTAAACCAGTGGAAAGGTCTCTGCTTAGAAAGGTCTGCATCTAAAACAAAACGATACCTGTTCTTCTTTCATACCCCCAAATGCCTGCGTTTACCATAAAAAGCACCCACATGACAAACAGTTTTGTAATTCAAATAAATGGGAATATCCAGGTATCGACGAATTGGTAATCAGTAAAACCAGTTTTGCGGGATCCTCAACCCTCCCCTCTTCCAAGATATCCAGATTCATTGAAAGAAGATGTAAGTTAAATTTCAGCTGTCCAAAGTAGACAAAGAATTTCATGCTTCCATAACCATAGTGTTCTACTCAAAAGTCATGTTCCAATCAAAATAAAGGATCTGGGAAAAATGAACTGTACATATCGGATTTATCAACGTTCAGATAATTTATCAATGTGTTTATGTGAATCTACATGCTACTTCTATGGAAAAAAACAATATTTTTTTTATTTCATTTTATTTTATTATTATTATTATTATTACAAAGTAATACAACATCACTCCATTACTCTTAATATGCTCCAAAACCTTGATTGATTTTTAAATGTTCAAATTTTCCCTGTTGCCATTTTTATGAGAAAATCTAACTCATTACTAAACAAATTCGGGTTAACCCGTAGTGGTCGACAATTAGAACTTATCAAGGTTGATATAGATATATGCAGACATATAACTATTATATGAACATTAGATAGATATAGATAGATAGAGCGAGAGAGAGAGAGAGAGAGAGAGAGAAAGAGAGAATTTGACTTGTGATGTATCCTTGCTTGTGATGTATATATTGTACTTCACAAGGGCAACTTTTAGCCATGCGATAAAGCCACCATACCTCATAAGGACAGCTTGTATCCACTGTGTATGAATATTAATACACTGGTTATTATATTACTATGGCCCTCAATACTAGTTTTAAGTATCATTTTGTGTTACTTGATCTAATCGCTTCCCATCAGGGGCCATGTCCCCTCTCACGCTTAACGGCATTTGAAGTCACACCTCCCGCCCGCTCCCACACACACACTCCCCACCCCCACCCCCTGCCCTTAGCATGAAAAGGGAGCTGCCGGTACTGGCACCTGATCTGTACCTTTTGGTCCACGAAAGAGGCTAATTCAAGGTTTATATGTCAATCCACCACGCCAGTTGCCGTAAAATACGTGATTGCCATAATACCTGTATTTAATTACATGTATAACTGAGGCATGGTAGATTGATCAGCCGATAGGTGATATCTAGAATGATTTAATTTACTTCAAATTTAGCTGAAGAGTAGCTGCATTAATACCAGCACCGCTGTTTTCTTATTACTTGTATCAGCCGTTCATTATGAAAAAGTTCTAGTACATAATGGGCACATGTAAAATAAATCCTTATTTTAAAGAAATGTGACTGACGTTTTGATTTATAAATACTTTCATCTGGAACTGAATTTCGGTGAAAATACAGGATGTTCGATTCTTTGACACCCTAGGTGGCTTAATGGGAGGCGCAAGTGAACTATGATTCTACTGTCTACGGTAAACATTTAAAGTTGTTTATTTATGTAATTAAAATGGTTCACTCATTGTTATTTTAAATTATTGGTACCAATGTATATACGTACATTCAAATATGCAGAACGCAGTCAATAAAGCTCGCCAGTGCACCCAGTTTTTCTGGCTTTTATGTACATGTACATAGGTGCTTTTTATACAGAACATTAATACGAAAGCGTGCATCAGCCTTTCACTCATTGGGTCGGGATTGGACAAAATTTAAATATTAGGATCGGGATTGTAGGCCTAATATTTAAAATTAATTGCAGCTGATTCTATATTTTTTTGGTACAGATAGAAAATGCTCCTGGCTGTGTAAGTCTACCATTCACTAAGTACCAACTGATCGTCTTTTAAAAAATAGCCTACTCGAGGGGTAAAAGCCGCGTCGTTTTGAACAAGAAATGGCCAGTTGCAGTATATTTCAATGCAAAGTACTTTTCATTTCTGGTGTGATTAAAGCTAAAACAAAAGAACTTCGTTTGAGCTTGATACCGACCAACACATATGTCTTGACAATATGTAACCTTTGGATGTTATTTTTTTTCACTCATTAGTGATTCTTATATACACTAATTTTTAAGCGATCGAGTCAGTAAATTCAGATCTTCCGTAGACATTTTATCTTAACCCTATATAAGTATTATAGCCACATGGTGATGGTTTTTGGTCCAAAGGTAGTGTATAAAGCGATTCCGACCCAAAAATAAAGGGTCTATAAGAGTGCCGGAACACTGACAGGGGTATGTACCAAAAAGCGGGCAAGACCCGGAGGCAAAACAAATGCTTTTAGGCCTGAACAGGAAGGGCAAAACAAAACAAACAAACAATAAAAAAAAACAACAAAAAAACAAACGAACAAACAAAACAAAACAATAACCAAAAAACCCCGAAAACAATAAAAAAAAAAAAAAAACAACGACAACAAAAAAATAAATAAATAGATTTTAAAAAAAGACTACGAGCCAAAGATTTCGCCTCAAAAAGGAAGCTGTCATGTTATCTGCAAACCTGTTCTGGCACCTATTCCCTATGCAAAAATAAGAGCTTTTGAAAGATATTGTAAAAGGTGTCATTTACTTATTGTGTAAACAGATAGGAAGCTGAAAATGTTTTAAAAATTCTCATTTGTTGGAGATAAAAAAGTTTTGTCTTCAGACTGTTAAGCAACATACAGTACTAATGTGCCCTGATGCAGAGATGCGTTGCCAAGCAACCAAAGATGCAAAGTATCATCGGAGATGACCTCACAGGCACGTTTTAGGAAGTATATATCAAGTAATCGGAGTTAGTCAGGGTAATTGGCTCTATTATTGACTCTAAACAGATTCTTAATATTTGACCCTGAAGTGAATTCTAATTCTGCAAGATTTTGTCTCGAAAGTCAAACCTATTTGGAACCATACGTTTAAGAGTGACCTCGATTCGGCTGAGTATAGAAGCCATCTTCCCGACAACAATACGATGGATATATCACTGTGATCCAGATACTTGACCTAGCGTACCATTTTTGTCGCATATCACACCCCTGTGTCCAGATATATATGTTTGCCACGTTTCATGACTGTAACTTAAAGAACAGGAGAGTTATAGCTCGAACTGCAATTTACAGACACGTCACTGTGGCCCAGATACTTAGTGACCTACTTTGTAACATGACACACCTTTGAGTCAAGATACAAGTGTATATAATGTCTGATAAAACTTGCAATTATTAAAGGAATAATAACCTTTACTGAAGTTTGAATAGACAGATAACTGTGACACAGATATTTTACCTAGTGACCTAGTTTTGCTTCAAGACACACCGTTGGGTTATGATTTATGTGTATGTATGTGAAGTTTCATGAAACTGAATTAAAGGTTAAAAAATTACAGCCAAAACATGATTTTACATAGACAGTCACTCTGACCCAGATACTTGACCTATTGACCTAGTTCTGTAACATCACATACTCTTAGGTCTTGGGTCAATATACAAGTTTATATGACGATGTTGAAACTATGTCAAATATTTAAGGAATTACAGCCTGGACATGATTTTATATAAAGGTAACTGTGACCCAGATGCTTGACCTAGTAGCCTGGTTGGGTACATGACACACTCCTAGATCAAGCTACAGATGCAAGCAAAGTTTCATGAAACTAAATCAAATATTAAAAGAATTGATTAGGGCCGGCACGCAAACTTTTAATGGATAGGTCACTTTGACCCAGATACATAACATAGTGACATAGCCTTGTTTTACTAAACACCCTTGGGTTAAGATACATGAGCGTGTGTGTGTGTGTGTGTGTGTGTGTGTGTGCGTGTGAATTTTATGAAACTGAATTGAAAGCTTGAAGAATTGCAGCCCGGACAAAATGTTTGTATGAAGGTCACTGCAACCTAGACAATTGACCTGGTGACCTAGTTTATAGCATGAGATACCTTTGGCTTATGCTACAAATTCATATAGAATGTATGATGTAACTAAGTCAAATATATGAGGAATTACAGCCTGGACAGGATTTTACATGAATAGGTCACTGTGACCCGGATATTAGACCTAGTAACCTAGCTTGGTACATGACACAATTTAGGTTACGATATAGGTGCACACAAAGTTTCATGAATGTAAGTCAAATATCAAAAGAATTGATTATTGCCTGCACACAAACTTTGAATGGAAAGGTTGCTGTGACCCAGATATTTGACCTAGTAACCTAGTTTGGTACATGACACTTTTTAGGTAAAGATATAGGTGCACACAAAGTTCCATGAATGTAAGTCAAATATAAAAGAAATATTGATTATTTCCTGCACACAAACTTTGAATGGATAGGTCGCTGTGACCCAGATACTTGACCTAGTGCCTAATTTTGTTGCATGACATACCCTTGGGTTATGATACGTGTGTGTGTGTGAAGTCTAATGACATTGACTTAAAAGCTTAACGAATTACAGCCCTGATGCCATTTTAAATGGACGGTCATTGTGACCCAGATACTTGACTATTGATCTAGTTTGTTGCATGACACATCGTTGAGTCAAGATACAAGTGCATACTAAATTCCATGCACAAAATGTTAAATAACAATAGAGTTATAGCCTGGATAAGGCGTGCGCACGTACGGACGAAAACAAAATCATTATGCACCTCTTCTGAGAAGCGGGGCAAAATTACAGTATACCGTAAGTCAACACAATCGCTGTCACTGAAACCTAACTTTAAAAAAATATAACGAAAATTTAAAAAAAAAATGAAAGACATTTGAAAAGCAATAAAATTTAAACTAAACTATCAAGGAAAAATTGAGACATAACTTTGTAGCCAATAAAATGCTGTATCAATTCTCATCAAAACTAAATGCTCATTTGGAAATGTTTCGAGCTACTGTCCATATATGCCAAAAATATAGTCCATTTGATGACAAAATTAGAATGTAATGAAAATCTGATTACTGAATGACAAAAGATCTGTTAATAGTTTTCACATTTATCAAAGTGTCTAGGTAAATAAAATGTAGTTTGTGTGGTATAAAATGATAAGTATGGAGTACATGGCAAGATATTAAAGAAAAAGTGGCATTTTCTAATTTTATTGATGTTAAGATCTCGAAATATATGAGACCATTTTCGAAGAAACCAACTGTACAACCCTCTACGGTACTACTAATTGATGCAATGGCAGCTTAAGCATACACTTTTGGATTGGTATGGTCATGAACTACAGATTGGTGCAAAGATCAACAATTGTCCCAAAGATCAACAATTGTCCCGCTCTTATTATTAAACAAATACAGTGATAAAGAATGGCTATGTTTTGTGCTGTTTATGTTAATTTCTTTTCCAAAACAAATGGCAAAGCTGTAAGAATGGTTGGGTATGGTTTCTAACAATACGATCCAAAAAAGGTTGCCACATTTTTCGGATGTATTGTTTAGTTTATGAAATATCACTGTGCAAAAAGCGAAAAATCTTCCTTGTCAAAGAAAAACACGAGAGAATCGCACTTTTTCAACTTTACCAAGCTATATTTCCTAAACTAAACTAGTTAACCAAAACATATGAAACGAAATGACCCCCCCCCCACCCACCCACAAATGCCAAATGCCTGTCATATTTGGGCACAACTAGGTAACTGATTTTAGATTTGAGAATTACCAAAACATCAACATTCATCTCCCTACACCAATGTGAAGAAATAAATTTCATCCCTGACTTCTGACAGGCGGCCACCCATAGCAGGCAGCTGGTTCCTTTAAACCTGTCTTCTCAACCTTAGAAATATTCTTCATCAGCTAGAGACTTTACGGGGTTTTTTTTAAAAATATATAGGCTTAACCACTTTGAACCCAACTTAATCACTTGTGGCAAAGATAAAAAGATATATAGTAGGCCTGTAACTTTTTTGGTGTTCCTGACTTGATTCCATGGCCTTTACAATGTCCCTGACCCAGTTGTCACTAATTTTAGCAGCAACATTGGGCCTGGTATTGCCCTCCATCAGGATAAATTTCTCACCACTGGCACCTGCATGTGACACAACATAAGACTGCAACATCTCTGTGACACAACATCTGTCGGTCATTGTACCAGACATAAGGACAGGGTCTGTCTTCCTATTTGCTGACATGCCTACCAAGGCCATGATGCTGCCACCTTCATAGCTAACTGCCGGTTGTACACAAAATGCTGCATGTCACCTCTTTATTCCTCTGGTGGCACGCAATTGCCCATCATTCATGTGTAGGGGGAAGCGATATTTTTGTGGAAAAACAAATTGCACCATCGTGTGGTATGGACATGCTCCCCCCCCCCCTTCCTAATTTGGCCTCTTGGTAGTGTGTGGTCAGCACCTGCTTCTTAATTATCCCTGACGTCAAATTGGCAGCATTTAATGTGTTGCATATCTTCTTGGTGGAATATGCCTCTGGTGAGCATGTGCTATTTGTAGCTGCTGCGACAGCTTTGGACCAGTCACTGTCTTGTAACTGAATGCCACATCGAGGACAATCAGCCTTGCTGCCTGCTGATCATATTTGGCTGTCCCAAACCAGTCAGATCATGAACATCTCTGGTTTGGCAGAGTTATTGGGTAACTAACTGATGGTTTTGTGGTTGACTCCCATGGCCTATGCCAATTACATGCCGCTCTCCTCAGCCTGAATGCACCTTATGCAACTTAACATAGCCTAACACGATGTCCTTACTACCAATGGACAGATCCATTCCCAACCATTCCTTCCTCATGCTTAAGGAGTAAAGTGAGAAAATATAATGATAAAGTAAGCACAAATATGGCTCACAGACACTACGCTTTATATAGCCTTTCCGGGAAATGTAGTTTTTTTTTACCTTGCTGGACATGTTGCCCTTGTTTAGTTACGTGTATGAGCTGCCATTTTGTTGAGCTTCACACATGTTGTATCACTAGGACTATTCCACACATACACATAAAAATCTTCAAGATAACCAACAAAATGTGCAACATATTTTTTTCTTTAAAACAAAGGCGTATTGTTTACTCAGTTTAGAAAGCTGTATGTCATAGAAAATCACTGATAGTGTCGATCAAAAAGGCAGAAACAGTTGCACTGGTATACGCATAAAATTACCTTGTCGAAAACAGAAAAGTATTCAAGTTATATTACGGAAGTGCAATTATCTGTTGATGACACAACACTCCCTGGGAATAAGTCTTGCGTTTTAAAGAAGTAAAGGGAAATGCACTGTGAAATGTTGTTGCAAACTTCTGGTCCTATTTGAATCTGAAAGCCAGCGTTCTTATTCTACATCCGAAGGAAGTAGTAGTAGTAGTATTTGACTCTCCACTTATCTGCCGCAGGTTGGCAGTCTGGAAAATAATTTTAATTATCGTGGTAACAATGTTGAAATTTAGAAAAATTAAAGTCCACTTATCAGTCAGATGCTAAATTTGATTCTTTCAAACCTACGAAATACCTGTGATTATCATCAAAAATAAATGACCGACAATTCTATGATTCAAATGAATGAGAACATCCAGATATCGACGAATTGTTACCGGGTTAATCAACTTTTGCGGGATCCCTAACCCTCCCATCTTCCAAGATATCCAAATTCACTTAAGTAGCTTTAAATTGATTTTCAGTTGTCCAAAATAGACAATGAATTCCTTGTGCCGAAAACCTCTCAATAAGCTTCCAAAAACGTAACTGAGGTTTATCTAAAAAATCCCGAAAATCAGTGTAAATTCTTGCAAAAGCAATCGGTCTTGAGATATCGACACCATAAACAGGATTTATGGGAATATTACCATAATTATGTGATTAATTTATTATGTCAAAGCTGAAGTCGTGCCTCTTATCGTATACCCGCCATTTTAATTCACCATACTCAATAAGTGTATGACCAAAACATGAACACCTTAAATTAGATTCATCAGTTTTTTTTAATTTCAAGTCACAAGAATAAACTGATGGTATATAACCTTCTAATCGTTTGTTGCTGACATTTAGTAAACATGGCAAATTACTCTTGTATCGAATGATCAGATTGAATGTTTTCAAATAGGTCAACTTTGTCTCTTGCCATTTTAATGAGAAAATTAAATTAATTATAAAACGAATAGACGATAGCCAAAAGTGGTACACCATTAATACCCATTCCTGCAATCTGTCTAAAGACATTATCATCAAGAGGGACACAGACACACACATACATATATGTATATATATATGTATATATATATATATATATATATATATATATATATATATATATATATATATATATATATATATATATATATATATATATACAAGGGTCTACAAGTCAGTATATATACATATATATATATATATATATATATATATATATATTTTCACAGGTGAGACCACAAAGAGCACTTGTATAGCAATCATTTGATAATTCAGAGACATTCAATAGTACATCGCCGTGAGTTGTAGTTGGCACTGTAGTTGGTATATTTGACTTTAAATTGGTGTGGTTCGCAGCATGTCGAATGTAAGTGTCTTGATGGTGTGCCATACAGTGCCGCCATTATGTAGATCTTTTAACATACTAGTCTTCCTTGAGAGTCTTTAATGGCCACTTAGTTAATTGGTACATTTGGTTTGCACCATTTTCAAATCCAATGCTTTTTATTCGTCCTCCACTTGACCATGGTCCTTGACACCAAACTGACAATGCATTTTTTTTATTTCGTTTAATGCATCACACCACTAAATCCGTGGTTATACCATACCTTATCACCTATTCATCAGTTGTCTTGTGGTACATTCTGTCGCTGGTGATTTCATGGGCTGTCGGTATTTCATACACAATTTTTCTCCGGATGCGTAAGTCGCTAGGGACTTCCATTTCAGGACGGAATTCATGATATCTTCGATTTGACTGTCATGCTGTTTCAGACAATCTGCTCTGTCGTCCCGATACATGTAATTCACCCCTTAATACTCGGGCATAAGGATGCCCACGTACCGTATGTTGTCCTTCGTATAAACAAAATGAGGAAAACATCCTTTATTGAGTTTCGGAAACCAAACGATTCAGGTACATAGGACATTTTCGGTGGAAGCTGGTTGAAACTCCAAATCATAGTAATGTTCAACGATTTCTGCATATCGACATACATGATATTGCCTCCATATGAAATTACTGTGAAGGTTGATATGGATCTGCGGATTCAATAATCCATAGTGAACATGCCATCATATCTGTTCTGGTTGTGATTGAAGCAGTGACGTTTTTGTGTCGTTCTTGGAAAGCTTTTGTCTAAACGTTTCGAAAATATTGTCTCCTTGGAAAATAACGAGGTCAGGGAGGTCTAGAAAACAAGTACAACTTCTCCCCCTTGCAGCAACAGATGATACACCGTACACCGCAACACGTGGGTGTTGGTTCAACGTGATTAGTTTTGTAATGATGAGACCTGGAAGGAAAAATCCAACAGGAAAATAGAGACACGGGCAATGGTGCTTACAATTATCCATGTATGTCACGTATTTCTATGCAAGAAGTAATAAAGTTAAAGAGTAATTTGTGGGCGTAACACTTCAACCAGTACCATAACTATCTTGAGTATATATGTACATTACCTGAGAGTTTTTGGACTTAGATTACAAGCACCCATAAAAAGATCAAAGTAAAGCTTAAAGTTGTATGGAGTGACATGTAACCCCCAGAATTCGGCTGTATCGCCTCACATTCCCCGGAGGATTATCACTTAACCCTCCAAAATTATAATTCCAAAGGTGTGTAAATTAGATGGGAAATTATACGCCCACAGGTGTTTAAAAATATGGAAGATTATGATCCCACAGATGTCCAAATCAGACAAGGATTATGCCTCAGGGGATCTCAAAAATAGATTAAAAAGTTTGACTTTTGTGGTGAAATGCTTAAGGGTGAGAAATATAATTAAAAACTGATTTTCTTTTCAAGTGGAAAACAATAGCGTACGAAGTACTTTAAAAGGATAAAACAGGTTAGAGACGTTTTGTTGTCTAGTTTTGATATCTAGATAGGTATTTTCCATGGAATCAGGAATCAGGAATCTTTTTATTCAAATCAGAATACATACATTGCATCTAGATACAGAAATAGTCAAATTATACATAAACATATTTGAGATATATCACAATATACATATACTGATTTGCGAGACTTATGTTAAGGTCATATAATGACCGTTATCACACAAGCCACCCACATTTTAATTTCTCTTAATATATCTTTATGCAGATAATTTTCACTGAAAGTCTATATCAGCTGATGGAATAGATATTATCATTTAAATTTTTGAAAGAACATGCTATTTGGGTCTCTAGTTTGTGTGTTTAAATCACTCCGCTTAAAAAAAAATCACCTTACAGAATTACAAATGTAACAATTTGGTAAATGACATTCATTTTCATATTTTTCAAGATAATAAATTTTTATATAGTTTGAAAACCCTTGGATACCGTGTGTACTAACCTTATCTTTAATCATATCTGGTGTGTCATTTAGATTATGAATCAATTGATGCCTTATACACTGATCCACATAGATACGAGAAGTTCTAGTTATAAATATGTTGCCCCTTCCTCTTGTGTTATAATCATGTATACTTGAGTTTTGAAAAAGTGGAAAGTTTCTAAAATACACTGGCAATGTCTCGTTTTTTAATTTGTAATGAAATTTTGGGAGCTGTAGTTTATATATGTCTTGAAGTTTTAGTAACTTCAAGCCTTTAAATATTGGTTCTGAATGGGCATTAAAATCAGCCTTATTTATGATACGTACTGCTCGTTTTTGAATAGAGAAAAGTCTATCTACTTTGTATCCCCATGCAAGAAGACAATAATTAAAATGTGGAAGTATGAATGAGTTATATAGGATTAAGAGGACTTTGATTGAAAGGAAACTTTTAAGCTTGTTTAAAATGCCTTTTTTCTGGGAGATTTTGGTAGAAATCTTCTGTATGTGTTTATCCCAATTCAGGTTTTTATCTAATGTTAAACCCAGGAAATTAAATTCATCCACACAGTCAATTTTTACCTTATCTATTTCAAGAGAAGGAATAGAAACTTTCTTTAAAGGCTTATAGAATAACATAAATTTTGTTTTCGTTATATTCAGAGATAACTTGTTCACCTTCAACCATGTACTTACTCTATCAAGCTCTAGATTAATGCTTTGGGAAAAATCAATGTTTTGATCTTGTTTTTTCAGTAAATTTATAGTACTACATAGTGTGGTATCGTCAGCATATATAATAAATTTAAATAAATTTGATGCCACTGTTATATCATTTATGTAAATTATGAACAAAAGTGGACCTAAGATTGAACCTTGGGGTACCCCTGTCGTTATATCTAATAAGCGAGACTGCACATCATCAATCCTGACAAATTGTTTCCTATTATTTAGATAACTTTCAAACAATTTCAGACTTGTGTCCTTTATTCCATAATAGTGTAGTTTTTGTAATAGGATTTTATGGTCTAAGGTATCAATTGCCTTCGATAAATCCATGTAAATGTTTATAGGTACGTCTCCTTTGTCCATTTCATTTAATATTCTGTCAATAAGTTCGTATGACGCTAGTTCAGTCGCGTGGCATTCTCTAAAGCCATATTGACTTGGATAATAGAGTTTATTTGTTTTGAAATAGTGATGAGTCTGCTCGAAAATGACCCGTTCAAATATTTTTGAAATCGCCGGAAGAACAGAAATAGGCCTATAATTTTCAAAGACTTTAGTATCATTCTTTTTATGAATAGGTATGACTTTAGCAATTTTCAGTAAGTCTGGAAAGATTCCTGTTCTTATCATTTGGTTTATTGTGATTGTTATTGTTTTATATGTTTCTATTTTTATAAACTTTAATAAATTAACTGATAAATTGTCATGACCACAACTGTTTTTAGGTTTAAGAGAATTTATTATACTTAGTATCTTTTCATCTGTCACACTTGTAAACCGAAGTTTGTTTTGAGTTGGATTTGTTAGGTATTCCACAAAGTTTTTATTATTAGGTACATTAATTTTTGAAGCTAATTTGGGTCCTATCTTTATGAAGTATTCATTAAATTCATCGGAAATTTCCTGTTTGTCAGTAATAATGTGACCATCTATGTTAAATGCGTTTGGTAAATTTTTTTTTTCATTCTATTTAAAATTTCGTTAATTGTCGACCAAGTACTTTTTATATCATGTTTGTATTTATCAAAACATGTCTCATAATAGCGGTTTTTTTGCGTTTTTGATATTTGTTTGTAAAATTTTCTAGTAAGTCTGAAAGTTTACTTTTGAGAATGTTATACTCATTGCTGTCTCCAGGGGTTCTCTCTAACGTTTTGTACATATTATCCCTTCGTTTTATCGACATCATTATACCTTGTGTGATCCAAAGAGATTTTTTGTGTTTATATTTGTTATATTTTACCTTTTTAACCGGTAAATGTTTGTCTAGCGCATTACATATGGTGGTGTGGATCATGTTGTATGATTCATTTGGGTCGTTTGACTCATTATTAATAATACGATCACATAAATTTGCCTCTGCAATTTCTTTTCGAAAATTTTCCAAATAGTTTTTATGTCTGGCTCGAGATTGCACATATTTAGGTACTTCATCATATTTTTTACGCAAAATATCTAGACATATAAAATATGGAAAATGATCCGAGATTCTGGTAGTCAGAATTCCAGAACTTGGAAGATTTTTATTCATATTACATATTTTGTATAGGAAATTATCAATTATAGTTCCTCTCCGCTCTGATAATCTTGTCGGTAATGTTATTTGCGGAAAAAATCCTAGAGCGGTAATTGCGTCAAAAAATGTGGCATAGCTTGGTTTATCTATTATTTTTAACAAATCAATATTAAAATCCCCACCTTTGATAACCTCAGAATTTAACCTCTGTAATTTATTTAAAACTACAGTTAACTCCTCATTAAAAAGTCTATAATTTTCTACCAGGTCCCTTGGTGGCTTGTAAATATTACCCAATATAACCTTTTTACCAAGTGAGCTGTGTGTTATTTCTATAAAAAGGCTTTCCCATATGTCTGATTTTCGACAAATGTCCAGTATTTGGGTTCATAAGATTCTTTAACATAGATAGCCAGTCCTCCTCGTGCAGAACAGCTTTTACCTTGAGATATTAATGTGCAATTTTCAATTTCAAATAGCGACAAATCTGCTTCATCCCCCAACCAGGTTTCTTGTAAACAAACCGCACTTGGAGAGCAACCTTGTGCATTTAAATCATAGAGAAGAATTTTTCAGTTCATCTAGTTTGGCATTTAAAGACTCACAGTTCATGCTTATGACTGTATATTGATCACTTTTGTTTCTCAAAAATCTGATAAGCTCATCAATGTCAAAATATGGGGAATGATTAAAAAGGGGAGGTTCACTCGACGCACGTTCATCATCAGTATCCACTCTTAGAACAGTCATGAGGGAATTATACTCAATTCCCCCAAGTTGATCAAGTATGCTGTCTTTTGTCATTTACAATAATAAATTTTCATCCAATATTGTGGTTTAGATGTGTGAAATATGTTAAACATTATCTGCATGCAAATACATGTAGGCCTAGGCCTCGTATAGTTTTTCCACCAATTCAGAAAGAAAATGCTGGCTTAATCTGGATAGTGTAAAAGATGGTCTAGGAAAAATCACCGGTAACATAATAATACCTGTTCGTGGGATGATTACACACCTTCGAACCGGTTGAAATAAGAGACTGTATTGTCGCCGCAGTGTCTGTTGTTACACAGAACGTTGTGTAAGAGCTAGTGTATGCACAACGTAGCAGTATAACATATTGACAGAAAGGATAAAGATACGTTTTTTTTTCTTTCTTTTTACCAAAAAAACGTATGTCTCAAAGAAGTTTCAGGCCTGGGTTGCAAGTGTTTTGGAAACTTCCAGAAAAGACCTGTCTTGCAGTTTTTTTTTTCAGAGAGAATTTTAAAAACTTTGTCTTGGATACAAATAAGGTTTAAAATGATCAGCGTTCTTGTAAAGTAAGGTGTGCAAACGATCTAGCCCCTTACATTGTAAGTAGGGTGGCTTCGGCTGACTTTTCATCATCTGTGACGACTTCGCTTAAAGATCATACTGACTTTATTGAAAAAAAAGTTAAATAGTCAATACATACACAACATAACATGTCTACATTGTTTTACACTTAATGCAAAAAATATATATATGTGTGACTGTGCTTCTGTCTGTCTGTCTGTCTGTCTGTCTGTCTGTCTGTCTGTCTGTCTGTCTCTCTCTCTCTCTCTCTCTCTCTCTCTCTCTCTCTCTCTCTCTCTCGCTTCTTTGCCGGCGTGTGTTGTGCAGACACTCTTACCTTGGTGAAAGACACCTAATACCTGTGCCTTTAGAGACTATTCAGAGCCTCAGTGGGACCGAAATACATCCAATGTATTATATCTGAGCGGTTCCTTTAAGAAACAATCAATTGTACCCAGAGTGTGATAAAAGTTTGTAATGTGGTAAAGACATATACTTAATGTTTTTTTATTATTATTACCTCCCCCCCCCCCCAAATTAGATTGGGTCAGCTGTAGGGATTACTGCGGGCTCAAACACACAGTCGAGCTGTAAGAACTGACATTATGTTTTATCAAGGGAATCACGCCAATTCATGCTCATAGCAATCCGTACATGTAAGATTCACAGCATTGATATCCGAAAAAAAGTGTGCAGATAGTTGCGCAGGCATTCAAAAGTATTGAAGAAAACCACGGCTGATGTTTAAAATACTGTTACCCGGAATACGAAATCCATGTGTATCTGCAAAGACAAGACTAGTTTTCGGGTCATATGTGTAACCAGTACTACTAAATTCACGTTAAATTTAATCAGCAACGTGCCCAGGCTCTCTTCCCGGTGACAAGGGTCCTATACACAAATACATTCTGGGAAACAAACGCCATACCCAGCTTTTAACGTTCGGTGTTTTAATGAAATATGCAAGCGTTCGCCTCAATTGTTCCGCAAAGACTGCCCACCATTGTCGCCGCTCACCTGAAGAATTACGTTCTATGCTTTAAAAACGCAGCGAGTGCCCCGTTAAAACATTCTTTGCACCAAGGCTCGCGCACGTTCAGGTCTAGGCTTTTTTAATAGGTTTGCAACCATTGTCTGGTCATTTTAATGTTTTTATGTAAAACAGTAAATATTGAAGCCCCATTTATTTTTGTTGTCATACAAAAACTGTAAGCATCATATACCAAAATGATTGCCGATCATCAAAAAATGAGTATTTACACCTTTGTTTTGTACTGACATGAAACAGTAAATTTTAACATGACAATGGATTGACACACAAACTGACTTTTTATGGAAATTCCTTAAAATGACAGAATAATTATATTTTTGCAACTGAAATGCCATAAACTAAAGAAAATATGTCTTATATTACATTCTTGGAAAATATTGCCTGTTTATAGCTTCTTATTGTCTACAATAACATTTATGACCTGCAAATCCTTATCAAAACGAAAGTTAAGTTTTGTTATGGCAACTAGGAATGGGCTCCGCGTCAAAGGGACCCCAACGTCAAAGGATACTTTTGGGGTCCTCGTAACGCGCGGACCCCGACAGGAAGTGATTAATTGGTCACTCAGTCATCAAAGGTCTCATAACTCAGATTTACCCTGAAGTGACAGCGGGGACCATCTCAAAATCAATGAACGGTAACGTGACAAGTGGCCAAGGAGAAAGTTTAGTTCCAATATTGGGCGCCTGGTGTCCCATATTGTTCTTTTTCTTTGGTTATTCCACGTCTTTTTTTCTAAACTTGTATGTCGTCTTTTTGTGTGTTGATGGAGCAGTCCCTGTGGCCGTCTTTTCACATGCTTTGCTCTTCCTCTTCAGTTTTGCTTTGATTTGTTACACAGTCTAATCCAGAGGACTGACCATGTTAATGACTGATGTGTTTGGTTCCTTATATCTTACTTAATTCTGGTTTTTCGTTTATTATGTAATAACCAGTGGAGAAAAGAGGCATTTTTTCCATTCGCCATGCATGTCGCCAAAAAGGTGGCCCATTTGGATATGTTCTACATGTTTTTGATGCTACGTTTTCTTTGCAACAGCTGGCAAGTGCTTGAAAACAGTTGCACTGCCCTATGCATAATATTCTTCACGATTTCACAGGTTAATAAGTTTTGGCCAACACAATTCAAAGGTTCACTTGAGCAGTTCAATACACTGCACTCTTCATCATACTGTGCCCACTGATTTTAATGTATGTGATTTTTTTTATCTGAAATTGTCCATGACTTCCTGAAATTGGAACTTAATGCCGCATGCGAAGCCTCCTCCCAGCCCGTGTCGTTATCAAGTGGTGCTTTTGATTAAAGTGTTTATTTTGTATTTAGACAAGGCGTGCAGGGTATCATACCATTTAGAATACCTGGAGCTCAAGCTTTAGTATATTTGGTAAGTATTCATATTAAACAAAGTGTCGATTTATACAACTTTATGTAATTTGAAGGGTGGGGCGGGGGCGGTTATTGCGAACTAAGGGTAGGCGAAGTAGGAAAGACCTGTCACACTCCGTAACAACCACCTGCCCCTCGAGGCAGCTGGAGTGAGGTGGCCTGCGCGTTGTGCTGTCATGGAGACTTTGAGAGGCACGGCCTTATGCCTTTCATACCTCGCTGTACTTCCCATTCTTTCTTTCCCTCCTTCTAGAATGCAATGCTATGTAAAGGCTTTAGTATGATTACACGTGATGTATTTACAATGTTAAATTATTCTTAAAAGGGGGGAAAAATTTACTGTGAAAATATTCCGTTCATATTTGTTTGAAAATGTGCAATCATTTACAATGAAACATGTTGCATGGTTCACTAAGATTCTTAAAATATAATAAGGATTTGTGAAGAATTGGATGGTATCTTCTCTGTATCCTATATGCATGTAATCATATGCAGAAATTAAAAATGATCTAAAAATATCTGGGAAGCAAGTCTTATTATGGCCTGCCCTTGGTATCAATACACGCCATCTCTTCAGACATGTGTCATTCAACTTTAGCGTCGTAATCATCATAGTACCATCAAGTACCTCCCTGGTCAGGGAAGTGCATAACATTTTGTCTTCATCATCTGTACTATCTGAATATCACAAAAGTCACAGGATTCCATCTTTGCAATGTCTTCTATTCAATGCTTGCCAGAGGTGTAAATAGTGTACTTACAATTTTGTCTAATACTTCAGTTGGATGCATGTTGGTACAACACGTATAGGTTTCCGTTTCGCCTCGGGCATGGTATCTAACCTGGTTCACAATATCTTACCCACTCAATGTTCATCTCTTTCCAGTAAAATCTAAGTTTTCAGTTTGTCATGTTTTGGTGTCCCGGGCATCAAATCACTGAACAAATAACCAAGTTTTGCTGTTCCCTTATTGTATTTTTCGGTCATGTATTTTTGTTCATGTGGAAACTTGCACTGGCTCATTGTTTGGACTTGCTGCTGGCTGATAAGTTGGCATGTTAAAGAAGGCCAGAGAGTGTTCTTTACATGCAAATTTGTCCAAACTTGGCATGATTATATTTCCACACATGAAGTCTTGAGTTTTTGTAAAGAGGTTTAACGGTTTGGAAAATTATGCAATAAAGGGCCACTTGAAATTATAAATCCTGAATTTCTCCAAAACTATTATAGGTACAAGGAACTAATCCAACTTCAATTAATATGTTTGTTACACTGCACATTTTTGCAATTTACATGTATTCTCTTAAGGTCAAATGGTAAAGTCATTTGGACTTTTGCTATTTTAATCCAGCCATACCTCAGTCAATTTTTTATCCAATTTTAATCATGTTGGGCTCACATTCTAGAAATTGTAGCGCTACACATTTTTGTAATATACATTTGAACTCTAAAGGCCAAAGGTCAAGGTCAATTGGACCTTCAAAATTTTTATCTAGCCAGAAATTGGTCATTTTTTAATCCAATTTTGATAATCTTGGGCTCAAATTGTAGGTATTGTAACACTGCACATTTTTGTAATTTACAAATGACCTCTAAAGGTCAAAGGTGAAGGTCATTGGACCTTTTAAATTTTCATCTGGTCATAGTTCAGCCAATTTCCATATAATTCTAATCATTTGGACTAAGCGGCTGGTTTTGTAACACTGCATATTTTTATAATTACCATATAGCCTTTAGAGGTTAAAGGTCAAGGGCATCCAAATTGTAGGTATTGTGAAACTTTACATTTTTGTAATTTACATGTGACCTCTAAAAGTCAAAAGTCAAGGTCATTTGGACTTTAAAATTTTCATGTAGCCATTAGCTTAATGAAATATAAAGTACCAAAGGGCAAAAGTTATAGCATTTAATATTTACATCCTTTGAAGGCCCAAAGACAGATTTGCTTTAAAACACAGCTATTTTTGTAGTTGATGTATTGACTGACATCATGTACTGCTGTCATGTTGAACACTTGTATGGTAGAGACGAGTGTAGATTCACCTGTCTAGTGATATCTGGCTTAGTCTGGCACAGCGTCAGTCACTCATCTTGGCACCTTAAATGGAGTAAGCAGCTATAATGTGCATGATTTTATCTCTTTGCTTTTTTAACTTTTCACTGCCACATTCCTATTATGGACGAACCCCCGTTTGCACATTAAGTCAGTAAATTTAACAGCAAATGACGTGACTTCTCATAAAGAAAGCTATTCCACAACCAAGGAGTCTTGTGATAACAACATATTACCATAAAGGGTTTAGTTCAGGTCATTGCATTTTTTGTTGCTCTTAATAATTGGTGTAGGTCCCTGCGATCACGTGACCCGGCAGCCACCTTGGACGTTTGATGTTTTTTCAACAAATTTTGGTGTTACTTGGCTGTTTCATGTTATTAATCACTTTAAAAAAAACTCGTTTACAATACCATAGAAGGTAGCAGATAGTGACGTGTCTTGTCTAAGAAATTAGACATTCTGACATATATTAATATCATTTCAGCCTAATAATTGATAACTCGGAGGGTCCTATTGTCACTCATAAGAATCATGTAAATCCTCCACAGCTGTTAATTTATTTCTTGGCCTTTTCTTGAAAGCAAGCGTTTGAACGATCCGGAACTATATCCTAGAAAACACAAACAGCATGTTCTCAATCTGTTAGTACAAGAAGCCTGAAATTAGTGCTTTGCACTTCCATTGCTCAAAGTATCTCAAGGTTTCGTAAGGTCACATGACCCATCTGCTATCTTGGACTTAGCTGTTTTTCACATGTTTAAGCATTATTTGACTGCATAATATCTTTAAGCACTAAAAAATCCATTTATAGAACGAAAGAAAAATAGCAAGAAGATATTGTATTTGTGTCTTTTTGTCCAAAACCACTTCCTAGTAGTCATTACCCTATTCCGCAGTCCGAACTCTTTATTCTCCATAAGCTAACCTGTCCCTGTCTAACTTATATACATAGAAGTTTTATTGTCCATATTGCACACGTTCCTCTGTAAAATTTTGACATAGGCTGTATTAGCTCAAATAAATCAAAGGGTCTTCAGCGGGTAACTACTCAACATGTTTCGGAGCCTTTTATCCGTACATGTCTCTCCGAGTAGCGGCTCCTTGTCTAAGCTAAATATTCAGCCAAGACAACCCACATAATAATAAATAAATATGAAAGTGGCAATTGATGAATTCGCTAAATATGTGAAGTTTTGCTTGTAAATGCAGAGCTTCATATCAAAGAAGAAACCATCCGCCAATGTTTAACTGAAGCGGAAACAAGCTGGGGCATTATATTCAGTCCCAGTGATTGGAAAATAAACAGTTGCAGCTAGACCACCTGTGCAAACCAAGGAAAATCCTAACAAGGACTGTAACAATGTACATCCTGCACCAGAGATGTAAAACAAACTCCATGATGACACCTACTCCTCAAACAATTAAGCTCTATTTAACTGCCAACCCTGAGTCAATGTTTCAACTTAATGTGTCAGGTTTGTGACACTTGAGAAAATACTGTCAATTTTGAGTAATTTTTAATAGTGAGTAAATGTGCATTTAGGCATATCAGATAAGAATGGAAGTCATTAGCATTTATGCCAAAAACATGCCATCAAAACAATTTTTCTTAACAGGATTTTAAGTACAATTAGGCAAACATGCAACTGTCGTATGCCGCTTTTTGCTACCTGTAGCCCCTGGGGGTTTACCTAACAGAAAACATGTAAGCCTAAAATGTCTGATAGTGAATATTAAAACAGAAAGATGCCAGAAGATAAAGTTAAGTAGCAAAACAGACAAGTCTAAAAACTGTATATGAAATGAGACATTTTAGCAACGTTTTATACCATTTTAGCCATTAATTAACAATAATTCAGGAGGACCATATTCATTGACCCCTGTCATATCGTCCAGACTGACTGCTCCCGCTGCTTGCGTGGCTTTCTATCTTCAGTTAAAGGTCATCAGAAGGCTACGAAGAGGTCATGTGACTTTTAATGTGACACTTTTTCCCTACATCTATGGCAAGGACTGATTTGAACTGTTCAACACATTGGCAGTTAGCTTTATGCATAATAATAGCTTTGACAGCTCTG
The DNA here is from genome assembly GCA_964020975.1 of Hermodice carunculata. NCBI lineage: Eukaryota > Metazoa > Annelida > Polychaeta > Eunicida > Amphinomidae > Hermodice > Hermodice carunculata. Next base: position 34,148,622 of record OZ026616.1, on the reverse strand, counting down.
GCTGGTTGATTAAACATAAATAACGTTAACCTAAACTCGACTACAGTCTCTTCTGACATTCTACCATTGTTCGACTATAGTCACTTCCGGCAGTGAAAGAGTAAACGTCGCCAGATAACACAGTTATGTTTGTCGGGGCCATACTCAGCATCTCAAAATATGATTGCACTCTGCGTCCAGGGAATGGAAGCTAAATATTTAATGCCAATCTCACAGTTCAACTGAAAATATACACACCATCGCATTTGTTAACTAGGCCATGTTTACAGTTCGCTGTCACACCAACAAGTAAGCTGTATCTTACACACAAACTCATCGTTGTATTGATGAAAGAGACAGGGAACTCAATCGACATATATTAAAGATGTAACCGAACAATGTACAACTAGCAATATTCAGGCTTTATGATATGGTACAATAGTTTGAACCTTTTTCAGTTGTGAATCAATGACCTCCAAATCATTATCAGAGAACACAAAGTAAATCGAACATTCCTCAATCAAAGACAGACTTCATCAAACAATTTATAAGTGTTCACTGATATCATTGATCCTCCCTCCAGTTTTTGCATCAGGTAATATTTTTTATTACTGCAAGACTCGGCCATTGACCTCAGGCCAGCAGACTCGCGTTGCATATCTATCTCTCGTTTGATCTGTCATAAACTTAAGTAGATTTGAGCAGGAGACACACTCAATCTGCTCGTGCAAAGTTGCAGTCCACATTAGATTGTTTCGCATTCACTCAGACAAACCATATTGACTTTGGGCTTATTGTGCACACACGTCCAGCCCACAGTCCTTGCATTGTTCAACTCTCACACTGACAGAATTCTCTTTGTGATGACACAGCCACTTGATAGGATCAGTTTCGTAAGGTATTGGGACATCAAAAGTGTCTATCCACCAGTGGTTCATTTACACAGGATGTAGCTTTAGTATTTTATCACAATAAAGTTCTGGCAATACTCTCTGGAAGAAAAATCCCCTTTTTAACCTGAGATTGTGTTCCTGCAGACTCATCCGCGTCCATTAATATGGTTGTTCCCTTTTAGATAATGAATGAGGGGTCAACATCTGAATCCTAATCAATTTTTAGCATTGATTGCTCAACAACTCATATGTGCAAACTGATTTATCAAACAGTGGTTCAAAGTCTTCGCAACAGTCTTTGATCTCTGTCTTGACCTCATGTTTCAGTTCATGCTTAAGAATACTGGACATCATTGTCATTGACAATTCATTAGGCCGAGTATCTCTATTCAGGGCAACCATAATTTTTGGGTAAGATTTCACTATTTGAATACAGGACATGGTAAATCCTGCTTTTGTGGAATCCTTGTGGACGGTATTTTCCCCTGCAGGCATCCAAATTCCTTCCTTATTTTGGCTGTTGAAAGCTTGTTCATGATTTTTTATTTTTTTTGTTTGTCAAAGTAGGAATGTTATTCTGAAGGTGATACAAATACAACTAGGAAAGATGATTTGCTGCATAGCAAATCAGCCTGTGTGTCTTCAAAGCATATTGGTATGGCAATGTACAACTATTCCGTAACACAGGAGAAGAAGTTGATATGACATCTCTATCTTTTGTTTTAAGTTCATTAGATGCGCAATGGTCAATAACCCCCAAGTGAAAGTTAGAATGACATCTCTATCTATAATACTTTTGAACATATTTAAGATTTAAAATTTCAAATGCCCCTAATTTGCATAATTTCAAACATCTTCATTCTTTTGTATAAAACGGTCAAACTCCTTGTATGCAGGTACAATCATGCAAAGTTTGGAGTTTCTATGTATAATAGTGTCTGAGAAATGTGTCGGACAAATTTGCTGGTAAAGGAGAAAGAAAGAAAGAAAGAAAGAAAGAACTCGAGGAAAAACAGAAAAGTGTGTGTTGACACACACGCTTTACCTATTTGGTCAGTTCCACTTGTGTTGGCACCAGAGTGTAGGGAACTATTCTAGGATGCAGTGATCAATATACTGTGCTTGTGTACTTTAAGTATATGTGCTTCTAGGATGCAGTGATCAATTTGCCGTGCATGTGTACTTTATGTATATGTGCTTCTAGGATGCAGTGATCAATTTGCTGTGCTTACGTACTTTAAGTACATGTGCTTCTAGCATGCAGTGATCAATTTACTATGCTTGTGTACTTTAAGTACAAGTGCTTCTGACAAGTTTCACTGTAGACAACCCGCCACTTGTTCCTGATTTGAGTGGCACCTGTTCCATCTGAACGGACTTCCATTATTATGTATTTGTAAAACACAAGTGAAGGATTGAATTATTGCATCTTGGCTTTCTGAAAACAAGTCACAGTCCCAACCCCTTCTTCCGATCTCCTGGGTGATTCTTTGGTCAGTGCGATTGCATCTATGCCTTTATTGATCCCAGAATTTTATTCGCAATGTCCAGCCATTTTCTGGAGAAAAGGGTGCAAGCATAATCCTTCACTGTCTGGCCTTGTGCAGCCACACAATACATCCCTGCATAGTAATTGTCGTTGCTGTAATACAATAGTAGATGTCAATTTAAATGGAGGGTCACCTCTTTGTACGCCCCTTCTTCGACCATGGCTGACACTTGAAAGACGAAGGTAGCCAAAAAAACTGCCAAACTGTGGCTGATAGCAACACATAGAGATGTATTTCATGGTAATATTGTGGTCGATTTGGGGGCAATGTTGACACAGCAATTACAAAAGCATACAACAATAGTGAACATTCAGATTGCATACAGAAAATATTGCTTTCAGTCATAATTTGACCACATTTCAATTGAAAAGCATGTTGTAAAATCCGTGATATTATGAAAACAAATATGCGACTCAGAATTTGAGAGACTATGCTGTTGTTCTTTTTGTAAATGGAACGGCCAAAATAATGAAACTGTGTTAAATGAAATCTGATAACATAGATAAAATTGGGAAATTTTGAAACCCGTCATTTCTGTTTACAGCCTTTAGCTGTTTTGGGAACGTACTGGCGTTTATTTGGGTAAAATTTGTATTGCATGTAGGTTATATCCTGATAATATCATGTGTGATCGCGTGATACACACTTTGATTAAATGAGAGTGTGAGAGTGCATATGTAAAAAAATAAACCTTCAGCTAGTCATGCCAGTTGCGGCCAGACTTTACATATAATTTAGACAGCGAAAGACATGGCCGACACAAGCCTCGCGTACACACTGTATTTAATTTATAAAGACTAGTTTATAAAGAAAAAGATGGATGTCTACATGTACCTTGATTGCTGAGACATGCATTCTACTCCAGAGGGAAACATCATCATTGGCTGTGGCCAACTCTGTCAGGAGAGAGCAAGGATCACCACGTCCAGCTGTCTAAACATTGCAAACCCAACCCCATCAGGCTAGTGGAAACTTCCCCTTAATTTTGCAATGTGTGATTCTATGGTTTCAAATGGGAATACATGTTGAATAATTAAGGTAGACGTTGTGCATGAAAGATTTGAATAACGTGGTCATGAAACTGTAATACATTGACATAGTGTAACTAAACGAAAGAAGACACAGGTTTGCGTTTCCAGGGCGTGGGTACCGACATACTATACATGCACGTATGTATTTCCTCTGACAAAACCATGGGTTTTTCGAACTCTGTAATACACACACACACACACACACACACACACACACACACACACACATATATATATATATATATATATATATATATATATATATATATATATATATATATATATATGAGAGAGAGAGAGAGAGAGAGAGAGAGAGAGAGAGAGAGAGAGAGAGAGAGAGAGAGAGAGAGAGAGAGAGAGAGAGAGACTCGGATAACTGTGAAACAGGGTGCAATATATTGCCGCTATGTTGTGAGGAGCGCAAGGCGGTACAGATAAGGTCATAAATTTTACTGGGTCGTTCAGCGAGCGTACAGATACAAGCCTTTACGTGATGTAAATAAGTGGCAGTTCTAAAAAATATTAGAATCAGGATCATCATCATCATCATCATCATCATCATCATCATCATCATCATCATCATCATCATTATCATTATTGTCTATCTACATTGGAACTACTTTCATTTACTTCAGATGGTAGATATTATTTTAAAGAAAGCGGTGCCCCAAAAATTAATTTACAACCTGACCAATAGAGGACGGTAACGCATATCTTTAAAGGCTGGATTCATCACTGGAAAAGCAAAACCAGGAACTGTTGCCACCAGCCATGATGATATTGTCACAAAATTGAAACTAATGGATACGACCGGAGAAAACCAGGATCTGCTTATCTGCATGCATTTTTATTCCTCTAAGGATATGCTGATTTGTATAATTATCAGTTATCTTTGACGTGAATCTATATCCAGAGAGAGAGAGAGAGAGAGAGAGAGAGAGAGAGAGAGAGAGAGAGAGAGAGAGAGAGAGAGAGAGAGAGAGAGAGAGAGAGAGAGAGAGAGTAAATCAATGTGCTTATCCCTGTCATGGAAAGAGCAGTGCAAAAGTAAAAAAAATGTACAGGAAAGACCAATCGCCGCTATCTCAAAACGAGAAATGACAAGGCCAATAAAAACAACAACAACCTTGGTCTACAGGCAGACAACGGCGGGATGGTAATCCCTTTCTTGACTCAAAAGTTCTTTTTAACACTCTGACATATTATTTCATTTATCATAATAAAAAAATCCCATATGTGTAAACGTTATGTTGCCAGACCTATTTGCTACGAACTTTTAATCATGATGTTCTTGCAGGTACTTTGAGTGGATAAACACACACCTGTTTCAATAAATGAGGCGGGTTCAAGCAATCTCAGACGAGCCCGTCTTAATTCGCGTAATAGGAGATTGGATGCAAAAAAAATATTTATATTACTTTTCATAATTTGAATGTCAGCTCTGGATGAGAAAAAAATGCGCCTGCATTTCCCATATGAAACACTGGGTAAATGACATAATTGGCTTAATGGTTTTAATAGTAATGATACGGTAAAGGAAATGCGTTTGAACCATGATGGGTTATTCCCTTCTCCCTTTCGCCCCCTCAGACGTATAACCATATCTATGGCGGCAGCTGGCACCTAAGCGAACACATGTTTATTAAAATTATGTATTTATGTCATAGTATGCGGATCAAATATATAGAGTTTGGGTAAAATGCACACAATTTGATCCATAATTATACTGAAAAAATGTATTAGGGAAAGAACTAAAGTGCCTGAGCGTTGGAAAATTGATTATGGTTTTCAAGTGGAAATGAGTTTCATGACTATCAATGCGTTATCACATATTAACCATTATCGGCTTATGTTTCCACTGCTTTTCTTGGCGATTCCTTGGTTTCTTTCGGTAAAGGTCGATGTGCTGTGGATTGTCATAACGATACGATATTCGTATTTCATGTAAGTCGGCCTTTCATTCGAGCACCATCATGCAAACAGTTACCAGGAGACAGCAGAGACCCTAGTATGGTTAAAATCAACAGCTTTTCTCGCGCGCTTTTGGGCAAAATGTGCCCAAAGCGCGCGCGGAAAGCTGTTGACGGGATCAAAACTTGGAACTGAAAGAGTTAATTACATCCCCGCAACCAGTAAATGTGCTGTACGTTATCCCGGCCATAAGTTTCAATGTAAAATATCTTGTGAAAATGAAAAAAAAAATAAATAAATGAATAAAAGGACAATGTGGATGGAATGACCACAATTCATACAATTGGCCTCTAATATTGTTTAGGGAAAAAAATTAAAATGGAACAAGCAGCATTGTAAATATATTGAATGCAATGTACCTGATGACTCGTCAAACATGTGCTGTCAAGACTCTGTTTACTCTGCTGCAGAAAAAAAATGTAGAGTAAGGAAGTCCATGAAAACAAGTATAACTACTTCAATAGAGTGATTAAGCTTAGTGTAAAAAAGGTCTCACCCTTATTAATTTGTACCTGAATGACCTACCATGGCATTCTGCAGAAACTCTGATTCTTTTATATTATATCATCAAACAAGCTTGACTCTGTCCTGCAGACGGTGAAATTAAACATATTATCAGCATCTGGTGGATCATCTGGGTCATGCTAATACACCTGCTGTGCCATGGCCGATTGGCGCTTCGGTGGTGTTCGGCGGTCCCGAACGCCACATTACCCAGAAAACCTGGCGTTTTTACCTTCTGCTTTTGCGACATGGCAGCGGATGTCGATGCATTGAGACGTGTTTACGATGCTAATGGTGTTGTATATATATGTATACCAAGCAAGATATTTGGAGGCAGGGGACGAGGGGTATCAGGCAGTAGTATCAGGATTTCTTGAAAAAATTTCGTTTAAATCTGTCCTGGTCTCACTTGAAAATATGATACTAAAATTCAAATGATAAATTGCTTGGACAAGTACATTGTAATTTTAGATTATAAAACTTCACGGGACAAGTATCGAATAAATTTTGGAGTAGAGTTAACATTACTAGAGATAGCAAATTTTGTTAAAAATTCGGTCTTATATAATCCATGAAAAATAACCAAACCTTTTACACATTTTCCTCTTTCTAGCCCCATGAGGCTACCAAAGGGGTGTTATATTGACCGTCTGGTATATATATATATATATATATATATATATATATATATATATATATATATATATATATATATATATATATATGTATGTATGTATGTATATATATATATATATATATATATATATATATATATATATATATATATATATTCTGCAAGTACAAATTTCGTATCTAAAATTCCAAAGAATTCCTGAAACTGCTGGGGTATTGCTTGGTCAGCAATTTGAGCAAAACCAACCAATCTTCATCAGGAATAGTGCTGGAAGTCAAGCCGGACACTTGAAATGGTACCACTCCACTGCGCATGATGTTTTGTCACACGCAAAAATTTCTTCTGTTGATGGCTGCCCACAAAAGCAATACTGTTTTACATCAATTCCATTCCCACGATCAACACCATTAGCATCGTAAACACGTCTCAATGCATCGACATCCACTGCCATGTCGCAAAAGCAGAAGGCCGAAACGCTAGGTTTTCTGGGTAATGTGGCGTTCGGGACTGCCGGACACCACCGAAGCGCCAATCTGCCACGGCACAGCCGGTGTATCAGCATGACCCAAATAAGAAACGGATGTTTTACGCTCCCGCTAAGCTCGTTAAGCGATGTGCAAGGCAAGGTATAAATGCTGATACAAGTATCACACATGAAAGATACCGACCAGGGTCCTTACGCTTCTTTCTATAGCTCGGTGGTTCCTTTCCTTCCTTTATATATTAGTATACAATTTATTATATCTACAACATTTGAATATTTGTCCAATCAAGGAAATGAAACAAAATGCTGGGTTTACAAAAGATCTATTATCAATTCAACCATTTTTGTATTCTTGACCTTGAGGTTAATTCACCTCCACCTGATTCTGCGTCACTGATGATGGCAGTCAAATATGGAGGTCGTAGTCGGTTGGTTTACACTTGAACGGTGCGATATATAACTCATTTTTGGGAAGAAGTGTTCAGTTTACCATGGAACGCAAGTTATTCAGCTACGATGATAACATAAAAAGAATAGAGAAGGTACGAAAAATGCAAAATTAAATTGTCTAAAATGTTCAAAAATACTCGCATAATTGTAGTATCAATTCTGAGGAATTTTAAATTCAGTGCCGTTGTCCACCGTTTCCAAGTGATACATATACATGTATACGTACATACACACATAGATACATATCTACTCGTGTATGTGTCAGTGTACGCGTACATACATTCTTGTACTGACTATATGTGCGAGGACCCGCTTTTGTTTCAATCGAAGAGTGCGCATCTTACATTATGGTTTTATTAGTACGATTTTGTACTTGACCCTGTTTATCAGTCTACACTATGGGTGTAGATTATGAAAGGAATTAACTGATAGCTTCATTGTTCTAAGGTATGATATGCTGCCTTTGCATAGTGTACACACAGCAGAAAATCTACTTAAAATACCCCCAAATTGCGGATACACAAACCGACTTACATTGTTTCTGCTCAAGCGAACACATTTAATATTATGGTTTAAATGAAACTAAAATCTATATAACTGACTGATATAACATTGTGGATAAAGATTGCGTGAGTAATTATATTAGTGTGTGTGTGTGTGTGTGTGTGTGTGTGTGTGTGTGAGAGAGAGGAGAGAGAGAGAGAGAGAGAGAGAGAGAGAGAGAGAGAGAGAGAGATGAGAGAGAGAGAGAGGAGAGAGAGAGAGAGAGAGATGAGAGAGAGAGAGAGAGAGAGAGAGAGAGAGAGAGAGAGAGAGAGAGAGAGAGAGAGAGAGAGAGAGAGAGACGTCCATGGCGGTTTAGGAACACTCGTTAAAAAAAAAAAATGAAAACTTCACAGTCGATTCTCTGTTCATTTTGGCGCGCTTTTTTTTTTTTCAGAGAATACGTGTTACCACAATGGAATTTTGGCAGCTGGAGTATACTATGGCGGGAAAACGTGTCAGAAAATAGCACTGGCACAGAGAACAAAGACGTCTCAGACAGGTGAACGTTTCATGTTTTCACATGTTGACTGCATGACACCACTGCATATCCTGAAGTTGGTGGTGAACTATCTTTGGCTTACACAATCTGCGCATTACCCGGTGACTGCAGAAGCTTACGTTATCGTATGTATATTATACGAAGCGCCTTTGGCTTTGTGTCGAACCAAAACCCCAATGTCAGGTTTGGGGTCGGACGTATCTTAGTGCTCACACTGATATGAAGGAGGGCAATGGGTAGTCCGTGACAGATCACATAAAAATTGAATCCTCAATCCTGCATGACATGGAATGAAAATATTGACCTTCAGTTTCCATGTCATGCATTACTGAAAACCCAACCACATGTCTAGCAGAATTCAAGTACACATCATATGGACTTAAAAGTTCTGACATCTCGTTATATAAAATACACGTGCCGCCCCACCGCCACCCCTGATGTCTAACGATGCTCGTTCGCCTGACCCTCATCAGGCTCTACATTAAATTTAACGGGGTTGGTCATCAGCAACAGTGTTATAGCTATTCTAGATGATCTGTGTCTACCAAACCAATAAAGAAAAACAACAAAAAAAAAAAAAAACAAAAACAAAACAAAAAAAAAACACACACAAAAAAAAAAAACCGAGTTTGTGTATTTGCAGGGGTCTGTGCACGGGTGGCTGAGCAGTCCTCGCTATTAAGACGGATTTTTACCCCGATGTGTGTGTCACGCCCAATTTCACAACATTATTATATACCTTCATAAAATGTACCATCTGTTGGAATTTGAAAACAACAAAAGAAAACACACAAAATCCGGAAATTGACCAACAAAAAATGGATTTTTTATTGAATATAAAAAATAGCAATTATTTAAATATCGCGATGTGACATCAGGCAATTTTAGAACGATAAAAATGAGACTAGGACAGATTTAAACGGAAGTACAGGTTTTCTTTTATTGTAATGAATGAGAAAGTTGTCCCCCGCCTGGGTGTCTCCATGGACCTATCATCTCATATCATACACCCCTCCGGTGTCTCCACTGGTACAAGGGCTGCCAGCTGATAGCCAGCTACACTTCAGCTACGATAAAGAATTATTTGATTCAGCTCCTCGTCGTCGTATGGTAGATACATCCGTTCACCATTGTGTTGACAAGAAAATAAATGCAAGGATGTTCTCAGGACTCCTGACTGACATCCTATTTCGTGAAGTGGTACAAAATGCATTCTATCTCCAAAGCATACCGCTAGTGCATTTATGAAATATAGAAAAACAAAACAAATACAAAAACAAACAAACAAACAACAAAAAACAAACAACAGAACAAAACAAAACAAAAATATAAATGAATAAATAAATAAATAAATAAATAAATAAATAAATAAATAAATAAATAAATAAATAAATAAATAAATAAATAAATAGATAAACCAACACGGAGATCAGTCTGTTTAGCAGACCAGTCCCATTCGTACTAAACCCGAAACGCGATCATATTGTCTCAAATTTGTCATGATTTGTGGTTGTACAATTGTAACTGTGACGTGCGCGCCATTTTTTTTTTATTTACTTTTCGGCAACCATGGTAGTCATGGTTACAACCGTCCACTCCTATTCCTGCCAATAGCCCTTACATTGTAATTGTTTATCGTTTGGGCACGATCATCGGGTGCGACTCTAACAGACAACATGGCATGAGGCCAAACAGATCTGAGAGGGTGCCCGTAGGGGGTGAGGGTGGAGTTCCATCCACAGTTCACGAAGAAAGTGCATTCTTTTACGACGGTCGGACTAAAATTAACAATTCGATTCAATTGCCATCCAGGAAAAACAATGAAAAATTACAATCAATAAAGACGTAAACGAAATGACACTTGAGAATTCACGTTAAAAAAAATCCACTCTAACACATAACGCAAGTACCCCATGGTGGCCCTCATACGTACACCTGCCGAGAAAATCGTATATGAAAACACTGTATTACAATCCCATCACGATTGGATGTCAAAATGCCATCATCCTGTGTTCATTTGTTCAAATAGGCCTGGAATGGTTAACCAAAAATACAACCCAGTCTGCAGCATGCAAATAATCACACCCTAAAGCATTAAAGTGTTTTTTTTTCTTGAAAAAGGTGCAAAGATGGTGCATTTGTTGATAGGATATTGTCGATGGCGAGGACAAAGAGTCACTGAACAGAATTACCGTTCTAAAGCATCAAAAACACCATCTTGCCTGCTGCTCCGTATATTTTACTTTTCAAATGGTGGCGGGAGGTGAGGGGGAAGGGGAAGATATTGCAAAAGCAAATGCCCACCTAATCCATTGTATTGCATGTGACTGCACTGAAATTAGATTTTGGAAAGTACTTTGCGTGAAGTAGAATCAATATGAAAATGTCTTTCCGTGTATCCGAACTTTACTTCTCTATCCAATTTAACAATTCCATCAGTGATCAGGATTTAACTGCGTGACTATCATCATATACAGCATTAGCAGCAATTTGTATTTACTGCTATACACAGTGCTCTGTGTCTGGATTCTTTCAATGCCATGTCCAGACAGAATATACAGCTTTCCTCGGTGTGCTTCGGGCGCGATGGGACCAAAACCCACCGAGAAAAACTGTTAACCTGCACCGTTCATACGGTACTTCAATGAAAGGTCGGTATACATAGAACATGAATATAGTACCGTCATGCCAACGTTCAGAACGCGTCGACTTTTGTCGAAATTGCAAATGAAGGAGTTAATACATTCATGACTGATACGCTTCATTAAAAAAAAAAAAAAAAAAAAAGCAAGGAAGCAGAATCAAATCCCAACTCCAGTATATGCACCATGTTTAAGTTGTACTTTTCGCCATCACGTTGGCTATTTATATCGGGTAAATCAACAGGTATTGAAGTGAACAGTTAGGGACCCCCAATTTCCGTACCTCTGACAGTGGTGTGTCTGAATAGGATACATCTCAAGTTCAAGGGATTCCAGATAAATCACGAAAACAAGGGATGTATCCTTTTTATACCATGCCTTCTTTGTTTTCATGAATATAAATGCATTTTAAAATGTATTCACCAAAGCAAATCAGTCCTGTGTTGAAATTTAGCCACGGAAATTAAAGCAGGGATATATGTGTAAGCAGGTGACATATATATCCCTGAGAAAACAAAGGAGGCATGGTATAATTTACTGGTATTCGTTACATATTCTCAATTCAATTCAGTTCATTCTGTATTTCTGTTTACATTTATTGATAAAGATTCCCGACGGATACTTTTTTTTTTTTTTGCTTAATCGCTGCAATTCCCTCGATTTTAATTTTCATTACACGACGTACTCCTATACTATACCCATTTCTTTTTGTGTTTTTTGGCAAACATGTATCAGTCATGCGCCAAAGCATAACTGTCCCACTTCATGACAGTATTTTTATGTGTAAAGCCGACCGGTGTATATTTCTGTTTTGACAGTTTGGAAACAAAACCATCCACGTGACCATAATATGTATAACCTGCGTGATGCTCGCTTCTTTAAAGCGCATCACCATGCAAATTTGGCGGGCATTTCAGCAAATAAGAATACACTTCAACATCGTCTGGGTTACCAACAAAGGATCGATATTCCATAACACTCAAACCAGCTGCGGCGTACACGTGTGCGCAGTCGTTATAGTCTCATGACTTCATTTGGCGGAAATCCCCGAAACTACAGCATTTTTCGCGAGACACGATAAACAGTTCTCCGTCCTGGCATATCTAGATTGGCTTACCGACATTTTGGACGCTGTATATTTCTGTGTGTGACCACGTGTTTGAAAGGAGCGACACACAGAGAACACTGTGTTGAGAGTTTCAGGGCGACCAACGGACTCACAGAAGGCTTATTTCCGCAAGACAAAGGAACAAAGAGCCCTATGTGAGTTGAAGCATTTTCTATGGTCTTCTCCATACCTGTTTATTGCAGACGTAGATATATTTAGCCAGTGAGACGATATTAGGATGCCGTTCAGAAATATATTCTAAATTTACCAGCGTTACACCTTGTAGGAAATGAGGAAGGGCACCCAGTTCAGGCTTTTGCCCATACAAGTCCCTGTTCACGCTGCAGTTGTCCATGTTACTGCAACAGATTATGATATAGTGTATTACTCTAATGGGATGGGGGGGGGGAGGGTAGCTAAATTCATTTCTGCTTCTGAAAAACACATGACAGGGGACTCATTCCTTGTGTCGGTGGCGACCATTTCCTGAATATATACATGCATGTACGCTGCAAATCTGGTAATACTGAAACGATGCTTTCGTCGCGAGGTCTTTCGCGACATGATCAATACATGGGCTATATATAGCGACGGGCAACAAAGAGCCCAACGATCTAATTTTTCGTAGGATATTTATGTATCGATTATAAACATGCCCATAAGTCACACACACAGATACAACGGATACGGTACCGATGATCAGAAGCTTGTTGCGTTCATGCTTGCCAGGAAACCGTTTCCACATTGGGATATTTTCTGCGCAGTGTTTATAAACACTGGTATGTTTACATCCAGAAAGGTCCACGTGGATACAGTATGACGTTGTTGGATTGGCGCCAGATTTGGGCGAACCACAGGCCAAAGAAGCACTGGAGCGGAAACACTGAGCTTTGTTGAATACAGTACAGCGATTCCGCAAAAGTGGGGCCACTGTCATGCTTTCAACCAACACTCCACAAAGTTGAAGGAAGTGGCTTGCTGGAACTTGCCTGGTGACAAGCAAACTAAATGTTAGGTCAGCGATGTTGGGTTTCAAGCCACAGAGGCTCTGTGTGCGTTGCGCAAACTGTCAGCACATGTTGTTTGGAACTGCGGCTGTCAATCTTGAGGTCGTGTCATAGGTGCATTTTAAACTTATTTCTGTCCCGGTCCAACTGAGAAAGGAATCTTCCAAGCTTTCAACAAAGAAGTTGTTCAATCGGACCTTTCAGATCAAGTCAACTTTATTGCCTCACTACGTGGTGTCGTCAGAGGTAATATAAGTTAGTATGATAAATGACCACGATGCGACAATTAACCAAAAAGAAAAGCAAAAAGAAAAAAGAGAAGGAAAAAGACGATAAGAAAAACTAAAAATGAGGGGAAAAGGGAAAACAGAAAAAATTAAAGACCCACTTGTCGGGCCAAAACAACTTCAACGTCAAATGTGAGCAATGCAAACATCGCGAAAAGTAGTCATTTACGCCAGCAAGTACGAAATTTCTGAATGCCCAGGACAGCGTTTGGGCAGCCCAAAATGTGTATCAGATAGCGAGAAATGTGTCAATCTTTTGGGCCAAAACATCAATGAAAGAAGTCAACTCATAGACATTTTTGTCAGCAAAAGTCTGCAGACGACGACTTGTCGCGGTGCTGACAGTGGCGGAAACTTAAGTTAGCGGTCACATTATGCAAACAGAACACTAAACATGTACAAAGTACCTCAACTTACGATGTCGTAAAAAGTGATCTTTACCAAAATTTTATTGTGTGCCACAAAATGAAGACTGGTGCAAAAGTAATGTAATCGTCAGCAGCGGAGAGACATGAATACACCCGTGAAAAGCACTGCTGAGTTTTAAACTGTCGTAAATTTGAATTTCCCTCTCCAACAAATGTACAGTAGAATCTCGCTATTCAGACCACCCGTGGGTGATCCAAAGTCTCACTTGGGGGAAAGGTTTCCATACTGAATGCAAATGCCAGACATAAAACGTAAAAGGGTACTTTAACACGGTAGCTGTAACAGGGAGTGTTCTTTTTATGGTGAGATCTTAAGGGATGGGGTGGGGTGGGGTGGGGTGGGGTAGGGTAGGAGGGCACTTCAATTTTTTTTCCAAAACATTAATAGTCAGGAAGACAAATGGTGATCCGCCTCCTGCGTGCGTATTGAAATATATGTTCAAATTTCTTTATAATGTCCCTAAGCAAGGCAGAGGTTTATCACACTCCCTAAGGTGGACTTATCTTATTAGACATTTGCAGTGACTTGACTCACAACCACCGAAGCATTATTGTAATGCACAAGTAGAAACTAAGAGGGATTTCGGATATATTGGTTCCTGTTTTGGCAGTGGCCTCCATGATAGTTTCTCCAATATTATTACATTTTCGGCATCATGAAAATGTACCATTTCCCGTCTTTTCTTTGCGATAAGATACGTTTGCAAAACAGTGATAATTTTAAACTTTGTGGATATTGCTCGAAGCTGTATAACTTTGTCAAGTTTTTACATTTTGAATTAGCTCACATCTTGTGACAACTGTCTGCATTTTACACTGATGCAAAATATGAGTGCCTGCACGATGCTCACTTATTCATCAAACAGTCATAGGAAGCAAACAAACCAAAATTTGCAAAAAGTGAGACCCGCTTTTTGTATTAAATAGTTCATTTTCCCACAAAAATATCAAAGTTTGAATGAAAAATTCTAAAAAAGTTGAATCCACTTATAATTGGATAATTTTGTAAATTGTACATTCACTTTGCGCAATTGTTGTATAAACACAAGGCAAGTGACACAAATGACAATGACAAAACACAAATCTCCACTTTAGGTACTTTGTTGGACTTATTTTTTGTTTATTATGTTTTATGGCCTATTTGTGGTCACCTCTGCCAAGCAGAAATATGTATCATTAAGCTCACGGATACTGAAAGCAGATCACGGATGTCTGTGCAAGAATGCGATCATTCACCCCAAAAAAGCGGAAATGTTAAATCATTTGGAGGCACTGGGCATAATCATACAATGTAAAACCAATCAGAAAAAGGCATGAAATCAAATACAATCTCGGACCAATGCAACTTCAACGCAGCCCCATGTTTGGTTTCAAGTAGGGAAAAATCCAAAGTATTTCATTTTCGTAATTCCACCATCTGAATCAATATGTGCGTCAAATTTTTAGGCGAGAACAAGTACATTGCATCATACATTACTTAAGCACTTACATACAGGTCCAACGTGTCACTAAACACAAACAGTTTAAAACGGATGCTGACAATGTGAGACATGTCCTGAACTTTCACTTGTGTGAGTAAATGTTCGCACTACCAGATAGATCATTTACAATTTGCGCCAATTAATATTTACAGATGTGGCGGTAAAAACTATTATAATACGTCATCTTGTGTTACTGCCAGGGACTGGAACAGAAAATTTCAAAAGACGAAAGTATTCGAAAATAAACACATGTAAACTGTTTCACAATTTTAGATGAAACAGCTCCAGCTCAAGTGCAATGGTATCACACAGTCAAACAACTAACTCGATGACAGTCTTTGAGGTGATGTACGAGTCACGGGACGGGATAGCTGACGTTTGTTCACGTTTTGGTGTGCACCTTTGAAACATAGTTGTTATCATACGAAAGGAAAATTCGAAAAGCAGAACCAGATGTATTTTGATTGATGTATGTGCATTTAGATCAATTTAAAAACTACGTTCAGTTGTGGGGCTAATTCCTCCAAAGAAGTATTGGTGTATCCTCACAAAACTGCTATCGCTGTTTTTGGACTACATCACAACTGTTATTACGAAACGCAGCATGGGATATAAACTTGTGTATGCTTAAGTAGTATAGAGTTCCTTGCACTATTATATTTTCTGTAAGGTCAAGTTACTGTTCCAATCTTTCCAAAGTTTTTATATCGGACATGGTGACCATTGCCTACAAAGAACCATCTGTTTCGCGTTGGTTTTGCGGACAAGACGATCGTTGCATGTGATGAATTGCTTGGAAAAGGCTAGAATTTGTCTGTCTGACAAATATCTTCATTTGCTCATCAAATTCCATGCATTTATGTCTCTTTCCTAATCGGATATTGATGTCTCCATGCTAAATCGGATATTGTGTTTATTTTCTTATAGGGAAGCATGACGGGAAAAATCTGTACTAACGTCGGTAAGATTGGTTTCTTGAGGTACCCCTGCCCATTTGATTTGCCTTTGTTCCTATCTCCTGTCTTGCATTTTTGCATGGTCTTGTGTTACTTATTTGTGTCTGTATATATTTGTATTGACTTGTGTTTCACAATGTGCCAACTGGTCGTACGCTCTGCCCTTGGTTTAAGCATACAAGATATTCAATGCTTATGTAAGTTTACACATCACCTGCAACTGAACAAAATACGTTTCAACTCCATGTGACCACCACCCTGTGCCGATCCCGACTCATTAGAATTAATTAATACCACTTGGGATAAGGAGAATAAACATTAACATACTAAAGTAAAGAGAAACGTATTTTGAAGCGGTGCGTGGTGGACAAATATTTTTCTCTTGTTTTATGTTGGGTTGTCTGATTTGTTGAATGTTTTATTGTCATTGAATGGTAAAACGTTGTTTGGTAAGAAGTCATTGTGCTGCATATTTTCAGTATTTTAATATGGCTATGTATTTTATGGGCGAAACGCATTACCCTAATAACATGCTGTTCTGTTATGTTATATAGCTTTGCCCCACTTGATAACATCCAGAGTGTGAATCATACATACTGATAAATGTATATCATTATAACGAAAATATCATCTTTTAAGGGCACAATTTACCGTTCATCATTATGTCACAAGCAGGCGCACCGAGATCTTTTGAGTGTTTTTTTATTTTCATTGAATGATAAAAAGTTGTTTCGTAAGAAGTCATTGTGCTGCATGTTTTCAGTATTTTAGTATAGCAATGTATATTATGGATGAAACGCATTACCCTAACAACATGCTGTTCTGTAATGTTATGTAGGTTTGTTCCACTCAAGAACATCCAAAGTGTGAATCATGCATACTGATAAATGCATATTGTTTTATAACAGAAATATCGCAATTTTAAGGATGCAATTTACAATTCATAATTATCTCCCATGTAAGCGTTCTGAGATCAACAAGTTTCTTTTATTTTTTAGTCTTGTTTATTTTATTTATATTTTATCTTTTTTTGCCAGTACGTCTTTATGTACAGCCTGCATGAAATAATTGAGAAGCTTTATCCATTATTAGTGATAAAATATAATAATTTCATTAGCCAAAACTAACTGAAAAGCACTAAAAGTTTGATTTGCATGTTGTATTCATTTCAAGGCATGCATTTATTGTTATTCGACAAAGCGCAGTGATCACGCCATTGATTTGTATGGCTTTTAATAAACAAAACGTCTGATGTTATGATAACCCACCTCAAAAATATCTCGTTTTTCTTTCTTTTTTTGCAGTACTGACACGTGGTTTCAAGGCGGAATATTGGACTTACAATGGCTACTGGTGGCTGGTCGTCTCCTGAGCACAGCTGTATTACTGCCGGACGTCACAGTGTTGTTGTTAATCAAGAGGAACTAGACCAACGCTTCCTTCAGTGTACAGTTTGCTACGACAAATTCGACCAGAGATCACATGTTCCCAAACTGTTGCCTGCCTGCAATCACACCTTCTGTCAGGCATGCATACAACAATTGCTTAACACGGCTCGACCTATTCCAACGGCGTTGACGTCCGGGTATATGAGATACGTCAGTGGAAGCAGAACACCGTCAATCCAATACGCGTACGCCATAATCTGCCCAAACTGCCGCCAACAAAGCCACAGCCCAACGAAAAATGCCCAAAGCCTCCAGACCGACTACAAGCTAGTTGATCTTATGGAATTTTTTCAAGGTCGAGGCATGAAGAGCGAATCGCTGTGCGACAAACATAACCAACCTCTAAATTTCTTCTGTGAACAATGCGTTTTGCCTATATGTCGTGACTGCACTGTCATAGCTCATAAAGAGAAGGACGGGCACTCATTTCTCGACATCCAGGATGCCTTTCACAGGTTTGAGCCAGAACTTAAAACTCAGGCTCAAGACATGCGGAGTACCATACAAAAGATCGAATGCCAGGAAGAGCACCTACAGGGGGCGCTACAGACGCTTTCCTCCAA
The DNA here is from genome assembly GCA_964020975.1 of Hermodice carunculata. Classification (NCBI taxonomy): domain Eukaryota; kingdom Metazoa; phylum Annelida; class Polychaeta; order Eunicida; family Amphinomidae; genus Hermodice; species Hermodice carunculata. Next base: position 34,130,161 of record OZ026616.1, on the reverse strand, counting down.
ACACGAGGATGCCGAAAACCATATCGATTCTTTCATTGACGACTGCGTATCTGTTCTGGAAGACAGGCGAAACCAACTTAAATCAATGCTTTCTGACTTAGTAGCCCATGAGCAGGAGAAGCGCCAGTCAGAACTCAGAGAGTTGTCTGGTAAACGAAGGAACCTTCAACGAAAGGCAGGTTATCTGGATGGAGAACTGTCATACAGCAATATGATGGAAGCTTTTGCTGCTCACAAGGAGCTGAGAGAGAGCCTACCTCAGCTGGACGAGGCACCAATGACCACGGAGACAGAACACATCAATTTTGATAGGTTTCAAGAACAGGAATACCAGAATATCGTCCAAGATTTGGGGCGCATAGAGCTGAGCCAAGTTCATGAAGATCTGCCATCGACCAGCCAACATGCAGAGATGAGCTATATACCCAAATCAGAGAGTGAAGAGGAAAGCCTTCATTACTCCTTCCATGAGGAGGAAGTGCGAGTAGTCAGAGAGCAAGCCATTTGATCCCATGGCTGAGTGATAGGGAAAGTCCAATACAAACGGTTCTTTGTTCCATCGAAGGCTTTGCCAAAATCAATAATTCATTGTCATGCGCCGTCTATTACATAGGAAAAATATTCACGCGTATGCAATATTGACTGTTAAATTTAATACTCATCCCCATGTATACGGCCAAATATCAATTGTATTTGTATTCATATATCAGTAGGCAGAAGATTACTTGGACATATGTATAAATGCATGAGTTTATCCTGTTAAAACATTCCTCAGGAGATGGGACTCTGGAATGGCGTTTGTGATAAACCGCAACAACATAAGGCCAAAATGCACAGCTTCGGTAGGCATAATAATACAAACATGTCACCGTGCATCGCTGTAACATAAAAGGGATCTCTTTCAACAAGACTTTCCCTGTTTGGTGAAATAACGCAAAAGCAAAGGTACCACATAAGTACAACTTTACCTAACTTGCGTATTTAAAGATCTGGATTATGTTGCCTCATTTTTCTGCTGGTACACGTATCGTGCGGAGATACCTTTTTCGCTGAAAATACGCAATGTCCTTCCTCGACAAATTCTCGTATGACATGGTCATGATCGCATTTAGAACAAGACTGTTTAAACATGTCACAGGTATATATTGACTTTCCTTTAGATAACTGTCACCACGTATGCTGCATCTGGGAAGATGCATGTTTAGATTGTAAAAAACAGTAAGTGGTACATGCTGTAATGAATGGTCACATCGGCGGTTCCTGCTTCCATGATACACCACTTCCCAGAGTGCGTGTGTGAAAGTATGTCCCATGTGCTCTTGCTTACGACGACACTGCCATTTCATTGGAATTCCAGTCAGCCCCAAACTGCGTCATACTACATTTTTTATAACGTATACATCAAAGGTCTTTGCTTTCCGACAAAGCAGGACTGAAGGACCAACAATATCTGCCCTTTTGCAGTGAACTGACATAATGAAATTGAGTAGTATTTATTCATTGCTATTTCTAGACGTCAAGCAAATGTAATATGAAACGCACTTCTTGCAGATGCGGCATATTTGGAAGATTGATCGTTCGTGCATATATGTTCTTATCACTGGTAGGGTAATCTTATCTGGTGGGCGAAACACCAATGCATTTCAATGAAGGGTCTACACAGTGGAATATATTTATACAAATTTATTGTATTAATATGAAGCTAACTTATTTTGTAGTGCTGTATATTGTAGTAATATTGTTTATATGTAATACATTTAGGTTGATTTGATGTGCTTTTTAGCTCTGCTGACCAGATGAAGCAGAGCTTATAGCATCACTCATGTCCGCCCACCGTTCTTCCGTGCGTCCGCTCGTACGTAAACTTTGCTTGTGTGCACGACACAGTCCCAATTTTTCAAGTTAACATTTAACTTTCAGGAATTATAAGGGTATAATAATCTAGGTCGAGTTTAAAGTTGCAACCTACATTATTATGTAGTATAGGGGCAAAAATGTGAATATTTTAGAGTACCGTTGTTAGATTCTTTTGTTAAACACATCATCAAATTAGGACAGGCAAAAGGGGGATCACGGGAAAAGCTGGTGTCGCCACCTACACCACAGTTGAAACCGCAGTAAATTCAATGTCTTGAGAACCAGTGACGCAAATGATCCACAATGTACCAGAAATGTGAATCGTACGCGAAAGTTTCGTAGTGCATTATCTGGATGACCTTGACCTTTTTTCAAGGTCATGGCTGCAATGCCTGTAGGGAAATGAATATTTGTGACGCTCATTGCCACGTAACTTGTGTGCATATATCCATATACCATCAGAAGAACATTACACAGACCAAATAGTCGTGCGTCTGCGGAATAACGGTGGCGCCACTGGTGGTATTCATTCGAACTGCTATCCGTATCAAAACACATTCTATTCATGGTTGCGATAATATATTGAGATAGAACTACGAACTCTGCACCAATTATGCGTTAGGCCAGTGGTCAAATGTTGTAAAATTTTGGCTGACTTCATCTATTTTATAGGTCATGAAGCATTTTTAGTGAGAGACACTAAATTCGATATGTTGAGAAAGAATAAGGATGATGATACTGAATGTACCACAAATTTGGATAGTTCTGTGTGTGCAAGTTTAGAATCGCATTATATGATGACCTTGACCTCCTTTCTCAAGGTTATGTACGGATGGCCGTTGTGTCTGAGCTTGTAAACATATATATCCATACACTTTACACGATCATTATACGGACAAAATTGTAAAACTTGTAGGATGACGATAGCGTGATCAGCGGTTGTAATTGGAATTAAGGTCAAAGGTATAAAAACATACTGAATTCATTATTATACTGATAAATTCACATGAAGCTACAAAATTTATGCCAAATATGCAATAGAACAGTGGTCAAATTTTGTAAAAAATTCGGGGTATCTTGTCCAATTTTCAAGGCTTTAAACGCTGAAAATGAAGTAAAATGAAGGACCCGAAATTTCATATTGATAGACAAAATAAACCTAATGAAACCAAATATACGGCAAAGTTGTGTCACGTGAATGTTTGCTATTGCACAGTGTGAGAGATCATGATACTTTCTGAAGGTCACAGGGGGATTGCATTTCCGCAAATGGTTTTTTTTGGTGATGTTCATACGAACACCTTTCAGCGGAGCATAAGGCCCACGGGCTTCGTGTACATTCGTAACGCTAAACCATTTCCACCCTCCCGCATGGGGCATCACCGAGTGTGATAGGGACTCAGCGGGTAGATGTTTCAGACCAAATGCATTTTGGTGTGTTTTCTTTGTAATTGATCATATAAAGTACAAAATTAACAATTACATGAAATTCGTCCATTGGGAAGAAACGTGAATATCACTGACTTTTTTTCTGTGATTGAGCTGGATATGGCTGCGTTTAGGTTGGTCATCTGTACGGTGGGTATCAAGCTAAATTCATCTGTACATCAATATTCATATTAACTTATTGAATATTATTACTAATGTACTATATATATATATATATATGTAAACAAAAGACGTTGAGCTCCTCTGCGATCTCTGCAATTATTGTGTTTTCATGTGTAATCAGGAAATTGCTTCCATGATGGTCTCGTACATTAATAATCACGCGGTGCTTTTGAACGTATCCAGGTGCATGGGGGTGTCACAATCTCGTGTTGTATCCATTTCACAGAATAGATGTAACCCCCGGAGGTATGGAACCATGTAGTAATTTGCCCAAGCCAGTTTGACGAGTGGATTCCAAGCTAATCGACCAAGGTATAGTGTACGTTTAACAAACACAGTGTGTGACATATGTCAAACAAACGGAAATGGGATAAACATTTAAAATCTAACCTCGTTGTTGATAAATCACTGAAAGTTCAGTGGAGAACATATTCTAATTTCATTTTAGAGATTTAAATCATGGGCAGTGTAGTTGCGTTTTATTTGGAAATGTGTTTTATTCTTGCAGTTGTGTGCAAAGTTTGTAAACCGGAAAGTTCACGCAATCTCCTTAATATTGGGAATTTGCCAAAACAGTGCAGCTTGTACCTTGGTGACAAGATTCAATATTTGGTGAAAGTAAATCAAATAATGTACATTAAACCGCCAGGGGGCGTTGACTGCACAGGAATAGGCAAACATGTATTCCATTTAGATTTGTTGTGGGTTCCAATTGGCAATTAGAATAAGCAGCTCTGACAACATGTATATGAATAATCATTTCTGCAAATTATATGTGTGTGCCATGCAGCCCCCCAAAAAACTTTCCTTCGAATCAGGCGCAAATGCAATTTAGCAAAACCAAATCAAAATGATTCTTTGTCCTCAGAGTTCAAAAAAGACACATCCATTGATGCATGCAAGATGCATAGACTTGTACGATAGTTAAACACTCGGCAAATGTGTGTTTAGTTTGAGAGGAGGGGATAGCAACTGGTACGCCTAAAAGTGGATTATCCATAGTCATATTGACTTTCTTGTGGCGCGCGCAGTTGATCTCGATGGTAAAAGCGTCACTTTCATGCTTAATGCTATACCTCTGACAAGATGACCAGTGTGCAATACCAGATCTGTGACAAGCTACCTGAAGTGAAATGCTGTATCTCAGACAAGACATTTTGTATGATAAAGGCGTGGTGTCAAATATGCTATTGTGTCAAGATTTTTTGGCGTTGATTATGGCTATAAAAGCTTGTAGGTTTGTGGTCAGGCATTATTAAATTGAAAGTTTGTTCGACGGAATTGAAACACACATTTTTTTCTGTATTTGGAGAGTTTGTTATATGCATCCAAAACAATTGACCATAAATTCGTATGTTACAACTTAATCCTTAAGATATTATTTCTGGGCTACATTTCACGGTATTTGTAATAGAAGACAATTTATTTGTAATGATTCCCAGGTCTTTATTTTCAGATGCACATAGCCGATTAATCGTGTGTGTGTGTGTGTTCAATTCCGAACGATCGAAGCAATGAATCACAGTAATCTCGGGTAACGATATGTTACCGGCACATAGGTAACAACACAGCATGCCACCTGTTGGTGGCACGCAATGTGACTTTCCCTAGTAACCAGCTATTGTAGCGACAGACACATGGCGGATAAACAAAATGTTTTATTTTTTGGTCAAAATTGTCATGTGACACACGGAACATGTGCTGCCACCAAACATAATACTTGTATCTGATGCCCCTGATCAGCACAAAATATGATAATTTGCGTAAAAGCTCGATTGCATTGACCAGGTTTTTGAAAAAAAAAACAAAAAAAACATGGCATTTCCTTCATCTGAAATCCTGTCTAGCTGAGGCATAGTATTTCAACCATCTTTTTTATTCTTCAAAAAGAACTTAATACATACAGATCATCTATTCTGCGAGTTCTAAACTTGTTTTCCTGATTCGAGCCTCCGGTTCCTGGATATGCCCAAAGTGGCAAAGCTGAGCGCTCTGTGCATGCATTCCCGCCTGAGGGCAAATTCTAAAACTTTTTTTATTCCCGGGGAAAATGAACCTGTGCCCTACTTTCAAGAATTTAAATTATCTATAAAATTCATTGTTTGAATATTTTAAGGGTATTTTGGAAATATGCAATTAAAGTGTTCTTGCCTTTTAACAGACCCGTCTCTGTTGATTGATACAGGCAACAATTGTTCATTGGAAATTGTGAAATAGTGAATCAAATATGCTAAGTGGTGAATAAGGCATTAATTTTGTGTGATGAAATAAAGTTGGGCGTGCTAATTCAGTGCAGTGACAGCTTCCCGCCATTCCAATCTGTTTTGGGGATAACAATCCCTTCGCGTATCCAGTGGGAACCGGCAATGGCTATAGGAAACTTAAACTGTGCAAGAGCTGACACTTTCCCACTTATTCTATATTTTAGTGAAAATATCAAAATTTGCATCTCCAAAAGGTTTTCCATTCCAACCTACTCCAAATTTTAGTAGAAATAGCAAATTACGCATGCGCAAGAGGTCATTCTCTCGGGATTCTCGAGGCGCCATTTTGAATCTGCCTGCCCATGATCGAAGCGTGGGACAACTTTCGCGCAAGAATGCGCTCGAGGACACTAACAGTAAGGGGTTGCGGAGAAGCTGTCCTTGTTTGAGTTGAAGCGTAACTCAGTGTTGATTCAATGGTGAGGGAGTGGGGGATTTTACCACCTTTTGACAACTTTGGCCCATATTCTTACACGTGACGGGCCAGGTCCCCCCACTTTTAATGCTTATATCTTAGTGCATTTCTATTGTGCTGGCCCATCATTCTGGCTATGTAGCCCATTCTGGAAAATCAGGTGGGCCAATTTGGCCCCTTTCACACAAATCCTAGAATCAACTCTGGTAACCATATACGTGTATAGTTTGAACCAAAAGCAAAATTTGAAATATTTAAGAAAAGTGTCCAGTTGTTAAAACGATCTCCACTCGCCCCCCTTTTTAAAACCATCGCTGATAAATGCAAATTTTCTTAAGGCAAACTTTAAAAATACGTCGTTTGAAAAAAAAATGATTTGCAAACAATGGTAGTTTACTTTCTCAATTTATTAACCGTACACACATTAGATTATCACCTTTTGGCTTACTTGATATGGAAGCGTATAAACTTGGTTGGCCACCTCTGAACGCACAATATGAGACAACGACAACTGATCACCTAAAACGTACGCTGTCCACATCAGCAATAAGCATTTGTGGGTTGGGTTAGTTGCGTGAGCGAATGAAACTCGAACTTCCCTATTTTCGAGCAGCAGACCACGTGCGTGCGTAGGCATGTGTTTCGCCTCTTAAATTAAAAGTAAGGGGTACCTAGTTCGTTCTCCTAAACGATACTTAATACAAACAACACCTTTCTGCTTTAATTGCAAGATTGGGTTTGCATTTCCTCTGACAATTTTATAGGTTGTGAATATATATAGTGAATATATATATATATATATATATATATATATATATATATATATATATATATATATATATATATATATATATATATATATATATATATATATATATTGACGAGCCTTACAATTGACCGCACCAGGCATAAAACCAATTGTATTTCGATGTTCTGCTTTTATGTGTGATACAGGTGAGATCGGAAAAAAATATCAGAAAGTAACGCTAGTATTCTGATACACACACACACGAATATATAAAACAGACTTTGTCTGAAATCGTTAGCATATACGTTAAATAGAATATAAAATAAATGCATTTTATTGAAAAGCATTCAGGGGTAGCTGACTGGTAAGAATGCAGTTTTGAGATTTATAAGCACTTGTGACGTGAACCTTCTGTGACAGCTGGACAAGTACAAGAGTAAAACAGTCTTAAAGTACTTATTTATAAGGCTATTGTGTAAATAATATGAGCTCGATGCGAGTTTTGACGGAATCAATTAAATTTAATTGTGTGAACGACTGTTGCGTCAACATGAAATTGTTTAATGCAGCAGACTGTGAGAGAGAGTGAAAAAGGCGAATGTTGAGTCATGCGTTCAAGCTAAGCTCTTATTGAACCCTGGGCTCCCATCCGCTGTCTCGAATGTTATCTCTTTCCCAGGGCTCTTTTCGACTCGGTTCGTGCATATTTGTTGAAGAACGTTTTATTGGAGAAAACAGCATAGATCTTTTGTATATAACATGTTTAGTGGTTGACGAAAAGTACCTTGCCTGCGCCCTGGGTTTCAAAAACAATCTCAAGGTTTTGAGTCTTAATGTATTACGGCCGTGAAACAGTTAACATGTTCGGTACTCTATGTAGAGAATAACACTTGCGGTATTTTGTGTGGCTTAAGAATGAATAAAACTGATCGTAAGTCTTGACCACAATAGTGTCACTTTATTTGTTGACATACGTGAAGGTTTCGGAAGTGGACTGTGAAATTCAATGCGTAATATACTGAAAAAGTGGTGGCGAGCTTCTAACCCTGTGAATGCATTTAACAGAGTTTCAGATATATCGCAAAATATTTACTGATAGGGTTCGGGGTGTATTCAGTCATGACATATGCATGCACGGTGCAAACATTTTCTGGATTTTCGCGACTGGGTACCTACTGTTAGATCCAACATAGCAACTACTGCTTAGCGGTGTATTTATGCCATCATAAGCAAGACCCTCACTAGATGCCGGGAAATTATAAATGCAAAACCAGAAAGTGCAACTTAAACACTGATGGGCACGGAGACACGGCATAAAGCCAGATGGGTGTAAGGTGTATGCACGGACACCGGTTATCTGACATAAGTTGATTTTTTTTACACCAAGCGTGTTTATTTGTATTTCATCACACCAGAAGACAGAGGATCTATCTGTGTACATGGTGCTTTGAGACTCCATTATGTCTGTGTGCCAACACAGACATATTGTTATTCTTTCTTTCTTTCTTTCTTTCTTTCTTTCTTTCTTTCTTTCTTTCTTTCTTTCTTTCTTTCTTTCTTTCTTTCTTTCTTTCTTTCTTTCTTTCTTTCTTTCTTTCTTTCTTTCTTTCTTTCTCTCTCTCTCTCTCTTCTTTCTTTCTTTCTTTTCTTTCTTTCCATCTTTCTTTTTTCGTTCTTTCTTTCTTTACAGGCAAAGTTGTGTGACATTTCACTTGAGAATTAACATACGTTGAAACTGCACATTTTGCAAGTTTACACTTCCATACATGAAGTTTCGAAGTTCTGTAAAGAAATTCAATGGTTTTGAAAATTTAAATCTTGAATATATCCGAAAATACTGGCGGCGCATGTAACCAATCCAACTTGAATTTATAGGTTTGTAACACTGCACAGTTTTTTTAATTTACGTGCGACCTCTAAAGTTCAAAGGTCAAGGTCATTTGGACCTTTCGAATTTTCATCTAGCCATAACTCTGTCAATTCACATCCAAGTTTGACTATGTTGGACCTCAATTGTAAATATTCGAACACTGCACAGTTTTGTAATTTGCATGTAGCCAATAAAGTCAAAGGTCATTTGGACCTTTAAAATGTTCATAAAGCCATTACTTGGTACATTTTCACCCACGTTCAGTCACTTTGGGCTGAAATTGTAGGTATTGCGAGGCTGCATATTTTTGTATTTTTACATATAACATGTAAATTTCGAAGGTCAAGCTTACTTGGACCTTTGAAATTTTCATCTTGCCATAGATTGGTCAATTTTCATCTGATTTGTTTCATGTTGGCTCAAATTGTAGATATAGCAACACTATATGTTTTTGTAAATACATGTGGCCTGCAAAGGTTAAAGGTCAAGGTCATTTCGACCTTCGAAAGCTTCATTCAATTTTATTCATGTTTGACTCACCGTGTAGGTATTACAACAGCACACTTTTGTTATTTTCATGTGACCTGCAAAGGTCAATGGTCAAGGTTATTCGGCCCATTGAAATTTCCATCAAACCATAATTTGGTCAATTTTTATCTCATTTTTTCTGAGGTTGGGCTTAAATCGTAGATATCGTTAACCTGTACATTTTTTAATCTACATGTGACCTCTTAGGTCAAAGGTCAAGATCATGTGGACCTTTGAAATTATCGTCCAGCCATAACTTCAAATTTTCATCCAATTTCATTCGTGTCGGGCTCAAAGTGTTGGTATTGCAACACTTCACATTCTTTTAAAATTTACATGTAGCGCCTAGAGGTCCAAGGTCAAGGTAATTTGGACCTTTGAATTTTTCATCGTGACATATTACAACTTGTGAAGGCACACAGACAGATTTGCTTTCTAGCAAATCTTCTTTTCTTGTTATAAACTATTCTGTGAACCGAGCGTCAGATATGCACAAATTCAAACATTTTGATTCAACTAGACATATTCACAAAACCAATATCCTTTGCAGTACAAATAGGAATTGTCCATTTGGTGCAGGATTTTTAAACCTGGGGTTCTGAATATAGCTGGCTGTGGAGCTATGCTTTCAACAGACCGTAATTGATGTTGCATTTCATATCATTTCACCGGGAAAATAGCAAACTCCGAAAAGAAAAAAAAAACAGCTTCATTGACAACCCTTCATTGAGAAATACAAAAAAAAAAAAAAAAAAAAGTATTTTGGCCCTTAGTGACTTGAATTCTGATGGATCCCTAGTGACTTGAATCCTGAAGGATTTTCCCTTTCAATAATATATATTACTTTATGTATGTGTATGTGTACATTTATACATCTGGTACCATAGCACAACAAGGCATCCAGCCTCCCTTGATGTACATCATGAAACTGTAGCGGCCACTATATATACCTTTCGTAAGCACCTTTCTCAATAAATTCTACACCATTGCATTCTCGTTTGGTGTACATTACTGCATTGCATACGACCATATTTCTTATCATGTGGAGTATATCACGTAGTTACATACGATCGCACATTCCCCTTTGGTGTATATCACGGCATATCATACAACTACAACCGTTTGGAGTATATTGCGGAATTGCACACGACCACATTTTCCCTCTGTGTTGCATGTAATGGCATTGCATGTGTCCTCATTTTTACCCTTTGGAATGTATCGCGGCATTACTCACGACACTGCTTTCCCTCATTGCTGAATAATTATCATGGATTTAGATTGGAGTGTGACCAAGCCATGGATTCATTGGTGGTGTCTTGCGTTACAATGCAAATGTGACAGCCATGGTAAGTAGCAATGAAGACACCTAATCAAAGACGAGAAACTATCAGGAAGGTTTTGCAAATAATGATGTATCCAGTACAAAATCTGTCGTGATGGATAAGTAGACCAGTCTCCCATGTTGGACAGCGATGGACATGCAAGAGTTGCACAAGAGCTTCAATTTGCTCCTTAATTAAGTTTACTGACAGCTGCAAACTGTCGGGAAAATAAGTGGCCCAATTGTCCAGAAGTTATTGCGTTAAGCTGTCTGTTTAAATGTACACATATGGGGGCAAAAATGAGGTCTTTAGCAAAATCCTGTCCATCAAATTCATTCTAACTGGCGGCTGAGACGTGTGCAGCCCACAACTGATACAGTCAATAAAGATTATTTTGTATCAATCTGTTGAACATAAAAGACGTTGTGAGCTTGAGCATTGTGTGTTTAGGGCATTGATGCGCAATTCTTTACGATGGGTTACCGAGACAATGTAATCATATTTGATAAACATTTTACGGATTCTCACTTGCCTTATTGCATTCGAACTCATTGCACATATTTGACCTCATCTTCACAATGATTCGGTCAAGATCATCCATGTACAGTTCCATGACAGGTTCTAGAAATATGCATCATGTTCTTTCATCAAATCTTTCCAAACTGATACATGGCAGGCGAGTTCATGTAAATGTATATCTTCTGACATAAATTAGGTCAAGCGTTATTTTGCATATTTTTGTTTAACCTATTTCACTTATATCAACCAAAGTCGACTGGTGGTCTAGTATCGTCTGTCTCAGCGTGTTTGATTAATTCCAACTTGAATCGAGAAGAATTTCAGCAAGATGCACAGACGACACCCTGAAAACGCAATTGTTAAATACACTTCACCTCTTCATGAAAGGACGCAAAATATGAAGCTCCCAATCGGAGCATAAGATCCAACAGAGAATACATAGTGCTCATTTATAAACTCAATTACATCCACATACACACACCAATAAACAATCGTCACAATAACAGCTGATTCATATTTTTACTAAAACAATGAAAACTTGTGTTTGGTACAGCAGCAGCAGCAAATGGCATTACTATAACAAAAAATACATGTCATCTGGTAACTGTACTATATTTGGGAAACTACTCCCCAAAACACGCGTTTCATCATCATCATCATCATCATCATCATCATCATCATCATCATCATCATCATCATCATCATCATCATCATCATCATCATCATCATCATCATCATCATCATCACCGTTATTTTTTATTTTATTATTATTATTATTATTATTATTATTATTATTATTATTATTGTCATTATTATTATTATCATTACTGTTATTTTATTATCGTATTATTTTATTATTGCTATTGTTATTATTATGAATACGATCATTATTGTTATTATTATTATCATCATCATCATAATTATCATCATCATTATTACTATTATTATTATCATCATCATTATCACTACTGTTATTTTTATTATTTTATTATTATTATCATTATTATTATTATTATTATTATTATTATTATTATTATTATCACTACTGTTATTTTTATTATCTTATTATTTTATTATTGTTATTGTTATTATGAACATGATTATTATTGTTATTATTATTATTATTATTATCATCATCGTCGTCGTCGTTGTCGTCGTCGTCGTCGTCGTCGTCGTCGTCATCATCATCATCATCATCATCATCATCATCATCATCATCATCATCATCATCATCGATGTGCCCAAGACCTTAGTGCTACGCTTTCACCTTTAATTTTGATAGGATAAATCTCCTAAAAAATCCACTATCCCCAAATGGTTTGCTCGCCTAGTCCGGACTGCAGATTTCGGAAACTGCCTTATAATATACATGAAAAGCAGAAAATCTGTCAATTTGTCTCATTAGAAGTATACAGAAGTAATGCTGAGAAATAATTTTTTTGTCGAGTAAAGACTACAGATATCCAGGATTAAAGGGACTCCAAATCAAATATTAGAAACGAAGATTTGCTTCAAAGCAAATCTGTCTGTGTGCCTTCAGAAGTTGTTAATATTAAATGCTACAACTTTTTTCCTTTGATACTTCACGTTTCATTAGGCTTATGGCCGAATGACCTCGACCTTTACGAGTCACATGTAATTGCAAAAATGTACAGCGTTACAATACCCACAATTTAAGGTGGACATGAACCAAATCGGATGAAAATTAACCACGTAATGGCAAGATGAAACGTTCATACATGTAGGTCCAAATGATCTTGACATTTGCCCTTTAGAGGTTGCATGCTCTTACAAAAATATGCAGTGTTGCAATACCTACAATTTGAGTCGAACATGATTAGAATTGGATGAAAATTGGCGGAGTTATGGCTGGATGAAATTTTCAAAGGTCCAAATGACCTTAACCTTTGACCTCACATGTAAGTTTCAAAAATGTGCAGTGTTACAATAGCTACAGTTTGAGCCTAACAGGATCAAAATTGGATAAAAGTAGACCAAGTAATGGGCAGACGAAAGCCACCATCAAAAGTGGCCTTCGAACTTGAAATAACCTTTGACCTTGAGATGACCTCTTCCTGAAGCGAATCTTGACTTCAAAAATGGCATTTTGGCTTAAAATGACCTTGACCTTAGACCTTTAGAGGTCACATTACATGTACGTTCAAAAACGTGCAGTGTTACAATAGCTATGATATGAGTCCAACATGATCAAAATTGGATTGAAATTAACCAAGTTATGGCTGGAAGAAAGCCACCATCGAAAGTGGCCTTTGACCTTAAAGTGGCCTTTGACCTTGCAACGACCTTAACCTTGATATGACCTCTACCTGAAGTGAACATTGGCCTTTAAAACGACATTTTTGACCTAAAATTGACCTTTGACCTTGACATTACTTTGACATTTAAGATTACCTTTGCCTTGCTATGATCAAACTCCAATACACACGGAACCACATCTACCATAGTATTTAAGATATTAAAGATTTTGAAACTTTAATTAGCCCTCATTTGCATAATTTTGAAAAGCATGACCTCTCATTATTTATACTTTTCAAATGAAATGTCGGCCAAATTTGCCTGTAAAGAAAGAAAAAAAGAAAGAAAGAAAGAAAGAAAGAAAGAAAAAAAGAAAGAAAGAAGAAAGAAAGAAAGAAAGAATTCATAGAAAAACAATGTGCCTGTGTTGGCACACAGACGTAAGTACAAAAGAAAATTGCGAGATTGTAATTTTATGATGATAAATAAATGTGCAAATTTAAATGTCAAAGAATGCAAATGTTTGGAAAAATATGGTTGCAAGTGATATATAGATTTATTTTGTGTCCGCAAATGTGTGTATTTAATATACTTTATCATTATGTAAACAGGTAATATTTTCAGGTGATATTGATAATCGAATACTTCACGAAGGATCCCTCTTATATTTGAATATTAGCGGCCATACGAAACATTTAGTGACTTCTAATCTCTAAGAGGCTGCCTGAAAACATTATTGTGTTTTGATTGGCCGTCTCTTCCGCGTTCTAAGCACGATTGAGCAAACATGACTTTAATGATCTCTTAATATTATAATATGTTTTTTTGATCTGATGTTTTAACAGAGCCTAAACAGGTTAACTGCAGGGTGAATGCCTCCATTGCATCCTGACAGTTCAATATGAATGTAAAAACATTTCTTTGCTGTCAACCGTAATAGTTTGCCACTCAATTTAGACAGGAAATGTATCATTGTGCATCGTGATCTGTTTCCCACATTAGGCAAATCATCTCCGATACCAGTTTAGCTCTGACCTTGGGTGAGCTGCACAGAATATACAGATACGAAATAATGACCTGAAATAAGGACACGCGGTCATGTCGTCCTGCAACAAAATTCGAGGGAACGGGAAAAACATGTATTTTGTTTGTACTGGTTTACCCGGTTGCAAACAACAGCCTCAAAACATTCATTCGAATTTGGAAAAGCAAAGTACTTGTCTCGAATGTTTGTATCAGTGACTTGATAGCCCGGGGAACGGCATCAATACACTGGCTGGCGTATTATATAGTTCTCACAAAAAACAAAACTAAACAAAACATGTAAATAATGGAAACAACGAGTCTGAATAGTTTGCGAGCCACATTGCTAATTATTATGCGAAACACTTTTCACTGTTGACATGTAATCCCTGATAAACAGATAATACTATAGTTTGACTCCATCCCTTGAAAGCTTTCAAGACAAACTAGAAAAAAATTGATTTAAGGCAAATCTGTCTCTGTGCTTTCAAAAGTTGTAAATATTAAATGGCACAACTTTTGTCCTTTCTTAATTCGCATTCGATATAGTTTATTGCAGGATGAAAATTTCAAAGACCAAATGACCTTGTCCTTTTCCCTGTAGAGGTCACATGTAAATTACAACAAATGTACAGTGTTTCAATGCTTATAATTTAAGCCCAACATGAACCAATCAGATGTAAATTCAACAAGTTATTAATATAGGATTGAAAAAAATGACCAAGTTATGGCTGGATGAAATATACAAAGGTCCAAATGACGTTGTCCTTTGACCTTAAGAGGTCACATGTAAAATACAGAAATGTATAGTGTTACAAGAGCCACAATTTGAGCCCAACATGATCAAAATTTAATAAAGCTGACCGAGTTATGGGTACTGAAAAGTTTCAAAGGTCCAAATGACCTTGATCTTTGCCCTTTGGAGGTCACATTTTTATAAGCAAAAGGTAGAGTGTTACAATAGATCAATTAGAGTTCAACATGATTAAAATTGGATAAACATTGACATAGTTATGGCTTGGCGAAAGTTGCAAAGGTTCAAATGCCCGTGACCATTGACCTTTAGAGGTCCAATGTGAAAATACAAAACTGCGCAGTGTTACATACATATTAATTAAAGTTGGATTGGTTACCTGTACCTATAATAGTTTTGGAGATATTCAAGATTAAAATTTTATAATGGCCTTAAATTACACAAGTTCCAAAACCGTTGAAGCTCTTTACCACACTTCAAGACTTCATGTATGGAAGTATAATCATGCCATGTTTGGAGTTTCTACGTATACTACTTTTCAAATGAAATGTCGGATAAACTTGGCTCGGAAGAAAGAAAGAAAGAAAGAAAGAAAGAAAGAAAGAAAGAAGAAAGAAAGAAAGAAAGAAAGAAAGAAAGAAAGAAAGAAAGAAAGAAAGAAAGAAAGAAAGAAAGAAAGAAAGAAAGAACAACGATATGTCTGTGTTGGGACACAGACATAACTAAACGATTCTGGCTGCCCTGTGCTCAGCTGACTTATGAGGCCTTGCAATTTTGGTCCACCTCATCCGTGTGCAGTCTCAAATTACATATATGTGATCATTTTGTGTAATATTAAAGTCCTAACAGTTTTCAAGCTGTTTAGTGAAAATTATAATGGAACCTATTAGCTACATAATCCTTTCATGTTCTCCCATGTGCACCCTGAATGTACCTGCAGCTCTTGTTGAACATTGTCATGTGATCATGGAAATAAGGTCAGGTCATCATGTGATCTTGGGAATAAGGTCCGGTCATCCAGGTGCAGTTTCAACATAGCATTTACAGAGGACAATCATCACGAGCGATGTGAAAGTCACAGCTCAAAGAGATATCGTTTTAAAATGGAAATACCCAGAGTCATCATGTGACCTTCCGGACTATGTCAAGGTCAGCCAAATGCAAAACCTAACTAGGCATAATCATCATGCCCAATTTAAAAGTCCCGGCTCAAATAGATCCGAAGTTATGCCCTCAAAATCTTGTTTAATAAAATTGTTCTGTGACATACCGTGGGATTATGTCACCGTCACCTTTACGAGTGTCCCTTGATGTGTCCGTGGATGCTTCCGGGTCATTGACCCAACCAATTAACAAAAATCAACAAATCACTTAATTTAATCGTAACCTATTGAACACACTCAGTAAAGACCCAATTCAAGTTGCACCCCCAGTGAAATTTAAAGATGGTTCCATTGTCAACTCTGGAGACACTGCATAAACATACATTAATACTGATTTGCCACTTAGAAAAAATCGAAGTCATTTTTATTTCAACAAATTATAATCTAACGGTACCCTAAACTGGTTCCATGACGATTTGAAAACAATTGGTAGGGCGATTTCTGATTTATTTATTTATTTTTTTATGTTATTTCAAAGTCTAAAGATGCCATCCTCCCACATGAGCAAACTCATAAATAAGTCTAAAAATTAGTGACGATTGACTTGATTAATTCCAAGATACCCTTAAGCCAACTTGAAGAAGATCTGGCCTCCATTTTCCATCAGAAATGCCAATTGTTGACCGACTGACTACGGTCTTTGGATCACGTGCAACAAACGGCGATGGACCATAATTCAAGTTCAACTGAGCATGACAGGGTGAGTCAGACCCCTTTTGGGGGATTGCTATGGCGTGAGCTTATTTTGAAATCTAGATTTTAGCAGAATCCAAGGAGAGAGTAAGGTGACCAGCTTTGAAATTGAATAGATATCTCTAGGCTCCAAAACTGTACGTCCGTCCAAAGTACAAATTTTGTATCTGGAAAGAAAGACATGAACTTCCACAATACATGACTTTTAGTGTGAAAAAAACACAAAAGAATATAGGGGGTAATTGTGTCCCCAAAATGAAAAATGGAAAAAATATTTTAAGAAGGGGGATAATTTTGTGTACCATTAAAAAAAAGTATTATTATTTGTATTTACGGAAACATTAATCCAGTTTCTATGCTTAAGACTGCAAATTGTAACAATGAGGCAAGTAAAAAATAAGAATGAAGATTTCTCCTCTTTTGAAATCAACCGCCTTTATTGCCAACAATAATATAATGACAATACATGAAACATCTCAAAGAAAGTACATGCTATATGAAAATTATATTTATGTATACTCCAACAATGTAAATTATAATTATTATATGAGCAGCCTTTTTGTGAATATATAGTTTTTTAAAAGTTCTGTGGAACAAAAGTTCTTGCAGTGTCGCTGGCTGACTGGAACCCCTGATCAACCAGCGCACCTGGCTTTATATTTACAGCTTGGCTCATCTCCTGACATAAACAGTGTGCTTTGCTGAATGTTTACATCTGGAAAACAAATCGTAAACGCATTTACGATTTACGGTAAGAGGAAACGCACTATGCGTGAAATTTACGATGTGCAAAACGACAATAGGGTTGAAAACCCAACACAAACTTTATCATCTAAAGGGCTGCTGGCGCCATTTAGACATGGTTGTCTCTTCGCAGTATCTGTCGACTTTTCGGTGTGCTAATAAATGATGGTTAAAGTGTACAATGCCACTGGTATTTATTGCTACCCGCCCGAGCACAAAATTGCTACTGTCTAAATGGAACATGAATTATGTGAACCGGCTTTCAATGCCCTTGTTCTTGGGTTCCTGACAGACGTAAGCGCAGCGGCACTGATCCCCCCCCCCCCCCCCGAAAATACCATGTAGTGTCCTCAGAAAAACTTGAAACGTTCGTGATGATGATGATGATGATGATGATGATGATGATGATGATGATCATCATCATCATCATCATCATCATCATCATCATCATCATCATCATCATCATCATCATCATCATCATCATCATCATCATCATCATCATCATCATCATCAGCCGCAGCAGCAGCAGCAGCAGCAACAGAAGTAGTATTTTTTTGCCAAAGGAAATTACGGAAAAGGTAACACGGTAAGCGCATGTGAAGGCTGCACATCTCTTAACTCAAAAACTCTTTCAGTGTCAAGTGCCTAGGCTACAGCCTACTATGATGCGCGTTTGATGACAACATAACAGGGAAAACACGGAAAAAGCTGGTGTACAGCACCGCCTTTTTTTTGTTGTTTTGTTTCTGTGTTCTTTTTCTTTCTATTTTTCTCTTGTTTCTTTTTGTTTTTCTTTGTTTTTTGTTTTGTTGTGGATGCGGGACAACAGTAAATCTGGTACTGGGATGAAAAGTCTTCTTACGAGGAATCTGATTCTGGAATCACCATAATTCAGATGAGCACAACTTAATTTTTCTTTTGTCAAGGGAAAAAGAGTTAAGAACATTCAGAGTGGTAAAAAGAATGTGACAAACTACTGCTTTATAAAGTAGGGTCACATGCGACTTTTGAAATTTCCATCCAGCCGTCACTTGGTCAACTACATGTAACTTCTAAATGTCAAAAGTCAATGTCATTTTGCCATTTGAAACTTTTTCCTTACCATAGCTTGGTCAATGTTTATCCGACTTTGACCATTTTGGCCTCAAATTGTGGATATTGTATCACTATACAGTTTTGTTATTTACATTTGACCTCTAAATGTCAAAGGTCAAAGTTACTTTGCCCTTAGAAATTTTCGTCTAGCCATATAACTTGAATATATTGCATGTCATATAGTTCATGTTGGGCTAAAGAAGGGACATTGTAACACTTCACATTTTGGTAATTGGTATGTGACCTCTAAAAGTCAAAGGTCAAGATTATTTGGCCCTTCGAAAGTTTCATCTGGCCATAATTTGGTCAACTTTCATCCCATCTTAATCATGTTGGACTCTAATTGTAGATTTTGAAACACTGCATATTTTTGTAATTAAGTTGTAACCTCTAAAGGACCAAGGGCAATGTGTATCGGTCCTTGAATGTTTTCTCTAGCCATAACTTGGTCAATTTTCAACTGGTTTGGTTCATGATTAGCTTAACTTGCGCGTATTGTAACACTGTACATTGTTGTAATTTACATGGAACCTCATTAGGAATTTGAAATTTTCATCCAGCCATAAGCATAGTGGAAAGTGAATAGTTGTAGCATTTAATATTTACAACTTTTAAAGGTACACAGACCGATTTGTTTTGAAGTAAATCCTCTGTTGTACTTTTCTTCTCTGTAGCTGCTTGCCTGGTTGCTGTTCTATTTCACAGGGGCATTGCTGGTTAATTTGTTTAATAGGTGGCGCAGTATTATTTTTAATTTTTTGTGAATTATTGAACGTTCTTGCTATATCTTAATCCTTCTCCAAGACCTTTACTCAGGTATTGCTGAAATTTGGCAAAATATACCTTGTGATAGAGTCAAACAAAGTGACTACCCAGGTGGTGTTGCTCTGGATCCCTGATTAATTCCAGTATATGTATTGATTTGGTAATGCAAGCACGCGATCCAGTAGGTTACAATGTAAGTCAATAGAGATTGCAATGCTGATTATGTCTGTGTGCCCACACAGACAGATTGGTTTTCTATGAATTCTTTCTTTCTTTCTTTCTTTCTTTCTTTCTTTCTTTCTTTCTTTCTTTCTTTCTTTCTTTCTTTCTTTCTTTCTTTCTTTCTTTCTTTCTTTCTTTCTTTACAGGCAAACTTGTCCAGCATTTCATTTGAAAATATTATACAGAGAAACTCCAGACTTGGCACAATTATACGTCTATAGATGCAGTCTGGCCTTTTTATAATGAGAGGTCATGCTTTTCAAAATTGTGCAAATGAGGGCTAATTAAAGTTTTAAATCTTCAATATCTTATATACTGTAGTAGATGTGGTTCCGGGTGTATAGGGGTTCAATCATTGAAAGGCAAAGGTCATCTCAAAATCAAAGGTCAATTTTAAGCCAAAATGTCATTTTAAGAGTCAAGGTCTACTTCAGGTTACGGTCATCTCAAGGTCAAAGGTCATTTCAAGGTCAAAGGCCACTTTCGATGGTGGCATTCTTCTAGCCATCAATTGGTCAATTTTTATCCAGTTTTGATCATGTTGGGCTCAAATTGTCGCTATTGTAACACTGGCCCTTTGAAACTTATATGTGACCTCTAAAGGTCAAAGATCAACGTCATTTGAACCTTTGAATGTTTCACTCAGTCATAACTTGGCCAAATTCCATCCAATTCTAATCATGTTGGATTTAAATTGTGGGTATTGTAACACAGTACATTTTTGCAATTTACATGTCACCTGTAAAGGTCAAAGGTCAAAGGTCAAGGTCATTTGGACTTTGAAATTTTCATCCAGCCATAAGCTTAATGTAATGTGAAGTACCAAAGGACAAAAGTTGTACCAGTTGATATTTACAACTTTTAAAAGGCAGAGACAGATTTGCTTTAAGCAAATATTCTTTTCTAGTTTATTTTTTACTTCTTAGCCAGAATCAAGGCAAACTTGGTGAGCAGGTGGGCTTCAGTTGGGTTCGTTTAAACGGTTATAAGCCCTGATTGCTTTGGGTATTTATTTATTTATCTGGCTGTCTAGTTGTTTATGTATATATATATATATATATATATATATATATATATATATATATATATATATATATATATATATATATACTATTCATTCATTCAGTCTTTACTTGTTTATAATTCATTCCTCTATTCTTAATTGATTAATTTATCTATCTGTCTATCTATTAATCTCTCTATCTCTCTCTCTCGATCTATCTTTCTATCTATCTATCTATCTATCTATCTATCTATCTATCTATCTATCTATCTATATGTATGTATATATGCCCCCAGACCTCCAAAACTGCTTGGATAGTTCAGTCGAATTTCCGTAGGGGTAGTTCTAGAGACCCCTGGACTTTAATTTGCTCAACATGTGGCGCAGTAGATATCTCCCTATAAGGTGTGTGTGTGTGTGTGTGCATGTTTGCTATTTTTGTTACGAGTTGGACTTATAACACTTACAACGTTTGGATTCCGTCTTTCGCAATCATTAAACAGCGTCTCTTCCTTATTTTCGGAAGAAAACCACTTCAACTCAAGCGTTTCATCGCATAATTCTTACAAGGATAAGTATGCGCTGGCATATTTAGATTTGCTTCAGCAATAGATGCTTCACATATGGGCATATTATTTCTGCTTGTAAAGAGTATGATGAAAACTTGTTTTGATGGACTTAAAAGAAAAAAAAAGATGGTCAGAATAATATTTTTCCAGTCCCATTTGTTGTTGGGGCTCGTTTCTAAGTTCTGAGTTACATACTGAATGGTGGTGGTTGTGGTGATGGTGTGTGTGTGTGTGTGTTTGTGTGTGTGTGTTTGTGTGTGTGTATGAGTGTGCGTGTGTGAGTGTGATGGGGGGGGGGAGCGAAGGGGAGACCCTTACGGCTTTAAATTATGAGATCACCAGATTTATGCTGTATTTCTAATGAAGGAGACAGGTGCTAACTCATTGATCACTGCTTCCCAGTGTGCTCCTGTCTACCCCACATGGTCACGTCAAATTTACTCTGACGACGACCCGTTTTTAACTACGGAATACTTATGTAAGGCAAATGCCGTACGAAGTGACTGATTGTGTGCGGCATAAACCCATTGCTGTTTGCAAGATGACTTTTGTGAATAGCTTTACATGGCTTGAGTGGGTTACAATGTGTCAGGTCCGCGTAAAGAAATTTGGCCTCAATGATTATGCCCAGATAATTTATGTATCATTTAATCCAAATTATGCGTATCAAAAAATATTTAGCAGACGATATTTACATCCAGGCTTTTCGGAGCGGTTTGCACTTCATCAGTTTCACAATGCGTTAGGAGCACGTGCTGGGTAGCTAATCCAATAGCAGAGCAGAAACCACCGTGAAAAATTATCACCTGCCCCCCCCCCCCGCCACACACACACACACACACACACACACACACACACACACACATATACGTGCTCGCACATACATGGAACATACATACATACATACATACATACATACATTCATACATACATTCATACATACATACATACATACATACATACATACATACACACATAATATAAACTGAACACAAGCTGTACAGGTAACTTTGACCACTCGTGACGCATCTTCGGCTCTTAATTCTTTGCTCTTCAGTTATTTCCAGCGATCGAGAAATTGGCAAATAGCAGCAATGTAAAAATGTATCTTTAGATTGTGAGATTCAGTCAGGTAATGGAAAGACGAAAAGTCTGTCTCCTATTAATCCCAACTAAACATTAACAGTTTATGGCCGAAATCTTCTATGTTATATAACATTGGACATGCCTATTTAGACAGTCTTATGTAAGCTTTGCAATTATACCCTTTGTACAAAGTGTTCAAACACAGAGGCCATTGCAGTAATTTCGGTATGGACCCCGGTCATCTAATGGCACAATCTCTCAAACATGCCTTTGATCATTTGGGGTGATCTAGCTGGTCTGGTCATCACGTTTAGTACAATCTTCTCTTAACCTTCAAAATAGCCTCTTCTCCTTCTCCCTTTCGCTGTCTGTAACGTACTGTGCGTGTATCTATATGTTATCTGGCAGTCCAACATTGTATGTATGTATTGTCACTTTATGTACAAGAGGTCTTAATATAGGCATTGTGCCTGTTGACCGATTGTTTTTCGAATAAAATATGTTTAAACCAACCTTCAAAATGAAATGAAGTACCTTCCTTGAAAGTCTTAAATATGGCCTACTGAAAAAATATGCCAAGAAGCAAATTTGTCTGTGCGCCTTCAAAAGTTGTGAATATTAAATGCCACAACATTTGTCCTTTTGAACCTCAAATTTTTATAAGCTTATAGCTAGATGAAAATTCCAAAGACGAAATGACCACGACCTTTCACCTTTAGAGGTCAAAGGTAAATTACAGAAAACAAAAAAAAACCACAAACAAACAAACAAACAAACAAACAAAACAAAACAAAAACAAAAACAAAAACAAAAAAAAAAAAAAAACCAAAAAAAAAAAAAACAGATTTACAATGCCTAGAACTTGAGCCCACCATGAATGGAATTGGATGAAAAATGATCACACTTTGGCTAAATGAAAACTCAAAGGCCCCTATAACCCTGACTTTATATCTTTAGAGGTCACAGGTAAATTACAAAAATATACAGTGTTGCAATATCTACAATTTAAGCCCAGTATGAACCAAATCAGATGAAAATTGACCAAGTTATGGGTGGATTAAAATTTCAAAGGACCGAAGGGCGTTGACTTTTGACCTTTAGAGGTCACATGTAAGCTAAAAAAAATATGCAGAGCTGCAATCCCTACAATTTAAGCCTAACATAATCCAAATCAGGTAAAATTGACTAAGGTTATGGCTGGATGAAAATTTCAAAGGTCCAAGTGACAGTTACTGTTGACATTAAGAGGTAACATGTATATATAAATGAAGTGTTACAATATTAACAATTTGCTCCCAACATGATCAAAATAGGATAAAAATTGACCGAGTTATGGCTTGCAGCGATTTCAAATGGCAAAATTTCCATGTGATCATTAAAAGTCATAGATCAAGGTCAGCCTTTGACCTTTAGAGGTCACATGTAAATTTCAAAGATGTGCAATGCTTCAATACCTACAATTTGAGCCAACGTGATTAAAATGGATTTGAATTGACTAAGTGATGGCTAGATGAAAATTTCAAAGGTCGAAATGACTTTGACCCTCAACCTTTAGAGGTTACATGTAAATCACCAGGAATGTGCAGTATTACAAACGCATGGATTGAAGTTGGATTGGTTACACATACCTATAACGGGTTTAGACATATTCAAGATTTAAATTTTCGAATGTCCCTTATTTGCATAATTTTCAAAATCGTTGGACCTCTTGAAGAACGCAATATTATTTGTACAGAAGAAACATCATGTCAGGAGCGTTTGGAGCGTCTATGTGTTATAGGTTTCAAACGAAATGTCGAAAAATTTGCCTGTAAAGAAGAAAAAAAGAAAGAAAGAATTCCTAAAAAAAACCCCAATATTATGTGGGTTGGCATACAGCCATGTCATGAGTATTATTACTTGTTTGCTTGACCTTGTCACAAGGCACCACCATTGTTCCATAATAAATAATAAAATAGATGTAAATATTAAATAAACCCTTTCTTCGCTAAAGTATCCCTTTCTTGTTTAAACATGAGACTATCTCAAACTTTACTGTCACAACTACTATTTCACAAGAGTTTGTCAAAAGCGGTTTGAAGCAGATGGTCTTTCAGATGGCTGGTCGATTTTTGAGCACGCTGGGCTGCCTGAATTTGTCATTAATACACGTGGTGCGCATGTCTGTGACTCATCTTTCCTTGCTTTTTTCTATCATTGGTAGACCAGCATGGTTGTCAGCAGAGGGACACCTGGCCATGTCAGAGACAGAATATGAACACAGTCTGCGTCGCAGGCAAATGTTACGCAGCTTCTGTACTCACATGACATTCATCAAATGGAAACCGATTTCTCTATTCGCCGCTATATTTCTGTATTTGTTTTGTGTTTAATTTTCCTTCTTTTTTGTGGTTACATTATTTATGCCGTGCTTTATTAACCGACTTACCCCCATAATAATTAACCCCTTTTTATGGGATTTCCATTCCCAAATCAACACGAGAAGGAGCTTGTAAGCTTTGAAGAAGTACCGATATGACGGAGAGCATCAAGCAACACGGAATACTTCACCGGTCACCGATTTAGTGCGAACACCGCCTTCCACGTGCTTTTGTTTACTTCTGAGCATCACTTTGTTTGGATTCGCAGCCAGTGGTCCGCGCCGAAGGTCATTTTGTGTATTCCCTGTACCGGTAGTGCAGCCCTTTACACTATATGTACAACCCATTTGACATGCAACAAGTGCAGATACACGGTGGATTTTTTTCCCTCATTTTTGACACGTCAACCTTGTATTGACTCACAAAGTGGGGTACTCTCGGTGCAATTCGATAAATCATAGAATGACAGGCATCACATGACAGATAATGCATGCCAGCCACACACTAACAACACAGCAAAAACATGGACAGGAGTCATGTCCCAGTGCAAATTACACCCAAATAAAACACACACACACACACACACACACACACACACACACACACACACACACACACACTAAAAATAGAAAATTCCAATCAGAATGATTTTGATGACTTTCACGACAACAAGCGTTTACTGGGTATTTACCCATACATACATACATACATACATACATACATACATACATACACACATACACACAAACATACATACATACATACATGCATACATACATACATACATACATACATACATACATACATACATACATACATACATGCGTATGTGCGTGTTTGTCTTGTATATAGCGAACATGTATGACGTGTTGGTCTCTAGATTGTCAATTCGACCTGTAGCGTTGCAGAAATCTTAAACATGGCATCGAAAATTTTTGAACAGAGTATATTTCCAAAATTTAAAAAAATGATTTGCTTGTCAGCAAATCAGGCTGTGTGCCTGGAAAACTTTTAAAGATTGCCTTATCAGTATCTATTTAACGTTTGCATGATTTTTTTTTTCGTGTGGCTATGTCAAAAATCTACAAATTGAAGTTGGAAAGGCACCTCAATCTATTATAGTTTTGAAGATATTTAAGCTTTAAATTTTGTGTATTTTCCTAATTTGCATTAATTTGCAACAACTTTGATTCATAGTTCTTTGGATGCAACTATCCTACGAATCTAACAACTGAAGCTTGAATGACACCTCAGTCCACTGAAGTTATTCAAGATTAAAATTTTGTGTATTCATCTTATTTGCGTAAATTGAAGTGCTACAACTTTGGTTCATAATTCATTGGATACGGCTATGTCACACACCTATAAACTGACGTTAGATTGACGGCTTTATTAATGCTAGTTTTGGAGATATTTAACTTTTAAACGTTTCAAGTGCTGCTAATTAGCATAATTTTAAATGCTACAGTTTACTGCACTGTCCAGTAGATTGCAAGGAGTCACAAACCTGTATATACTACTTTAAATGTTATGTATATCTGTAATAGGTTGGAAGATACGGAGCTTTTAAATATTAATTGCCCTAATTTGCATATTTTTTGAATTGGCATTTAAATATGATGCTAAACAAATTTATACTATGAAGGGAAAATCACTACATCAACACCAGATTCACATGTTTTGTAAATCTGGGGCATAAAATGACTGCAGAAAGTGAAACATGTATACATTGATATACATGTGTTTATAAGTACATGTACTTAATATTTGAGTTTCACTATTCACAGGAACATTTATGTGACAATCTTAACAACATTCACAACTAGACGCGTCTAATCTACTGTCACACATAGCACTCAACATCACATAGCTCCTACTGAGCTTTATGTGTTTAACTATTTTGTGTCACCGGCCTGAAAGTGTCAGTAAACGTAACTTTTAAGGTTACACAGGCAACATCCAACTTCACGTAGCTCCAAACAAAAAAAAATTATACCATGGTACATGCACATGTTTAACAATCGAGGTTCAACAATGCACTAAAGGCGTGGAGGTTCAACAATGCACTAAAGGCGTGGGCAAACTCAAGTTGCAAGTTTGCATTTGCTGAATAGGGATCAAAGAAGATGAACCTTTGTTGGAAGTGGGCAGTGTTTACAAAGGTTATGCAACAAGGTAGCAGATATTAATATGGAAGGATTTTAGTAATTGCAGTGGGTACCTTGGGACATGCAGGCAGAGCTCCCATGGGCATAGTTGCTGTATTTCCGGACCGAGCAATGACATTTGCCCATCAGTTAAATTCAATTGGTCAAGTTCGTTTGGGCCAAGGAGCGTAGAATGAGATTGTACGCTCCTTGTTTGAACCTTTCAAGCTTTACTTCGCTTGGGTTTTTCATCCAATTTTGACCATGTTAGACTCAAGTTGTAGGTATTGGAACATTGCACATTATTATTTAGTAGATCATTTGAACTTTGCAATTTCCATCTAGCCATAAGCTTAGTGGAATGTTACGCACGGCAGGACAAAGTTGTGTCATTTATTTACAACTTCCAAGGCTCATAGGCAGATTTGCTTTGAAGCAGATTTTCGTTTCTAGTTCTTTCCCTTTTCGTTTTACAGGCATAATTTGTCAAATGTCATTTGAAAACTATTATACGAAGAAACTCGACACTTGACTTGATTATACTTCGACACACAAAAGTCTTTATTTTTTTAAAGAAGTGCCAGAGTTTTGAGAATTATGCAAACTAGGACTATTTGAAAATTTAAATCTTGAATATCTCCAAAACTATTAAAGGTGCAGGTAACCAATCCAACTTCAATTTAAAGGTTTGTAGCTCGGCATGTTTTTTAGTAATTTACGTGTGACCTCTAAAGGCCAAAGGTCAAGGTCCTTGGGACCTTTGAAATTTTCATCCACCCATAACTCTGGCAATTTCCATCTAATTTTTACCATTTTGGACCTAAATTGTAGGTATTGCAACACACATGGGACCTCCAAAGGTCAAAGATCAAGCTCATTAATATTTTGGACCTTTGAAAGTTTCATCTTGCAACAACTAGGTCA
Source organism: Hermodice carunculata (assembly GCA_964020975.1). Lineage (NCBI taxonomy): Eukaryota > Metazoa > Annelida > Polychaeta > Eunicida > Amphinomidae > Hermodice > Hermodice carunculata. Next base: position 34,102,223 of record OZ026616.1, on the reverse strand, counting down.
ATTTTCATCTGATTTGGTTCATGTTGCGCTTACATTGTAGACAATGTAACATTTTATGTTTTTGTTAGTTTCATGTGACCTCTAAAGGTAATAAGTTAATGTCATTTAGACCTTTGAAAGTTTCATCTCGCCATAAATTGGTCGATTTTAATCTGATTTAGTTCATATTGAGCTCACGTTTTAGGTATTACCACACCACACATTTTTGTAATGTACATGTAACCTATGGAGGTCAAAGGTCAAGGTCATTTGGACCTTTGAAATTTTCGTCTAGTCATATTTACTTTTGAAAGCACACACACAGATTTGTTTGAAGCAAATCTTCTTATCTAGATTTCATTTTCTTTGGCAGCAAATTTGTGCCACATTTTATTTGAAGACCAGGAACTCCAAACCTGACACTCATATACTTCCATCCATAAAGTCCAGATTTTTTTAACGAAACGGATTCGAAAATTATGCAAATTACGGCCATTTGAAAAAATTAGCATTGAATATCATCAAAACTATCATAGGTAGGAGTGCCATTCCAACTTCAATTCATAGATTTGTGCTCTAGGGGCATTCAATGAACCGGAAAAAAGGTTCTACAATTTTAATTTTAATTTAATCTAGTTAGGGGCAATTGAAAAGTCAAAATGTTGAATCATTTAAAAAATATGAGGATAGAGATGTTATTACAACTTCAATTTTTAGGTTTGTGGGTGCAGTGAACCACAAACAAAAGCTGTAGAATATGAAATTAAACCCTATAAGGTACACTGGAAACATTTAAATGTTGAATACCTGTATTCTTAACTATCATGCATAGATATGCCACGCTGGTTTCACATTCTATATATAAGTTTTTCCATCATCAATTTTGTCCAGAAATAAGCAATCAGGCACCACTAAAGCTAGAAACTCTGAACAGCATGTGCCCCTTTCAGTAAAATTGGAATAATGCAAATCAGAAGCAACAAAGGCAGACTTGCGTATATATGAGAATGACCAGACATACAGCAGGTCATTATCTGTCATCAGCAGTCAATTACATGTACATGACCATCACGAGAATTTGTATTTTGCACTTAGCAGTTAAAAAAACCCCAATATTCATTAATTTCAACCCAATAATGACAGCAAGAGTATAAAGAGTTACAAAAACATCAGCATTGACCTTCCAATACCAAAGTGAAGAAATAGATTTAACTCCTGACTTGAGACAGGCAGTCAACCATAAAAGGCAAGTGGTGGTTTTACACCGGTCTTCTCAACCTTTAATATATTCTTCATTTACCACAGACTTTTAGTTTTTCCAAAACATGTAGGCCCAGCCACCTAAAACCCAAAAGTTGTAACTTGCGCAAAAGATAAAAAGAGATATGGTAGGCTTGTCACTTTTTGATTCCCCTGACTTGAGAGTGAGATGACTTTACAGCTGAAGAAGAAAGTATGCCCTCATCGCTTTTGTAATATTTATGAATAACAGCACAAATAAAAAGTGTACTGTACTACAATGAGCTAGAGTTTCTAATGACAATCCCAATGTTGTCCGTTTCCTGACGCTAGACATTCTGTTTTATCCACAATGTTTCTTTCTTCTTGCACTTTCTTTTTATCAACAGATTTTCTTGTGCCAAGAACCTTATTTTGCTGCAGTTTTTTTCTTGAAATTTCACGTGTTTTCTCAAGTCCCTTTTCCAAATTCAAAGTGAATATAAAAGGCGACATTTTTTGTTTGTAGGCACACAACATATTTGCTTTGAAGCAAATATTTATTTTGCTAAATGATCTTCAGTTCAATATGCTAGTTGTGTGTTGTCTCAATCTGTGTTGTGTGGAAGACATGTACTCTTTATATGATTAGCACCACGCAATCCTATTGCCGGGGTATGACAGTTCGGACTGCAGAGGAGAGCCAGTATGAATACAAACATGAATGATGACTTGTTCCTCCCCCTCTTGTTAATACATTTTGCGTGTTTTTGTCTCGGTTTGTGTTTGTTGGGCGATCCATATATTCTGCATATAGTGAATAATTGTCATCGATGATCACTGGGTAGTGCAAGTAATTTGACAGTTTGTACTAAAAGAGGATATACGGTGGTTAATTATTGATATACTCGTTTCCAAACCAAGGTTCCATGGACACACAGACACACAGACACAGACACAGACACACACACACACACACACAGACACACACACACACACATATATATATATATATATATATATATATATATATATATATATATATATATATATATATATATATATATTACCATTCAGTGTAAACACGAGCATGGTTATCATTCATATGTAAAGGGTTGCCATGAGAACAAAGGGTGTGATGTTTTAGGACAAATGGGGTCAAAATGACTCTTGATATCAAGCACATGTGTTTTTTCCTGTATACCCAATCGCAGATAAGATATCACTCTTAAAATGGTTGCTTGCAACTTTTCTCCGCATTAAAACAATTAGATGTAAGAAAATTCCCAAAGGGTTGCCATGCAGCAAAGAGGAGAGAGTGCTAATTTCTATTGGCAGCAGAATTTTGAACTTGGAATATTTTATCGAGAAACGTGATTACTGCACTGCACAAAATATGGGCCTCAATTTGTGGATGTAAGGAAACAGATGCTAAAAAATGGGGGAGGAGCAGGAGAATGAAAACATAATAAGAAAGAGTGTGGCAGACTTCTTTATAGATGGCTACTGAACAAGAAAAACGAACACAGAAACATTGAATATATATTGATAATTTTATTATTTACTTCGAATCGAAAGATGAAGGCTGTGGCATGGTTGTACCTATATCATCCACGTATCAGCTACAACACCCGTATATAGTCACTCAACCTTCGGTCTTGTGACAATTCGGTTGCTTAGAGGCTGACACAGAGGGAGATCTAGCTACAAACATGTGGCAGCCTTTATATTTATAATTGCTCAACGTTTCCTATGTCTACATATTGCAGTTTTGTGCTGGCTTGAATATTTTTTTCTCATTTGGTCCCATCTATGAGAAAATATACAAGCATTTGATCCAAATGAAATTGCTACAGTCTTTTGCGTAGAAGCCAATTTAATATAAAGGAAATCAACAAACAAAACTGTGTCGAAAGTCCAAATAAACACAATACTATAAATATAAATATAAATATCCAACAATCGTTATATCAAAGTGGGCGTACGAACTCTCTGACATTGACATCCGTCCACTGTGAAAATGTACCTTTCATATCATGTTGAATAATCTTACCCACATATAATTCTGAATCAAGAAAGTTTAATCAGCAATTATAAATTTAATGTCGCGATCTTTTCATCACACCAACACGACTCGTTTCGGTGCCAATCAGCGCATAAGAACCGCTTTGTCCTTGTTGGTGAAACTATCACATATATATTTTGATGCTGCAATTATTAAAATAGCTGTGCCATTGTCAGCTTTGAGTCCTGTTGTCTTGTTAGAGCAACATACTCCTACTGTACTTCAAAGACAAGGCAATAAATCACCTAACTACCGCTCTGGCAGAATAAATGTCGGAAAGAGCATGTAAGTTGTCTTAAACTTTGCAACCTCTCAGAACCCCCAGGTCAGCATGACATGAAAATAGTACTATCTGTCACAATCATTGACTATGCCATCTGACCGGGCAGATGTATTGCATATGACCCCTTTTACCCCGGAATGCCCAATCTGTGTCACGTGAAATATATCATTCCCAACAGCAAACAACCAAACAAAAGCCACGCAATGTTTGTAAGCAAAAGCAGCACGGGTTATCTGTGGTTAGCACATGCCAAACGTAATTGATTTTCGCTTGTGTTACGGTTATTAATATGACCAGTGATGCCTGTGGGTTTTTTCTATGGATTCATTCATTTATTCTCTCTTTCTGTCTATTTTGCCCGTTAATTTGCCCGACGTTTCGTTTCAAGCCTATTATGTGCAGAAACTCCAAATTTGGATTGGTTATAGTTCCATATTATATAAGTTTGGTTTTTCATGAAAAGGGGTGACAGTTTTCAAAATCATGGCCATTTGAGTTTATGCCTTGAATATCTTCAAAGCTATTATGGCTAGAAGTGCCATTCCCTCTTTAGTTCAGAGGTTTGTGTTGTAAACGTATCGAATGAATCATAGAGAAGTTGTAGAGTTTTAATTTGTTAAGGGGCACCTGAATATCCTGAAAATTATTATGGGTAGAGGTGTCTTTCACATCCACGGTTTGTCCACCATCAACTTTGTCCACAGCGAAGCTCTTGGACGCCAGATACTTTTGATAAACCAGACATGCAACAGGCCATGATCTGAAATCAGCAGTCAATTACCTACATGGTCATCACCCCATGCAGTAGTGTCAACTGTGACCCACAAATGAATCAAAGTTGCAACGAAAAGTGTACCAGGACCAGTTAGAGTTCCTCACCATATGACCAAATCTCGTATCTTTGCTGACACTTGACATTCTTTTTTGTCAAGAATTCTTTCTTTCTGTATGACATTTCCTTTTTACCAGCACATTTTTTACGATTTTGAGTCAAGAGCCTTATTTTGTTACACTTTCTTTTTTTTTAAATTTCGTGTTTTCCCGCATTTAGCTTTTCCAAATTTCGATCTGAATTTTCAACTCAGTAAGCACACAGACAGATTTGTTTTGAAGCAAACTTTCTTTATTGGTTTATTTTGCTTGCGTAAGATCATAACTATCATTCGAGTATATGTATTTGGATTTTTGATAACTCCGTTTTAATTTTATTTTTACTTTTATTAGAGTTTGTATACACACATGCATAGATACATGCATGCACGCATGTATACATACATCCATCAGACATACATTATATACATACATACATACATACATACATACATACATACATACAAGAAAATGGGTAAAAAATCAGATTTGTCGAAATCTTGATGAGTGTCTGTTGGGGAACACTGTCTTGTTAAACGTTTATATCCACAGAAAGTAAAAAAAATAAATTGCGTACTTTGCTTGGCACTTCTTTCCGCCTGTGCCTTACTTGACTCCGGGATATCTTCGTTGCCATTTCATGTAAGAAGTATTTAACGTTAAAACTCCAAACTTGGCATGATTATACTTCCATACATGAGGTCTTGGGTTTTGGTAAAGAGCCTCAACGGTTTAGAAAATTATGCAAATAAGGACATTTAAATCTGGAATATCTCCAAATCTTTTATAGGTACGGGTACCCAATCCAACTTCATTCAATATGTTTGTAACACTGCACATTGTAGTAGTTTACATGCGACCTCTAAAGGTTAAAAGTTAAGCTCATTTGGACCTTTGAAGTTTTCATCCAGCCATCCACTTGGTCAATTTTTAACCAATTTTAATCGTGTTGGGCTCAAATTGTAGGTATTGCATATTTTGTTGTTATTTACATGTGAACTCCAAAGGTCAAAGCTCAATGTCATTTCTCGATTTGAAATTTTCTTCTAGCCGTAACTTGGTCAATGTTTATCCAATTTTAATTATGTTGGGCTCCAATTGTAGTTATTATAACACTGCACATTTTTGTAATTATATGTGACATCTAAAGGTCAAAGATTGAAGGTCATTTGAACATTTGAAGTTTTCATCCAGCCATCCACTTGGTCAATTTTTAACCAATTTTAATCGTGTTGGACTCAAATTGTAGGTATTGCACATTTTTTGTTAGTTACATGTGAACTCCAAAGGTCAAAGCTCAATGTCACTTTGCGATTTGAAATTTTCTTCTGGCCATAACTTGGTCAATGTTTATCCAATTTTAATTATGTTGGGCTCAAATTGTAGTTATTATAACACTGCACATTTTTGTAATAATCGGTGACATCTAAAGGTCAAAGATCGAAGGTCATTTGGACATTTGAAATTTTCATCCAGCCATCCACTTGGTTAATTTTCATCCAATTTTTTAAACATGTTGGGCTCAAATTGTAGGTATTGGGGTAGTGCACATTTTTGTATTTTACATGTGACCTCTAAAGGTCAAAGGTCAATGTCATTTCCCGACTTGGAATTTTCTTCCAGTCGTAGCTTGGTCAATTTTTATCCGATTTTGATCATGTTTTGCTCCAATTGTAGGTATTATAGGTATTTACATGTGACCTATGAAGGTCAAGGTCATTTCGGCCTTTGAAATGTTCATCTAACCATACCTCGGCCGATTTCCACTCAATTCTTATCACCTTGGACTCAAATTGTAGGCATTGAAACACTGCACACTTTTGTAATTTAAATGTGACCTCTAAAGGTCAAATGTCAAGGTCGTTTGGACTTTGAAATTTTCATCTGGCCATAAGCTTAGTTGAAAGTTACGTACCAAAGGACAACAGTTGTACCATTTAATACTTACAACTTTTAAAGACACAAAGACAGAAATGCTTTGAAGCAAATCTTCTTTTCTAGTATCCTTTTCATTTTCTTCTTTTTTTGTGCTTTTCTTTTTTTTTTTTTTTTTTTTTTTTTTTGGAGTGGGGATGGATTTAGTTTGCTGTCGCTTGACTGCACATCGATCTGTACCCTTGCTGATTCAAAGGCAGCCTAATTTTTAATACACATAATATACTCGTGGACCCCATGGATAAACATCTTAAGCTTTGGTGATTGATCTTTCCCAATTCACAGAGATTGCTTTCTCGTAAATAAGGCACATAATATGTACATTTATTCCTGGCTATTGCCAGGGAACCTCCGCTGCTTCGCAGGTCAGCGAGGGTTCTGCTACGGAGGTAACACAATCGCACGCATTGTACTTCTAGGTTGTTAGTCATACAATCATGGCTGTTATTTCATCATTAACAATGTATGACCCAAATAAACATAAAGTGTTTATATTTATATTAACTTCATATTTTGCCCACATCATTCCATATATATATATATATATATATATATATATATATATATATATATATATATATATATATATATATATATATATATATATATATATAACCAACAAAGGCTCAGGACAATGTAAGAGTGTTCCTGTACCTCTTTGGATTAATATAAATAAGAAGTTAAAAAAAAGGCAGAAACAGAGAGAACTTTACATATTTTTTTCAATCATCATCTGGTATCATAACAAACTTGCCCAATTTTCACCGAACGAAATAATGACACTTCTATGCAGTGTCCTCAGTTTGCCCTTGGCAACCGTATATGGAGAACAGATGTGGCCAGAGTGGTGTTCCACAGCTTCCACAGCTTGAGACTCGAGACCCTGGCCGTGGAATAAACATGTGCTTTCATTCTACACTGTGCGGGTGACGAAAACAGAAGAACAAAGTCCGTGGGAAAACAAAACGTTAAGACAGTGTGGAAATGGGACGACTGAAATGACGATAAGTGAAAATACATTTGTGGGAGAGAAAAATGGGAAATGTAGATTCTGCCAAAAGACCGTGGCAAAGAGTCAGTGAAGAAGACAAATGGATTGGGAAAGTTGGATAGGTTTGCCTGTATGGCAGACTTTAAGTCCTTTCATTGAGCCTTTCAAGCTAACACACAGAGAAAAAACTAAGGAAAAAAAAAGAAAAAAAAAGGACAGGAAAGAAAAAATAGTAAATACACTGACACGAAAGACATCTATTTCAGCGAAAAAACAAAGGGAGGTCTCCAGACTCAATACTTTAACAGATAAAGTAGAAACTTAGAAAAAAAAGTACAATCAGTCAAATACGGGAATAGTGATTCTTGCAGACAGATGTAGCTAGAAACCTAAACGAAATACCCGTGATCTTTGTGTGTGTTCCGTGCACTGGATTTGGCGTTCGAGTGACAAGTATCCCACGGGACCAAATTTCATTCCAAATATTTTTATAATATTTCTTATGTATTTCATCATTATAATTGAAAGTGGTCGAAGTGCTAATGCACTTTGTCCAGGTCGCTATCATTTTGTAAAATACCGGTGGGGACTTTTGAAACAAGAAGACTATGATTGAACTTTGCTCAGCTGACCCTGCTTGCACTGACAGTACAAACGATAGTTTGCAAGAAGTGTGTGAATGATGAAACTTGTCCTGTGACATTGACAATAAGTTGAAGGCCATTGTATGCAGTTTACTTTCACTAGCAAATGAAAATCACAAACCTTTAATCATGGATGGAGTTCATATGGTTCCAAAATTATAATCATGAAAAGAAAATTCGACACAGTAGTTCTATGGCCCTTTCAAATGATTCCAAGGTTGGCTTAGTGAAACCCAAACTTAGCCCTTACAGCACACTATCATCATATGCAATATCCAAAACGAGGCTACACGTATGTATCCTGAGCTATCACTTAAAGAGTAAACTTTGGCGATGTGATGTCCCTGAAGTAACAAAGGTTCATAATGAGCACTACGTTGAGAGTACTCACAAATGACCTTGACCGGATCAATGTCACATGACCAATTAAAAACAGGCCTATATCTGCCATAATGTGTTACGCAAACCCACAGGGAAGTCGTCATCGTGGCAATATCAAAGTAACGGCTAATACAGTTCCCAAGCTACAATGTACCAGCTGAATTTACACGTTTTTTAATGGTTTCATAAAATCTATAATGGTCGGGGGGGGGGGGGAGGGTACGTCATGTGGATAGTCTTCAAATTGTTTTTAGTCACATGAACACCTAAGTATATTTTAGGATACGGTGAGAGTACACACAAATGACCTTGTCTTGATGATCAGTGTGCCATGTGACTAGACATAAGGTGAAGGCCATCCACTTCACGTCTCCGCCTGATCATTTTAGAGGATCATCAAGACGTACAATATCGAAGTTCCAGCCCCAACAGATCTCTAGTTACCAACCAAAAACTAAAGCTCCTCTAAATGGCCTCTTCGCAGAGGTCAGCCATATACACTCTCAATATATCCCTTACACTGGAGTGTGTGCAATATCAAAATATCAAAATTGTAGCTCCATTTTTTCCGTAACCTAGAGCATAATGTCAAGGCCGTCCACTTGCTTTCTAAACCTAAACCGTATGCAGGACCATTGTCTCGTTCAGGCCAGACCAAAGCTTGCCTGGTCATTTTGATCATGTGGCAAAGTTTTGTAAGAAGATAATTTGAGCTGTGTAGTTCTGATAACATGTATACAGCGTCTGCAGCACCTGTCCATTAAGAACACCCAATGTACCTGAATGGTGGAGCGGTCGCCATATGGAATAAAACATATCAATATAAACAATGCGTAATTAGAAGGGCAGTGATCTCTTAATGGGGACTTGGGAGATCCCACTGGATCTACAATACATATTTTGTTTAAATATTTTTGCGGTATTATACAGTAAATGTCTTTTTAGTATTGTTAAAATGCTTTTCCTAATACATGTTTTATACCACATATGATAACATAAAAACCTCAAAACATAGTTTGCCAATTTGCTGCACACTGACATACTGGTAATGCTTGCAAATTAATGCGGATTTATTTCTTTCAACTCTGAGGGCCAATTGTGACTGAAGTCAAACTACTTAAAACTACCTGCTCTAAATTATAATAAGGATTGTAAATTTATTTTCCTTGTAAAAAGACCTTTCATTCAAGTAGCAGCGTGTCTACTATTGCATAAAAATATAAAAGCCCAGCTCAACACCTTTCTTCGGCGCCCTTTGGTCCTTTTCGCCCTTTGGTGCATTGCGCCCAAAGCGCTCCGAGGAAAGCGGTTGACTCAGACAAAATGTAGCACTGAAAAATGTAGTCTTTAAGACCTAATATACGTCGCATATACGACATAAATCAGATCTTAGCATATCTAGGTCCAACTTTTAAGACTGCTCCACTCACGTCATCTTAATTTAAACACTTCGGTCAGATCATTTTCTTTTATTAGGTGCATCTTCATCCGTGAAGCCCGTTTTAAGTATTGAATATGCATACGTGTATTCTTTCCTGATCAGACAAAAACTAATTTAACGAGTTGTCCACGTCATTCCGATAGCAGCCGCTCACTTATGTTTCTTGCAATGAGACACCATCAGCAGCCGTAGTGGGTTGTGTCAGGAGGAATGTGCCGAGTGATATTTTATTCATTTTGACACAAGAACTTAGAGCAATGAGTGGTGTCTCCTTTTAAATCATGGTGTTTATGCAAGATTTTAGGACAGAAACATTCGTTCATACTTTAAACGCCTTTTCATTCAACAATCTTAAAAACACACCTATGAAATAGGAGTTACTCTTATTTAAATACTTTAACTGCACACTTCCTCAGGTCCCCTCAGTTGTTAGCCAATAAAGATATCCCTTTTATTTGCCACAATGAAAGCATTTTTACCAGTTATGTTCGGTAACCATGCAGAAATAACATTTTTCCTGCTATACAATTGAAAATTTCTAAACATGTTTCACGTCTTCTATGTCTTACAACTTAGTGAATGACTTTTAAGCTTTTGGTTTTCTTCATTTGTTACTTTTGTCATAGAAGTTCATTTATGCTCCCCTTCTTGTTAAGTTCCTTGTGCAGCCAAGGTGGCAGCACAGGCTTTCGTTTAATATGAATACGTCTTATTGCAATTAACTCTTTGGGTGACAGCTTCCCCTTGCATATACCGGTGGTCTACCTACACAAAGAAGAGAGTCATTCAGTTCGAATGGACCCAATGGTGTAATGTGTAAGACAGGTCCTTCAAATGAAGCACTGGTCCACAACCTCTTAGTTTCCATATCCCGCTTGATCCATTGATTCCATTTTTTTTCATTTCGAAACGTGAGAAGACCTTCAAAATCTATGTCCAGCGACTGTAAATGTAAAAGGTCAAAAGAAAATTATCATGGGCTCTGCTGAAATCGCGGATACTTGGTGATGAATTTCCGGACGATAGAACCAATACGGTTTTGTCTCTGACAGCAATATTAACAACATTGTGGCTACTATCTCCAGATAATGGCAAAATCATTTTGCAATTTCAAGCTGGACCGGCGAGAATTGATATGATACCATCGCAAGTCAACACCAAAAATGTTGTATCTATGTCAAAAACAAGTGCATGTGCAGTCCGAAGACATTGGTAGCAACACTCAAAATATCGTTGTATATTTTTGCACTGTTTTGTATCCGTTAGTACAGAATGAATTCCCAATGCCAAGTTCCAATCGCTTGTGTACTTTAGATATACACGCAATACAACGTCAAAAGTGTGGCTAAAGTCGCAGTGAAAAGTAATGTTTATGCAGACGTGTAAGGAGAGAAAAATAAAAAACCTGCGGTGAAAGAAATTATGAATACCATCATGAAGACAGGGCAAACTTTGGCAGCCAGGTGGCCTGGGGTTGCATAAAAACAGAAATAAAGCTTTGCGGGCAGGAATGAGAGAAAGCGGAAGAGAAATGTTAATGGACATTGTTGTCTGAGATGAGGGAACTTAAACCTAAAGGAGGCAAACATCACTTAAAAACAAAGGAATGAAAATTAGGTAACGAAACGACTGCAGCAAGAATGAGAGAACCCTATAATTGGGAATGCCTTGGGCTCGTGTACCAAGAAGCGAGATAGAAGACAACGTAATTGACCGAAAACAAATGGTCTTACCAATGAGTCCTCACTTCGGCTCAAAGTACAATCGTACGCTGCGGGGCAAATGTGCAAGAAAATACGTAACGGAACGTTTATTAACACTGGCCCCGAGGTACTAATCAGAGTGAATTGCCCATACCAGAAAATGTTTTGGGATGTCCTTTGCAAAGTGTAACACAGAGAAATAGGATTATGCATTACAAGATATGCTCTCGTTTACAAAACGACGTCAATTTACGTATAAAATTACATGTTTCATGCAGAGGTCTATTGGGTACTACCTTTAGTTGAAATCCGTTAAATTAATTTATCGATCCAACTCACCATTTTTGTATGAACGATGAGCTGCAGTTGTGGTAGATATGTATGTTAATGGAACGAAAGTGCTATATTTTTTAGATTAAATTTTCATTTGCAATGCTACGGCAATGTAAACAATGCATTCTACGTCCCCTAAAACGACACAACATATGTAAGAAAATGATATTCAGCCTTTGGCCGAAACATCATTATTTGACACACCAGTGTGTTCCACAGCGCTGATTGAAGCATTGTTTGAGTTTTGCTTTCTTCGCCTTTTGACAAATGCGTTTCAGTGCATTGTGTTTGTAAGGCATGTTGATTGTTGTACTGCAAATTCAATTTCAGCATATTTGAGTTTCGCTTTTTTCACATCTTGACAAATTTGCGAGATCTTATATCAGACGTGCAGTATTAGGGAGCACTAAATACTAAGTCGTCTAGTATATTCTAGAAAACACCTGAGTATATATTTATATCCATGCATGGCTTTATACCCAAAAATCATATTTTAACGTAAAAAAAAGCGGAATTTTCAAATTTACGCCCTCTGTTTACTCACGAAACTATGAAACGTCGAGAATAAAACGAAAATGACGTTCTATGATGTTACCGTATCGAGCGTGGTAAATTATAAATGAAACGATCTCCCCGGGGAGTAAAGCACACCCAAAATGATTTGGATTATTTTGAAACTTCGATTATACCAAGATAATGATGTTTTATGACATTACCGTATTGAACACGCTAAATTGTGAACAAAACGATCTCCCCAGCACAGCCAGATAATTTAGATTATTGTGATTAATACACAGTCACTCAGCAGAGCTGGAAAGGCTCTGGAGTCAATTACGGGAGGGTACGAGGGGGGAGGGGGGAGGAGGGCAGGTGCTAAGAGAACTCACTTCATTGTTCTTTGGGATCTCTCTTCCATCAACGGGGACTGTTCCGGTCAAAGGTCGTGTGAACTGTTATACACTTTGTTTGCAAGACTGGATTCCTAAGGAACAACTGTAACACTTTTCATGATTGATGTAGAAATCTAGTGGCCACATCTTAAAGGCCAAGAAACACTGGCACGCATTAAGTACGAAGATAGATTGGGTAAAGTCGAGTGGCATCCATTCTCCACACAATCGTACAGATTATTGTTAATGGGGATCATTTGTAAAAACATTCCAAGGCAACATCTATTAACATTTTTGAAATTCTCTTTCACCTTTGTGTCAGTTGCAAATGAGGAACAAAAGGTGTTTTGTGGTATTGCTAATTCTGTCTTGCTGCAAAATAATTTTGGTGTCGATCGACTGTGTAATTTGCTTCATAAGACAAATATATCGGTGAAATCATCAAATAAAAAACAGGTAATTGCGGAAACATCAAGAAAAAGTCCGGTATCTTGCAGCAATGGCAAAAATGCATCATTTAAATGTATGGATAAAACGTGTGAACAATAGCAGTGTACACATTATTCCCAGCAGACCAAGTCAGTGATGTTCAGTTTGGCTTTCGGGAGAAACGAAGCACTTCATTTACTTGTACTCTTCTTCATGATATTGGTTTGTATTTCAATAGTAAAGGTTCACCTGTACACGTCTGTGCTTTAGATGCAGAGAAGTGTTTCGACCGAGTGTGGCATGATGGCCTATTCTTTAAACTTTTGGATGTCTTGCCATCACCACATTGGAGATTTTTGTATAAGTGGTATAGAAGCACTTGTGCAGTGGTGAGGTGAAATGGTGACGTCAGCTCATCATTTTCTGTATCCAGGGGCGTCCGTCAGGGCAGCATCCTTTCACCTCACCTCTTTAATATATTCATAAATGATATGCTTGAAAATGTGTCAACTCATGGTAATGGTGTCCGTGTAGGCGATGAGCAATATAATGTTTGCGCCTATGCAGATGACGTAACAATGTTAAGTTCCACAATTACTGGCCTCCAAAGAAATATTAATATTTGTGCTGATTATGCCAAGGCCTGGCGTTTTAATTTCAACTCAAAGAAATCTAAATGCCTAACGATGGGACCAAATCTATTCAGTGTAACTCCATGTTGGTACCTCGGCAACACTAAGTTGTTGGTATGTGATGAAATAGATATTCTTGGTGTTCAATTTGCAAACAATAGCGCTGGTAGTTCACGCTTACACGTGGACAAAAGGCTACAACTATGTAGACAGAGCTATTATGGGCTAGGAAATATTGGTCTATCATACCCGGGTCTTGGAACAGATGTAAAAACACATTTATGGAAAACTATATGTACCCCAGTACTTACCTATGGTCTGGAAACGATAAGTCTACCCAGAGATTGTATAAATAAGATTGAGTCTGCTCAAGGGACTCTGGTCAAGCGCTTCCTGGGCATTGGGAAGCGCTCCCATCATTCGTCTCTATTGAAGGCCTTGTATGTTCCACATGTAACTGAGACTGTAACTAGTAAAACTATCTCCTCATTCCGACGTTTCTTTAGGGTTGATTCGCCACTGTCAAAATTTTATTCATATATGCTGGCCACTTATATTTTGCACGGATCAGTGACAAAAGGATCCATACTTGACAGAATTATTCGCCTTGGTCTCTCCCCTATGCAGTTTGTCTCCGATATTTCTCCGAGTGTCTTAGAGAGTCGTCCACAAGAGGATGGCGTGGTCGACTCTTTGAGATACTTGACGGCGCACGAGAATTTTATAAAGCCGTGGTCTGAGGAGCATGTGCTCTCTGTACTATTAACCAGGTGTTTTTAGTTTCATGTTAGCTTTTATCTAGGCATATATATAGCGACTTCAAAACTTGTTTTTAACTTAACTGTCGCTGATATATTTTTGTACTTTGTCTTTTGTATATAACTGTGAATATCTAGATGTAAATGTGTTTTATTTTCTCCAACTTTGGAGGTTTCAATAAATTATTATTATTATTACAATCCTTATGTTAATCGCTATATCACTGGTAGACTCCCTCTCCCAACCTCTTCCCGAAAGAAAGCTACTATTTATCAGGTTGCAAAGATGGGGGATGGGGACAAATGCTCCTTTGTATTTACAAATTAATGAATGAAAACATTATTTTTATGTCTATGTACCAACACAGAAACACTGTTTTCCTAGAAATTCTTTCTTTCTTTCTTTCTTTCTTTCTTGCTTTATCAGCATATTTGCCCGTGTTATGACCTTTGACCTTGACATGACCTTGACATTTGAGATGACCTTCACCTTGCTATGATCGAATTCCTATACACTCGACATATACTCGACGATATCTACTATAGTATTTAAGACAATGAAGATTCAAAACTTTAATTAGCCCTTATTTGCATAATTTTGAAAAGCATGACCTTTCATTATAAAAAAGGCCAGACTTTATCTATAGATGTAAAACTGTGCCAAGTTTGGAGTTTCCACATGTAATACTTTTCAAATAAAATCTCGGACAAATTTGCCTGTGAAGAAAGAAAGAAAGAAAGAAAGAAAGAAAGAAAGAAAGAAAGAAAGAAAGAAAGAAAGAAAGAAAAGAAGAAAAGAAGAAAGAAAGAAAGAATTCGTAGAAAAACAATACGTCTGTGTTGGCACACAGACATAAAAAACAAAAAACAAAAAAAACAAAAAACAAAAAACCAAAAAAACAAAAAAAACAAAAAAAAACAAAAAAAAACAAAAAAAAAAAAAAAAAAAAAAAAAGAAAAAAGAAAAGAAAGAAAAAAGGTACACATGTCAATCGCAGTCAACGTTTAAAGTGGCCTTCATAAGTTTGGTGAAGGATAACGCAAAGTTGAAAACGAAAGGCTGGTGATGTAATTGCCATATAATTCTGTGCCATGCTCATAATGAGACCGTCAGTTTTGTTCCAGGGTATACGTGGGGGTGAAGAAGGGGATAAGGGCGTTTAATTAAAGTAATATGATTCTTTGACCAAAGCAATGCAAATGTGCAGCACCTCTCTATGCAGTTTTAGGACAACCATTTGACAAGACAAGTTGGCTGACATCCATTTCGCCTCAAGTCGCATTGTGGGAAAGAAACGACGTAGTTACCTGAACAGGTGAGTATTTGAGCAGGGTACCTCTTTTGTCACTATCAACAATGTTATTAGTGACAGCACCTTGACCAGACGTCCTATTCCTTATAGCTCATTTTCAAAAGGGTGTGTCTTTTTTGTTATGCTCTACCAAACATCATTATCCATGATAAATCCTTTGATGACCCGTCGGAATATAGAATCCGTGTTTGAAACAGTCTGTATGCATAGGCCATCCTTTTTAACAAAATCATCCGTATTTGTTTCTTCAGGCATATGCTGTGATCCCTTTTCAAGCAATTTGTTTGGTTTACATTGTATACTGGCTCTAGTGCAGCAAAATCAAATGTATAACTTGCGCGGCGCTTTGGAATGATTATGCTGCTTCAAGGAATTTTGCTTTGGGTCAAATTGTAAAAATATGACGGTCCAACCCATTTTTGATACCAAGCCAATGAAGGTTGCAGATACTGCGCACCTACAAGACATGATGTGATGTTAGATTTCTGTATAATCTAACAGTGCAAGCGTGACATGCGCTTGTTAATTTCCCTTCGCTTGGTAGATCTTGTAGTTATGCAGTTTTCCATTAACTCTTTCACTGCCAAGTGTCACTGAAGTCGAAGTATTTAAGGTGAACTTCTCTGAATTATTAAAAGAATACTATATTAGTATTGTTCATAAAAAGACCTGTCAATCAAGTACCAGCGTCCCTATAGTTCCATAGATTGTACAAGTCCACGGCTCTCCTCTGCGCGATTTTGGGCGCATTACGCCGTGGAAAGCTGTTGACTCAGTACTAATCTTCGTACCGAAAGAGTTCAAGTGTGAAGCTGTTAATAATGTCCTCCTAATGTCGTCGTCAAACTGCTGTCTGAATATGCATCGGATAGGTCAATTCAACTAAGCACATTTTTTTTTTTTGGGGGGGGGGGGGGTATTAACGCAATATTCATGAATTTACCGCGTCCGTGTTTTGATCAATGTTGTCCTGTTTGCCTTTTTTGATATAAACGATGTGTTGTAATTGTACTTATTTTCATGTGTGCAGATTTTTACAGTTTTGTTTTTCCGATATTTCATTGTGAAGTTTTAATTAAAAGTTTTTAACGTAACTCTTATTAAGCCCATCTTCAAATGATATTTCATTGTGTCTTTATTTCCATGGTTTTGATGCCAAGGAAATAAGCGAAAAAAATACGACCGAATTAAGTGAATTTCCAGTATTTCGTGTTCATAGCTATAAACAATATCTATTGTGCCCATTTAATTGCTTTTTTATTAATTGTAATAGCAACCATAACGGTGTTTATAAACTTTAAAGTTTATGATGCACCCCGTGACAAAACAAGTATTCAAACATGCATAAAAAATCGTATATTAGCTCCCATACACGTCATTTCCAACTTACGCGATTAATATTTATCAATCCAAATGTCGATAAATCTCAAGAAATGAATCGCATCGGGTCTTACATGTTCACGCATACATTGAATGTGTTCAAGTTTCCTTGTACGTGCATGGCTTTAAAGATAGGTATGTGGGCAGATGTTGCTTTTGTTATATCACATAACACCAATTTCATTGTGACGACGCAGTCACATGTTTCTCATGTTCAGGCAGAACATTTGACCTGTAGGAAGCAACATGTAAGGTTTTGTCATGGTACACTGCTTGCTTCACAGGGTCAACAAGTGACAAGGCCCATCATTTGATGTCCCATAATACACATCATGAGACTTCATATGTTACGTTCTCTGTCTTGTAATCAGTGCAGGTGCAATAGTCATTAACATCTATCGAGCAGCTACAATGGCATGTGTGTCTGTTATCTTTCAAGTTATCTTCAAGATTTAGAATGAACTTAAAATGCCCCCCCCCCCATTATCATAATTTGAAATGCTACAAAAGGTTCTTTGTTCTATATACATTGGACGTGTAATGGACAACATCATGTATATGTGCCAATTAGAATGGTGTCGCTTCCTATTATAGTTTAAATGTGTTCTCGATTTCAAATTTGGAATACTTGTAATTGGTGTTGTCTAATATGCTACTACTTTTGTCCAAAATAGTCAATAGTTACATGATCGTAAAAACATCGACATGCATATAAATAAGAATGACTTCTTTGTCTAGTTCAGTTATAATCTTGGAAACACTGAAGATTTAAGATTTGACACCCCCCCCCCCATATTCCTTTCAATAATCATCACTTGTGCATTTATCAATAGCGTGTTGCTTCCAATTTGTTTGCATGATTTTCAGTATGCTTATTTTCACCGAAAATAAGAGAGCTGTTTCATTCATAGTGTGGACACATACCATGTGTGTGTCTCTGTGTGTGTGTGTGTGTGTGTGTGTGTGTGGAATGGTGTAGTTTAGTAGATTCATTCATTCATTCATTCATTCATTCATTCATTCAGTTTTAAGGCCTCTATCCCTGCTGTTTTCCAGGAAATCCACGGACAAATGATGGCGAATACAAGGGAAAATAAAGGAAATTGCTCCGGGGAAACCAGAAAATCTGCTTTTTTGCATGTACATTTATTAGATAAACCTAGTGGGGTCCAGGCAACGATACAGCGAATACAATGCACCGAAAAGAAAAATGGGGGGGGGGGGGGGGGGGGGGGGAGATGCGTGGTGTCCATGACCTAAGACGGTAATTGCATGCTGGTAAGATAAACTAGATATGCAAGCAAGGAGACCACCGTAGTTCGGTGCTTTTTCTTTCATGCGCTTCCATGAAATTTTGATAATTTCTCTGGGGTCCTCTGTCTCCATGATGTCCGCCCGAGGGTGTACGTCTACATTTATGTAACCAGACCTATCCCTCGAGTCACGGTGTGAACTCGAATGAGGACCTAGTTGATATAAGGAAGTGTCGATTGCGTACTGCGCTCCAGCTTGAGCCTTCCACCCTCCCCAACCCCACATCCCCACATCCCCGCTCCCGCCCATCCTCACCTCCAACAGACTGCGTCATTATTTTTTTTTTTTATAATGGGGTGCAATGTTAGTATGGAAGTATTCCTCCAGTTTAAAGGGAAGTTTCCGCCTGCTTTTTTGTGTCGTGGCTGCATAATTTGCACTCGTTTCACATGCGTGGTATTAAGGTAAAATCATGCAGTCATCACGACACTTCCAAATGGTCACATCGACCTGTTATGGTCTAGAAATTCTAGTCAGATGTCAATCCAAGCTCCAAGTGCAACTTCCAGCCGTACGTAAAATGGCGCAGTTGGGCAGTCTCCAATGCCGCAACCTGTGAATTTATAATGACGGAAATTTTTCACTTGACTGCAGTTGATTTAATTCCTGGAAGTCTATTCAAAGTGGCAACCAAAATCTAGATAGTAACACAGCCCTTAAAATATATATGGGCCACGATGTACATGTATACATATGTCGATGATGTATGGATCTATAAATCAGATAGTTCATGTTTGATAGATGAATGGAATGCGCACTGAAGAATATTTAACTGACTTTTTTCGTCTGAGTGAACAGGTGGCAATAATTCTACTGTACACACAGCACATAGCCTCCTTTACGTATATATGTATGTATACATTATATATATATATATATATATATATATATATACATATATATATATATACATGTAATTTATGTATCTATGAATGTCTCTAATATGCACACTTTAACGTGAGAAGAAGAGAGGGTGCCATGTCTTCTGTGGTTTGAAGATATTCAAGATTTGAAGTTTCAAAATGCATCCAACTTGCATAGTTTTCATCATGCTCATTTCTCTGGGAAGTACATGTAGCATACATTTCATCTACATTATTGGAATAAAACCATATAGTGAGTCTCGCTTCCGTTAATGTGGTCCTCGATGAAAACTCTGCACAAAATAATGATGAATGCAAGGAAAAAAATTAGAAAGAAATCTTATAAAATCAGAATGTTTGTGTTTTCACACGCATTATTAGCCACGTAATTTAATGCAGCAGCGTCAATTTAACTAAAACAATATACCCTAAAATGGGGGTGCATGACCAGACGCAGGAATTCATTAGTAGTAAAATAAACTAGGAATACAAGCAAGGAAACCAACCCAATTCATTGTATTCCCTTTTTTGTGACCTCATAGAATTTTATCCAATCCTTTAGCGGTCATCGATCTCATCTGCGGCCGAAGGTGTACAACTGCTTTCATGTACCCACACAGCCATACCATAATTGGTCGTATGATTTGCTGCAAGGACTCCTCCAAATCAGGAAGTGACAATAACATTGTGGGTTATATAAATAGGAGAGTGATTGTTAAAAATAGGAGGCTCTACGGTGAACAAAGCGCATCGGAAGGATGGGCTACGTTTCTCGAAGGCAAATTGGACTGCACTGACCCTCTCTTCAGGAATCAGGAATTGTACAATATCGTCGTGCATTAAAGTAAGCATGATAGAGAACATGGTAATTATCGGGCACTTTGGCATTAAGGATACTTTGCTCCAAGATAGTCACAATAATGCAAAACAAAAAACAAAGAAACAACAAATATAAAATTCACAAATAAACAAAAATAACCCTCCGTTCAAAGAAAATAGAAAAAAACAAACAAACAAAACAAAAGAAAGCAAAAAAAAAAAAAAACAACCAAAAAAAAAAAAAAAAAACAACAAAAAAAAAAAAAAAAAAAAAAAAAAAAAAAGAGAAAAAAAAACTCCCACCAGATATAATAGAGTGCAAGAGAATTGCATTTTATAGTGGCTCTAGTAAAAGATCAGATTTACTCCACGTCAAATTAAAGCTCAGCATTGATGCCGTCGTAGCCTGGCGAGGAATTACATTTCCACAGATCTATGACAACAGACACACTTGGAGATGTAACCATGTCAGTGGGTACACCTACAAGTAGGTCACCTTCAAGACACTCGCCATACGGGGATGCGCGGCATTAATGAAGTGCGTTGGATGTTCTTTGCAAACTATAATGAATTAGCCTTTTTGATTTTCAGTTTCTTTATCTGATTACAGGAACAACTCATTTTAAGGGCTCAAAAAATTAAAGTAAACCTTATTGAAACCGATGGTTAGCTCGTTTTGCATCCATTGGCGACTGACTTTTCTAAACATGTTCTTGATACTCTTGCAACATTCATACGCCACGATACATATGAATTGTACGCTTATGAAAGCATGTTGTACATTTCAAGACGAGTGTATGTTACAAAACCGCTTTTGATTTGCTCCAAAGAGAACAACCCACTGTATTATATGTAATGTGTTTACACACACACACGCACACACGCACACACACACACACACACACACACACACACACACACATATATATATATATATATATATATATATATATATATATATGGCATAATGAGTGTAAAGATGTGCTGAAGAGAGTGTATACCATGTAATATGGCCAGGAAGACAAAGCCCATAGTAAAAAAAATAGAGGTAAAAGGTAAATACATTGCGGGGGGTAACAAACACCTAAGAATTATTGCCAGAGGTTTCGAAAAAAAAAAACCCAAAAAACGGTGCTACGAGAAAGTTCAGATCAGATAACAAGCCAGTAATATTCTGAGGGACCTGACGTCGATGTATCGCGGCATGAAACATTTTTACCATTTATGTAAAACCCCGCCGGTACTTTCGGACCTGTATCCACTTTCGGGGTAACCTTCCCCACTAAGCTTCATCTTGGACTCAGCGGGGAGTCTTACCTGATGTGCCCTGTGCTGCTACTTAATTCAAAGCCTGGGGGCGACTTCAGTGTCTGATACAAAATCCCTATTCTGGGGCCAACCTCTGCTTACAACTGCTAACTGTACGGCGTTGTATTTATATTTTCAGGTAATGCTCACTCTGGAAAAGTGCCATTATATATTGTATATTACATTCATTCGACAAATTAAACTTCCCTTAACACCAATCACACAGATATTTTAGATACTACCTCTTCAAAACATGCAATCGGGACTTACCAACAGAATTGGCTGCCATTTTTTAAATTGTGGATTCCGCACCCAATGGTCTGTAAATGAGGACAGAATTGGGACGATCTTGGGGGAGGGGGGTGGTTACAATATATTAAACCAAAAGTATATATTTAGCAAATCTTTCAGAGCATCAATAATGATATGATATATGCTGTGGCCGTGATTCACTTTGACATCCAAATCAAATGTATTTTTGTGTGACTGACCCACATTCAGTCCAATGCACACTGTTCAAAATGACGCTCACCACGTGAGCTCAAGCCAAGGTATCGTGTCGCATTTGGATTTGTAACTAACGACGATAACCGCTTCAGACACAACCGAGCGGGCTTATTGAAATTAAGATAGTAAGTCATGTTTAAAGGTACTTCAACGACCATTTGCTCAGAGAACTGACACATGGAACCTTGCGAAATATTACGATGATGATCACCAAACAACTGTGGCTGTGCAGCTATGCTGTTTCCCCGGCCCAAGTTAACCCTCCAGACAAGTTGAAATAAAATGCGGTGTTTGAGTTGATTTTACTGCAAAATAAGGTTACACAAAGGCCACTTCTTTCTTAATAAAGTCTGTCAGCCACGGTCGTTCAAGTTTTATTAAGGAAGGGAGGCTATTTTTGTTCCATTAATGGGCCTTTTTAGTAGGGTCTGTCAGGTTACCGGAATCACACATAATTTTTATTTTTGTCAGGGCTTTGGTAAAATGGACATTTGCTGAAACATGTTTAAAATGGATGTTATTTCCCCTTTTACACATTTCCTCCTTTGATGTCAGTTTAATTTGTTACCTGGGCAAAGCCGGAGGCACTTGTCTCATTAAAAATAAATAAATAAATAAATAAATAAATAAATAAATAAATAAATAAATAAATAAATAAATAAATGAATGAATGAATGAATGAATGAATGAATGAATGAATGAATGAATGAATGAATAAATAAATAAATAAATATATAAATAAATAAATGAATGAATAAATAAATAAATAAATAAATAAATAAATAAATAAATAAATAAATAAATAAATAAATAAATAAACAAATCAGCCAGCGGGCCGCTGGTTTCGTAGACATTGTCTTTTTTCTTATTATTAAGAGTAGGGCTATGATATCAGTTAACAGCTTTCCTCGGCTCGACTTTGCACGCAATACGCCCAGACGGCCTAAAGTAAAATTCCTGATCATCTCCAGAAGGAGACATTGAGCTTCTCGCTACTTAAGGAATCGCGTTTGGCTTTGATTCGTCTTGTATGTTTGCCAGAAAACTAAGCCGGTGAACTTTCTCCATTTCTCACTGATAGGCCAATTGGGTCTGCACGTAGCTGCTCAAATAGAGAAATGATTATGAGTGCTGCACCTGTGCCAGGAAATGGTCAACGTGTCTCTTTGTGGGCATGAAAACAAACAACATCGCCAATTTATCCTCGATTAAAAATAGGACGTTGGCTTAAAAATAGTAGCATAGCGTTTTGGTCAGTCAGGGGAAACTATATTATTCCCGAGGGAAAGTTCCAATCACCAGGCATCTTAGCCTCCTGATTTTCAGATATGCATTGAAACGTTCATCCTGACGGATTTGGTTAAAGGGACATGCCGAAGAATCATTCATAGTCACGTGCAAAAAAGTATGTGGGCATCATTGGAGACTGCCCAACTGCGACATTTGTACAGGTGGCGGTTTTTCTTGAAGCTTGGCTTGACATCTGATATGAAATCCATGAACCGGAACAGGTCGGAGTGACCTTCGTACAATGCTGAGTTATGTTTGAAAATCCGAGATCGCTTTTGTCTCATTGAGTCTTTTAAAGCCACAATAAGAAAAAAATGTTTTATTACGTTAAATACTTGTACATCAAATTATGCACTAAAGTTAATATGCCCGGACAATGGAACCCAGCCACAACACCGGGACTTTATAATGCCATCATGTCCTTGGAGTGACCCCGTGTATGGTAAAGGCCTTTGAATGACCTTTGAACTACTTACCGTCACATGACTGCAAAACAAGTGAATTTCATTGGATAACAACACTTGTTTTCACCATGACACTTACGTGCACGTTTTTTGCAACTGGATTACACTATTAGGGAACGGTCAATCTGCTGAGCAAATTGACCAAGTGCAGAAATTCATTTGATATTTGACCAATACCATTCATGAACGGATCTAAAAGCATGAAATTTCTGTGAAGCAGTGACGTGGCCATGTGAAGGCGCTGACTGGACTAATCAGATATCAAGATTTTGGCATATTTCAGGGGTACGCGATTCAGACCCAGCGGTAAATTGATTATGGTGTTATATGGCATGATGAGGTAACCATAAAGGCAATAAGATACATGTTCCACAATTCACGTGTTGAGAGAAAAAAGGTGGAAATTTCGAGAAAAAAAGATGAAATATCCAATTTTAAGTAGAAATTTTGATTAAAAAAGTCCCAATTTTGATAGTTGAAAGGTCGCAATTTCCAATTTTGTTCTCAAATTTATAACTTTCTCCGTCATTTCATGTATATTCATTCCCACAGCTGGAATACCGGGATGACACAAGGCCACAAAATAATCGTCCTTGCTGTATGTGACAGGGAACTCAGGTATCCCGATTCACCATGCTCATGTCCAAAAACGTTGTCAATATCATTCCTTTCGTTGACCTCATGTTAAATGTCTCAGTGCCAAGCTTTGACAGTCAACAGCCTTCCTTGGTGCGCTCCGGGCTCAATGCGCCCAAAACACACGCAAGAATGCTTCCTTTGTGGGGGGGGGGGTGCTCTGTCAATACTGTAGGCATGCTATTACTGGGATAAAAGTTCAGTTTACAAAGAATATGGGTCTAACCCCATTTTAACAATTCAAAACATATCGATATTTTTCGAAATTGACAATGTAGGAGTTAATCCCCAAGTATTGGCACAGGGACAAGGGACGCAACACACATGGGTTACGCGTCATTAGAACATAATGCTGGCCAGCAGCGTGTCGCCAAAAGTTCAGGTAAAAAATCTGATAACGTATCACAAAGAATAATAATATTGCGCTAGGGGAAATCAAGGGCCACAGAGACCACGAATACAGTACAACGAAGACGTACCCTCAACAGGTTGAACGAAAATGGTGAACTCCCGTGTTGGTTTGCTGTAGATCGAGGGAGTTATTTTCGCAAGCATTTATATTGTATTGTGAATTAAAGAATTTTTGCATTTGTGTCCGAATTTAATTTCTTGTTAGTTTGGTATCGCATGTAGAGGTGATTGTGACAGCTCGTAATTGCATGTTTCTTACACATCAGCAAAGAAACTTGAAACTTGGTTGTGCTTTGAAATTACGAGGACAAATTCACATTTTCATCGCCAAATCCGATAAAAGTCGACGTGCTCCGAATTGATACGAAAATGCTACATTCATTTTCTTTGTAAACTGAACTTTCATTCAAGTAGTGTGCCTGCAGTTGTAGAGATCATGAGAATTACCCAGGCCAAGGTGTTTTGCTCATCACGCCTTGGGCGCAATGAATGTACAGCACACTGAGGAAAGCTGTTGACTCAGTCAAATCGGGACAGAGAAAGAGTTAAATATTCATGGGGCACAACTGACCCTTCCCCGCTTAGGAAGAGACCGGGCCAAACAGTTTCTGTAGGCGCGGGTTGAGCACGCCAGGGTCACGCCATGGAAAGATGTTGAATGGTGACATGCCGTTATGATTGGTCCACAATTTTCAAAAACATTATTTTTATTAACTAATAATTTAAGTGAAAACATTAAAGAAAAAAAAAAAGGAGGGGGGGGATTTACATCCGGGCACTTGGGGTGAATGAGGTGGAAAGGCCGGATTTGCCAAGCGCAACAACGACGGGGCATGATGTTGGAGATAAGCGGGATTTGAAAGAGACAACAGAAGCACTGGGACGGGAATGAACATCGTTAATGGATCCACTTTGCTAAAGAAACCATTTTTTTTTCACAAGAGCTTTCGGCTGCTTTGGCATGGTACCATAATGTACACGCAATATTAGGGCCTCCGTCTGGGGAGAAAAAAAAGTCTCTTAAATGCTACATCTTTCCAAGTATTTTCGTCTTTGAAAACGGAAGTTTTTAGAACCTTCTTACTGTCGTCCCTACATCAAATCCGGATGCCTGATGTTAATCGTCTGCATTCCTGAGCATGGTGATATCACATCGGTATCATGATAGTTTTGTGTCTTTTGTGTGTGTGTGTGTGTTATTCAATGCTTCTGACTTAGGCAGGGATACGATCTCACCCCAACCTATCATCCTGATTTTAGGAAACTTAGATACTTGAGGGTGTCTGACCAGGAAATATTTAGCCAGAAAACCTAATGTTCACAGTCTGACATGATGTGGGGATGTATCTGTTCGAACATTTTCATGAATTTAATATATGCATAACAAAAGCAAACACGCACAAATATATATATATATATATATATATATATATATATATTGTATTCCTGTCTTTTTGTCCAGAACCACTTCCTAGTAGTCATTACCCTATTCCGCAGTCCGAACTCTTTACTCTCCATAAGCTATGTACATATATATATATATTATTTATATATATATATATATATATATATATATATATTATATATATAAATATATATATATATATATATATATATATATATATATATATATATATATATATATATATATATATATATATATATATGAAAGCACCGCCGGGTTGAGTCATTAAAATGAAGCATACATTATCCGTAATACTTGACTGGCTTGTCTTGGGAGCTGTCAAAACTGAAGACATTTCACAGGGGTCCTTGTCGGCGCAAACTGTGGCGGATGAGTGTATCTCGTTGTTATGGTAGACAAGACGTCAAGCACAGGCGCCCACTCGTGTTCAGCCAAGGTCAAAAAGACGCTGAGAACAGTTTAGCCAGAGATAAAATATTACAAGTAATACACAAATTTTAAGCCAGAGGTGCACGGCGTACAGTAAATTTAAAATTCTCAGTGGCGGATCCCCATCGGTTGGAAACCCAGAATGGTGGAGCAACCAAATGTTGAAAGAGATATGAAGGTAGATTTCCACAAAACGTTTGACTCTTTAAACTTTAATTTTAAGGTATCAAACTTCCTGCGGGAGTTAACCTATAGAAATCTCTTTCAACATGTCCATCGTGGATCTAAAATATGCAAACATTATGAACGTTTACGAATAGGAAACCTTGCTGAATTTTAATTTCTTTTTGACCTAAGGCAACCTGCGTCCTTGTCCTCTACCAAATAGGTTCACGTAGTCGAGCAAAAGGCACTATCATACGTTTTCCAAAAGTCAATGGTCATACAGTCAACCTTTGGGTTGCCCATGGCCATGAACGAGGTCATCGCGTGTCTAACCAGGCTCAGCGGACCTTGTCATCTCAATGAAATCTTAGATTACCTGAGGTCTCTGAGTTTGACAGAAGACCTACCAGAATTAATTGCAAGGCTTTTGTATATATTTTTTTCACATATCAGTGAGCATGACAGATATTTTCATTTGCCGTCCTCAGAAGACCCCACGATATTATGAGCACTTTGTTGTAATATTGCAGCGGATTGTTACCAAAAGAAAAGAAAATTCGTGTGTGAACTCTTTCACCTGTGTTGAAACCAACCACGTGGTTTTGAAACATGTCATCGGATATCATAAGGCGACTGATAATTGTATATTATTTCTAAACCGTTGAACATTTTTTCATCATGTTATACATTGGCAAGTTGCGTGAATGCATTAGAGTGTTGCATTGCCTTTTATGGCACCTGCTGAAGAAATATCCCATGCGGAAGTCTCGTTACATTACCAAATGCATTCCTATTTGCACATGGAGATTTTTTTAAATGCTTCTTACTTAAATTACGGATGTAGCCCGATCATATCAATGTACACATGAAAAGTGTTATTTCATTTTTCTAAAAGTCATGGAGTTGTGTTTAATACAGGTGTTTTAACTGAGCGACCCCTATCTGTTGTATATGACGGTGCTTTTGTTTTTGTTTTCGCCTATGTTACAGCGGCTGTTTCCTTATAACTGTAAACTGGAACCATCCTATAGCACATAGTTTCATCTGCATGCTGCCTGACACAATTTCGATAAAATGAGCAAACGGAAATATCTGCCGAAAGACCTGCAATATGAAACTTTGAAATTAAAAGCATAACTTGAGCATATATGTTTTTCTAGTTCAAATGGATGGAGCTATAGAACATTAAGTTCTGGCATGACATCTTTGTCCGGGGGATCGTTCGCGATTTGGCAAATGCCGAGTCCCACATTCCCCTCATGATCAAAGTTTTGGCTGAAAAATAGCCATGAACCGCCTTTTAGTTACGCATGCCTTGTGTTTGATTTTACAGTTGTCATTGAAACTGATCCAAAGGTGACACGGTGTTAAAAGGGGTAATCTAGAACGAAGCCTGGGGCACTGATCTAACAACGAGCCCGTCTGCGGTACCTGTCAAACCCTATTACCCTAAATCTTTCCATTTTGAATACCAGATTTATGTCTGTACCTACTCCACGCTGATGACGATTATCCTGTTGAATTTAAGTTCCCTGTATTGACAATTATAAAAATCTGGCAAACTTAGTCTTGACTGAAGTGGTTTACTCCAATCCCCCACCCCACCCCTTTGTTCAGTTCGTTACAATATAGATTACAATCCACCTGTGCAATATACACAAGTCTTTAAGATCGAAACGATTAAAAAATAATCTCTTTTCAAAAATTGGAGGGGACAAAAGTCCACCTAAAATACTGACGATTCAATTATCTCAAGTCGTTAACTACTGTGCATTTCTAACACAAATACATTATGGCTATAACCTTGTGGAGCTCCAATGGAATAGTTAACATCGTGGATACAAAAACTGTGTACTGGCAGGCAGGACCAGTCTTAGATGGTAACGTAATCGATGATCCTTTATCCATATAGCAGATTGGCATTTTGTCGTACTCAGTGAACTGTTAGAAGTGGCAACCTTCTTATGCATCTTGCAAATGGCCAAAACAACGACTACGTGGTCCGTTAAGGCCTCACTATGGTTGCAGTTTCTAACTGGGTCTTAAATCTAAACTGTGATGGTTGTGGTACTATTATTTCGTGGTTATAAAGTTCCTACGCCACGCAGATCTATGATTTATTCCACAGCAAGACCTGTTTTCATGACAAAAGTTGGTTCTTATGTGAAGTATCCCCCACACACACACACACACACACACACACACACACACACACACACACACACACAAAAAAAAGTGGGGGGGGGGATTCTTGCTATCTTTCAAGTGCAGAATAAAGATAATGCCACCCGGGTAGTCAGGTCCAGTCAGATGCTACCTTCGTCCGACGCGTATTACCTCTGCCTCGGGCTTGAACAATACGGTCGAAGCCCGGGTAGTATTGTGACTGGGGCAGACTACTCCGGTAGTCTTATTATGAATTACCAGAATGTTCTGAATAAAAAAGAAGCGCGTACACATATTGCACTAGATCAGACATAAACATGAACGGTTTATTTCATCAAAGCACAGGGACTTTTTTTTTGTTCACCAAAAAATGTCTTATCAGACATGCTGGCATTATATTTTACTCCTAAATTCCCAGCACTATTTTTTTTTCTAAAATGCTGAACGCACAATTTTAATTAACACTCAAAAATGGTTCATGGTACTAATTTTAGTTTTAATTAATGTCTCCTCCCAAAAATAATATATGTTTCGAATATTTTGGACTCCTTCATACGAATTTTATCATTTACATGCACCTCGTAAGACATGCGATACGCAGAATATCACATGCAGTCTTCTAATGACAAAATAATGGCATATATACGTAGTATAAAAAAAAACAACTCGTGATGTTAATTTACGCAGAAGCAGGCATTACCTGTACTCAAACCAGCTGTGCAACATTTTTGTTGAAATAGACATTTATTTTAGTCTCTTTCAATCTAGAAAGTTTGGCTGCAATCATTTTTAAAGATTTTAGACTTGCCTTTTCAGCTGTTTAATATTATCTTTTGGCCTCATGCTGTTTTATTGTTCACTTTTCAGACATTTAGGCTTCCATGTTTTCTGTCAGGTCTATCGGTAGCAAGCAGCTACCTACAGTAGTTACAAGTTTGCCTATTGTACTTGGAATCTGGTTAAGAAAAATTATGTTTTGATAATATGTTTTTGACTTAAATGCTAATGACTTTCGTTCCTTTCTGATATGCCTAAGTGCACATTCACTCATGTAACACAGACACACAAAATCTAGACCAGCGCCACCTCCCGTCAAATCGTGGTGTCACGAACGCTTTATCAAATGAAAAAAAAAAAAAAATGCTGACGGCTCATATTGGACCCCCAACCTTTGGAATGTCGACGGATCCCCGAGTCAAACATTTATGCATGTTTATTCATACATTATATGGATCTTGGTGCATGTTTTTATTATTATTATTTCTTTTTGCCTTTTGTTTCATGTATTTGCATTTGCTCTTAGCACTACATTTCAAATGTAATTTCCCAGTTGAAGAGCTTTGTTGCACTCAACTGCATTGAAAGTACTCGCGGCTTAGGTATAATGTTCCCAGACAATCCTGTGTCATAATCGTTTATGCAACATTACAGTTGTCATCAATGCAGTAAGCCAATCATGGTTTAAGTGGATCTATTTTCCTTTACCGCAGTTATTTATTCAAATTATGTACTGGATAAAGGTAGGATTGGGGAACGGGACTTCTCCATACCGTAAGAGCGAAACTTTATTTCTGTCTGTCTGTCTGTCTGTCTGTCTGTCTGTCTCTCTCTCTCTCTCTCTCTCTCTCTCTCCACACACACACACACACACACACACACACACACACACACACACACATATATATATATATATATATATATATATATATATATATATATATATATATATATTTATTTATTTACATACGTGCATAATTCAGCTTTGGTATAGCTGTACATCTTTTTGCAAGGACGATTTATAGTGTTATTGTTTTTGCCTTGTCTTTTGACAAGTAAGTTGACAAGTTAACAATCAAGTCCGTGCCAAAATTTATTTTCGATATTTTACGAGAACAACCTTCTGAACATCCACTTGTTTTGTGGTTTTTGTGAGTTAAAGGAACATTTGTGGCGTATAACATTGTTATGGCTGAATTTCAAGTTGAATAATCACTTAAGCAGTCGCTTGGCGCAGATTTTGATGAAAGGATCCAGGAAAAGCCATAACATTGATTAAGAGTTTCATAGAGACCATAAAATAGACGTTTATGGTTTGATTATAAATAAATGCAATACAACTTATGAGTTTGATTAATTTTCATCTAAAAATGCCAAAAACAGAACATAAAAGGTGTGGATATGTTAGAAAATGAAAAATGAATACTTTTGGGGCCAAATAACCAAATGAAACAAAATCAATCAAAAAGAAGAGCAAACACGAAGTGGTAAGATAATAAAATCTTGCCTTGACGGGCCTTACAATACAATCTTTTCTCCGCTATATAACCCCAGGCTGGACTAAGAACAGCCAGCCCCTTCATGTACTTATACCAACTATACTTGCTCATGTGACCACCTGCATCCAGTTTCTCTAATATGAAGTAAAGAAGAAAATATTTAAATGGCCGAACTCTGACTTTTTAGATATGCATATGAAAATATTTAATGACCGAACTCTGACTTTTCAGATGTAAATATGAAAGGAAGTTAATGTGACTGTTTGCCAAAAAGTTGCACCCATCAGCCTAAGACACGATCTTGTCTTATGATTTGTATCACGTTTGCAAAGTTTGTCCTCTAACTGTGAAGGACAGATGCTCAGTAAACTGGATATATGTTGCACAACTGGTTTACAACGTTTTTAAATGAACATTTTTATTTCCTTTTATTTCCCATTTAATCTTCTATTTCTTGAAATAAGATTATTAATTATTTTTGATCATGATGTTAAACATTTATAATTTTTTTCCCGCATTTAATCCTTTATTTCTTGAATAAGATTATCAATTATTTTTAATCATGACATGATAACCCATTTTACATTGTTGGTTTAAACATATTTTATTTCAAAAATACAATTGGGAAAAAGGCAATGCCTGTATTAATCCCTCTCGTGTTATAAAAATAAAAAATATGTAAACAAGTACGAATAGTTGTCAATAAGCAAAGTAGTTGCTCAAATATGTAAAGGTCACTCAGCCGCTGTTGTTCTGTGTCTAAACTAACAAACGTTGCGATATCATTAAGTGCGATTACGCTAGATATGTAGATGAATAAAAATTTATAAAAAAAAAGAGAAAAAAAGGAAAAACAAAGACTACGAGACACCGGACGGTACAATGACACAGAGACAACCTTAGTGCTCAGTGGACCAGCGAGTACCCATTGGCCTGTCACCGCTGCGGCCCGGGTTCGAGCCCCAACGATGGCCACAAGTTATTCGTCCCGGGAAGCTCTTGCGACGGGTGAGTCCGATTCCTGCGAGGGTTCGAATTTCGCAGCGCTTTTTGGCTGGGGGTTCGTGGTCGCATGTGGCAAGGTTTCCCAAACACCTGCTGAGCATCTTAGGTTTTCTCCGGGATCTCCGGTTTCCTCCCACATCAAGTTTGGGATAATTGGGCTAAGATCTTGCCTCCTGGACCCTGTGGAAGAACAGCCATTGGCTGAACAGGCTATCCAGTATAAAGATGTTCAATCATTATTATTATTACAAGGTACAGACCCACAATATTTACGGGGCAGATAGGGGACTTCCAGCTAATCTTCGGTGAAAAATATTTATACGTTGTACAGGTTCGCGCACATTTACTCTAATACAGATACATGTACATCTGTATGTATATATATATATATATATCTGTATGTATGTATGTATATATATATATATATATATATATATATATATATATATATATACATATATATATATATATATGTGCATATGTACACAGATACACATGCAGACAAAGATAATGATAATGTCATTTATGAATTTAATTCAATTTAGTTTACGGAGGTTTAAATCTGCCTGACAGAAGGAAAACAAATTGTGCAGATTCAAAGATAATTATCTTGAAAGTGGACTGGAGAGTGTGAAAGATTTTGCTCTCTGCTAACAAGCATAGTGTTGGTTTTAGTGCTATTAAATGTAGCCAACCACTGTTTTGCCCATTTTTGGATTGCACTTAGATCGTCGTTTTAAATTCCAACAGAACAATCAGAGTCAGTAGGATCGTCGACTGTAATAAAAAATGTAACATCATCTGCATATAATTTAATATGAGATCTTACAATGTCAACAATGCCATTGACATAGATCAGAAATAGAAGACGTCCGAGCACTGATCCTTGTGGATCACATTGTGAGGTGTCGGAACGAATGCCCTGTTAAGTTACAGCAGAAATATTAAAAAATATCATATCGATTTTTGTGTTTTAAATGTACTCGGTGCATTAATACACACGTGCCTCTGGCTTGCATGAGGCACGTGTGCATGTTGCACTTGAAAATTGCACGTTGGGGATCGAAGCGGCTTGGATTTAACCGGTGCAAATAAAGCTGCACCAACATCCGATAGGTGTCGCCATCTGCAGCCACTGCTCATCATGATTCCATTTCTTCAAGGTTTTCTGCACGCTGTCACGCCTGCTATTTTACACCGGGAAGTCTGCTAAGCGTCCGTTCGATATGGTTATGGAAAAAAGCATCTTTCTGTGATAGGCAGAGTTACGTGCCGGACATTGCAAGCAAGAGACCACATGGTGTTTCTTGGATGGGTGACAACTTAACAGCCACAGCCGCCTGATCGTGAAGCCAACAGTACGGAACCCAATTTTACCTTCCCTATTTAATATCATCGTGCGGGCTATCAAAAAATATTTGAAATTTGAAAAACAATATATGACTTATACATACTTATAGAAAACATTCCGTTTCACGCATAATATCAGAATTTAGAAAGTTGTACAGGGCCGCATCCAGGAATCTGGAACAGGAAGGGGTGGGGATGGGGGTGGGGAGCAAGCGGCCAAAACATTGACCTGTTTTGCAAACAATGAGGGGGTGTCTGCGAATCCTGCAGAAAGTTTTTTAAATCTAGTTGTAAAATGGTGGATTCTGGGCCATTTTGAGCCTAATTTGCAGGAATTATACACAAGGTTTTAAGGTTTGAAGTAAATTATAAACAAAAGCATATATTTTGTGACTTTTTTTTTTAATCCAGGTGCCTGAAAAGAGGGTATGGGGATGGTGGCGGTAGGCCCCCATCTACATCCGTCCCTGGTTGTTTTTATATTAGAGGTGCAGGGCTGGACGGGTTAAGATTTCTGCGCTGAAAGGTTATATTTGTGAAGGTGTATTTTAATTACAACGCGATTCAAAAAGCGATCTCGTATTTTTCCAAAGGGCAAATTTCCTTTGGTGTTTTAGGCCTATCGTCTATATACATGGCGCTGGGTGCTTTTTTAGCTAAATTGCAAGTCTTCCACCCAGGCCCACTGCGTACAGTATCATGCAACGGGCTAACAAGAAAGAAAGCGTGCACTGTAAGCCTAACTTGACTACAAGAAGATTTGCACAGTTTGTAATTTTCAAGCTGAAACAATCTGTAAATAAAATAACACAATCTCAATTTCATGGGGTATAGAATGTCACAGTCACTTTGACCATGCGTGCCACACAAAGTTATTAAAAGTATATAGGCGTACATGTAGGTCTTCTCGTTAAATGCACGTCATACACAAAATGCAGATTGTACGAGCTGGTTGTTTATTAGACCTATTCATGTAAATTCTATGTCTGGGAGAACATATTTGCATTTGAACTGGACGACCCAGATGTAAAATAGTGAATAAATATTTAGAGACTTTGAATACGTATTTAGGGACTTCTGCAAACAAGTACATCTCCAAACATAGCACGTGCTTCATAGTAATAGTTTTTCATATTCACAAAGCAGATATTACACAAATGGGAATAATCCACTGATACTCTATTTCGTGACAATTCAGCAAGTTGTGGAAGATAGGCGTCCATTTTTTTGGTCTGTTATTTTTTCTATTAAACCTACTATCTCTTTTAGTTTTTTAGAGTGCCGAACGGTCAAAATTAAACCAGGACGCATGTGCGAGATTTGTTAGTTTCTGATAATGTGGTCAAAGGTTTCTGAAGATATGAAATTGTAAGCTGTAACATTTGGCACGCAAGGCTTAAAACGTCACATTTTACCCATTTTGTGGACAAGATTGACAGTTTCTTCAATCCCGCGTGTTTTAGAACTTTTTGGATAAAGCTGAGATAGTTTGTTTGTGATTTCGTGTACGAAATTAAACACTTAACGATTCTGTTGAAATAATTGTATTATCTTCAGATTTCCGTCAACAAAATCGTTATACTATTACAATTATGTGCGCAAAATCGAGTAAGCTATGGATTTTGTGAAATGCTCTTCTAATTTCGTGCACTAAATTGGATAACATATGCATTATGTGACATATTTTTCGATTTTGCGGACATCATTTGATCCAAATACAAATGGATTGTATGGACAAAATTGGAAAGCTTTTAAGATTCTGTGGACGAAATTCTAAACCTTACACAGCTCTGTGGACGATACTGGTAAATTTAAAGATTCTGTGGACAGAATTCATAAACTTAACAACGTTGTGGACCAAATCGAAATATTTAATAATTCTGTCGATACAAATTTCCAATTCCGTGGACAAAATTGATAAAAGCTTAAACTTTCGTGCACAGAATTTATGAAATGAGACGATTTTGTGCACAAACTTGATAATGTGCTACAATTCCGTGCACAGAATTCAAGAAGCTTGTTGAATTTTGTGAAATACTTTCTTTTTTGTGATTTTATTCTTCCAGTTTAGTCCACAAAATCAAAAGAGAAGTTTAACTTCATAGTGGGATTTCGATTTTGCAATTTGCTCTTACAATTGTGTGAATCCTGTTGTAATTCCGTCCACGAAGACGATAAATAATTACGATTTCGTGCTCGAAATCAATGATGGTATAGTTGGCACGCCATAGATACACTCGCAATATGCGCAAAAGCAAAATCTGACAACCAAATACGGTTCTTGCCTTTAGGACAAATAGGGCACATTCATATTGAAAACGCTTTTCGAAATGATTTCAATTCTCCCATCCGTTTCCTTCCAAACCAATACAAAATTACTCCCTGGAGAATGCTCAAGTTATAACATGTAGAATTGTTTACAACGGAGTGACCTACTGAAACTGACACCCTTTGGGTTATGACATGAACGGTCGAATTTCAGGATGCCCGTGATTTTTTTTTCCGTTTGGCGCTTAATAAGTGTTCGCCCTGGAGAAAAATGGCTGCAATGAATGTTGTTGACCTTTTTTCCCCATGGAAGTACATAATACATTCTAGATGAAATGCTGTCATCAGAAAGACAACGAGGAGAAGGAGGAATGGACAAAGAGTAGTCACCAGCTGCAGATTGAATGACAACAAACGGCCTCATCACCAGTGACACCTGTAACTATCACTCGTC
Organism: Hermodice carunculata; assembly: GCA_964020975.1. Classification (NCBI taxonomy): domain Eukaryota; kingdom Metazoa; phylum Annelida; class Polychaeta; order Eunicida; family Amphinomidae; genus Hermodice; species Hermodice carunculata. The sequence goes on along the minus strand of OZ026616.1, from coordinate 34,065,827 downwards.
ATGTCAACGGGAGCAGCCAGTATTTTTGATGGTCCCTAGAGATATATAGGTAGCCGCGACAGGTAATAAACAGTATCATTTACGTAACTTTTGATCTGTCAATATCGATAATAAACTTCATTATCGAATATTGTATTATATGGTCCGGCTAAAATATATGGGGGCTATTGGTTTATTTTACAAGTGTCCATGTATGCTGCAAGTTACGTTTGTACCAAGTAAAGTCATCTCCTGAAGTCACACAACAAAATATGTGAACCACACTCCTACTATTAAGGGATGGTTCAACGTTTTCATCATTTCAAGAGAGTACTCTCTTGCTTTAACCTTCCCTCCCCCGTAAAGAGTACTTTCATTATTTAAAAATGACGACCACCTGTCTGGTAAGGTTGTACAATAAGAAATCCAAAATCATGAGCAATTGCCTTACTTTTAGTGTTTTAGGCATTAGGCATATATTCCTTTGTTCTTGTAATTTACGTTGTGCAGCAGGCCTCGCAGTAGATTTACTTGAAGTTGCCTGTAAAACAGAACATACCCTTTTATTCTTGCACGCCAGTCTATAATGGACAAGTGCTACGGAGCAAAAAATAACAGTTTCTCGACAACTGGACAACTCTTCTCGTAGCTTCTAAATATTTCTTTTAACGACAGATTGTCCTTTTTCAGGAATCAATATTTCAGAGGACAGCAGGTTCCAAATACTTGGTTGCTGCTAGGCTGTCAGGAAAATCTAAGGTTGTCTGGAGAAACAGTCCCAGTGGATATGTAACCAGCTTGCACCAAGTCTGTCCCGTGCAACAACACGGCTGAAGGCGCCCATTCCTGTCGACAAGGGAGTAGCAATAGCTCTCTGGAAACAGGCTACTAATGCGGAATATAGAATGTTTTCAATTTTTTTTTCTTTTGGTGTTGGTAAATCTAATGTATGTACAATTTTGATGGAATTTTGTCGTGCCATGAATGAAATTCAATTCTCAATAATTATCAAATGGCCAGAGAGGATTGCAAAGTGTAGTTGAGGCTTTGATTTTCCAGAACGTGCCAGTGCTATAGATGGGACACACGTCCCCATTATTGCGCCCAAGGAGAATCCACAAAATTCTTATCACAGAAAAGAGTGGCGTTCTAAGATATTGCAAGGTGTGGTAGATAATGATGGATGTTTCACAGATATTTGTATAGGCTGGCCAGGGAGCGTCCATGAAGCCAGAGTGTATATGGCAACTGTTAGCTGCACTGTGACGCAAGTGAAGGGGAACTATTATTATTATGGACTTGGAGTATATGTGATCAAGACGTTCCCATTCTCTTAATTGGTGATCCAGCATATCCTTTGTTGCCATGGCTAATGAAGCCATTCGGGGACAATGGAAGGCTCACGGAAGCACAGCAAGGCTGATGGCGCCGTTTACTTAAAAGACTAGATGCTGCCACAGAGTATTTACCTGTCCTGATTTCCACTGGTTGTCTTGTGCCAGTCATTGTGAGAAGCAACATGAGATATTTGACAGCACATGGATGGAGGGTGTATCTGACCTGAACAAGTGCGACTATGATCAGATCAGCAATAGGGATAACAGTGCACCTAATTGCATTGCTTATACTACCCACCAGTGTCTGCAGGGCTGGTTTAGTCGAGCCTAGTAAATCAAAGTCCACGGAGGGTAAAAGTACTAAAATCCATGGGTACAAAGCTGCTTCAAAAAGCTGCCGTTATTTTTTTCTTTTTAAATTGCCGACATGAAATTGCCTCCTTACCAGACTGCCAAGAATCCATGTCTTTTCACAAGACATACAGTACATTAAGTCAAAACTAGGTCGCCTTTGCAGGTGTGACAAAAAAGACTTCAACAGGAAATTGAGTACTAGTGAACGTTTATTACCTTAAACGTATTTCTACATGCACCTTTATGCCTAGAACTGTACAGTGAGTATGCAAGGCATGCCTTCATGTTACTTACTATACTACAGAGCAACATGACCCATATGCATAAATTCCGAAACCAACAATGACACCAAAGAGATTCCAGAGTTACCAAAGCATCAACATCCATCTTCCTACACACTTGTGAAGAAACAAATTTCACTCCAGACTTGAGACAGGCAGTCACCCATAAAAGACAACTGGTGGTTTTAAACCAGTCCTCTCAACCTTTGACATATTCTTCATTAATTTCGTACTATACTGTTTCCAAAATATCTAGGCCTAACCACTCAACACCCGAAGTTTATTATTGTTGCCAAAAATGGAAAGAGACCTGGTAGGCTATCACTTTTTAGTTCTTCTGACTTGTCAGTCAGCTGAGTTTACAGCAAAAGAACAAAGTAGGCCTACAATGCTTTTGTGATATTTATGAATCTAGAATATTATGAGCATACTCTACCTCCATTATAACTTTGAGTCAGAGAACACAGCCCACAGCACAACATAGCCAATGAAGTATTTATCATATACTACAGAACAACATGACCCATATTCATAAATTCCAAAACCAACAATGACAGCAAAGAGATTTCAGAGTTACCAAAGCATCCACATCCATCTTCCTATACCAATGTGAAGAAACAAATTTCACTCCTGAACACGTTCAAGATGAAAAGTATGAAATATGTTTGTTGTCTTAAAAAATGATGCTAGATAAAATATGTGAATCAACTGTATTGTTGAAAAATTGTAATGGGATTTTTTTGGGTCTCATTTGCTCTATTCTGAATAATGTGATTATTTATCACACTCGCTCTAAAATGATGTCATTAACCTGTCACTTGGAAATCTGTCAACAACTCTAGCCGATGCCAAGTTCTTCCTCATTCCCCATTCACCAGAGTGTATTTAATTTTGGTTCTTTTTGTCCAGAACCACTTCCTAGGAGTTGTTACCCTATTCCGCAGTCCAAACTCTTTACTCCCCATTAGCTTACCTGTCCCTGTCTAACCTATATACATATGGATGTACTATTGTCCATATTGCACATGATCCTCTGTAAAATTTTGACACAGGCTGTATTAGCCCAAATAAATTAAAGGGTCTTCAGCGGGTAACTACTCAGAACATGTTCAGAGACTATTACCTGTACATGTGTCTCTAACAGTCTGACTTTACATCCTTGTGTGATTTTAGAAAATAGATGTTACAATCTCTGACCTAGTCAATTAATGATAATGTGATTAGATGCTTTTGCAAAGTGCATGTTAAGCAATATGCTATCATTTAACAAATTCTGTAATTTTTTAATAATCTAATGTGCACTTGCTTTAAACTGTGCTACACATTGACTACAAATTTTGGTAGCCATAGGATCTTCATCTGCAAGATATGCAGTCATAGACATGTTAGGCACAGCAACAAACCCCGGGGAGGGATAGGTTGGTGAAGGAAATGGGTTTGGAACAACAGCAGGTGGGGGGGATGGACCTTGTTTGCATGGCTTGGGGCTCATACATCTCATAGCCCCAAGGAATCTCAGCATCATCCTCTCCTCACGTTCACGGTTGGCTTTACGCATGCTTTCTTTGTGTTCTAATTCCAAGCTTGCTCTCTTCTTTTTCCAGTTCCTTCGGAATTTCCAGCGCTTGCTTCTCTAGTTCTACCATAGAACTGCTTGTTGCCTCCAATAAGCCTCCATAACAGACGACGTGACTTTTGTACTTCAGCACGGGTGTTCTTTAATGCACAATAAAATTTGAATTTGAATAGTTGTTAATGATCATAGTAAAACGTTCATAATGTGAATTGACTATATCAACAAGACACATGAATATTATCAACACGTAGCATGTACTTAAATAAATGTAGAATGATTTTATATTAAAAAATGGAAATTGCTGGTAAACATATCTAGTAGTATGCATTTGTGAATCTTAATGACCAAAGTTTGTCCCAAACTCTTAAATATAATGATGAAATGATGTAATTGGTCACGTGCACACAGATCCATGAAGGACTCGACCACTAAAGGTTAAATTGTATCTAATTTTATATCCTTTATTAAAGCTTACTAATCTCTGGGTTGTTTCCACAGTGTATGCAATGTATTTCTTCTAATAGCTTTTTATCAAACAAGAATTTAAATGCATTCTTTTGAGAAATAATATCCTTACATGTTTTAATCAATTAATATAAATGCGGTTTGCATAATTTCTTTGACCACCCACCCACCCCCACACACAAAGAAATAAAGTGTTTGTTTTTTTCTTCCATTGTTTGTGTAGACAGATTTCATACCACAATAATTTGTGAGCATGAACTGGATAGGGCCCTCTGAACATCCCCACATAAGCGAGTCCGTCTAGGCAGGCAACTAAATTCTCCCACTGCGTGTGGAAAATTCTCGCAATTTGGCCTGCTTATCAGGCAGATTTTGACCACATTTAAAATCTCTCTGAACACTGGTTGCTTACATCATTATAGACGTAAATGTCCTTGTATTTAGGACATTGTCTATCTAACAGCTTGATTAGTTGGCACCAGAATATATTTGCCCACTAAAGGTGGTTTATTATAATTATTATTATTATTGTCATCATCATCACCATCATCATCATCGTCGTCGTCGTCGTCGTCATCATCATCATCATCATCATCATCATCATCATCTTCATCATCATTATCATTATTATACCAGTTCTGATATCAATATTAAAAAGAATGCAATCAGCTTGCCATCGCTTAATGCATCAATGGCTTTCAACATTGCCTGATCTTCTGCTCGTTCATGCTTCTGGAATCCGAGTCTTCAACAAACACTGTAAATAATCAACAAGAAGTTGGCCAGAAGAATACCATGATATTATCAATGTTATCAATCTGACAAACACACAGTGACTCAAAATGCCCCCCCCCCCCCCAACGTTTTGCCTCTTGAAAAGGTTGTTTCTAAAATAATGGTCGCCCAACCCTGTATAGACATGATAAGTTTATTTATCAAAACACACCAATGAATGCAGTGCTAAATGTACCTGACTTACCAGGAGTGTGCCTGCTGCTCTGTAGAAGTACTGGTGGCTTGATGGATGGTCTGTCTCCCAGTATAGAATTGTTTCTCAAAAAATGGACAAGTTGCCGTGTCATTCCCTGTACCATTCTTTAATTCTCTTTTGAATGCTTTAACTTGAGTGCCACATTAAACGGCACTTCTGTCATAGCCCATTTGCTTCATTTGCTCCTAAATTTGGGTGTAAGCAACTGTATTTCTTTTCATTCCTGCCATCTACTCCTGAATGGATTCTCAAGTTTCTGGTATCAACCACATTTTGCCCCTCTCGTTTGGAAACTGCCATTTTGGTGAAAGTAATCTGATATCAAGCGGAAATATGGTCATTTCCTCTATGATGAGGAATGACCTCATTTTATCTTGACCACAGGAATGTACTGTGTCGGGAAACCTGAAAACTACACAACCCAATCGTCCATGTGGGTTCCCCACCATGTGCTTCTGTATGTAAACAAAATATACATGGGCTTATATGCGCAGGACAATTAACATGACGAAGTTGAAATCCGATTTTAGTGTTCAGGTTGACAAGTTTGATTTGGTTCTACTTTCAATACGATACCAAACGTCGTCAGACTACCTCACTAGGTGGATTGGTATTCAATTTGGCTATGACAGTAGATAACCGTTTTGATTCTACAGAAGTGTTTTGAATTTAAACACTGAATATGAACACGCCCATAGGTCTGCAGACCCTCATCCAATATTGGTTTTTCCAAAGAACCCTTCTAGAAGCTCTTTGCAGATTAGTAGCCTTAACGTTCTCCAAAAAAAAAAAATATATATATATTCATGGAAACTTTCCTGGTACTTGTCCCACTGTCGATGTTTCCTGAGAAAACTACTCAAATTTCTTACGGGTACAGTCATCCATATCTGTGGAATTAGACACATCGCTTGGTCATCGGGACAATCTGACAGGGCAAATGACTCCATGCACCTACAGCAGATGATAAATATTTTGCAGGAAGGCTACCTTGGCTTCCTTGTAATTAGTACAAAACACACACACACACACACACACACACACACACACACACACACACACACATATATATATACATATATATATATACATATATATATACATATATATATATATGTATATATATATATATTATATATATACATTGTATATGTACATAAAGAGTCGTGTCTTCGTAGTTCTGGGAGCATGGCCGAAAAGCCTCCCAGGGAAAACGTTTTGCAATAATGACAATCCATCTAGAGGAACAATGTTAGTCATACATCTTGAAAAACTATTGCTGAAAGAACAAGTTTTGCTGGAAACCGATAAGGATAATTTGCAAATCTTGATATTTGTGTCATTATACCATACCTATCCACTACATTTGGTGTGATCTCACAAGGTAAATATCCACTCCAATATTTTATCCCATCAGAAAACAATTCTCTCTTTATTTTGCTCTGGAGTGGAGACCCATAGTGGCCTCTAGCAGGTGACCCCTGCACCTATTACTTAACCTCCAGTATTGACCAATTACATCAGCTTTCCCTCATTGGCTACATCTACATCGATGTACTTTTCCATCCTTATAAAGCATTTTGCATAGTTTTGATTCTCCTCATGTTTGCTTTCTCATCTAATCTACGTCAGGTTGAACTGTTTGGTCCAATGTACTTGTGCACTCGACAGTTTATACAACCCATGGACACTGGCCTTTACCAATCACCTCCAGTGAATGGAAAGCTCTGGGCTTTGACCACCCATCCCAGGGCATTTTGGCTCCTGATTTGCAGGAATAGGATATTGTCAGCAGAAACACCATTCACCACTTGCAGGCCACCAGATGGCCTGGAGGCAAACATCAACTGGCACGATTATCCATGTTCCCTCTCCTCCATTCTGTCTGACAAAGAAAAGTCAGAAGGCAAGGAAGTGTCTCATTCACATAATTCTTTCATGCACACAGATTCCAAGCACTGCCTGTAACAGCATCACCTGTGCTCATCAGTCAGCTCAAGCATGTGAGCAGGAGAGATTGTCCAGTAGATAAAAAAATACATCACTGGTTGCCTTTGCAGAAGGAACAAGCATAAGGACTCCAACATAGAGGGCATTGACGGGCTTCCAGATGATGCAGTTGAAGTCCATAACATAGACCTCATCATCAACCATTCTAGACTCAGGTTGTGAGATCACCAAAGAAACAGTGGGCTTTTGTTCCATGGTCAAAGTCTGCGATGGTGGAAAAACAGCAACAATATGATTCCCTTCTACACATACATCAGGAAGCAGACCAGGGCAATGTCAGCACAGTTAAAGTCTTCAGCACTTGGCTGGTTATGCAACTTTAGCCAGTCGTCCACATGGGATGTTAAACTTACAGGGTACAATGAAGTTTGTAGGGCCATGCAATTTCGGCTTTATTGAAGTTTTGAGCAGAATGTGCCTATTGTTAACACTTTCAAGTGTATGCTTTTTCAATAGGTTTGCAGCTTGTTTTGATGATTTTTATTATGTTTATGTCAAATACTTAATATTAAAATCATATTTATTTTTCTTTTACACAAAAATATTGTAAGTATCAGATTCCAAAATTATTATTATTGAGCATCAAGAGGAATATTGATACTTTTTATACTGATATGAAACAGTAAATGTTAAAATGAAAATGGGTCAAACAAAAACTGATCTTTTCAAGCAAATTACCCCAAAGTACATAATAAGTATAAAATTTTATATGCAGTTAACTTTATAACATGTGTCTGATATTTTCATATTATTGCTTGTTTGTAGCTTATCATTGTCTCAAATAAATAAAGTGACTTACAAAACCTTATAAAAATTAAACTGGCTTATTGCCATGGCAACAAGTAAGGGGTCACTATATAACATGGAGCTTGATGTTCTTGGAGAGTTTGGGGTCCTTCCAATGCACAGACCCTGATGGGAAAGTGTTAAAGCATCAAAATTCCACACTTTGATAGAATTCCAATCCAAATTTAAGAATAAAGCAGAATTTACAAAACTAAGTCCTTTTTATCACATGTATGTTATGCTGATAACAGGGTAAAAGCAGAATCTGTGACAAATGAAGGCAGAATATTCAAACTTTTAAAGCAGAAATTATGTAGCCCTAACTTCGGCACCCTGTGTGCCAGAAACAAATCTCCACCTGATATTTACCTACCTCTGAGGATCCTCAAAAGGATCACTTCTGACATCCGGGTGCTCTTGCTGGCACTTCCTGGATTGGATATGGAAGCCCTGAAGCAAAACCAAGTATTCTGCCGACTTGCTGATTGTATGGATATATATCCTAATGTGTGCAGGGTCTTCAACATTTTGTGTTAGCTAGAGTAGTCTGGCCTCTATCTCTACATCACAGGCTAAACAACAGAGTGTGCCTGGAGATCAACTCCACGCTATTTCACCTGCGGGCATACTTTAATGCCAGTGGTGAACTGGCTCAATACGTCGCCCATCAACCAGTCCTTGTTGTTTGATCTGGAGGTCCTGTAGTTAGTCACTGAAGACAACAGCCAAAAGTTCAACCTTCAGCTAGAGTAGGTTTGCCTTCAATGACACTGCTGGAAGAAGTTCGAGGAGGAGGGGACAGTGGAACAAACAAAGACAATGAGGCAACGGAGGAAGAGGCAGCAGCAGGGGAAGAGCCAGTTTTTACAGCCAACTAATCAGCACACCTGATCATGCTCCCCAGTCATCTGCTTCTCTACAAACACCCAGCCCTCAGGAGCCACAAGTGTCCAGTTGATGCTTTATGTGGAACAATAGCGACAGTACACTGCAGATTCATATGTTTCAATTCTGGCAAGTGCAAGTTACACTCTTACTTTTTCAGGCATATGTCCACCCCCATTGTCAAATATGCTGTTTTACTGCTGTTACGCAGGGTACAGGAACATTAGAGAGCCTAGAAGTAGTAGTAAGTTTCGTATCACAAAAAGGGTTGACAGAAAATTTGAAAACCATGGTCACTGCAGTTTTACAGTTGCCTAATTCTGGTTCCAAATGGCGGAGTTGCAGGTCAGTGATAGATCTCTCCAGACTCAACACCTTTCTCTGCAAGAAGACATTTAAAATGCAGAGGCTGGCTTCTATAGCAGCAGGGTTCACCTAGGTAATTCAGCAACCTCTTGGACCTGAAATCTGTGATCTTCCATGTACCATTTGGCAAGTCTAGTCAGACATGTTTTCACTTTTGCAGTAGACAGAGCAGTTAATAACTGTCATACATTCTTATTCAGCCTAGCACCAGCACCACTGGTGTTGACCAGAATAATGAGAATGGTAGTGGATTATGTGCATGATACATTGGACATGCGGATCCACATATGTGTGGATGACTGGTTGATTCCCTCCCTCTTATGTGATGGTATCTGGACTGACACAGCCTTTAGACTTACTACCTGATTAAGGCCTCCTGGTCAATTTGTGAAAATGGAACCTAAAACTGTCCCATGAATTTGTGTTTCCAGGCATGATTTACCAGACAGTACTGTTCATCTGCAAACCATCAGAGGAAAATTTCAACAGACTACAGATGGGCCTGAATTGCTTTCTAGCCAGCACTGCGCTTCCTTGAGGGGAATGGCAGAGTCTGATAGGCACTTATAAATTTCTGAACTTTCTGATGCCATTGGGGACACTTCACTGCAAATGTGTGCACCAGGTGTTCCTACACTCATCCAGGAACTCCAAGCAACAACTCAGTGATCTCCAATGAGGTCCATTAATCAATGCTGTGGTGGTGTGGTAGGGACAATGTGACGCATTGTCACACTGGCCCTCTCCATCAGCAGATGATTATTCACACAGAAGTATCACTTCAGGGATAAGAGTTCACTTGAGCTCCAGGATTGTGTATCATGAGTCTGGCCTCCTCAACGCAAGTCTAGTCAATTCAAAGAGCTGGAACTAGAGAGTTTTCCTGGCTTCAGAGAAATTCCAGCAGGATCGATCTGGGACACAAACATGTCCTAGTTTCCTTGGACAACTAGATGGTAGTTTCATATGCAAACAAACAGTGGGACTAGGTCAGCACTCTTGCTACTCTTTACTGAGAGGCTGTTGCATTGGGGTCAGGTCAAGGAAATCAGACTCCATTCTGCACATGTACTGGGAGTCATCAATGTGAAGGCTGATCTTTTGTGGTTCTGGCATGATGCAGTCAGCATGGAATAGTCTTTGCATGGACAGACTTCCATGTCTCTTTACACCTTGGGGCAACCCTCACACAGACTTGTGTGTCATGAAAGACAACTCATATTACTGACTCCTGCCAGGTACTAGGCTTCCATGTAGATGGATACCAAATTATTGTTGACTCTGTACAAGACTTTGTTTCTCCCGCATTTTGGTTATGGTGACATTCTCTGTGATTCTTGTGTGCTACAACTCAAGTCTAAATTACAAATCCTTTAGAACAAAGCGTGGCGCATTTTCAACAAGATGTACTCCAGTAGCAGACCTAAATTGTATGAGCAGAATCCATTTCCTATAAAATCAGCAGAATTTCCATGCTAGTATGTTTATGTATAGCACCCCCCCCCATGACCAGGTACCCACATATATATGCTCCAAATTCACCCTAGCTTCTGATCTACATGACCATGCCACAAGGTAAGCCTTGAGGCAGACTTATATATATATATATATATATATATATATATATATATATATATATATATATATATATATGTATATATATATATGTATATATATATATATGTATATATATATATATATATATATATATATATATATATATATTTAAACATATCAATGTGTGGTTTCTCGAAATGTATGGGATTATTGTTTTTTCCATAGTTACATGGTGTATATAGACTTTGAATGTCAATTATTTACTTGACCTTTTAATGATATTATTGTGTTTTACGAGGGTTTAGAAGTGTTTGTATCACAACACTCTTTTAATTATTGTTCTCTTTTTACAATCATTTTTGACATTTCATTCATAATGTTTTACCATGGATCACCCAGGGCCTGGTGAAAGACCAGTATTGCCATACTGAGCCAGTGACAATTGGTAAAAGAATAAAGAAATCCAATCAAATTAAAGCCTCTCCAGAACAGGATGATCAAGCATAGGCAGTGGATGCCCTGGCCATAGGCTGGGAAAGCGTATGGCTAATGCCTACACTCTCACTCCCCTGATCTGGCAAGTCTTAAAGAAAGTTGGGGAGGTGAAGATGGAACTAGTCTTAACCAACCTTAGGTGGCTCAAAAGACCATAGCCTCTGCGGATTTTGGAGCTCAGCCTAGAGCCCCCTTAAGGTGGAGGGCCTGAAGCCGGCACCTTTGGATAATCTCTTATCACTTTTTCATACTTTTGGATAGTCTGATATCTAAACTGCATGCTCTCAAAAACTCAGATGTGTGAACATAAAATTTATATGAGATAACTGATCACAAAACTTTTGCTTACAATGAAAAGTTTAAACAGTGCCAGGCACACGGCTTTGTTTGCATGGGCATGATAATGAACCATGTCACTGTTTGCACAGTCATTAGTCGATGACCGCTGGAAACTAATTTAGATATTGACAAGGGTCACTCACAGGAAACCATTAGCTGTGGAGATAAGAATGGGCCAGTTCAGACTAAACACTACCATTGTTCTGATTACGGTGAAATTCTCTATTGATGTAAAAACAAATTAGCACAATCCACTTACTGGTCCCCAAATATAGAAAGCTGCATGTGAACCCACACCCAAACAAGCCAAGTGTGATGTTCCAAAGTTAAAAAAGTCGAGATTTAAGCCACAAAATATACTTTTGTTTAATAACAACATCACAGAGGTAAAGCTACAAGGTTATTTCACACAATAATTTAAACACAGGACAAAAGAAATGAGTATGTGTCATATTACAGCCATAAATGCGTAAGAATTGGCAACTTTCTCTTTCAATGCGATTTTCTCGGAACTGTTCTTGTTCAACCTCTGCAATTTGTATCTGGCCTCACAGACATACAAATTGCCGTATCACATTAAAATCAACGGACATTAAAAGCAAATAATCATATCCAGAATGGTTCCCAGGATTTTTGTTTGTGACAACCCCTTCCGTGACTTGTGGAGCAATTTATAGAAGGAAAATGAACAACCTGTCAGGACTACGTTAAAAATTCTATAACTTTTCATTTATGCTATTTCAGGACTAACCATTGAATTCGATCATGGACATGGATATATATATTTTACATTTCTTCTGATTTCAGCTGGAAAAAAATTTGTGTAACTTCTGCGTGAAAAATGTTAAAATCCTACCAAGTCAGAAGGAATGCTATAAAATCTCGAAAAATTACAATCCTGTAAATACCTCTATGGATACAAATCTATGGATATGTAGTAATCAGAAAATATATAGGATTAATGTACTTGTGAAAAAATTAAATGGGTAATTGCAATCCAAATTGCCAGTCTAACTGCGCTCTAGCTTCACAGTCTCCACCTTAAGCTGTCCAGCTGGGCTGATGCTGATGCAACAGCTCAGATCTGGCGAATTTTGAACATAATCAGGCCATACATCATCTGGAAGCTTGGAAACTGCTGCAAAGGGCTTTTCATATATCAGAGTCTCCGACAAGATGGTGGTGCATGTTGCCAGATGCCAGCTTTTGCACCACTATCCTGAAAGTGTATGACACCAAGTCCCCTCTGTAGGCATTCGAAAATGAATGCATGGCTAAGTCAGCAATCTAGAAATTGAAAGAATGATGGACACCACTGTCTCATTTAAAATGTTCAAGTGTCCCTGCTTAAGATAAATTAAAATTCTATAATTTTTGTTTCTGGTCCATTGGATGCATCTATAGCAAAGGCCGATTGATTAAAATATGAATTGCACAATTATTTTTAAAAGTTTTGAATATCGTTAACATTTTAATTCTCCAAAGTGCTCTAATTTGCATAAAGTAAAATTCTACAACTTTTGTGTAGAGTTCAGCAGATGAGCCTTTTGCACAAACCTGTGAATTAAGGTAGGACTAGTACCTCTGCCTCAAAAAGTTTTCAAGATTTCAAAATTGTTACCTTTCAAGTGTCCATAATTAGCGTAAATAGAAATTTCAAAATTTTTGTTTGTGCCTATGTGCCTATAGCCCAAAACTATGGATATTATTAAAATTGGAATGGTACCTGTACCTTTAATACTTTTGAAGATATTTGACATTCAGGTTTTACAATTGCCGTTAATCTGCAAAAATTTGAATTCTACAACCTTTGGTTGTGGTTTAATGGATGAGCATATAGCAAAAACCTGTTAATTGTAGCTGAAATGGTACCTCTGCTTTCAACAGTTTTGAACATGTTCAATATTTTAGCTTTTCAAGATCCCCCCAATTTGCATAAAGTAACATTCTACAAATTTGATTGTGGTGCGCTTCATGTGCCTACAACACGAACCTAGAAATTAAAGCTAGAATGGAACCTGCATCTTGACTAAATTTGAAGATATTAAATGGCTAAACTTGTCAGGAGTCCCCAATAAGTACAGATTCTAATTCTAAAAAACCTTTTGACTGTGGTTTATTGGATGCACCCACCTATGGCACCATCCTAATGGAATAATACATCTATCATATACAGTTCTTTAACATTTGAAATTTAAAATTTGCATAAATTTCAACATGTTGACTGTTCAAAACCAGAGGATTCATTTCACTAGTAAATCAATAACCATGAAAAGGCTAGTACCTTTTGGAACAAAAGTATTCCAGTAACACTAAGGACAAAACTTACACACAAAAAAAAAAAAAACAAACAAACAAGCAAACAAAAAAACAAAAACAAAAAAAAAACCTAGAAAAGATATTTTGGTTGTAAGCAAATCAGTCTGTGTGCCTACCAAACTTTTAAAGATTTCATATTCAGCATATAGATCCAGCAACAATCGCCTATAAATTGAATTTTGAAAGACACCACTATCTATTATTTATTTGAAGTTATTCAAAGGTTAAATTTTGGCTGGTCAGATGACCAAACAGAAGCATCTCTGAAACCTAACCCTTTGTTCTTCGGTAAGACACATGCTCCTGATCGTCCTATTACCGCCTTTGTTGCTTTTCCTATTAAGGCCTTGCCTGCTGACTGGGATCTGCGGAATCACAATAGATCATTTTGTCCAGATAGGGTGTTTAAGTTCCGTTTCAACAGAACAGATCCCATCAGGCAAGACGTCAGCAATTTCTACCTTTAAAGAAAAAGACTTCGACATCATGGGACTCTCCAGTATCAACGTCAACACTATCTATAGTAAGGTTACCAAGGCCCTTAAATTGGTCTATTTAGTTGCTGACAAAATTCCGGAGCTCGGGTAGTTACACCAGATCAGAGTTAACAGGTTCAGGGCCATCGCTTCATCGAGTGATACTCTTGAGTCGATCGTGTTTAGTGACATAGGGTCAGAATGCAGGCAGAGGTCACACAATACTTTCTCAAACTTTTATTTGAGGGATCTGCGCTATGTTGTGAGACAACATCTTCCTCTCAAATATGTAAATCATGATATATTTCGACGTGTAAATCATGATTTATTTCGAAATCCTTTGGCCACATTTTTTTCCTGTGGGACAGCTTTTTCATATCATTCCTACAAACTACATCCCTTTAGGGGATCTATCTGTTCATTCGAGTGGAATGTTTTGAGGTACAATGCTTCTGCCCGCAGTCCAAATGCCCTCCCTTACTCGAACGGTACATCTACCAAATGCAGTGAATAGTTAATGTATCATGACACAAAGCTGGGAAATTTATTGGTTTCCATATCGGTTAGTCCTACTTACCGATCCACTACACAAAAGTCCACCCATCTGATCACGCAGTAGATCATTCCGAGGTCAATCTATTTTGATTTGTCAATTCCGGAGGTCAAGTGAAAGGCGCTGGGTCAAGCACTAGAGGGCACCACGGGCCTCCAGCCTAGCGAAATATATACAGAGTGTTTTCTGATGAGAAAAAATTTTAGGGTGATACAATATCTAAGAGAACATGACAAATGTAGTGAATAGGTAAGTAATACTAACCAATATGGAAATTAAAGTACATTTTTCAGTTTTTTGTTGCATATGTGTCTTATTTAGAGCCATTGTAAAAATAAAACTGTAGATCTACTGCCACAGAGTTCCTAATGAGGCAGCCTGTTTTCCACCTAATCATATTCTTCACGCCATAACTTCGAAGTAAAATTTCGTCACACAAGTTCCAGAACACGTCATGAGCACAAACTACATACGAAGCGACACAATTTGCTAATTGTGACCATACAAAATCGCATAATACCTCAATGGCATACAAAGTATTTCAAATTGGCTAGTGCCAATTGCTATCCTGCCCCAAATCTAGACATTTCCATTTGAATATATCCGTAATGTTATTATGTTACACTACTTCTCCAGAAGACGATTTACACATGATCAATGTAATGTGATGAAAGCAATATATTCAATAAAACTTGTCCTGCGAGAGCTGACACAAAACTGAACCTTGTCATTTGAAAATGATATTCCACAAGATCCGAGGCACATCGGCAAATCCACAAATATTAATACGCTGTGACATTTAAAAAGGCAATATCCCATGGGAACCATTTTGACCTCTAATCATATTTAGCCATCTCTTTAAATCGTTTTGCAGTATTGCTGAATAATCAGTAATATTTGTAAATATTTAGAGATATTACTAACCATTTCGGAATATCACCAAATGATTTAGTTATATGGTCCATTCATTCTTGAATAAGAAAAATGTGGCACAAATATTTATTTCTTCTCAAGGCATGGTGCGAGACAATACGTTTTAGGTTGTCTGGCCAACTGTGCTTCCCTAGGTAGTCTGTCCATTCGTCAGCGCTAACCTTCGTCACCGCGATATATGAACTGAAGGGATTTGTTCCCCTAAATTTGTTACAGAGATGCATTATTGGGCAAAGATCAGCTGTCACTGTGACCTATACATAAGACACAGTGACCAAACTGTATGAACCTTGTATTCCCAATATGTTCTGAGTGCATGGATAGATTTTTCTCAAATTTGGAACAGAGATACAATATAAGATAAAGATTAGATCACTATATTTTTAGTTCCCTTTGACCTATTTTGCGACCTTGTTACCGCAATATCTTCAAATTGCCAGGTTGGATTTTTTCGTATTTAGTAAAGTGATAAACAAACAATTAGCTGATTAGATTTTCATGCTACTTTGATATAGTGGATGGCTACTGTGATCTCATATTGTGTGAACCTACTTGTTGACAATTTGATTTAGTTACCCAAATTTCTTCAAAGTGCCTGGACGTACTCTTCCCAAATTTTGGTTCAGAGATGGTTTCTGAGAAAAAGAATAGCTGACTAGGGCTCAGAGGTCAGCCTGGCCTATTTTTTAGTCACTGTGACCTATTTTCCTTGAGTTTGACCTTGCCACCACAGTGTCTTTAAAGCGCTCGGAAAGATCCGTTTCAAATTTGGTTTATAAGGCACGACTTGGCTGATTAGATTCGGTGACGTATATTTTGTGTGGTTACTGTTATTTGTTTACGACCAATTTGACTATCCTATCGCAATATCTTTGAAGTGCTGGAATAAATTTTTTAACATCTGGCACAGAGATGCACCCTACCGAAAATAGCTAATTAGGTTTCCAGTTCACCGTGGCATAGTTTTGTTACTCTGTCCTATTTACAGTCAATTTGACTTTGTCGTTGCAATATCTTGCAATTGCCTAGACGTTTTTCAAGAAACGTGTTGACCAGTCTTATTAAGAATAAGTGACAGTGTTACACTTGAGTGCAACATATTCATGGGTCACCTTGAATAAAAACTGAATTTGTCATATTTGGTTGGTATTGTTTCCAGTTGATTTGCAGGTACGGTTGGCAGGGCAAGGCATCCCTGTGATTGCTTGCAATTATATCCCTCTAGCTTAGAAATATCACAAATTGATTTAGAGTTATGGTAAAAGTCGTACTTATTCCGCCGACATACTTTTAAATACTACTACTACTACTACTACTACTACTACTACTACTACTACTACTACTACTACTACTACTACGACTACTAATAATAATAATGACATTTTTCCAGCCCCCACGAATGAAGAAATTTAATTGCAATATACACCAAGATGAACACATACATATCACAGGAATGACAACAATATCACAGAAAACGCAAAAATACATCTGACATAGCACGCTTGCATAAAATCATAAAACAAAGGCGTTTTACACTAAAAATATATGCACTGGTAACACAACATGTGACGGTGGGGAGGCTGTTATTGCCCCCGGCGCTGCTTTCCCGAGTGCTGAGTAGAAGCAGGGGGCGCATACGATACAGTGCGCAGCCAGGCACGCGCAGCCACCCAGCCCTACCCGTCGTGCGAAGACGAGGTAAAAAATCTGTGAAATATGATTTAACTTAAAGGTGTGTCCATGAGCTAAAACTATTTTCAAAATTGAAAGCTAAGTTTCTCACATTTCCATGTGGAATAATATAAATCCCGTGTGGTAGAACACAGCGCAGTGAGTCAACGACGCCTCTGTGGAGAGGAGCCGTTCCATTGTTCCATTTTTAATGCCCCTCAGTGCAGCAGCACAGAGGCGACATCAACCTACCGCTCGTGGGTCCTCTCCGCAAATCAATAGACCCATAGCCTTATGACGTATGGGCTTGTTTATCGCAAAGGCTTGTGGGTGCATTAGGGGGGACTCATCTGGCTCGGCGAGCATAACAAACAAAAACATATATACAGTCAACATTCAGCGCCTATGCAGACAACTCTTAAATTGGTTATTAGTGTCCGGTCAGGAGGTCTAATTACTGTATGCCTCAGTGCACCAGCTCAACAAAAAGACACCAGCACCAAGTTTATACAGATTGCCTACCAACAAAACCGAAAGGAAAAACGGAAAAAGTTGGTTAGTCTAGAAACAGTAGCATACGTCTTGACTCCAAATGGACGTCTGCGTGTTCGTTGCACTTCAAAAGGGGGCCAGAAAACTTACATGAACAAAAGACTGAGCATATTCCGGTGGTCATAAGGAAGGGAAAGTGTGATAGAACTATATAATTATTATATAGTAAGAACTCTGCACACAATTTTCAAGGAAAACACCAAGATGTACAAAACCATGGCCTCTTACACTACCCACGCCAACTAAATCAACACCCCATAAACCCACGCCAAAGCGAACACGAAGAACACACTGGCTAGATTACAAATAGAGCGAGCCCGCAATTTGGCGGAACAAAAGGCCGAATTTTTGCTGCTAGGTACATAAATTGTATTATTACAGTCTTCGTGTTTATAAACATTTTGAAAAAAAAAAAACAGAAAAAAAACAAATAGTTCTTATTAGTGCTTATAGAATGTAAACACCGCGCAATCGTAAAAATCCAATACGTCGGCCATTTCCCGGCTGCGATATTGTGATTGATTTCATCAACACGATCTTATCACTATTCTGTAATATGTCCAAAGATTATTACCTTGTCGAGTAAAGAAGCTGTTGCATCTTATGAATTAATAAATAATAAAATACGACAACAATGAAATAAAATCGGAAGGCTGTTGACGGACGATCACGGCAACGCCATTTTGAACTTTTAACCCATGAGCATTTTAGCTATATTACCTTGGGCACATTCAACATCACGCAAAAACCCATCACTTAGTTTGACGCAGTTTAAACCATATGTAAGAAAGGGCACACCAACAGTATTCCATATATAAGCCTTTACATCTGATTACAGACCTGGGTAGCAGACACCTGCTCCCGAGACTTGAAACACTTCCGGGCTTTTGATATTTTGCTGGACACATGTGTATCAGACTTCATGTTTCTTGTAAAGGTAACACTCAAAATATCAAGCTCAATAACATTTTTACAAGTGCATCGCCAAACACCACCATGGTTCATTTTTGAAGTTATCCTTGCCTCCTGTCAAGCGCAGAGACTCGTTAATCTTAAATTAAAAATTGCCTCTTAGACGCGTAAGAACAACAAATGTCAATCAGAAACTGAAGCTGTGGCACAGTACTGACAAAAGGGGTGGTATTGGCAGCATAGGCACAACTGTTATGTATCTGGTTACCGACTTTGAGACCCTCTTTGGAATCCCTTACTTGCACCAATAATTCGTAAATGAAAATGTGCGACATTTTTGGGGATAAAGTGCTATCGTGGCGGTTGCCGACAGTGACTGAAAAGAAAACACTGTCGTCATTGTTCCATTTTACATACGTCTCTAAGGAATGACACCATAATAGTAAATATACCCAGTGACTGGCGGGCAAACATGGCAACAGTTTGAAAAACAACCCATCATGCCATACGTTATCAAAGCATTTGGTGCTATCAAGACCGCAAACAATAAACTGGAGACCCAGAAGTATTAAAGTGTGAGATGATATCATGAAAGCATATGCATCCAAACACCGTAACTTCTGCCTTTTATGAAGCAAATTGCGTATAACTAACATTATCTTTAAGTAGCAAACATATTTCAATAAACTTAGAGTGAATAGAGTCGAGAGTGATATGTCTGCAGTTGCTTAGATTATTTGGGTCAAGATAAGGCTTGATTATTTTGTGATTTTGCCTAATACAGTATTAAGGTATATAGCTAAATCATCTCTATATATCCCTAAATACTTAGCAATTCGCCAATATACTTCCGTACATGGTTACATGTATGTGTCATTACAAATGGACCTCACAGTGGGGTTTTTGTATGATACCTGCAGGTTCGCTTGCCTTTCTGTGGCCTGTGAAAAAAAAGAAACTCCAGCAAGTCGGGGGGGGGGGGGGGGATTGTGGTGAACCATCGTTTCTTCATGTGGATTCTTCTGTCGCTCTAGTTGCACCATCGCCATTACCCAATATGCATCGCTGTTTGCTGATATGACTAAATACTGAAGCGATGGCGCAAAACGATACAGAAATGTGGCCAAGTACTTATCACACAGTGGGATCACCAGACGATATGGGGATATTTCTAATGCTTAATAACGATTTAAGGATATCACTGATTCATTTAGCGACATCGATTAAATTTAAAGACAAATCCTCATAATGCCCTTGCTTTCATTAAGCAGACATACGGTATGAATACACCATTGCGGCCAATCAGGTGCAGCTTACCGCACTAAATAGTTCTTGGTTGTCGTGTGCTGACACCTTTGGGGGCCATTTACCTGTAATTAACCCACTGTTTCAGCTAGACTATTACATGAGCTTATCAGCCTGTTTGTGTTGTATGGTTTGACAGATATTTTTTCCATGAAGAGTTTCATAAACAGAGGGCAAATCACATATTCATACGCAGTGATGTAATGCTGGCAAGCCGTGCTCGGAGCACGTGTTTCCTGGCTATGACAGGTAAACACTGGCATAACTTTTGATTCTATCTATAGACTCGCGTTTTTTATTTTGAATGTTTTCAATGAAAGGTGTCTGCACAACACCAACTGCATACTTTATTTTAAAAAGTGACGCAACAAAAGTTATACGCCTTTATGCTAATATGAGAATATACAGTAAATATAATGGTGGTTTCATCCCATACACACCAAATATATCGGCTGTAACATGATGACCACTTTTTTTTCAAAGGCGATGCTACTAGAATTTGCAGCGGGTTGCTACCGACCACATTTAAATCCATAAGCTGTGAAGGAAGTAGCCATGTGCATATTTTATCTAGTGCGCATGCCATCATTTCAGTCCGCCCTCCCGCTCAATCATTCAGAAAGCATTTACCTCTGATGAAAATCCGGCAAGCATAACGTTACCGTAGTTTTACCCGTAACAACCATCAGATTTGTCAGGCTCAAACCTAGCATACAATGTAGCTCCAGCCTCAACCCAGCCTCAACCTGTAGTTGGTGAAAATGATCGTCTGCAGAATCCTTTTCCCAGTGCCTTGGGTCCGTATTGTTATATCATTGTACGTTTTTTCTTTATGTCTGTATATATGCATGAGATTAAATGTGAACAAGGTAAAGTACATGACGGATTTACGGCAAATTACCCACCTAAACAGCATCGTAGCAGTCTCCTCAGTCACAGGATAAAAATAGACGGCCCATTTCCCTGCGGCCTGAAACGTTCCATGAACTGACTCAAGCAGCACAAAAACGTGCTCGCCTTAAGTGTAAAGACCGCTGATTGTTCATGTCTATGCAACTTCAAAGCACAGTTGAAATAAGTTTCAGATTTAATTGAAGAAAGATCTTATGAAACCGTTGGTAAATAACAAGAGGCATAGAAAGAAATTTTGCTGGAAGCATGGACGAATACTTAAAGAGACAAAGGCTTATGAGCAGCTAGTAATCGACGTTTATCATTAAGCTTATGTATCTCACTTTATCATTATGAGGCCACTCTCCCTTCTCGTGTGGTACATCCATGCCATATATGAATGCTAGTCTTGTGTCAGCAGCGCCTTTTGACGACAAGACGGCGACCCTGTGTATGGTCTTGACAATAACCACAACATGCGTGCATACAGGATTGGAAGAATCCATCGAATCAAAACTGAAATGTTCAGTTGAACAAAAGGAATTTGACTGTGCCTTAATTTGTTATCCGTCACTTATTCTTGTCTTTTACTTTTAGTTAGCTCCTTAGGACTATAATCATTTCAGCATAAAGGGGATGAGGCTAGTATACATAATCACTTGTCAGTTTGAGAAGCAAGTAACACCTCAACCAATGGTGCGCTGGCCAGCAGGCTCAGAGAGTTCAAGGAAAAGCTAATTATCACATGATCATTGTAGAATGACATCACAGCTAAAGAGCCCACCCAGGAAGTAAAAAGTGGCCCACTTTTCCTGCCCAGTTCCTATTACCTTTTACCTATCGGGCATGCTACACAGATATATTGTTGCGTAATCCAACTGTATATAAAGTTTATGCAGCTTCAGTCATATATAAGGTATATTAATTTTGCTTTGTACAGAGTACAAAAAGAAAAGAAAAATTCCTGTACGACAATATCCTTTACCCCTCTTACCTTTAAATGTCTGACGTGATTTTTATTCCATATTTATTCAGATTGGTCTGTACTAATTTTATTTCTTACTACTTTATACGTCTCAATGCACCATCATCCTCGCAGGTGCTTTTTCTTGCCTTATTTAGGACCAAATGTGGCCAGCTTCTAGGCCCAATTGATATCAGTTTAAATCATGAAGAATTCCCAAATTGATCAATTTTATCCGGTAACTTTCATTCCTGAATGGCTCAAATTGTTTCCCAAATGGAATTAAAAAGACCATGTTTCCATATACTTCGTAAAACCACTGCTGCGTTTTAAAGCTTTGCCCCCCCCCCGCCCCAAGCACCACGGCACATATGTATAACCTGAAATAACTTTATATCTGTAAATTACATTAGCTTGTATAATCTCTCTTGCCAATGTTAGCTCTCTCAAAATGGGGGGTGTTTGACGAAGTAAGATTTTGTAATAAGTTTTATTTATGATCTATTTTTCCGGTAGATATGTCCGGGTGCAAATCCAAACATTCTGTTTCTAATGGAGCTATTTCTTTTTTTTTTCTGCTGTCCGGAGCTTTTCTCTGACACCGCAAGAACGACATCTGTGAAAAATTCTGGAAACATTGGATCTGTGATGTACTTGTGCACCCTATCTTGAAGATATCAAATGTCCATATCTATGGAAACTATGGGCAATAAAAATTTAAAGAGTTCCCTGGCTTCCAAACTGAAGCAGAGAAACACCAAATTCCAACTTACACACATCGGTTTAATTGTGACACCTGTCAATCTAATGGACAGTGAACAAAAGTTGTACAATTTTACATATTGCTTAGAAGAGACATTGAAACATTTAAATCCTGAATACCGTCAAGACTTGAATAGAAAGAGGTGTAGTGCAAAATTCAATTGATCGGTTTGCAACATAGCCCCATCCAACGAAACATTACCCAAAGTTGTAGCATTTTGATCCATACAAATTGAGCAAATAAACAAAATTTAAATTTTGAATATCTTAAACAGTATTTACACAGAGATGCCATTCCAATTCCAATCTTTGGGCGTAGAATATAGACACATCCAATGAATATACTTTCTTACTTTAAATAAGCTTTATGAAACTTGGATTGACTTCTGCGTCATTTTATTGATGCAAACAGATCTCATCTTGCTTATGATACGCATTATTTTCTGCCACCAATTTTTTATGTCTTTGCTAAGGCATTTTAGTCATGGAAAGTACACCATGGGTTTTGTCAACCTATTTCCTTTCTTTATTTTTTCTGTCAGTTACAATGATAGTGTATGTAAGTCTGTGAGTAGTAGCCTGCTGTAAAACTGCTTTATGTTTTCTCAGTATATTAGTGAACCACTTTAGTTCCACTTTGAAGTTGTCTTATGTAGCATTGGAACCTGTTTCAGTATTGCTTTAGCTCGTGTGAAGTGTTCCCTGTTTTTTTTTTTTCAAAATGTACATGTATATGGTGCCAAATACATGCAGGAATCTGCATGTGTTTACTCTTTGAGTTATGCTCTTACTTTACTTTGTACCTACTTTCAATCAATACGTATTTTCCTATCCATGGATCATTTATGTTTATAATTATTATCATAATACTTCAGCGAAATAATCTTCCTATCCTCTCTTAGTGAATGAAAAAGGGATGATAGGGCTTTTCGGCTATTGTTTTAATTCAAATGCAGTATCCCTACATATCTGATGTATATGTATGTGTGTGTATGTGTATATATGTATATATATATATATGTATATATATGTGTGTGTATGTGTATGCATGTATATTTGCGTGAATATGTATACGTGTGTATATGTATGCGTGTGTATGTGTGTGCATATGTTATTTTTTTTTCCTTGAATCAATTATACTTGAGCCTATCACTGAAAGGCTATGTGGTTTATGTTTTAATGACCATAATTTTCATTATGAATACACATATTGTTTTATGGTGTTAACAAGGATATGCCTATGTATCATTTTTTTTATTTTATTGAATCTATTATGTGTGAGGCTTTCACTGAAAGGCTAGGTGGCTTATGTCTGAATGAACATAATTTTTATTAGATATACCTATATCGTATAATATATATATATATATATATATATATATATATATATATATATATATATATATATATATATATATATATATTGTTGTTTTGTGCTAGAAAGGATGCGACTTGGGCAATGTCATGCATCCCTACCCCTCAACTTTATTTTGAAACACACTCTGGGACACTTACCCAGTTGTTCCCCCATGGTAAGCAACTTTCGCAGTTGGTTGCTGTCCTTTTTCATCTTTATTTGAACATGCGCATTCTTACTTTTTGTGGAAAACTCTCCACAACCCATTTAATACTTATGACGTTTCAATTTGTGCTTTTCAGATTTTCAGATCCTTTTATCATATTATCTGCTCCACAACTATATGACAGAGTTTACTTTAGACAAATGAAGGTATATACAGTTATTTACAGTTCACAGATGATATCAATTTTGCCATATGGCTTTATCTGATGTGGAATATTCATTTTAGCTATGAATAATAATCAATATTGTTTCATTCACATAATAATTATATTTTCAAACAGTGTATGCATTGAACAAATGCCGGTACTTACTTATTGTGTTGATATTTCATATTCCATGACGGTAATTTACTCTCCTTGTAAATATACACTGAAGACTGTACATTATGAGCGCAGAAACTCTAGTAAGTAACATTCTTCAAAATTTTGGTGGTGTCACAAGGAATAATTTAAACAACCTAATTGACAATCCCGATGAACTCCAACGTGCGATTTTAATCGCTTCAGATTCTCCTTATATTGGTGTTAATAATCTTCCTGGCTACATGAGACCAATCTCAAAACAATTATCTGTCTTAGGTTTAAACATTCTGTGTTTAGATGCTAAATTTGACAAACTGAAGTTATTATTGGATGAGCTACGGAATGAAAATATTGAATTTGGTGCTATCTGTTTGCAGTAGACCTGGCTAGAAGGTATGCAACCTGATACCAGTCTCTATGAACTCGATTACTATATCTCTATTCCCCTTCGCGCCACTTGTAGTTCGCATGGCGGACTATTAATCTTTTTGCATCAAAAACTTTCAATATGTTGTTAGAGATTTGTACACCCCAAACACTTTGTGGGAAGTTCAGTTCATTGACATATCTGGAAATGGTTTGCGGCAGAAAATCACAATTTCTAATTTATATATATAGGCCTCCTCGCGATAGAAATGAAGACATTGAATTATTTATTTAGTTTTAACACCTATTTTAGCTACTTTGTCTCAGGAGCGATCTGACAAACTATTTCTGGGTGACTTTAATATTGACCTTTTAAAACTAAACACGAGAGAGAAATACTCAGACTTTCTAAATGAAATGATGGAAAATGATTTTTGGCCTAAAATAACTTTACCTTACCGATTTTCCGAAAGGAATGCAACTCTAATTGACAATGTCTTTTGCAAGTTAGCATGTAGCAAGAAGGTATGTTTATCGGGCATTATATTCGCAAACTTATCTGACCACTTACCCTATTTCACAGAGACCCTGTATCTGTTCAAAATTTTATACAAGAGATGGAAAGCACAGACTTTTCGCAGGCCCTAGATGATGACCTAAGTCTTGATCCTAACCCAAACTATGCTAAACTTGAAAACATAATTTGTCAGTGTAAAAGTAAACATCTCCCTACAAAAATTGTCCGTTTTAGCAAATATAAACACAAAAAAGCTCCTTGGGTGACAAATGGAATCCTGAAATCAATAAAATTTCGCGATAATCTTTATAAAAAAATGAAAAGTAGCTTTCCTGATTCCCCACAATTTCTGACACTGAAAAAAATTAAGCTTATAATAATATACTTGACAAATCAATCAAACAACAGAAACGATCTTATTATCATTCCTAATTTGAAAATTTCAAAAATGAAACAAAAAAGACCTGGGATGTTATTAAGACACTATTAAATGTAAATAAAAAGAAAAAAGACTTCCCATCTTTTTTTATCATCGAAAACAAAAAGGAATCAAACAAAAAAGAAATAGCCGAAAGATTTAACTCTTTTTTTCACTAGCATTGGCCCTGATTTGGCTGCAAAAATAGACCAAAGACATTTACCTCACTTTAGCACATACTTTAATCAACAATGGGAAGGCAGTTTCTCTTTCAGTAATACTTCTCCAGCTGAGGTTGAAATAATTATAAACAATTTTAAATCTAAATCAAGCACTGGACACGACAAACTTTCGATACGACTCATTAAAAATATAAAGTCGTCATTAGCTAAACCTGTATCTCTTATAATAAACCAATCTCTCAACACCGGCATTTTCCCAGATAAATTAAAAAAAGCAAAGGTGATACCCATTTATAAAAAAGATGACGAGAAGGTTCTTAATAACTATAGGCCCATTTCTCTGCTTCCTGTTCTTTCTAAAGTTTTTGAAATAGTTGTCTATTGTCAACTCTATGATTATTTTGTGCTACATAATATTTTCTACAGAAGTCAACATGGCTTCAAAAAACTCCATAGTACTGCAACTGCCATATTGGAATTCATTGATAGATTATATAAAATTCTTGATTCTGGTGAAACACCTCTTGCAATATTTTTAGATTTATCCAAAGCATTTGATACTTTAGATCACAATATCCTTTTACACAAATTGAAGTATTATGGTATCTCTGGGACACCATTAAATTGGTTTAGAAGTTATCTAACAAATAGATCGCAATATGTTCAGATCGATGATCACTCTTCCAAACCATTACCTATGACAACTGGTGTGCCTCAAGGTTCCATCCCTGGGCCACCTCTTTTCATAATATGTATCAATGACCTTTATTTAGCTGTCCCCAATTTTGAATCTATACTATATGCTGATGACACCACTCTTATCAACTCAGTTTCTACTCTCAATTTCAGAGCTCAAGCAAACAATAACAACTTTTCAGATACCATTAATTCCGAAATTAAAAAGGTGCATAGCTGGCTTGCAGCAAACAAATTGTCACTTAACGTATCTAAAACCAAATATATGTTATTCTCTTTTCCTCAAAGGAAGATGAACCTTAACTTCGATCTAGAAATGGTTGGTACACGACTAGAAAAGACAAATGAATTTGATTTTCTTGGATTAATAATAAATGACAAATTAAGCTGGAATGCTCATTTAAATAAAATTGCAAACAAAACTGCTCGCACAACTGGAATACTTAAAAGACTACACCACTTTCTTCCTAAAAATACCCTACTTTTAATATATAATTCCCTGTTCTTACCACACATCAATTATTCAATACTCGGTTGGGGTTATGATTGTGGTCGTATTTTTAAATTACAAAAATCTGCCATCCGTTTGATATGTTTTGCACGTTATAATGCGCATACTGACCCAATATTTAAAGAACTAAAGTTATTACAAGTCCCTGATCTTCACAAACTTAAATCTCTGAAATTTTTGTATCGATATACTAAAAACGAATTACCCGGATACTTCAATGACATGTATTCTGCTTTACAAATTACCCATAATTATCCTACCAGACATCGTCATATACCCCGCTATGCTATACCCCAGTACGCCTCCACAGAAAAGTGCATTCGACACTCTATCCCCAAATTCTTCTCGATTCGCCCTTAAACATAACAGATAAAATTCACACACATTCGTATTATGGTTTTTTCTCGATATGTCAAAACATTTTATATAAATCAATATTCTGAAACCTGCTCAATTTCTAATTGCTTTGTCTGCAATAACTGTCTATAATCTGCTTGTAAGAACTGCACTATGCCAATGTCAAAGTTATTTTGAATTTTCTTTAATGCAATAACTGTACACATGTAACATTCTATTGAAATCAGGTGTACAACTTGCCACGTAGATTTATTTTAGGTGGCCCAAGCGATAGCGGATGTTTCCTCATCAATTTAGTTGGGTCATCCTGACTATCTTGATGTATGTATGGTAATAGTTTGTATGTTCAACTTAACCTGCAGTTACAGAATTTTCGTTATTATCATTACCAACTACTGATTACAATGTATCTTACTTTATGTCGAATAAATAGATCTGAATCTGAATCTGAATCAGTGAACCATGAACCAGAGTTGCTGCATTTCAGTTCATGAAATATACACAATTTATATTTTGAATAAATATGTTATAGCTACAGATGTCATTCCAGTTTTAATTTATGGGTTTATGATGTAACCGCATCACATGAACCACGAAGCAAAGTTTCAGCATTTTAATTTATGCAAATTAAGTAAATACACAAAATTTAAATGTCGAATAAATTTTAAAAGTGTTTTAGATAGAGATGTTATTCCAACTTCAATTCATGGGTTGATGACACAGCTGCATCCAAAGAACCATGAACCAATGTTGTAACATTTTCATTTAAGCAAATACGGCAAATCCACATTGAACACAAAACATTCCAGAATATCCGCAACTGTTGCCAATGTGAAAAATCAACTGAGGTCATTTACTTGATTAGATACGTTCGTTGTACCCAGAGAGTTTTCTTGCAAATGTATCTTTTCTAGTTTGTTTATTTAGTGTGCCATGGTTTTGATCTGCAATCGCGTTTTTTTTTTCGCAAATACCAAACCATAATGTACAGGTAATACCCTTTGCTTGATCTGTACGACCATTTCTTTCAGAAGAAAACTTGTGTGATACTGCTTTTGACTCACTTTCATTTTAGCATTAAACGTTTCTTGAAAACAAGACAAAAGAAAAATATTGGCCGCCCGAATATAGGACGCAGCTTATATATATATATATATATATATATATATATATATATATATATATATATATATATATATATATATATATATATATATATATATATATATATATATATATATATATATATATATATATATATATATCTTCAAAGTTCACATAGGCAACCTTTCATGTCAAGGTCTAGAAAACGCAATCGATCACACAGGCGATTTGCCATCCTTCTACGAAAATTTGACGAAAGTGACTGATTTGATATCAAGGGTCGCCTGCTATAATGCGTGTTTGACACTCTGCTGTATTACGTGTGAGTACATTTTTCACGGGGTTAATAAGAAATCGATCGTTACAAAGGTGTCCTGACCTCCTCACCTAACCTTGGTCAAAGCTTCCTTCGAATACAATGTACCAGACCGAATATACCCCGGCGGACTCAACTCTGTAGTTGTAACGTGTATTTGACTCTTTATCACCCAAATTTCTCCCGGTTAAATTATCAGAAATCCTTACGAAGATAACTTGACCTCCTCAAGTACCTTAAACTAACAACTATAACCCGCCAGCTGCACACATATGTTTGTTACGTGCATCTAACCGTCTATCACTTTTCACGGTTAATATGTGAGTCACTCAACAGCCACCCTGGCTGATATCAAATGGACCAATGATAATGTTTCCTCAATTTTAACAATGGGTCTGGAGCCTTGATTTCGACGATCATAATGCACTTTAATACCACTTGGCTTTTGTACCTTGTCGACTGACACAGAACCGGACGAGAGCGTATGCACTAGAGATCAGCCCAACAACCGTTCTGCCGGTCCGCCTACACGTCGCTTCGTCATGTACAGGTGAAACGTAAAAAATCCCTTGGATCTGCTCCGGCCATCTTTTCCGTCAACTGGCGCCGAGTCACTATCACATCACATTGAGTGCCTTAACATTGTTTTTGTGCGGAACAGTCGAAGCGGGAATGATAAGGACCGAGAGCGAGCTTTTAATTTATTTGTGGCCTCAACGCTGCTTTTCCATTTTCAAGCCATCTTTGCTGGGATTCACAGCGACAGCAAAGTAAAACCGGGGCATGTTGACTCCAGATTTTCACACAGTGACAATGAGAGCATTAAGTGATTAATTCACATAAAACGTGACTGCTCCCTTGTAAGGCGCGTACCCGTCGTGTGTACGAAAACCCCATTCATTTTAGTGGTACAGATAATTCTATTAGCGTCCTCACAGGTGAATAAAGGGGTCCCATTTACAATCAGAGAAGAGCAAGTATAGAAGGTTCCCGTATCCCTTCTCTGGAGGGTGCTTCAGTCAGGGAGCCTAAAGTTTTTTATTCCCATTACGTAATATCGAAAAACTGCATGTAGAAACACCACTTTTTCAATGTAAAAATAGGTATTTAATAAAAACAATTTCGAAAAAAAAAATCCCGTTATATTGATTAGACTGCAGGGAGATAATCAATAGGAGCGACACAGCAAAACGAACGGCTAGATCGGAAACGTTTGACAAGCAGTGGTTTTAATTACATCCAGTGACAAAAATAATGACTATCTACTACTACTAAAATTCTACGGAAAGAAAAGGGGTCGCCAAAAAACACGGCTACAGGCCTGTGCTCATATGTACATGATTGCAAACATAAGTTTTTTTTAATTTTTTCTTTGAAATGATCCTTTTCTAAAAGTGTTGATACTAAGACTACGAATAACAAAATCTACACAAACAGAACACTTTGTAAAAACAACCTATAACACTTTAACTGTCGATGGAAAGTAAAACAAACTAAAACTCTCACAATCATCTAAAAAAGTCAGATTTGTACAGACGTTTAAAATCATATACAGTATCATATTGCTGTTAAAAATGCAAGCACCATCATACACAAATGAACGTTCAAATATTGCTTTCTTCTTTTCTTCTTTTGTTTTTGGGTGGGGTACAATAATGTTATTTTTGAGTGGCAAAGCGCGTTGGGTAGTGACTAATCTCGTGTAGGAAATTTAGTTGACCTCACTTATAGTTTGGCGTTTGTACCTGCGTATATATTAATGGTGCCATGTGGAGTTTCTGTCTCTCTTTGATAGTCTGCCACTTTAAACCTGTCACAATATCTTCTCCTCTGTAGTTGATATTATCATGCCAACCATGGACAATTCTTACCGCAGCATTCTGCAGTCTCTGTGCATATTGTAGAACCGTCTGAGTACACGTGCCCCAAACAGTATAGGCATATAAAACGTCTGAGTACTGCAAGCTTTGGCATGATCTTAGAATGTATTTTTTTTTAATATGCTTTTTCCATGTTAAATTATCATCTCCACATAAACACCTAAATATTTAACACAATCAACCTGGTTAACTTCTTGACCATCTAAATAAATCGCCAAATTATCCCCAACATTTCTTTATCCGTTTATTAACATAGAATAGGACTTATTTGCTTTAATTGACAATCTATTGCACTTATACAAGTGGGCGGCTTCACCTAGGACGGGCTAAAGTGTTTTGGTCATTTCATTAACTAATTCCCTTGTTGAATAAAGATCTAATCATCAGCACATAAATTGCATGAACCATTATTTACATATTGTACTAAATCATTAACGTAAATTAGGACAAACACAGGACCAAGAGTCGACCCTGGAGGGGTCTCAATGTTGAGTACTTGTTGATTGGATAATTTTTCATTACACGATACTACTTGTTTTCTACTACATAGATACGAAGAAAACCACGCCAGTTCTTTGGCCACGTTACCACATTTCTTGAGCTTTTCCTTTAAAATGTTGTAATTTACAGTGTCAAAACATTTCTGAATGTCGAGGAAATACATAGCTGTAACAGATCATCATTTAGATTTGTGAACCGTTTGCCTCGTTCTATGTTACAAAGAATGGGAGCGATACGATGCGCATGTCTCGCATTGCACTGTGAATCATGCAGGAGGGATTCTACTTTGCATAAATAAAGCCGCTAACCCATCCTTACTATTGCACCTGACAGCAAATTTTTTGTCTTGGTATTCGTTCAAAAGTGACTCCCGTTTATGTGGTTTATAAATGAAAAGTGGCATTTTAGGAAGCAGATTACGCCTCGATCTGACACAATTAATGACCTGCATGTGTTAATGCCTTAGTCATGTGGACGTGTTTAATTGAGCATATTGTGAGTAGATTTCCCTGGAGCGATTCTCGTTTTTAATCATAATGTTCCCGCACCACACACATACCCCGGTAGTAATAATAATAATCATCATCATCATCATCATCATCATCATCATCATCATCATCATCATCATCATCATCATCATCATCATCATCATCATCATCATCATCATAGTTCCCAGTTCAATACCTGCAGATTTTCGCTTTGCGTGGTCTGCGTTACTGCACGCGATGCGACATGTTTCACACGATTCAGCTTGTCTTTGCATGCTTGACTATAATTGTTATGAACAATACATGTATGTATATCTGCATATTCAAGTATCGGTCTTATGGACCTAAAGTATAATTTCTACAAGTACTCTCTGTCTAAAAAGAGCTTCATTCCTCTCAGGCAGTCTACCCTGCTCATATGTTTAACGTGTATGTTGTCGACATGTTCAGACCAAGAGCCATTGCTTTCAAGGGGAAAACCGGGACTTTTGTGAGAACTCCCCTTGTTTATATCTCTGTTTTTCAGAACGATTGGATTGGCGAGCGTAACGTATACATTATATTGACGTTGTAACTGACAACCTCAAGACACTATTGTCGTTGACACAATAAACCGGACCCCAAGTTCTCGACCCTGATTCGTGTCTATGTTTTCAGGGAGCCGGATGCAAGTGGCACCAATTTTTTTTTTTTTTTTTAATTTTTGGAGGCTGACACCCTTGCAGCAGTGATGCCATAGCAACTTCGTATGGGTGTTTATAACATGCATTTTGACAAATAAACCGCTTTGAACTATGCTTGGAATAATAACATCATACAATTACAACAGTATACACAGAAGATCTCATGAAATGTAAGAAAATAATTTTAAACAATGAAATTTTAATAATCAAATGAAATATCATTAATTTCTCTGCGATTAAATTATGGTATCACAGTTGCATTTTTTGGATTGATTTTTGGCCAAGATGGCCGATCCCAGTGCGCAGGCAAAAATGTTAGAAAATCATATTTCATTGGATTATAAATTCTACTCATATTATTTGCATTATGTTTATATCAATCATAAATTTCCTTTCCTCAATTTCCTTTCCTCATAGTTGTTCATGGCAAAGTAGGTTCTCGTCAAATTTATTTTGGCTTCAAACAGGTATGCTGGAAGAGTGAATTGAACTATTTTGATTTGAAACTGCAGATTTCCGATGAACTTCAAAAAACAAAATAGAACAAAGCAAAGCAAAATATAGGATGCGGACTCCCGAGCTTCTTCGATCTGCGTGTCACGGGGATCAGTCAGCAGCGCTGTCTGAAGGTATTCGAGGGCTCAAAAAATGTTGCTGGGACATGCTCATAGTAACCTCCTATAATGTAGCACACTGAACTCATTTTCGGCATATGTACTAACGTTCAAGGATTCCTCAGGACGCCGTATACATGGAAATGACGCTTTGTCTGTTTCGTGGCACATGCGCGTAAGTGCCTTTCTAAACTATTCAGTGCATATGATAGTAACAGTAAGCACATGATCACAGCCATGTTGTCTTGATTTAAGTTTACATGCGACACTCTTAAAGGCAACTCCCATCACATGAGTAGAGATACACGTAATAATCCTTGTGGCTTTGCAGGTCTCACTGTTGCACATATTTCTCAAATTACCCATGTGCATACCCAATTTCGACCAATAGACAGCAAATTATCTCACCAAATGAACATGCTAATTAGCTTAACTGTAGCTTGGACAATAGTTCTAACGTTCAAAATACTCTGGTAACATAAACCTTTTGGAATA
The DNA here is from genome assembly GCA_964020975.1 of Hermodice carunculata. Classification (NCBI taxonomy): domain Eukaryota; kingdom Metazoa; phylum Annelida; class Polychaeta; order Eunicida; family Amphinomidae; genus Hermodice; species Hermodice carunculata. The sequence continues at coordinate 34,032,056 of OZ026616.1, read as the reverse complement.
TTCCAGAATGGTTGAAATGGAATGAAATAGAGGATCCATACACGTGTCGCAATCAGAGGTCTTTGGACTTTTTCCAAATTATGACAAGCTCAATGAATATATATTTTCAAAAATGCTGCCACCTGAGTACGGTAATTTCGATACAAATTAATAATGGGACCTCGTGACTACTCCCTAGGATTTCAGAAAATTGAACACAAGATAAACCTACCAGGTGGAATTACAGGCCCTGCAAATGCAATAGAGTCAACTTTGTGACGGATAATTAAGCACTGTTGGAAAAGACAATGTGCCCTCAGATTCGAATGCATTGATTATGTTTCTGGATAATGTCTGCATGATCCCTCTTATTTAATTCTCTTTACTTTTTGGCATATATCCAACATCTAACAGTGGCCAGTCCTTCGGCAAGTGACTGGTTGTCGACAGTCGGCCAGCATCTAATTGTTCTCGTTTAGGGACTGGTTGCTGTAATGGAAGTCTGTGAAGAAAGGTATCCCGTACCCAAAACTAGATAGGATAATCCAATAGGACACTTCATTTTGGTATCATATTTCTCATTATCATTATTCAATGTGAAATCTAAAGTAAACATGTACAATTCTACTGAGATAGACTTGCATTCATAATGACCCAATCTTGGCCAGTAGTATCTTGCACTTAGGTTGCCATTCGCACAATTATGGAGCAAGTAAATATCAGTCGACAATAAAGCTAATACCCTAAAACTTAGTACAATTGAATCACAAATTTCCGACCACCGGGACCAAGAAACGGAATGGGCTTTTGCTGTCTAAATGCGATTATGGAAATATTACTCCACGAGGAGTTCACATACCTTGGACTTGTTGCAGTCCGACAGAACACAGTTTTGGTTAACCCATCAATTACCGATGAATATTCCTTACATGTTGGGTAATCTAAATTGTATTTTAGCTTTTTGCTGCTGAATCTATACCTACCTACCTACCTACCGACCTTCCTACGTATGTACGTACATACGTACCCACCTACATATGTATTATGGAACGCCGTTTCTTGTTTTATTCAGTATTTGATCAGATGATTAAATATTTGATCAGAAGAGCAAATTGATTTCATGAGGTGAACAAATGCATTAGGTCATGTGATTAAATGCAGGCCATTTGTTCCTCTGAATAAATTGATTTTATTCTTCTGATTAAATCGATTTGTTTTTCTGATCCAATCAATTTAATTGGAGGAACTCATATACTCTTATTTGATCACATGAACAAATCTATTTATTCATATGATTAAATAGATTTGGTAGGAAGAATAAATAGTTGGTGTTAGATCATTTAATAAAATCGAATTGTTTTTCTGTTCAAATGTATTTGGTCATCTGAACAAATGTCCCCAAACTTAATTAAATTGACACTCCCTGTCTGATTTGTTCCACAGATCCAATATTCATACTACGAAGCAAATCACTTCTGCCAGTATTTGATCCACACAACAAATAGAATTTGATGCGGGGAACACATAGGAAAATACTTCTTGTCCGTTGGATAAGTTCATTTTGTGCTACACATGTGTGGACATTTACTGTCCCAGTTCCATTCAAGATTCAAGAAGAAAATGCAGGTAAGGGTAGCATACAATAGGGAGTAATTTTAATCGGGTTTTGGAGAAACTTGTATAAGTCACAGAATGTTACCTCTCTACCACCATTAACCTAGACCTGTGCGTCTGGGCTGAACGCCCATGAAATCAAGTTGAGTTCACTCACTGAATTCCTGAGAACCTGAGGGCCCTGTGGCGCCATCTTTCGGTTTCTGTGAACTGGTGGTGACTCCCGGTGTGCATGCTCCCAGTATCACCCTTCCTCTTTGGGTACCATTACTGGTGTCCTCGTTCGAGTTCAGACCTCCTTAAACTTTTGTTCAGCTTACTGTTCTAGTGCTTCACACACTTTCTCTTCTGCAAAATATCTTTTCTCAGCGGTCTGGGATTTTTTTTTAGACCCAGATAGCTGGTTTCTGATCTACCAATACCTCTGAAATAATTGGGAGGAGAGCTGATCGTTTTGCTTGAAACCTAAGTTTCCAAGATGTTGTCTTGACGTTCAGATCGCAGAGAGAGGGAGGGCAGTACCTGCTATGGATCACTTATTTTGACCTACAAATGAGAAAGTAGAAGAAGAGCTGGTAGGTGCTGGCTTGATTCATTTCTTTTTCAAGATGGCATTTTGGTGGGCTAAATAGTCAACAGAGGTAAGATGGTTAGTGTGCTGTGCGTGTGGTTTAGAGACCACTTCTTTTTGCCCTTGTCAGGTAAATTGGCAGATGTGGGACTCACAGAGCCACTTCATGGCACCCTGGGATTGCGATCATTGCTTTGTCTGTCACTTCATTTGACCTCATGAGTTCTCTGAATAATATGGGTTTTGTGTTAGGCCAGGAGATGACATGTGTCTCCTTCCCCGTGTCAATAGTCACAAGTTGGTTTGCAAGGGATCAACTCATGGGGATCTTGAGCATTCAACATTACATGGGTGGTGACCTCAGCTCTTACTCTGAACCAGCAGATGCTATTGATCTGCTCCATGAACTGTCTTCCATGCTATTGTTCTTTGAGGTTTTCTTTAAAGAAGTCAGCCAAGCTTTGTCTGAAGCTGTTGAGTTCTCTGTCTCCCAGCTCTGAGTGCTTAGAAATGCCATGCAAACCAGTGCATCTGGAATGAAACCTTCAGGCTTCCATCCGGGTATTCTGGAACCTCAACCACTATGAGCACTCAGTGTCAGGGCACTCAGACCGTAAGTCCAAGAAGTATAGGAAGCCTGCAGCCTCTCTGCCATTCTGAGCTTGCAGATGGAAAGTTCTCAAGGTCCACAAAACTACCCCAGCAAAATTCCCGAGCTCCCAGCTCTGAGAGCATATATTATAAGCCAAGGCAGTGGGAGATAGAAGGAAGATCCCCAGGTCTGTAGGGGCACTGTCTGAAGTTAGTAAGCCTTTGGCCCTGGTGGTATTGGCACCTATGGTGGCCCAGGTGACACCTTCAGATCCCCCACCAACAGTGTGGGCCAATGAGGTCAGAGACTCTGTCTTCCTCTGCTCCCACCATCATTGCATCTGAGTCCGATTGGACTATGTTGGCAGAGCATCTCGCTGCTTCTGCCTTGAACCAGCTCTTTTTGGCACTGAGACTCTTAGGGCCCCTCCTGTCATCAGATTTTTGAGTCAGCAGCTGCTGTGGTCCTTGAAACTAGTCTCCCAAGAAGGGAGACTTTGGGGTTTCCATCCTTGCCAGTCCAAGGGCCCATATTTAAGTCTAGGATGTATGGAAATCCACCAGTGCCTCTGAAGACCATCTGAGCTCCCAGCTCCGGGAGCTCCAATCACAAGCCAAACCATATGGAGATCAAAGGGAGACACCTGCTTGTAGGGGTGCCTTCTGCCATTAGTGGGTCTTTGGCCCCCACAGTGTCGACACCTACAGTGGCCCAGCTGACACTCTCAGTTCCCCCACTGGCACTGTGGGCCATTGTGGCTGGGCACTTTTTTTTTCATCCTCTCCTGCCATCACTGCAGTTGAACCTGAGCAGACTCTGTCGGCAGAGCAGCTAGCTGCTTCTGCCTTGAGTCAGTTGTCTCTTGGCACTGAGACTCTCTCAGGCCCCTTCCTGCTAGCAGATCTCTGAATCTGGGGCAGCTGTGGTCCCTAATACAAGTCAACTGAAGACCCAGCAGGATCCCTTCAGCCAGCACATCCTTCGTGGGGGGCCACCGAGATCACCGAGTGGGGGGGAGACAGTGTTTGAGGCTGCAACTACTCCTGTGAAAGTACTTGCTTCCCCAGTGCCTGGCCTAGGGACATGGATGTGTGTGCTAACAGACCCCCGCCTAGGCCAGGGACTCAACTGCCAGGCCATTCATGTTCTGAAAGGCTGAGCATGTCGGTGACTGTGAATGCTGGGGAACAACCCTCCACATCCATGGACACAACTCCTGCTCCCCTGACAAGCTCTGACCATGTCAAAACACTCACTCAAAGCTTGATTGGTGACCATGCTGTGGTCCTGCCAGAGGAGAACAGGTGTGGGGCTGTTGTGCTGTCCTGCTGGGGCTTGTCTCTCAACAGCATATGGCAATACACCCACATACCTTTTTGGCCTTTCGTGCCTGAGCTTCTGACTAGCTCACAGCCAAGACTCACAGCACATGGGTTTATGCAGAGCTGCTGCTGTCTGGGTATCTTAGGCAAGGGTAACTCCTCCCTAAGCCAAACAGCCTGGGGAGATGGTATTCTGTACCTGAGCTGACCTTTCCATCCAGTATCTTGCCAGTAGACTTAGACTGGGAAGAGTTTCACACTTAGCAGCCAAAGTCCATCACTGCATCTGTAGAGGTCTTCAGATGTTTAACTGAGTGTTTGACTTGTCAGTCAGCTGATTTAGAGGCTAATTATTTGTACAAGGGAGAGAGAGAGAGAGAGAGAGAGAGAGAGAGAGAGAAACAGACAGACTGACAGACAGACAGAAAGACAGCCAAATATGTATAAATTTACCCATTTATTGGAAGTAACTGTATCAGCTGTACATCAAACATTTTGAGCCAACCTTTCATGACCTTAACAATGACAAACTATATTCATCAGACAATTATAAAAAACAACATCAGTCCCACTACATTTGGAACACTTACTGCTCTGCAATATGTGCAGAAAATGCCGGAATATTCAAATTTTTACCAAAATACATAAAAGTTCAATGAAAAGAGAAGCGGACAACAGTTTTCAATGATAGTGATGACACCAAACCAAATACCAGCTCAAACTTGTCAGATCTAGTATCATTTACAAAATAGTAAGGCATGCTAGTGTTCACGGAAGGATCCATGACCAACAGTAATGAAATTGAAATATATGAGGGCATCTTCTACCTGACTTGGAACATGTTACCAACATGATGGCTGTCTCACTGCGTATCCCACACATTGGAAGTCTATCACAGATAGTTCATTCTTCCTCAACATCCCGAGACATGGTTACATGGTGCCTTTTGTTGAAGACAGGCCTCTATTAAGCAGAAAACCCCAGTGGTTCAAACATGCCTCCCGGAGAACCTAAAGCATTGGCATTCTTAGAGGCATTCAACATGCTTAGGAGGTAGCCACAGTAACTTTGCAGCCCATGTAACTTTGCAGCCCATGGATAGGACCCTGTCCCTGGATCTCAGTAACATCTTGTTCCCCGTGCCAATTGCAGAAACTTCACAGAAGTATCTGCAGTTTGCATTTAGGGCCATATTTACCAGTTCAAGGTGTTTCAATTCTGCCTTGCTAAGGCACCGCTGGTGTTGCCCAGGGTCGGTCACAGCTGCTGCTTACCTACAACCATCAGCCATTCGCATTCATGTGCATCTGTATGATTGGCTTATCAAACTGCCTTAGTGCCTGGATTCACAGCATAACACAGACCATTGTGGAACTTTGCCAACATTTGGGCCCGACAGTGAACCTATTCAAGTCCAGTCTTCAGTCGGAGCAGACCTTTGTCCTTCTCAGCATCCAGTCACCCTAGCTGCCTAAATCTGTCGCCCTTTGGAAAACAGGTGGGAGAGACTTGAGTCACTGTTCAGAGATGTTCGGACTGGCAATGTGTGCTTTACATAACAATGGATCATCCTGCTGGGCTTCATGTCCTTCATGGACTGCTAGGTCCTACTCAGTCACCTCCACCATTGTGCCTTGCCGTACACACTGTTGGGCAGATGGTTCAGAGACCAGGGCTATCAGGCCCCCATGCGAATTCTCAATGAAGACCAGCTGCAATTTCTGCATTTGATCATAAGTTAGAACGTTATGAATGGACAAATGATGAAGCCTTTCAGGTGCAGCTTACCATTCACATGGGCTTTACTTAGTCTGGGTGGGAGCCCACATGGAGAGCCAGATGGCATCAGGTTCATGGCTGGCATCCTTTGTATCTTGCCTTGTGATCAAGAACAACATGTCCTCATAATGTGTGACAACAGGACTGCAGTGGCCTTTCTTAACTTGCAAGGTGGGATGCGATACAAGATGCTGCAGATTCATCTGGGCTCATCACATGATGGTGCTGACAATATGACGTCTGCATGCATGTGAGGCACATCCTGAGACATCCAACCAACTCTCGAGAAGGGGTCAGCTGGTAGGGATGGAATTCACACAAAGGTCATTCAGGCCATGTGAGGCAGGAGGGGAAATCCACATGTGGACTTGTTTGCAACTGGCGAGAATGAAACACTGTCATTTTTTGTCTTGCCTGTCCTGGAACCCAGGCCCAAGTGATGGAGGCTCAAGCCATTTATTGAAGCACCCTATGCATATGGGGTATGCTTCTCGACCTCCACAGATCCTTCAGAGAGGTACTGCACAAGGTTCAGTCCCATGATTTGCAATGTGATCCTTGTTGCCCCTTTGTGACCTCAGAGTGATTTCTGGGTAGACATGTTGGAATTGAGTGTAGAGTCTCTGCTATGATAACCTGCATGGCTGAAGCTTCTGGTGCAGCCCTGGTTGAGCGTGTTCCACAGGCACCCTCAAGTGCTAAACCTCCATGTTTGGCAGTTATCTCAGAGGACACCTGTGAAAAAAGTTTCTCAGAATCTGTCTTTGAGAGAATTACCAGAGATTGGCTTTGACCTTCTTTTCTAACTGTTGACTCGGTTTGACGGTATGATTTTTCTGACTGGGGCACCAGTAATGGAATCCACCCTTAGTCTCGTTGCATTTCAGACATCACTGCCTTCCTGTTGCTTCTATGGGGGGAGTCTCAGGCAAGAGCTGGAGAACAGTGGAGGGTTTTTTGATTAGCCATCTCCTCAACCCATGCCAATGTCTTAGACATTCCCATCGGGAGTGATCTCTATGTCTCTGCGCTCATAGCAGACCAGCGTCAATAGAGGTCCTACCTTGGTGGGACCTACTGCTGGTTTTAGTCATATTGACAAGGGGGCCATCTGAGTGCTTTGAGGACCCCTGGCAGGTGGACCACAAACACTGGACTTGGGAAACTTGTCTTTTAAGTGCTTGGGGGGCTAGAAGAAGAAAGCTCCATGCTCTGACTCATGACCAACTCTAATGGTCACCTGACTACTCCTAGGTGCCTCGGAGGCCTCACTTGGGCTTCCTTGCAAACAACCAACTGGCCCTCATTGATTTTACCCTCTATGCTATGGATTCTGCTCTTCTCTCAAGGAAAGAGCCTTGTGCTCAGTGACAGATCTTCGCTGGTACCTGTCCCACCCAGACGGACTCAGAGGATGGGGATCAGCCCTCCTTCCACCACCTGTGTAAGGAGCACATTTGCCGAAAGATGATTTCTTCATGGATTAAGCAGACGATCCTTAAGGCCTATGAGATCTCGCAAGAAAGGCCTGGCAAAATGCGGCTTGTGATACCCAGGGTGAGCTGTGAATACCTCCTGGTGTGCCCTGCAAAACATTGTCAATATTCTGTGGGCCTGCTGCTGGCGATCCTCTATGACCTTGGCTGAGCACCATTTGTGAGACATGTCACTGCTACTGGATGACATGCATGCCTTTGTGGCAATCACAGGCTCCTTTATGTAGGTTCCGATAGTCGTTCAGTAAGCCTTCCAGATTCCACAGACAACCACCATGTTCCTACTTATGGTGCTCTTGTGGTTTAGATTTGATGTAGGCCTATAAGCTGGCACATTTCTTAGTTGGCCTTGTGGGGCTTCATGCCTAGTTGACCTAATCTTGAGCAATCAGGCAGTTTGTTCTCATGTCCACGGGAGTCCACTGCCCTAAGGAACCATATAATGCACCCCCCCCTCCCCCGTGCCTGCCAGTTTCGGAACTAGGTCCTGTTAAGATCTTCAGGTCCAATGGAGCTGAAACGGATGTCGTCTCCAATTTATAAGCTTTGTTTGCATTTAACAGTCTTGTGGAAAATGAATCCTGAAACCATCTTTTTCATTCAATTCAAACTCATCCATGGTAGCATTTTACAAAAATATATGCAAACATTTCATGGTAGGCATACCAGAGCCTGACGTGCACGTAAAAATGGGTCCCAGGCTGGAGATGAGTTGAGAAAGAACATATGTGACTGGGTGTGGTTAAGAAAAAGTCATATTGTTACCTCGTTTAAGACCAGCACTACAATGTAGTTGTAGTTCAAAGAACTTAGAATAGCCTTTGAAGGTGAAAGATGTGAAGCCAGTACCTTTAGATAACTATACTCACTTTTTGATCTTTTCTGTTTGTTTGATACTTAAACCACATGTTCCCCTACACCAAGTAGTGTGAACATAAAATTTATATGGGAAAAATGAGCTTGTAGTAATGAGAAAATATATATTGGTTTACTGCACTTGTGAAAAAATTAATGGGTAATATTGATCCAAAGTTGCCAGTCTCACTGCGCATTGACTACAGATCTTCCACCTTAAAACGTCTGCCTTTGTCAGCATGCGTAGACTGGCTGCAGTCTCGTTCGCAACAATAATTTATAAAAATAATGAAATAGGATTGGTGAGACGCCTACCGATGAGCTGGCGAAGCCATAAATCGTTCCTTCGCTTCGCTGGCCCATCGGTCGCCAGCTTTGCCGGTTCACCAATCGTCTTTTATTATTTATGAATTATTATTGCGAAGGAGACTGCAGCCAGTTTATTGCATGAAGTACAATCTTATTGGTCCAGAGGTAATTAGGGCAGGTACCACATGGGGGTCTCGCGAGATTCTAGACTTGCTAATCTTAAAAAAAAAAAAAAAAAAAAAAGTTTTCTTTTCAGGTTTTCGTGTATGTATGTATGTATGTATGTATGTATGTATGGATGGATGGATGGATGGATGGATGGATGGATGGATGGATGGATATGTGGTCATATGTGTCTGTGTATTTTGTCTTTCCTTCATGTAAATCAGTCGCATCATTGAAACTCGTGAAAATGTTTCGATAATACCAAGTTAAGCATTCAAAAGATGAAACGTTTTGCGTAGATTGTCTCGTCATGTACCCGATAACGGACACCTTCACATTTTTCATGTGTCGTGGTATATCCGTCCATGTATGCTCTTTCAGCATTATAGAAATATTGGAATTTTATTACTCACTCCTGCTCTACAATTTCGAAGCGACATTCCATGCACCAATGTGTGCCATGTACTGTTTTTTCTTAACAATATGTTATTCTCAAATAGTGGAATTTAGGACCCCATAAGCAACACTTGTGGGTGTTCGTGTAAGTTAAATTTACTTTTCACACAATAAAAGGTTGGGGGTATTTATTGATGTGCACATGAAAATAAGCATATCATATAAAAGTATGATTATCAAATGCGGCCCTCTGGGATTCGAAAAGGGTTTATTGTTTATTCCTTTTTCACTGGTTAATGAAAATGAAAAGACTGCCTCACTATGCTGCTAATTGCGTATTAATCATGGGGGGGGGGGGGCAGGGCTTGTACACAATCTCTTCTCAGCTGAAGAAGTTGTTAACTTCTGAGCCAATAGTAGCCTGGAAGGCTCGGCACATAAAGGGGGAGTAAAAGTTTGGAATCACACGCCCATTGCAGAGTGACATCACTGCTGAAGAGCCGCCCAAGAGGTCAAAACAGCCCCCCCCCCCCCAACTTACACACACCTTTCGATTTAGACGTATTGTATTAAAAAACATTTGGCCAGTTGACCCACCAGCCTAAATGAGAGCCTCTTGTACATGTTCATACAAGACAACAGAGCAATAGAAGTTGCAAGGCACCAGTACACAGATAGATATACAAACAGGATCACAACTAAGATACAGAAGGGAGAGAATAAATGAATAATGTGTGAGCTGATGATTAAAAATCAATCCTTGAAGTACAGTACATACAACAAAATTATTCGACATCATGTTATAAAGCTGCTAGAATCTTCAATAAATCTATGCACAGCTTCAAAAATGTGCTCATTTTGCTTCTTTATATTTCCTTTACCTTGGATAGCAAATAATACTGCTACAAATTAAGTTTCGATGCACTGTTTTCTTTGTAAATTATTACTAAGAAGAACATATTATTACACTCAAAAAGAAGTAGTAAGTACTTTCTGCGTTAACACCACATGAACATAATAGAGAGTTAACAATCTTTAGATAAAGCAAAATCAATTTTCTGCCCCCCCCCCCAAAAAAAAATAACTCTCAAAGAACCATATTATTTGCTACTTATGTCTACCGACATAATGCACAGAAAAAATGGCAATATTAACGCTCATTTTAGCTTGAAAATATCATACAGGTAAGGAAAACTGTTAAAGAACAAAGCTGTCTTCCTCAAATCGTCTCTCGTTGCAAATGACTGCAACGCTTTGGAGCCAAAAGAATTTTCCATTAAGCATCGTTGTGTGAACATGGAACTTGCATCGGACATGCCATGCTGGAACTTATATTGGGGAAGCAAAGTCAATCCCAGTGGTTCATTTCTCCTTATAAGCTGAGTATCCTCGGACGTGCACAGATAGAATAGGACGTTTGTCAGCTTAGTCAGGCTTAGGAAATTTTGTTTGGCCTCAAATATTTGGAAAATCGATCATGGCCTGCTTAAGTGCGGGCACATCTCACGAACTCAGAAACTGCCTGAGACCCTAATAAAGGATGACAAGTACGGCCATGACTAAGTGACGGTGTAACAGTGATTTGTTACGCTTTTTCAAAATCAAATTTCAACATGCGAATATGCAACTTAGGTAGAGTTCTTGACCTGGTTTGCTATCGAATCGGAGCGGTGCCTTGTGTTACAGTTGCTTCTTGGGGCTAGATACTTGCTTATATCATTTAATACGCCAAATTTACATGTAATGCAATAGTATTTGTTGAGTGCAGATTATATCAAGTTGTGGAGAAGTGAAGACACTAGTCCTGTGTGTCTTCTCTTATCATCCTTACTCCGTCTCCGGCCACCACCACACACTCCACCCACCCACCCACCCCCCCGCCGGAGAAATTTCTGTCACCATATCTGAGAACAAAACATAAGTTGAATTCAAATCATAACGCGAATACTGCTATTATTGTCACAAAAAGCATGTGCGAATCCGTAAGCCAGGCAAACAATAGGACAACCAAAAGCACGACTGACCTGACAAAGTCCAAAATCCTCCAGCATCATAGTAATTGGAGTGCGCCTATTTGAAGGCATTAGGGCAAATCTATTTTGTGCGGTTTTCACTGGAAGGGCAAACAAAATATGTTTTTGCTCAGCCTTTTTGTATGTATATATATATATATATATATATATATGTGTGTGTGTGTGTGTGTGTGTGTGTGTGTGTGTGTGTGTATGTGTGTGTGTTTATAGATGTTTGGGGTTTTGTAATTTTACTATTTCTTTGTAATTCAATGCACTTCAACACCTCAATACGCTTTTTTTTACTTTTCAGGGGGTAGGTAGGTAGTCTTTACTTAGTAGAATGCATCATTTATAGATTCATAAATGGGAATATTTGATTGGAAAAGGCCAAAGAAATATTAGAAACCAAGTGAACGAAAAATGAGCAGGGCCATTTTCATGGGCAGTAAGTAAACAAGACAGAGACAAAATTTCTGTTTTAATTTGGAACGAAAGGGGCACACGGAGAAAAGTGCATGGGAGTTGTACTTTTACAAAAATATTGAATGGGGTTGGAATATGTCTTTGAATGAAAAATATATACATATAAACAGAAAAACCTGAACGATCATGCCCTCTGGGATGCTGGAAAGGACATTTCTACTTCATAATCTAAGGTATGGGTGGGCGCGCTTTCTTTCACTATGCAAGTCACCTAGAATGACACACAGCATTTCGTAATTGAATAACGATATAATTTTTGAGGATGTCTTTTTATGTTATACAGAATACGGCAAATTAATGACACACATACATCTTCTTTTTAAATTTAGTTTGTATGTCGGGGCTTGTCGGTGAAGATGTCGTCAATACTAATTTGATACACCCTTAATTTCAGGAAGTATGCGCCTGTTTCGTTCAATAGAATAATATGATACCATTAAGCAGGACAAATTCAGAGAAGTCCCAACAAATTTGTATTGGCATCAACACCGCGAGGAGCATTTGCACTATCAATATGGTATTCGTGGCGTTAAATATGTGGTGACAGTATCTATGCATAATTAAATAAACCAGGCTGCTGTTTTTGAAAATGATCCGCTGTAAAGCACCAGCAATCGACCGGTGTTTTCACGTCACCTTTTAAAATCTTGGCACTTGGTTGTGTAGTGGTGTCTTTTTCAAGTCGAGTGAATAGACATGAGACGTCGATTGTTGTTGATAAACCAGCTTTTATATCTTGATGCCATTTTCCGGATAACCGCACGTACGCGTAGGGGCCAGTGACCTGCAAAATGTGAATCCTGAAAGGAGCAAGATAAGCAATAACTTAAAGGATAAAGTTTCTTGATGAAATATTACTGACACGCAAAAAAATAGAGCTCAGACATCTATACATTTACCACGGAAACACAACGGAGACTCTTTCAGGGTAATGTGATAAAGATCTTCATTCAGCTGACTGCAGGTCCGGCACAGTCGGGTGTGCATTGTTGCGAAGTATCTCTTCTGCAGGCTTAAAACACAAGGACTTTTTTTTTTGACATCGACGTGTGCTACATTTAATTTATACTGTACTGCTTTTTCAGTGTTTGCAAGTTATTGTTAAAATGATGGCAACAACCAACAACCTACAAGAAAGAAACAAATAGAAAGGTGGATGAATAAATAAATAAATGAATGAATAAACGAATGAATAAATAAATAAATGAATGAATGAATGAATGAATGAATAAATAAATAAATAAATAAATAGATAAATAAATAAATAAATAAATAAATAAATAAATAAATAAATAAATAAATAAATAAATAAATAAATAAATAAATAAATAAATAAATAAATAAATCGTACTAATGAAAGAGAGTTCTTGATTTGAGGAGGCACTTAGTGTGCCCATAATCTTCTTGCAGACGGAAAAAAATATAATCTGTGAACCAGATCAATTCCAGTCATATTTGCAAAAAAAGAACAGAAACGAAGTGTCAATATATCAACAACAACAACAACGAAAGGTGTACTGTCAGTGATCGTATAAAAACAGCTATAACAACTATAATAGTGCAGGTCCTAATACGCTGTTATCATGCGACAGTTGGCATGGCAATGAAGCAGTTTTTGATAATATTCTTGATGAAAATGATTTCAGAAATTGCATGAATACATCCTGGGAGGCCAACTTGGTCACAACACAAATGAAAGTTTCTCTTAGATGATAAATTATTTCCTAACAGCGCAATACAGATTTACCGACATACCACAAAGAGAAATAGCCTGATACGGAATAGTTTCTTTTGTTTAACAACGTAAAGTATTTATTTTTAAGTGTCGTGTATTTTTTCTTTTTTTTAAACTCCACCGGTTGTCGCATTGGGTTCGCTTCAAGTGGCTGACTGTAAGCATTTGCAGCCAAACCTGGGTTTATTTTAACATCTTTACTTGTTGAAGTTAACATACAGGAATAAAGTTTTACCTGTGATTTTATATACATGTCTGAAAGCATAGTAGGCTACCAGGACACCGTTTTCCTGAAATTATAGAAGGAACGTTGAGAAGAACTCTGATCTTCTAAAAAAACTGCTTTAGGCATGCATCGACTGCAGGCTCTCGGGTCAAAAGGTATAGTCCATCTGACGCAGGAATTTGCTCTCATTACACTGATTGCTAATCTTTCCCTGTCTCGATGGACCAAAACTTATATCAAACTATCACCTGTTTCAGTACTAGTTACTAGTCCGAATTTGCACAGATCACTGTGCATCAACGTTGTTTTCGAATCTTTTCAGAAATTGAGTTGAATTTAACCAAATTGTAAGCGTCGATTGGAGAATGGCAAAGTATACATTAACCCGAGAAAGCAGTAAGTATAAAGGCTACAACAAATAGCAACGGGCACTTCGTAAGTGTAAAAGGTGCCTTGAAAATCGGTGCTTCCCCCCGTGAATTAAGACTCTCTCAAGAGTTTCTCTGGCGTAATCGAGCGCCAATGGAAGCTGTTGGCCTGGGGCAGGTTATTTTTGTACCTGGCCTGTACAATTCTAATTCAGATTGATTTTCATTACCGGCATGTTCGGTTTAAGGGGTTTGTATGGTCTTTCGGGAAAAGTTTTGAATCCAAGTACAAGCTGAAGCCGTTCGAGTCAGCATAATTTTTGCTCCGTTTTCTTTTAGTGTCTTATACTCCGATTGGGCCAGTGATACTGTCGAGTCTCAGAATTAGCCAGGCGGAAGCGTCTGTCATCCATTAGAATGACCTCTTTGCATTTTCGGTTCCATATATACATCCATTTGTAGTTCCACCCAATCGGCGCTACTGCTGCTTTCTTTCATACCTGCCGCTGATGGCAATATATCACCTGACCCCTTGAAGCCCAACCGCGTTTAGACGAGTTCAGATTTTCAGTATACATCGTGTTTCCTCGCCTGAGTGCTTAAAGCTATCACAAATCATCGTTCTTATGAAAAAACCGACAGCGACGAACGTCTTTAAGAGCCCTCTACTGCCGTTTCTCTGACTCTATTGGTGGAAATCTCATTGTCAGGCTATCTGGTCTTACTCCTGTCTAACGAAAATGTTGTTCAGGGCTCCTGGGAAAGAAACGGAACAATGTAAAGATAATATCTGCTTGGCCAGGAGTTAACTACACGCTGCTGGTAAATATCACGCGCGTCTCTGTTCCAGGAACCATTCTATGGTGGCGCATTCTTGACAACTTAATTCTACCCGTCTAGTTATATGACCGTGTGTCTTGAAAAATCAGTTTTTGTACTTAACCTGGTCGACGGTAGCAGCACTTCCCCCGCAAGCCTTGTACGGAATACTTTCACATGAAGGCAGCTGACCTGGTGACCTAGATATTTTTTCGCTGGAACCAGAAAAATGCTTGCATTTAAAAAAATAAAGATTTACTGTCTTTCTACGAGGAATTTTCACCTGGACTTATTATAAAACAGCAGATCAGATCATGTTTTTTTATATCCGCCTGGAAAGTCTTCCAATGTTTATTTATTTGTTTGTTTGTTTGTTTGTATATTCATTGATTGATTGATTGATTAATTAATTGGTCGTACAGGAATAAACCCAGTCAAATATGGGCGCAATCCAAAAGGAGACACACAACGACGGAAACACAATAACTTTCAGGGAAAAGTAGAATCAAAATTAACTTTGGCGGGTGTGGTTCATAAGGGGGTTGCAACGATCGTCATCTTTCCAGATATAAATCCCAAAATGTTATATGGATAATTCATTAACTACACCCGGAAGTTGGCTTTATGTATGTATGTATGTATTTATGTATGTATGTATGTATGCATGTATGTATGTGATATTCTGAGAATCTGGAAACAACAGTAATAACAACAAATAAGTGACCTGACGACGAGTAAATGCTACCTAGCAAACGGTTAAACTTAGTTATATTTCCAGTCGAGACAGGAACTTATGGTCTGTAACTTGAAGAGCATTGAGCCAAGATGTTCATGTAGAACTTACATTTATCTGTCTACGGTCACTTCTGGTCCTGCTCTTGTGTGATTGGCGTGTTCCATTAAGTACAAGGATTTTAATGTTCCAGCGGTGATGTACTTGTTAAATGCCATTGATTACCAATACATCAGCCTGTCCAATACCGCAATATCATTCCGCCATATGCGGCATGCCACACGGTGCTTTGTATCAGTTCCCCATCCAAATCAGCTGAAAGTAATAGAACTTTCGAAATATCACGAGCGTTAGCACTTTATCTCGGTTTCCTCCATGTTAAAGTTTCTTCAACAACTTAAGCAGAAAAACAGCCTAAATTGTACTTCATATAAAAACCTGTGGTTTTTATCTTCATACCAATAGTTTCTACCATGGATATCTCTCGTTAAAAGAGAAGATATGTGAAGTTAAAAGTGCGTCCCAGTGGAACTGCTGCTTCAACAGATGGCGATTGGACCTTTCGATCATAGTCCACACTATAAACCTTTAACAATGCGTGGAAATACGTTGATCTCGTTACCATATCATTTTTATTAAAATTATTGTTAATATGACTTGCCTAATTGTACTTGATATCTGGTTAATATTTTCATTGCATTCTTTTGACATAAATACAAAAGACTTCCATTCTTTTCTGACTTGCCCTATAATTCTACTGTTAACATCCAAAGATTATTAGAAAGTCTGGCTGCAATAATCTACAGTTTTTAGACTTGTCTGTTTTGCTACTTAACTTTATCTTTTGGCATCTTTCTGTTTTAATATTCACTATCAGACATTTTAGGCTTACATGTTTTCTGTTAGGTAAACCCCCAGGGGCTACAGGTAGCTAGAAGCGGCCTACGACAGTTGCATGTTTGCCTAATTGTACTTAAAATCCTGTTAAGAAAAAATGTTTTGATAGCATGTTTTTGGCATAAATGCTAATGACTTCCATTCTTTTCTGACATGCCTAAATGCACATTTACTCACTATTAAAAAATTACTCAAAATTGACAGTATTTTCTCAAGTGTCACAAACCTGACACATTAAGTTGACACATTGACTCAGGGTTGGCAGTTAAATAGAGCTTAATTGTTTGAGGAGTAGGTGTCATCATGGAGTTTGTTTTACATCTCTGGTACAGGATGTACATTGTTGCAGTCCTTGTTAGGATTTTCCTTGGTTTGTACAGGTGGTCTAGCTGCAACTGTTTATTTTACCATCACTGGGACTGAATATAATGCCCCAGCTTGTTTCCACTTCAGTTAAACATTGGCGGATGGTTTAACTAGGAAAAGCTGTCCAGCTAGAAAGGGTACATTTTGGTTCAGGGGTAAGTCAAATTGTTCTTATCTGAACCTGTACTATGAAAATTTGGTAATTATGGTTTGTTTGACAGGTATTCTTCTTTGATATGAAGCTCTGCATTTACAAGCAAAACTTCACATATTTAGCTAATTCATCAATTGCCACGTTCATATTTATTCATTATTATGTGGGTTGTCTTTGCTGAATATTTAGCTTAGGCAAGGAGCCGCTACTCAGAGAGACGTGTACGGGTAAAAGGCTCCAAAACATGTTGAGTAGTTACCCGCTGAAGACCCTTTAATTTATTTGGGCTGATACAGCCTTTGTCAAAATTTTACAGAGGAACGTGTGCAATATAGACAATAGTAATTCCATATATATACAGGTTAGACAGGGACAGGTTAGCTTATGGAGAGTAAAGAGTTCGAACTGTGGAATAGGATATTGACTACTAGGAAGTGGTTCTGGGCAAAAAGACACAAATACAATTAAATAATCCTTGCATAGCTACCCACAAATATTTACTTTTCAGGACATATCATGGTTGCTTTGGGTGTTCCATTAGTTTCGCTCATGAACACTTAGGTCATGGAAAATAACCGATTTTAATCTCCATGGGAAGTTGGAACACTCGGCAGGCTGCCATTTTAATATCATTGTTTTTCTATGTTCAGGCAATGCGCGACAGCCTGGATCTGCTTAGCGTGTAACTTTTTTGGTTTTTTGTTTTTGTTTTGTTTGTTTGTTTGTTTGTTTGTTTGTTTGTTTGTTTTTTTTTTGTCTTTTTTTTTGTTTTCTTTTTTTTGTTGTTTTTTTTGTTTTTGTTTTTGTTTTTGTTTTGTTTTGTTTTGTTTTGTTTTGTTTTGGTTTGTTTTTGTTTTTGTTTTGTTTTGATTTTTTTTGTTTTTTGTTTTTTATTTGTTTTTTTTTGTATTTTTTGTTTTTGTGTCATTTTCGGCGTCTCACAAGGGACAGCGTTCCGATGAACTTGTAAACAAGATTTTCAAAGGGCATATTAGGTAAGTATATGTTCCGGCCCGATAGACAGGGGCATGTCAACCATTGGATGCCCAGCCTGGCTCCAATCAGACTTCAAACGCAAATCAATCTAAATTTAAAAAGTGGTACTCCAATGAAGTGCTGAAGAGACTGGACAGCACAACTGTCAGTTGGTGATCCAGAAATTCTGAATGGGTGTGGGGGTTGGGGTTGGTGCTGCAATTAAAGTGACCCGGGGGTGTGGAGTTTGCAAGCGCTCGCTTGGAGTCAGGGATATAGCCCGGGAGGTCCCTGAATTTTAGTATATATTTATAGCCATTCGATACACTTTCCTGGCCTTTTGAAACCATATTTTTAGGTATATAGTAAGAGAGTTCCCTTTCTTCGTCTTCTATTTCTTCTTCTTCTTCTTCTTCTTCTTCTTCTTCTTCTTCTTCTTCTTCTTCTTCTTCTTCTTCTTCTTCTTCTTCTTCTTCTTCTTCTTCTTCTTCTTCTTCTTCTTCTTCTTCTTCTTCTTCTTCTTCTTCTTCTTCTTCTATCTTTTTATTTATTTCAGTCATGTCATGGTCTAGGTATTCATTCACCCAAGACTTTTCCTCTTTCACTCCTTTTACTTTTACGGGTTTTTCAAAAAATACACAAAAAGACAGAAAAAAGCACATTTACAGTATTTCTTCTTCATTTTGCCTCTGTTGTTTTGCTCTGTAGCAAATAGCCAAACAATAAAATACTTGCTAGTATTTCCTTCCCATAACGTGCTTGACAAGCTAACCTTTGCAAGTTTGCGACCTTTCGGGGAATATATTTTCAAAAATTCCATAAGGTAAACTTAGGATATTATTATATTAAGCTTACCTTTAACCTTAAATTTGAATATATAATGATGCTTTCTAAGTCATGACACTCACCCAATTTTTTAACAAATATATATATATATATATATATATATATATATATATATATATATATATATATATATATATATTGTAGTTTTACATATATAAAAAATATTTAATTGGAATTGGAAATATTTTTACGGGAATGTAATATTGGTTACCACATATTCCCATCCAACTGATTAAACAAAATGTGAAAGCGGATATATATATATATATATATATATATATATATATATATATATATATGTGTGTGTGTGTGTGTGTGTGTGTGTGTGTGTGTGTGTGTTTTGGCCTGCCTAAGTGTTGTAAAATTTGTTGAAATGGTAATTCAAAAAGGGTCACTAATTCACGCTTATAAAATGGAGTATTCGTTTGCATCGTTGTAATAATTTGGCTTCTGGAGTTAAGACCTTTATCTCGTTCAATTATGACGTCCACGTCAACGAAGTAATGTGTATGTTAAATATATATATATATATATATATATATATATATATATATATATATATATATATATATATATATATATATATATATATATGGCAGGTCAATGCACAAACCATTCTCCTTCTCCTTTTCTTCTCAACCAAAAACAAAATGTGAAAGCAAACACACACACAAATATATATATATACATATATATATATATACATATATATATACATATATATGTATATATATGTATATATATATTATATATATATTAATTTGTGTGTGTGTGTGTAGCCCGTCGTTTGCGTAATCAGGGAGGTCTTTTTCTCCATGACGTAATCAAGGATATCTTAGACTCCCTCAACATATGCCGGTTAAATTCTGTGGCCAATATCCAAAAGATGGTTTTAATTGTCTGTAATTTTATGCCACCAAATGCCTCTCATTGATTTTTACTCAAATATCCTCAGCTGCTATTATAATTATATCTAAATTCCCAGAAGATAAAAACGGGTAGAGCATGTCTGCCAAGACCCAGGTGTGCATCGTATCAATCATGCATCCCGTTCCTAGACTAATCTGCCAAAAGTTTTGGTCATCATCATGTTTTGGCAAAACATGGTGTTAAAGATATTTATGATGGGCTGTCTCAAAGACTTTTTGTTTGTAGACAGATTACACTTCATGAACACACGAGTCATGACAAGTGAAATTTAAACTAAAAGTACGGTCTACTTACATGTTTTTTTGTGTTGGTGGTTATGTTCGTAACCGCCACTGGTACCATACTCAGTTTTAGGTCTCTGTACATGAAATGAAAATGTAGTTGATCTTTGAAAACATGAATCATGGATGCAATTATAAAAATTCTATACAAATATGGATGCAATTATCCAAAATCTTATAAAAAATCTTTAAAAATAATTTCACATGTAAGTTCATATGCAGAATATGTGATATATTTGTAGCCTTTTTTTGGTAAATTTACAAGTTTTTTTTTTTCAAAATAAATAACTCATTATGAAATGGTGCCAAAGGAAAGTTTTGAAACGTCAGTTCCAAATTGTAACGATTTTGAAATGGTCATTCGTTTTTAATTAAGGAATTTATAAATTCAGGTAGAAGTATCGGTTTATCAGAATTTATATCACAATTTTGATATGTGTTTGTCTTTTAAACTTTTAAAAAAAATTTGATGGATGAATTGTGGTATATGTAGTTAGCATATAAAAGATCCTTGTACGATTACATAATAATATTTTTCATCCATGATCTGAAATCTTGATTTAACAATTGATACTGTTGGCCTTGCGGACACGTAAAATTTCCTCTAATTTTTATCTTGTAAGTGTATTTGTTGAATATTTGCCTTGGATTTTGCAGCACAGCAGTCGGCAGTGAATGGGATTTTCCAGCTGAACAATACACCCACACAAGGTATATATGACAAGCACTCACAAAAACAGAAAGGGAAGATGGGGTCCCCTAACCTGAACACAAAGCCTTCAAAGTGCTCGGTACCTTCAGACCCAGTGGAGTACAACTAGGAGATCCAAACCTAGAAGCTTTTTGTAGGACAGTAAAACACGAACGTAGTGATAAAAAGGCAGATAAGCGCTCAGCTCTTTTTTACACTTGACACTCAAGACTACATAGCCGAAGCGAACAAACTATACTCATGGAAATATTTTAGGGAATGCCATATACAAGTGCCTATAATTCCTTATTAGAGTAAGTAGTGGGCAAGATAGGTTCCTAAATATGTTGCCTAATCAGTTTTGTTTTTGTTTTGAATGTCATGCATCATTGGCTCCCTTTTGTTGTGCCATGAGCACTAATTTCAGTGTCCAGGGTGTGGTGTCAGAAAAGTGTGCCACTGGCCAGTGTAAGGACGGACCAACATGGAAGCTGCACGTAACCGTTTAGAAGATGGTAGAAAATGGCAAATTGTGGGACTTTGCGATCATGCTGGCTGGTCCCAAGCAATGACTGCTGAAGAGTTCAATGTTTCATGTTCTGTGGTATCAAGATTAATGTCTAAAAACAGGGATGGCAACCTATCCAGTGGTGCTTGCCTGCTTTACAGGCACAACAAGCTGATCTGTAGACGTTCACCCATCCCCAAGTTACCATGTACATGATGTACAGGACAATGTTATGCATGACTGTGATTCCCTGCCGGTGATGCTTCGACGGACAAATTTTCTTCCCTGACTTGACTTGCTTTTGTTCTTTATTGTCTGTGATCATTGGGCGCGACCACTCTGCAACAGTGGTCAATGTTGAGTATTGGAATAAAAAAATTCATATCATACAAATTTCACTTCATTTTTTACTCCACCCGCCAAATCAGGATCCATCATATATAGCATTCCCTAAAATATTTCCATGAGTATATTATCAAACCCACACCACTATGTAAAACTGGACACAAAGCTACCCGCAAGGCGCGATAAAATCATACATTTGAACACTGCAGGCCATGGTACAAAACAATAGAGTGTTTTTAATAGAACATATCAGTTCCTAAATATTAAGGAGCCTCTAGTACCATGCTTCTACCTGTTACAAAAAACAAACAAACAAACAAACAAACAAAGAAACAAACAAAAAAAGAAAAAACCAATAAACAAACCAACAAACAAACAAAAAACATAAAGAAGTCGTCCCATTACCGGGACATCCCTTCATAAGTGCCAACGAATAACCCCACAGAACGTATCTTGAGACTTGTAGATTTTTTCTACGGGCAATAGTATCCAGCAGAGAGAGCTACATCAAGGACACGAGTGATTTTGTTAAGAAAATCGAATTACTTCTTCCCTTGCCAGATAACGCCCTCCTAGTGACCCTTGATGTCCAATTGCTGTATACCAATATTCCAATAGATGAAGGTCTGCGTAACGCAGCACGTGTACTATTATTTAATACAGACTTATCAGAAAAGAAACCGTAGCGCTGCAGAACTAATCAAGTTATTGAGAATGAACCTGCAATGCAACAATTTCGAATTCAATGGAGAGCACTATCTACAAGTGCGTGGCACAGCTATGGGCACAAGGGTGGCCCTCTCATTTGCAAACATATTCATGTCAGACTTAGAGCAAAAGAAGCTGCTCAAATTTCCACTACAACCAGTGCTTTGGCTTAGCTATGTTGATCATATTTTCAGTATCTGGACATTTGGTGAGACACAATTGGTGAAACACCTCAATAGTTGTCATCCGACAATCAAATTCTCTTTGGAGTGTTCAACACAGTTGTTAGAATACGTCAGGACAGGAAAGCATAGAGATCATCATACAAAAAAAATAAAATAAAATAAAAATAAAATAAAATAAAACGACACAAACACACAGGTATTTTCACTATAGGTCAGCCCACCCGAAGCATTGCAAACAAGGGGTTCCATATGGACAGCTGTTACGGGTCAAAAAAATCGTCCCCGAACAAAGGACCAATTATGAGGCCAATTCTGAAAAAAACCATTAACTTCCATGAAGCACATACCCTTAGAGAGACGCGACACAATGTACGTCTTTTAGACATGGAATTCCTTTTGTACCAGTCAGGCCAACAACTACATCTGAAACAGATAAACTGTTTCTCATGATCAAGTACACTCTAGCATTGCCACATTTCAAAGAAATCATTTAAAGGAACTGAGGCACCATTTTAGCCTCCAGGAGTGCACAAACGCTGGAAATCAAAGAAGTGATTCTAGATTTCAGACGTACAATGAATTTATCAATTATTTACATAATTTATTATGTTTATATTCGTCAAAGTTGAAGGTTAGAGATCGCCATATCCCCCACATCGAACCAATGACATTACACTATAAATGATACTTCAATCAGTGTTCAATAACAGGTAAACTGGGTGAGAAAAATGGAGTGAGGGCGAGATGCTGATGAGGGTAGGGGCATCAATGAAACAAGTAGACCAACGGATATATTAGACTTAACCATGATATGGAATATTTTTTAATCCGAAGTTTGATAATTTCAGTGTATCCTAGTATACATTTTGTGTCATCATAGTCCTAGGTTAGCGATTAACTTAGCACCCACCGGAGATGAAGACAACTCAAAATTGGTTCTACTGTTTGCAAGCACTTTTTTAAACAATTTTGTGGAAACAGTTTTGATCTTGAATATGCTATTAACATTTTTTACCACTTTCCTAAACATTTTTTGGACAATTGTGATTCTGAGGTTCCATGATTTCAGTGCATCCCGGTAGCAAAGTTTGTGTCGTTGTAGTCGTATGTTAGCGATGTACTTCGCCCACCAGAGAAAGGGACAGCTCAAAGTTAGTTTTACCATTCATTTATCACTTTTCTTAACAATTTTGTGGAAAAAATGCTGATCCTAAATATGTTTAAATGTTTTTAACCACTGTCCCGATAGGTTTTGATTCTGAAGTTCCGTGGCTTCCAGTGCATCCTGGTAGCGTGTATGTATTTTGCATTATCATATTCTCAAGTTAGCGATTAGCTTATCACCCACCGGAGACAGTGACAGCTCAAAATTGGTTGTGCTCTTTTGGTATTTGGATCTTTTGAAGTCCAATTTATCGTCTTGTATGATGATTGAATTTGACACGTGCTAGAGACGTCTTGGAAGATAGATGTAAACATTACAGCAAATCAAATTAGGTTATTCTGATATCTTTATAAGGATGTACACCATAATGTAGTTTTGTGTATGAAAACGTGGGAACAGCTTTCTTGTTTAGACCTTTACCTCCTCTCTATGTATGTTCACTTCTTTTATATCTGGTTCAAGTTGGTGTTGCTGCTGAATGATTTCTTCTATATATTAGACAGTGTCATTACCATATCCAAACCGTAGTCCTAACGAAACAAATCCAAGTCAATTCCGACGAAAGGCAATCTTCCTTGGTATGTATAGCTGAAACATATAAATTTATTGTTCGTATTTACCCAAAAGAGACCAAAACGTAAGTGTAAAGGTCCATAGGGGGAAAAAACCTTATCTAGTTTTCACATGACAGAATGCAAAAAGTTTTGTCTGAAATTATAGGCCTATTTCAGTAAATTGGCTTGAACAGTTGCATCATTCATGCACATACAGGGCCATACAATTTATGGAAAGGGAGCAAAATTTGCAGCACATCAAATAATTTGTAAGCGGAGGTTTTTAACTTGTTGAAAATGTCAATAAAATTCAGTATTTAAAAAGGTACTACTTGCAACCACCATCTCAACAATGATCATCATCCATATAAGTCCACAAAGCGACACCAACACCAACATCAATCCATCAGAAAAGCCCTCTAGGCCTAAAATGACCATCACTAAGAATCTAAACAACATGATTATATAAT
This sequence comes from Hermodice carunculata, assembly GCA_964020975.1. Taxonomy (NCBI): domain Eukaryota; kingdom Metazoa; phylum Annelida; class Polychaeta; order Eunicida; family Amphinomidae; genus Hermodice; species Hermodice carunculata. Next base: position 34,007,524 of record OZ026616.1, on the reverse strand, counting down.
TCGATGTGTTTTAGGCATGTAGTTAAAGACATGATGTTGTTTTAAAGGAGATAAACTAAGAGTATTTCAAAAAGAAAAGTGTTTTAATTTCCAAATATAGTAAGTACATTGGTTCAAATGTTAAACATCAGCCAGAAGTCAGTGACATTAGGCCTCAAATCATTAAAACGTAGTCAAAATTGTATTATAATAGTCAAAATTTGTAAGGATAGCAGTCACATTTCAAGTTGGTTTCCAGAAGTATTTTTGAAAGGACATTTAAATGTTCAAGAAAGCATATAATCCCACAAATCATCTAATAAGTCAATTATTAGGGTAATAATTTAGAATTCCAAAAATGTAGTATGCCATTGTGAGTCATCTGTAAGTCAGTCAAGCATAATGTACATCTAACTGGTGGTTCTATAAAGTTCAAAAGGTCAAATTGTAAAACAGTCCTAATTATTGTAAAATTCTACTACCTTTATCAGAGAAAGAATTCGGTTTTATGAAGAGAGAGAGAGAGATAGAGAGAGAGAGAGAGAGAGAGAGAGAGAGAGAGAGAGAGAGAGAGAGAGAGAGGGAGGGATCATTTGAAATTCCTAAAGGTAACTGTAAGTATAACTGTTTTCCTGTAACAGTTTTATTTTTTTTTAATTTATAATCAGACGTAGTTGTTGTTCTGTTCCATAAGGAACCTTTGTTGATGTTGTGCATATAGTATTTCTCAAGTGATACAGGGGGTACTAAACCAAACTTAAGAGGTACATGTTGGTCGTGTTCGGTACGGCAAAGAATACTTCTCAGGTCAAAAGTCAAAGCAGATAGTGTTTTGAGTGCTTTCAAAATTTAACTCATTGCCACCCTGATGTCTCATCTTGTTGGTAAGGTCGCAAAGGTGGGCTGCCACTATGACTATATATGTTAACTTGATTACGTGCGTATGTCTGAAACTTTCTTTGCGATTTTCTTCCTTGAGGGCCAGCACGGTAGCCCGTGGTATTGCATAAACATCAGTTGACACTCTAGTGTTGTGGTGGATTTCATAATTCTTGCTCGATTGGTTTCTTTGTTCCTCATGTAATCCAAAATCCCATATTCCCGAGAATCACATGCAATGAGGACATGCGCCGCCATGCTATAAAAATCAAAATGTTTGTAAAGACATTCATGCAGTGGCTGTCACAGTGAAAAATTTACATGTAAGGTTACGGGTGAGTGTGTTCACTTAAGCTAGTGTTAGTGGCTTTTAGGTAGTGGTGTACTAACTCTAGCCCTACCTGGATCCTGTAGAAGAGCGACCGTACCAAGCTCGTCAAAATGTGAGCACGTGAACAGATTTACACCCATCATATCTCCACAAAGGGGACAGTTTATGCACTAGTTTCAATTAGAATGGTTCTACTCATTTTTTATTTAACATTTTCTCGTTAAAAATGTAATTAAAAAGAATTTTGTCATGGATTTTGCTAAAATTGTGAATGCGGTTGCACATGAAGAGGAACTGATTTAATTTTGGGATGACTGTAACCTAATAAATGGAAATGGTAAACCCATCATTGCCTTGAAAGCTATAATTTGGTTAGTTTTTAGTACTCTTGAGATACGTACTTTTTGTAAATAATTTGACAAACACAGTGTTTTTTAAAACTGATCTTTATGTTACAACCAACACAATAATGTAACCTGTAAGCAAGGAAGGGGAAGCACTGGCTCAGATTTTTCAATAAAGGGCATAGTATAATATTTTGGTTCACTCGGGATATGCAGAGTTTTCTCCGAAGGCCTGCAGCGGTAGAAATGTAGGACTGTTTATCAAAATTAAGGCTTTAAAACTACTCTCCTCATTGGGTGAAACAAGAGTCTATAGGACCTAAAGTTTTCCATTGTGATTTTTTTGCAATGATTGGTACAAAACTTTTTAGAATACCCGTCGATAAACCTGGTATGAGTATTTTCACAGCACCCGGATACCAGCTATTATCAAGATCAGACTGTCTATTGCCATAATTATATATTAAGCTTACCGTGCTACATGTACCAAGTATGTCATACTGTTCATATATATGCATCTTTTAAAGCCGCAGTTCCGTAAAGAAATAGGAAAATATCTGTGAAAAAATACAACTTTCAGAAGGCAATTATTCATTTTTATGCGTGTTTGTAAAGCTGCAATTATGTAAGACTGTGATACATCGCCTGTTACAGATGACCGCATTTTGTTTCCATTTATTGAACACAAAGAAGGACCATCAGTGAATGAGGCAAGTGAACTATGATGCCAGGCCAGGATGAAAGCATAGTGCTCTGGCTTTATGGCATCAAACCATTTTTGGTAGGAGCTAACAATTGCGCATGCAATGCATTAAATTCATTGCTCAGTTATAAATGGAATCTTACATATTTAGTGTAAAATATATCACGTTTTGCTTAATTGTGGATATATATATATATATATATATATATATATATATATATATATATATATATATATATATATATATTTATATAAGAGAGAGAATCTGTCATTGTGTGGGAGTTGTACATAAGATCTGCAGCATAAGTTATCAGATTTTCAAGATTTTGCAAGGCTTGCCAAGCACAGCAGGAAAAATCCACAATGAGTGCCACAAACTTCATCTGCATACTCCAGACAATGCTGGATTTTTATCCTATGTCTCTTTAATGCGTTTTTAATGAAGAAAATGGGTTATCGTTTTCATGTTTTGTTTTAATCATGACACTAAGCTGAGTCCCTTAAGTTTGCTCTTATGATTCTGATGTCTGTCCACTCGAGACGTTGAAACCCTCACCAGAGTTTAATGATGTTTCACTAAGCTACATCTTAAAGTGGCATTCTAATGTATGGAACCTACGACCATGCTGTGTACACTTCAGCTAAATATACCAGACTAAAAGCAATTTGGTAAGGTGGTTTTCACCCCCATTTCTCCTTGCAAGCCTTGGCAGGCTCAGACCTAATTGCAATTATGTAATCAATGAGATAGCACTTATGTCAATAGATTAGAAGCTCTTACTAGCTTCATCCAGTACGTTTTCTTTTTAAATTTAAACAGCAATGTGGTAATCATGTTAATTTTCAGAAAATGACATATTGAATTGACACAGGGATCATAAAAATAGGATAACAGAAAGTGAATTTGCGCATCTATTTTGTACCATGAAGCAAAGGAAACTGGACAGAGAGTGTGTGCGCATGAAATGGCTTTTAGCTTCAAAGAGCTTTGGACTTGCTTAGGGAAAAGAGAAATGGGGGTAAAAAATAAATACTCTTTGTAGCTGCGATGTACACATCATGACAGTCCGTGTACTTTTTGACGTCAAAATATCATGTAATGCTCCATAAACAGTCCAGAATGTTATCCACAACAGGTTGTGGATTGCAATTGCTATGATTGCTTGGAACAAGCACTAGGTATGTAAGAAATATATTCTGTTTCAATATTCAGCAATATATTGTCATTACATGCCAGTTTGTATGTGCACATGATCATGTACAAGTTTATGTGCTTCTAATATTGTCTCAGTTGTCATTGTAATGGTAAAATAATCAAATTTATGTTCCAACACATTAGCACAACATTAGTAGCGCCAATATGAATCTTTATAGTGAATCAATGTTGTAAGGCCTGAAACAAAAAAAGTTTTTTTCAACTAACCCTACCTAGCGTAGACATTTTTACATTCCTCATCATTCAAGAACCAGCAAACGTCGACTTCGACTAAATAAATAGATTTGGGCCCTGGTCAACAGGTTTTCTGAATTTTATGTTCTTGCATACAATATGTGCACAGTGCACCTATGATAGCTGTGAACTCAGTCTTAAACTTGGGACTGGAAAAGTTAATCTGCACACAAAAATGGAAACTGTTGACCAGTATGGAGAGTGTCTTCTGATCCATTGAAAGATTAAATGAATCTTTGAACCCTTTCTCCCTTGGATTAAGACTGATTTAACAGCTTTCCTTGATGCCTGTGGGCATTAAGTACCCAACCCTTGCCAACAAAACTGCTGACCCGGGGCATACTATTTTGATAGGTTTTATCCACATTTTCATTTAAATGTTTTTCATTAATGGCGACAATGGGTTTAAATTTTACCTCTGGTCAGATTTGGCGACTTAATGGGGCAAGGGTGAATCTATTTTTGTCTATCAATTAACGCCTGTGCAATCAGTACACAAAAACGAAAAAATGATGTCATTTTTGAAGGGGAGCTGACCTGGGTCCTTCACAGTGTGTGTGTGTGTGTGTGTGTGTGTGTGTGTGTGTGTGTGTGTGTGTGTGTGTGTGTGTGTGTGTCCGAAATACATTGTACACAGGTATCATGTATTTTTATTTTAAATCAATATTCATTCAGTTCATCATCGGTAGTCATGTTATCATTTCGCCAGTTTCCTTGTGCTACACATGGATACTTTTAAAATTGTGCTTCTGGCATCATGCATATATGTGCCTGTTTCTATTGTATTTGTGTCTTTTTGAACAAAACCACTTCCTAGTAGTCATTACCCTATTCCGCAGCCCGAACTCTTTACTCTCCATAAGTTAACCTGCCCCTGCCTTACCTATATACATACGGAAGTTCTATTGTCCATATTGCACACATTCCAATGTAAAATGTTGACATAGGCTGTATTAGCCCAAATAGATTAAAGGGTCTTCAGCGGGTAACTACTCAGCATGTTTCGGAGCCTTCTACCCGTACATGTCTCTCTATGAGTAGCGGCTCCTTGTCTAAGCTAAATATTCAGGAAAGATAACCCACATAATAATGAATAAATATGAACGTTGCAAATGACGAATTAGCTCAATACGTGAAGTTTGCTTATAAATGCAGAGCTTCATTATGAAAGAAGAATACCTGTCAAACAAACCATAATTACTAAATTTGTATAGTACAGGTTGAGATAAGAACAATTTGACTTACCCCTGAACCAATATGTGCCCTTTCTAGCTGGACAGCTTATCTTAGTTAAACCACCCGCCAGTGTATAACTGAAGTGGAAACAAGCTGGGGCCTTATATTTAGTCCCAGTGATTGTAAAATAAACAGTAACTGTTGCAGCTAGACCACCGGTACAAACCAAGGGAAAATCCTAACCAGGACTGCAACAATGTACATCCTGCCCCGGAAATGTAAAACAAACTCCATGATGACACCTACTCCTCAAACAATGAAGTTCTATTTCTCTGCCAAGGCTGAGTCAATGTATCAACGTCATGTGTCAGGTTTGTGACATTTGAGAAAATACTGTCAATTTTGAGTATTTTTTTAATATTGAGGAAATGTGGTTAAGGCATGTCAGAAAAGAATGGAAGTCATCAGCATTTATGCCAAAAACATGTTATCAAAACAATTTTTCTCGATAAGACTTTAAGTACTATTAGGCAAGCTTGTTACTGTCGTCAGTAGCTGCTCGCTACCTATAGCGGGGGGGGGGGGGGGTTGACCTAACAGAAAACAAGCTAGCCTAAAATGCCTGAAAGATGAACATTAAAATAGAATTATGCCAAAAGATAAAGTTCAGTAGCAAAACAGACAAGTCTAAAAACTGTTAATTATTGTAGCCAAATTTTCTAATAATCTTTGGATATTAACAGCAATGTTATAAGGCAAGTCAGAAAAGAATGAAAGTCATTTGTATTTAAGGCAAGAGAATGCAATGAAAATATGATATTTCTTAACCAGGTATCAAGTACAATTAGGCAAGCTTGTAACTTTCGTCAGTAGCTGCTTTCTACCTATAGCCCCTGTCTCTCCCAAGTTCTTTTCAGGACCTAATTTGGAGGTCAATTTCCTTTTTTATGGCCAGTTGTCGGCTGTCCTGGTAGATGGTTAAAGCCAATATACAGTGCATCAGTTTCACAGTAAGTCCCTCACGATATCAAGGCATGTCAAAATCTAAGTTTGGTGATTATCACTTCACGCATATAGATTTCACATACATATACCAGTATAATATGCACATGAAATGAAAACTGCTGCCATCTATGAAGGGTGATCCAACCAGTACTGTTCATTTGCACCGGTATACCCACTTTTTTTTTCTTTTTGAACCATGTAGGCAAAGCTATACATGCCATAATGTAAGGTTGGTAATTAACATATCACTCACCACTAGTAATTTAACAAAAAACACGGAGTCAGATTTGATATTTGTTGTGGGTTCGGTATGCATGTACAGATGTGTGTCTGTGTTTCTCTCTCCTCAGGCATTGTATAGTATATATATATATATATATATACATATATATATATATATATGTATATATATATGTATATATATATGTACATATATGGACAAAGACACAGAGAAAAAAAAAGAGATCTGGGGTTTTTTTGTTTTCGCGAGGCTAGCCCAGGAAAAAGCCATCATTATCTGGTAGTTGTGGATAACGTTTGTGACATGAGTTGTTGGATTTTTCAGTGTTTGCCAGCCTAGCCAAGCAAAAAAAAAAAAAAAGAGAAAATCAACAATGAGATTTTACTGTTGGCCGGTTGAAAGGAGAGAAGGGTCAATTTTGTTCTGTCTATGAACTTATGCCAGTGTGATCAGTCCACAAAAATGAAAATCCTCTGTCATTTATGAAGGGGGGGGGGGGTCTGACCAGTACCATATATTTGCAACAGCAAGTGTCTATTTTCTGAAGTCCATTTCATTCTTTTACAGGTCACACTCTAAGGTTGGCGATTATCATATCACTCACCCAGACTTGACAAATTGAAAGAGTCGATTTAACTGTAACACTAAGTTAGGTTTGTGGTAGGTTGGGCATGGATCCTTGATATTGTGCAATTTTGGCTGAGTGTGTCTGTCCCCACCCCCCACCCAATACATTGTACACAGTATGTATATTTTTGGTTCAATATTCTGTCAGCCATCTTTATTCATTTTAATATTCTTTTGCTGTTTTTTGTGCATTACCAGTGTTCTCCACAGAGAAAGTTTATAACTGGGTGGCCATTTTAAAGCACTTTTGGATTGAAGAACATTCCCTATATTTTCGTCAAGCACAAAGCGAAAACACGATGGAAATTAAAGTAAAAGTGCATTTATATATTATATGCACCTTGATCATTTCATTTATTGGCAAATATTCATCTTATTTTGCACAAACTTTGCGTAACTATTAAAGACATTTACATAACTTTTAACAGGGGTCCAGTAATTTTAAGAAGGTGGCAAAAATTATAATTGGGTGGCTGCTGAGGATAACTGGGCGGGCCATCAAAGTTAAATGAGCCTGTGGAAAACACTGCTGTACATGTATACTGTTAGAATTGTGCTTCTGGTATTTTGTCAAATGTCTTTGCAATGATATATATTAAGAATATTTTCATGATACATGATGTATTGCTGGCCAAGTGATGAGGGTAATTCTGCTCTTTTTAAGTTTGAGAAATTGTGGCTAACTTGTCTTTTTTCCAGAATTGTTAGATGTTTAAATGGCAACCTACATGTATATGATTTCAGTGAATACAGATTAATATTTCCAAAACATATAATTGCAGGATGCATATGTATATACACTGTAAGTGCAAATATACTAATGATGATAATTGTACCATAATCGATGTGCAATTATGGGGTATGCATTATTTGTGAGAGGGGGCTTGGACTATTGGAAGGGATAAACCATGCATAGCTTGCCATTTGTGTGGTCTCCTTTGTTCACCCATGCCCTGTCTTGTATAGCAAGTAACACTCTACTTGGTGTGAGGTGACAGGTTATGGATTATTGTATCATTCCCCTCAAAGCACAGACCTGTAGAGTGAGTGCTACCTGAGTCATTTAGGACTATCCTATAATGCCAGACCAAAGGGATCACATAAGGCAGGTGGTCCCAGGGCAAGTTACAATTAGCATTTCAAAATTGATGGTATGTGCAAAATATTACACCTAATAGTTAATTAGCTTTGAAGACTAAAACTTCAGGACTTTGTGTACCAACGGAGTTAGGTAATGTTTTATTACACAATCACATGGGCATTTTGTAATCATAGTAATGATACAGATCGAAGAAAAAAAAACATTCATTAATAATTGGTAGGCCTACGTGGTAAAATTTTGGTGGTTATTATGTCAATCACCTCAAATCAGATATATCAAAGAATGCCATATACACTCTAATAGCACATGCCCTGGCAGAAGTGAACCTGCAAAAGGATTATGACAATTTTAGATATTTCACAAGTAAGTTATTTGATTTAGATTCACTTAGTCTGATAGTTGGGGGTTTGCTTCCATTGCGGTATTTTATGTAGTATTACAATGAATGCAGTTTGCATGTGTGTTGAGGTTTCGTGTTGGCGATGACCACAATAGTAAGAATTGGCAATCGTCACAAGTAAAAACATCCAATTACTCTTCACAGGTGAATGTACTGTTGCTGAGAAAACTAAATAGCCTGATGAAACTATTTATAAATGTATCAGTTGATAAAAGAGGGAGTTTTTCTTTGATGCTCTCAGATAGTCATTGTATTCTCAATATTCCATTTGAGTGTGCTTCAGCTGATGGTATATTCACAACATGACACAACTGATCTTCACTAACCATAATTGATGGATGCCATGCAAAAGTCAAGATACGAGTTGTTGTTCCCTGCAGATTTTGTAAAAAGCAACAAATAGTGCTCTAGGGTTGCTTGATTCAAATGCTCTTGTGCCAGGGCAAGTCACAACGTGTCTAGTGGTTTGTCTAGCCCCGATTAAGCCTTTGCGACGATGGATCTTTGTAGACCATCACAACCTGAGAGGTAGCAGTGCCCTATAACAAACAACACAGCTACAATCTAGCCTGCGATCAATAGGAAAGGGGGAAACAATTCTGGAATATTCCTCCACAAATGGAGGACCAGTATAGTTTGGGAACTGCACCATGACTGCATCTGAGAGAAATTTGTTTGACCCTTTTGTGAGGTAAATTATACCAATTAGTTTGCCAATTGCTCTATTAAATAAACGAAATTTGACACAGATGGTTACTGTCAACGTTACTTTTGCATTTTTGCAAAAAAAACACTGGTAATATTTTTCCACATAATTGTTGTTCATTACTTCTTTGTCTTATTATGTTCTTTAATATTACTGGCTCTGTAAATTCTTTCCTGACAAGGGGACCATGATTTGCTGCAGGTAAATTACCCTAGCAGTGATATACAGGTGAATCCATATCTGGTGGCTACAGCCAGTCATCACCCATTAAAACTACAAATGGAATCCCTGCCCATGAACTCAGGAATTGTTGACACCACATCTACACATATATTCCATCCAACCTAAGTATTTACACATTAATCAAGGGACGCTCATTAACCAAAAGTACATGTAGACACTCACAGTTCTCCTGAAAGTCTTCGCAATTGCACCATCAGGTGGAGTCCTTTCTTTATTTTATGATAATTAAAAATTTTGAGAAAACGATGCAGAGTTATACAAGATATCACATTGACACTCGTCCCTGTTGGACATACAACTTGCACTGATTTGTAATATGTAGATAAAGTTATGATAGTCCAGACATTTGACGAGGTACTGTTTCTTTTTCTTTTTTTTTTTTCTTTCCCTTTTTAATTTTTTTTTAACCCAGCTGTACATGTACTGCCTGATTATGTGTCTTTGTGGCGCAGAATCATCTTGGTTGTATGAATACTCGTACAGTGTTTCCATTATGAGGGTATGTGCACACTGATGGTATTCAGTCATTTTTTTAGGTCTGTGTTTGTGTCTCATTTGCCTCAGATTTCATATCTAAATCTTTAAACCACTGTCGCCCCAAATCTTATGGATAGTCAAATAAACTTTTGCCCCAGTCGTAGTCTGGACCACCATCATCATACTGGTGTTGAGTGCAGGTTTCATACACGGCATTTAGCCTAACAGCACCCATCCACTCAAGCTCCCCATCCAAATCTACAAGGTGGTTTCATCTTTCTGATCCCTTTGCATATATCTGTCTAGTGCTATATTTTTTTTCTTTGACAGTTTTGCGATCCACTTCCAGAACGCGAAAGCCTAATAAACTAATATACTGAAAGCCATGGCTAGACCAGTATAAAGAGAGAAAAGTATGTTCAAGTGAAGCTTCAACTGAAGATACATCAGGTTTTTCAGTACTCATAAGTACTATACTGACCTGTGACTTTGTTGCTGCTCCACTGGCCCCATCGGCACAATTTACCGCATCATTTAATAGGTCAACAACTGCCCCAGCAGGATGACCACCCTTGCATGCACAGCCAGGTATATATTTTTCTATTTTTCTGTCACCATGATTGCACTCACTGATTGGTTGTCAGGGTTACCTTTTGACAAAATAAGTGATATGTCTCTATTGGCTCTCCAGCCTTCAGTGTGATACCTGGAGTGTTGTAACAAAAATGGTAGATCTCTACTTATATCAACTCTTAAAAAGCAATTCCTGTCTTTCAGTAAGGCTGGGCTGTCTGTAATATCTTTCCAATATTGGACCCAAATTCCATTCTGCATACATTTTTTTATGTTTTGGTTGATTTACGATGAATTGGGCTGTAGTCAGAGCATCCATGTATATTGACTTTATTTGTTAATAACAAATGATCTTCCAAAAAAAGTGTCTTATGACGAATTGACATACAGCAAATACTAGACCAGGGTTTTGTTTTCTTCCAGTGGTAGTGGTGCAGTTCCTTAAGGTGGTGGCCACATCTTGTAGTCCCAGTTTTCTCTTTTCCAGCAGGATGACAAGCTGTCATGGCAAATTCTGATATTGCCCAAGTTGCCACTTGAAGTGCATAATTATCACCTAATAAACCTTGTTCAGCAGTCTGAGGGAGCAAATTATGTGGTTCTCTGTCTACGCGCCAACAAGGACATTCCAGTCAATCTTTCCTCTGTTCTTCGCAAATTCCTGTCGGTACCAGTAGGCAGCAACACCACAGACTGTCATTACCTGGTGGAAATACAACCGAGTCTTTAAATCAAAACCCTGAGCAACTACATGGGTTAATGAATATAAACTTTCAAATAACTTGGTGTGGTTGTTTTGATCGATTTCATAACTGCTTGTTTCTTTGACATACAAATTAAGAAGAAATTTTAATAGCTTGAAATGGTAGCCGGCACAGCTGCTTGAGGTAAAACATGAAGCAAGGCCACTACCTCTATATTGTTTAAAGATCTCAGTCCCTTTCCTTTTTGGACTCAATACTCAGATGTGCCTCACAAAGAGGGCCCCAAAATGAGCATATTTTCCCCTTTTGCAGCTTTAGTTTTAAATCAGATAATACAAAATGATCATCTCCTAATTGCTGTTGAACTATAAAACTGCTACTGTGTATTACATGTTTCTTCGCGTCAGATTGTGCACAACAAATTAAAAGTCTAAAGCAAAAAGCAGTCTTAGTCTACAGCTTTCTGCAGGACACTTTGCACGCATTGCGCGCAGTGTCCCGAGGAAAGCTGTTGACTCAATCTCAAATGGTGCTTTGAAAACATCCCATCTTCGTGCCATAACAAATGATCAGCAACATGCCTGAAAAAAGTACAAATGCATGCACGATTAACTTTCAAAGTCCCCCTTGCCAAATGAGAATATGGCAGTAAATGTTAAGGTGAAAAAATGCGTCTAGTAAATTCGGATACAGGAATGCTATCTTGTGTAAGCCATGGTATTTTAATTGTGCGTCTCTTATTAATTGCTACATGTATATCCGCATGATTTACTCCAACTATCTCATGAACAATAGTCTAAACTTCCTGGCATATACCTGGTACAAGATCAGGTAACCACACAGCAGAATTTGTTTCCCCCTCAACATCACCTCGATCAATTTGTTCAGGTGTTGTACCCTTGTCACTAATGACATGTACATCAGGTTTACATCCAACTGTATGAATTTCAGGTAGTTCACCATCTTCAGGTAAGTTGTTCAGTTGTCTTCATTAAGATAATGGGGAATAGGCCGCATTGTGAAACTTCAACCATAAAAGTGCTGACTGAACACTGTATGTGTGTACTCGAAATTCTCCACATGTTTTAATTCTTTACTTTTTTACTCAATTTTATTATATTAATTTCTGTGGTAAGTCTTGGAAAAATTTGGGCCGGGTCTTATACTTCCTGGGGAAATGTAGCACAATGACCACTGGATGCTGTAACCCCATGTTTTAACAAGTGTACATTGATGTATGGCGATATTCTAGCAATCAACTGTTGCTATGAGACGGATATATCTCATAGTTGGTCAGGAACACGTCCATGGGCCATGTTGTTTTTATTTGAAATCATTTTAATTGGAGGTTTATCACTATGCCACCTCTGACATAGGCCTATTTTGTAGACATTTTCATTTGTTTTTACCCCCTATATGCAAACTGCACAATGGTTAATTGAGTATGACATTTGATTTATTTTAAATGATCTGATACAGTTCATTGCGTCATTAAAAAAATCGTCTGTGATTGGTGGAGGCGCTTATGGTATTTGGCTTACTGAAATAATTAGTTGTCCCATCTTTGTTTTAATCTTGTACCTATTGTATCATAAAGCAGGAAGGCCCCTACAGCTCTGAACAAACAGTTCCACCCCCTGCAGAACTTCTGATCATGCAATGTTCTTGAAGCAGTCTACTCTCAAAAATGTGGTTGAGATTTACACCCCTTTTCTTTTGCACAAACCATTGAATAGGACAGGTCGCAATTAACAATTGTATGTGTATCTGGCTGAATATGCAATCCAATACAGAAAAATTCCTGCGGGCTAAAGGTGTGTATTCCTAAAAGATTCTATGCGCAAATAACGTTCAATATGATGAATAGTTTTCCAGTAAAAGTTATCAAATTTACAAGGGTGTTTTAACTACATACAGCTTGCCTGCCAAGAAAGCTTCAACTGAGAATCCACATGAGCCAGTTGATCTTGTCCTTGTCTATTGAGATGCTTTGTTTGTTCCTCAATTAAAGCCACAACTGGCCGGGGACAATTAGTACAGGAATCTTCAACTCTGGCACCTCATCCCGCTCAATGGAACTTGAACCAGGACCGACAGAAGACCTAGCTGATACAGTCAGGCTGCGTTTATCTGGCACCATCTGTTTTTGGTCATTTTGCCGGATTAACAAGGCTGCCAGATTAACAAATCACAGTATAATTCACCCGGATACATAGAGAATAAGAGACCAAATTTGTACCTAACAATGAGTAAATAAAAACATAATCACATACACTTATTACAAATCATATGAAATTTTAATAACGAAACGTGCAAATTATAGGCAAAAAGCCCCCCACACTTCATTCAGTATATTTATATCCATATGTACAATTAATGTTACGTTCAAAATTACCGGAGCGAGCGAGCATAAATGTCCCAACCCCAATGTTAATCTCACACACATATTTGGACATATTTTGCCTTTAATAGCTTATTTTGGCACCAAGAAATCCGAAATCTTTTTTGTTTAGTGCGCTCCCTTTTCATATCTTTTAACTGTTCTTCGATGTGCGAAACTTTTGTTACCTCGTCACCACAAAATCCCTCATTGGATTCTGGCAATTGCAATAAAATTTAACCATTTAAGGCGGGAACAATTAAACGTCTAATCAACTCGGAACTTGTTTGGAACACGTCAGGTGATTGTTGATTTTGCGGTACAGCGCAATCAGGTATGTTCTTGCAAGGTATATGGTCCATTGAATATCAAGTGACGGATTAAAGAGGCAAACGACATTGAAAAAAGCCCTTTTGTTCTGCAATTAACATGCCGATGACGAAATTCAAGGGTGCCGGATTATCATGTAGTAAATCAATGGGGGAAATCCGTTCACAGCTCATTGCTGCCGAATTTCAAGGGTGCCGAATTATCAAGTGACGGTTAAAGGCGGCCTGACTGTAGTACAATCGGGCTTGAACAAGGCTCTTGGTCGGTAGCAGCCTCTGATCCCTAGTGTGCTACAGCCTGTTACTATGGCAACCATACTCAGCCAATCAGAAACCGAGTCATTTTTCCAAACCTAAGACAGTGACCTTGCCATAGGACATAGAGCCCATGGAGTAGACATATCACGGAGCTTGGGTTTGCTTCGGAGGCAATATTACAGAATAAATGTTTGAGTGCAATTTGTATTCTTTTTATGTTCCTTTGGCATTAATTAAGAGATACAAGTGAAGTTACTGTTTACATATAATTGACGTTATTACATAACATTCTTAACAAGGTATGGTACTCTTTATATCGTGTTCCCAACAGGTGACACGAGTCTTTTATTGGTACCAATAATAAGCATTTTTGTTTAAAAAAAAAATGAGTGTCCAGGTCATCAAACAAATGAAAAATTTGCTTCAGATCTTAGGATATTGTGTTTGTGTCTCTTTGTCAGGAACCACTTCCTGGTAGCCATTGCTCCAATTATGCAATCCGAACTCTTTACTCTCCATACGCTAACCTGTCACTATCTAATTTATAAAAAATATGGACTGTGTGCTACAACAGCCCAAATAAATTAACATATGTTGTTTATCGAATGACTAGAAGATTTGATAAATTGGTTTACTTTACATGAAACCAGTTCAGTCCGAAATGTTCTGATTAAATTTCCAAAGCACGACCGCACAACTTTTTGAAGTGATGGAGTCGTTCTTGTGTTATACATTCATAGCTAGTCTTGTATAGTCGATACGATCTCACTGTAAACGTAACAATATTTTGTACTGTCATCTCAAATTTGAGGACAAAAAGGCTGACAATATTGATTCTGAGGTTGATTCCATGCAATTAACAACAATGATCAGATTCACTCTTCAAATGAATGATAGGTAAATTTCACGTAAAATATAGTTTTCAGACTGATTGTTCTGTCACAGTATCTCAATAACACTACTTTCGCGCCAGCAACTTCTTGTATTTGAAAGTCATGTGCAGAACGAAGCAAACTTGATTGACGTGCGCCCACACCCGCGCATGCGTGGGATCAGCAGCTTAAAATGGTGAAAATTTTACCGCCATGGGACAGTGTAATGAAAATACAAAAACAGAATTGTATGTAGAGCATTACCTAAACAAACGCTATTTCAGAAAATTTATTGCTAGGAAGAATATCATGTCTCCATGAGCAACTTAGTAATCAGTCTTACTGTAAACATTGCTCAAATAAATTGAAAGGGAAAAAAGTTGGCCATATATATACAAATATATACAGGCCTATGTATATATTACAGCGGTGAATAATACAATAGTGCACAAGACTGAACGGATACAATTAAACGCACTGATACCGAAGCGCAAAATGCCTATATATAATGGATAACCACTTGCACGGAGCTGCCTTGTGTTGTTATCATCGATTTGTTAGAGAGAAAGAAAATAAAGGCACTTTAACCCTTTGGTACGGAAAATGAATAGAAATTAAAGGCATTTTTAACCTTTTGGTACGGAAAATAAAACATTCATCAACCAGTGTAGGCTTCCATGAAGAACTTTAAGGATTTCACTGACACATGGTTTACCAAAAAGTTGCATTATTAATCTGATACACCTTGGTCTTGCACAATCATTATGTTCTAATTTTGTCATGAAATGAATGCAAAAAAAGACAGTGGACGATACATTATTCACATTGGTATAAACTTGGTGGCGCTGCGAGAAAGAAATTCAAACCAATGTAAACTTCCTGGCATACGACGTCTGTTTGTCTGAAGGCAACTTTCAGACTTTCAATATATATTTATTGATCTGTTTATTCGTTGTGCGCTTGCGCTGACACACACACAACAATGGCCCGAAATTGTGAATCAAACATAAAAAATAACATACACATGTGGGGTGTAGACAATGGCAATGTTCGACGTGACTAGAATAGAATAGAGGTGTAAACTGCTAATTATTTATCAGCTTTCTTTACAGAAATTGTCTTCAGGGTGAAACGGGATAAGCGATATCGATTTGTATGCTCCAAACAGCCAGAGTTGAGGTAAATATTACATTAATGTGAACGAATGCACTCATGAATCACCTGTAAATGGTGTCCAGGCGCGCGGTGAAGCGATAGGAGTTTTGAAGTTGAGTTTAAAAGATACAGAATTTGTTGTCTGGGAGCAAAAACTTTAACACCCGCTGATATGAATTTTAATGGCATTTAAAGCATACAAAGATCAAAAGACAGGTGCAGAATATGTATAGGAAATAGGATTGGAAACAGTTCGATGGCTGATTTATCAGGGCAGGGTTCAGGTGCAACGTCACGCCTTGAGGCAAGACCACTTGACGTGAACCACGACCTGATAAATCATCCGTTGGAACCGTTGCCAAACATAATTGTAAGTCGCTGGATAAGCAGTGTAAATTCACCTGAGTGCCATATCTCTCTCTGCCTCTGTTTGTGTCTGACTGTCTGTCTGTCTGTCTGTCTGTCTGTCTGTTTGGCAGGAAGTTTGACCATGGATTACTACACCTTGGAGGCAGTTTAACAGATAACGTTGAATCCATTCAACAAGGTGATCAGAGATGGCAAGTTGGCATAGCTTGAAAGGAAGACCTTTTACTTAGCCCCAGTATGCTGTACTAAGAATTAACTATCTGGGTGTATATTTTATTTTCCACAATAGATAACTTTCAATGAATAATAATGAGAAAAAGAAGAAGAAGAAGAAGAAGAAGAAGAAGAAGAAGAAGAAGAAGAAGAAGAAGAAGAAGAAGAAGAAGAAGAAGAAGAAGAAGAAGAAGAAGAAGAAGAAGAAGAAGAAGAAGAAGAAGAAGAAGAAGAAGAAGAAGAAGAGTGTCAACAACTGCAACATGGGATGCCATACACAAAGATCCTGACACCTTGTGGATTATGTTTGGCAAGACCACTGAATAGCCAGCACAGACACAGTTGTAGCTCACTGTATTTTAAACGTAACATATATTTATTTTCGTAGGAACAGAATGTCGAACAGAAGCATTGAAATAATATCTTCACAAAACCCTCATTACTGTCATGTCATATGCATCTATCTATTTCTCTCTATGAGAAAGGCACGCATATTTTTCTTGGACTGTATTTTTTGTTTTCGATTCAGGTAAGAAGTCGAAGGAATTTCATACAATTGGCGGCGCTTCTAAATTGAAGTGTCCAACAATTTCGTCGTTCCATGACCTTTTAATATGATAAAAGGTTTACTTTCGAATACCAATTCAGTGTTTATATAATCATGTAAAATTTTATACTTTTATCAGAGAGCTTTACTTTATACAACAAAAAACAGCGCAACATAAATGTTGCTACAAGCAAAACACTGTCGAATATTCCTGTTTAGGCCAATTCGAACAACAAAAATGTGGTCTTAACAGGGGAATGGTCTTAACGGGGATATAAGTTAATTAAAGATAAACCAAAATGGGACTGGGTGGTTTCAATTTGAGATTCTACTGCCTATTTTTAGTCAAAGGTCATGCAATTTGAAACAAAAATTCAGAAAATAGTTAGCTGAACACCAGAAGTTTTGCTTTGTTCTGAGTGATATGATAACCCATGTCTTTACAGTATTTTAATGAAATGTTGCCCCACCCCGACGCACACTTAAAATGGCACAAAAAAGGTAAAAACATGTCCTGCCCCGATCGCAGATTTTGAAAAAAAAAAGCCGCAATCCCCCAACTGTTATACCGAAGTGCAGCGGTAAATGCGTTTTACTTAGAACACTGTTATAAAAGTGCCACTCATGTCGAGACACACACACACACACACAAAAAAAAACATGACCAAATTGTGTATCGAAATGCATACAAAAACAGTTTTACAAATCTTTGGAAATGATTGACACACATATCTTCTTAATATGTTGTGTCAAACAATCAAACGCGAGTAGCGTGTAAAATGTTACGCTGTAACTACAGATTATTTATGGAATCTCTGGGTGGCAAATAAGTTAGTGTAGGTTTTATAGGTTTTATAAACCAATATTGCAATATTTGCGTAGGAATGGGTGGGCGGGGGTTTTTTGGGGGGGGGTTGTTTTTTGTTTTTTTTTTTTTTGTTTTTTTTTTTTGTTTTGTTTTGTTTTGTTTTTATTTTGTCTTTTTTGTTTTTTTTATTGTCTTTTTGTTTTTTTAATACTTTTTTGTCCTGTCCAGTGTCTGAAGCCAACATCCAGAATACTATTTCTTAGTAATTGACAACTTTTACTGTTCATGGGATGGAAGCAAAATTTAGGATCAACAAGAGATACTAGAAACAGACTGCTAAAACCCACCTCTCCATGCCATAAACTAGAATATTGTCTTCTTTATATCATCATTTAAAAAACAATTCAATACATTTCTATCATGAATCTTTCGTCTGATTTGCAAACGATGCTCATTGTTCCAGACAAAAGGCAAAAAAATGTTGATAATCTGATCAAAACATCATGCGCAGCTTAAAGATCCCAACAAAGACAAACAAATAAATATCAATGGCATAAATGATGATAAGAGCCCAAAGTAATGCAACCGCTTCCGCTGACTGTGAGAAATGTTCTACACTTTACTGGCGGTACTGTCCTTCGGGAAACCAGGATGCGAGAAGCTTGATAGCTGTCATAATAAATTAACTGCACAGAAGTTGGCTATTCCTAAAGAATTCATCTAAAGGTAATCCATGTATCGCCAGCCTTAGAGAGACGTCTCGAGCTCCGTGAGCGTGCGCATTGCTCTCACCAATTAAGTCTTTCCCCCTTGAAGTAGGGCAGCAGGAACTGACGGTCTCAAATGTCGCCCGCTTCATCTTCGTTTTAAATTTGGTGCCTTTACTAAATGTTTTACTCGAAAGTCCGATCAATTTCATTACAGTATACGTCCAGTCGGCATGTTTCGGTGGCAATCTCAGTGGGCGTTAAAGCCATCAGCGTGTACGCAGGCTGAGAAACGTGTTGACTAAAGATCTTTATGACTGCTAATGAGTTGAGACATAGGTTTGTTTTGCGTCTCTTAGCGGAGCACGGAAATCGATCTTCACCGTGCATCTTTCGCCAGACCTTCAATATTCTTGCTTCAGCGTTCCAAATTTCCGGCTCTGCTTTGCCTTATAGGTGTAACATATCCTTGGTTTTAAAAAAAGGAGCAGCTGTTAGTCTGGGGATAACATGTCAACATTACCAATCTTTTGTCAACGAAAAATCCAGCGTAATTGAGTGCTTTATTTACCGGAGCATCTTTCCATGGTGGACGAGCTTTGTCTCCAGACGAACGCTGTTTTGCTAATAACGAACACAAATCTGAAGATTTTATGCTTTGTCAGGATCAGCAAAAAGTCCCGTTTCTCGGTCAGAACATGACTTTCACACACAGTGAGACTCAGACACAGACATAGACACAGACACACATAACTGTGACGGGCGCTTTGTTCTTTGTCAAAGGATTTGCTCTTGTTTACCTAGTGCCAGTTCACTGTCTTCGCAATACTATATATATATATATCTTATGGGGAAATAATGTGTACGACCCTTTATGTGCCTGAAAAGTCAGGTATGTAGTTCGGCTTTTTTTTTGAGGGGGGGGGCTCAGTTGAAGAAAGAAAGAAGGATAGAAAGAATTCTTGGAAAAAGTAAAATGTCGGGATTCGCACCCAGACATAGTTAACTGTGGTGACTTTAAAAACTGAGTCAAGGCCGTTGTGCATCGAACTGGACGTCCACTCTTACAATGATTAATTATTAAAAATGTTATCCTAGCTTAACCGGTTGTTCAGATAACACGCGCGATAAAATTTAAAGAAATTGAACTTAGTGACATTGAAATTCGGTCAAGGCCACTGTCCTACAGACTTGACGTAGACTATAAAAAGGGCTCAACTGTAAAAGTTCAGTGATCCCAGCTTATCCGATCCTTGAAATGTTATGCGCAAGAGATTCAAGACCCAAAGGACTGACACAGGGACGGACGGAACGACACACACACACACAAAAGAAGCAGGCTATCACAATATGCCCAGGGCTTATCAGGGCCCAAGGGTAGCTTGTAATCCAGTGCTAAAAAAGCGCAGCATCGGGGACTTCTGGCATAATATAAGGATAAAATACACATGTGGGAATTCATCTCTGTATATGCTTGCTCAGAAGAAAAAAGAACGAAAAAGGGATACATTATGACGTACTCTTATTTTACAAAATAAGACCGCCAGTACTTTCTGAGGCATCAAGCACCCTATAAATAAATAAATAAATAAATAAATAAATAAATAAATAAATAAATAAATAAATAAATAAATAAATAAATAAATAAATAAATAAATAAATATAGATAGATCGATAGATAGATAGATAAAGAAAGAAAGAAAGAAAGAAAGAAAGAAAGAAAGAAAGAAAGAAAGAAAGAAAGAAAGAAAGAAAGAGCCAAACAAACATTACCTGGTTCTTTTTTCACTTATGGACACAAGTTCGTAGGTATTTTATTGTTTAATTCAACCATAATTTTTTCCATTATTGTTATAAACCTACAAATTATTTACCCACAACAGGAACACATTTTTAGGGTGTGCCCGCCCAACAATGATGTAAGAAGATATAGCTTATAAACAGTATTGTCAAGTGAATCATGCTGAATAATTTTAAGCAATTTCACAGTCAGTAATATTAAAATTCCTAAGAATTGCCCTGCTGTTGTAGCGGCCAATATGGGTCTACTGATGCCTTCTAGTTGGGGTATTTTTTTTTCAAAGTATGTATCAAATTCCCTTCTGCCTCCAGCAAGAAAGTACACGGATATTGCCAGATATTTTGTTGGCAAAAAACATGTAAACGTTACCACATATAGAAGTTATAAATTGCTGTCTCAGAGAAGACTGACAGTACCAATTTGATTTTCAAGTGCCCAGATATTTTACACAGTTATATGTATATATCATTGAAATACTCCTACGTACATACTCCGGCACTGGCTGATCCATGGACTCGTGTCCTGAGACAACACGCTTTAACTAAAAACTGTTGGGGAATTTTGTCAAACAAAGCTCTAGCTATTCCACCCTAAACGTCACCGTGGTTGCCTAAAAAGAGACAGTTTCCTGGAAAGGATAAAACACTGTAATGAAATCACACGTCTTCAACTCCGCAGTGTATCAATTTCTGCTCTCGTTTTGTAAAATATTGGTTTCTTGTAAGGTTGAAGACAGAACATGTAAACAAGAAGTGAAGTTAATCAGTTTTAACATTTTCGCACATATCACATGTTGGATCATATAAACCCCATCGGTCTAAATTATCCTTTAAACCAACATAACCTTTCTTAGCTTATTTTTGCTTAAAATCGTGTAGCATATGAATTATTTAGCTGAAGTTTCGACTTTACCATTTTGAACATAGTAATTATTATAGCTACCTTAAAATATTATTTTATGTTGTTTTATTCTCACACTTTGTGCCATCACTTAAATAGGGTAAAATAAAAAGACGACGATTATCTTATAAATTTACAGGGCATAAAACCAGAATTATTCGTAAACTATTAAGAAATCGCTCTTGGGGGGGGGGATGAATGGCCATCTCTAGTACAATCTTAATTAATGATAGAAAATCCAGTGATTTTGGCGTGGGATTCCTTAATGCATTACTTATACATGTATCAATAAGCTAAATCAACACGCTACAGAGGGATGCAAAGATTTCAGTGGAGAATTCATGTCTCTCAATTTGCGAGATTCTTGTTCGAGAATGCAAAGCCAGCGTAATTACCTACATAACTTTATTTTATGTTTGGAACGAGCGGGACTGTGAATTTTGAAGAAGAAGGCAAAGCAAATAGGACGAGGAGACAAAAGTGCAGGTCATTATGTCACATTGTGCAAGGACTCTCTTGTGTCAGTGGACATGCGGCAGAAGAGTTCTCATTAATTTTCCGTTCAGCTCAAACAGAGTTACGATCCTCGTCGTCAACATTATTTAACACTTTAATTGCAAGATTATAGACTAAATCAACAGCTATCATCAGTACTTTTGGAAGTAATGTGCCCAGAGAGCGCCGAGAAATCCTGTTGACCTTGACGAACTCTAATAGGTAGAGCTGATTTTAGACTAAAAGCATGCCGGTACATGACTGAAAGATCGTTTTGTGAGCGATAAGCGAGCAACGGGTTAAGCAGTCTTTAAGCCCCTTCACAACTGTCTTGCCTAATTGGGGTATTTTGACGTTACAGACGCCGAACCTAGAAAGTCGGTCGTTTCCTGTCCAATTCAACGTCATCGTTAATCGCTAAAATGTGTGCTCACGGACAAACTAAACCCGCGTGGCGATAGAACTCACGTTTGAAATAATAGACAAAGCTAACAAAATCAATCTTAATATTTTCACCCAGTGGCAGTTGTCTTTTCTTTCCTTTTAAATCTTCTAACCAATTAAGACAGCGATTATCATGCGCTTAATCAACTCTTTCAGTGCCAACTGCGAGTAAGGTCGACCTTCTCAAAATGAACTGGTCTGAATTATAAAAAGGGTGCCAAAGTTTCACTTTGGAACGCCCCAATCGTGCATGTACGAAATTTTAAAAATGTGGAAGAGTTGAAATCCAGGCTCAATAAGAACACAAAGAAATGTAACCAAAATTCTATTATCTGGGGTAGAGGAGAATGACAGTCCTACCGGCACGCTTGCAAATGAAATGCAGTGTACTTCGGTCAGGTTTGTTCAAGAACGGTGTTGTAGACTCTCCAGGGTGTGCCCGTGGTACAGTGAACGAGGATACCTTTCATCATTTTTGTGAATGAACGAAATGTAAAATTCATCGTGACGAACTCCAAAATTCTGTCCAGTGTCTCGCATCCTTCACTGTCGAAACACTTTATTTTGAGTCTAAAAACTGTACGTTCAAAGAAAATAAAGATATTTTAAAGCTGTTCATTGATATATCATTGAAACAGATAGATTTGATGCTTGAATGAATGAACGAAAGAATGAACTTTATTTCGCTATACCTCAGACAACAGAGGCATTCTGCCGAAAAGCAGGAATACATGGCAATCAATACAAAAATACAAACAACGACAAATTGTACATATACAATAACAACAACAACAACAACAACACACACACACACACACACACACACAAAAGTAACATACAAACATACAAGGTATAGAAGTGATAGGTGTTTCTCAATTATACAGGTTGTACAAATTACAGCGGGCCTTCAATTTCTATTGTAGCAGTCAAAAACGATTCCAGAATGTGAATTACTTCAATATCATGACATTTTATCAGAAATAGAAATTTCTCATTGTCTTCTAACTCTTTTAAATTTGTAAATATTTCATTAGCCAAATCTATCAATTTTTACGTGGACCTTAAAATTGTGTGCATTCAAAAAGGTAATGAAATTTATTTCCAATAGAAGAGCACAAAGTCGTTGATCAGGTGGTGTTTTTATCGGTCGCTGGTGTCTGCCAATTTCAATGGGGAGATTATGCGCACTGATTCTCAGTCGTGTAAGACTTTTCTTTACTGTAGCGCTTTTGATTACACATAAATATTTTTCTAATTCGAAATTTTCTTTAAATTTAGCGTACGTTCTTAATTTTTTAGCCCTTTGTAACTGTATTTTGAATTGACTTTGAATTGACTTTCCCATTGCATTAAGAATTTCCTTTAAGCAGTTCATTTATCATTTTTGTCGGGTAATCCTCAGAATTGACTCCGAAATTATCCCAAAAATCTTTATACCCAATAAGATCCAAAGTGTCTCTTACAGTTGTTAACCATTGAGATTTTCCTGTTATCATTAATTCCTAGTTACATTTGAAGGCATCATACAAAAGTGATTCGGAATCTCTAAATTTAAAATACGATGCCAGTTCTTGCATACACGACTGAGACTCATCAAGGAGTAAGGATATTGGCTTGATTATGTATGCTATATAATGTTGTATGCTAGTACGTGGTCACATAATTAGAGGGCCGACTCCAACCACCCCCTCTCTATACGTGAACACGTGCCATGCTGTGTGATTCTTTCAGGCGTGTCACTTGCCACTGTAGCTGTCATTGTTATTGTGGCGTTTTTCTTTGCATCAGACCTAAATGTTGTCAATCGTCTCTCTCTCTCTCTCTCTCTCTCTCTCTCTCCCTCTCTCTCTCTCTCTCTCTCTCTCTCTCTCTCTCTCTCTCTCTCTCTCTCTCTCTCTCTCTCTCTCTCTCTCTCTCTCTCTCTCGTGTACAAGAAGGATTAACATAGGGCACCGCCCGGCTTCCTAATTGCGTCAATAAAATATATTTAAACAAGGGTACTTAATTCGTGTGCCTTGTAAAAAGGCCTTTCATTCAAGTACCAACATGTCTGAAGTTACCCAGAATGCAATAGTCCAGGTCAACAGCTTTCCTCAAGTCGCTTTTGGTGCAATGCGCCAATAAGCACGCCGAATCCAAAACTTGTCACTGAAACAGTTCAAACTGCCTTATTGTATCCACAATACATTAACTTTTGAATTTGTTTCTCCTTTTTTTTCACATGGAAGGTGCTCACTCGCAATTATTCCATTTTATGGAGTAGCACAGAATATAGCCTTCTTTGGTCTATCTTGGTACCACATGTTACGTCTTGGCCCCTCTGACACACTTAGTTTTGGCCAGCAGTTTGTTTGCGTGGAGCCAACGGGACGAATCATTTTATTGCGTTAGGGTTTTACCTGTGTCCACATATTTCTCACAACAACAAATTGGTCGACATCATTTATTTATCTTTCAATCTTTGCAATCCGTTGTCGTGTGTATTTGCATTATACATTGTGTATACATGGGCTGTATGTTATTTGTCTGATGAGCAGACCACTTTTTTTTTTTTTTTTGTTTTTTTTTTGTTTTGTTTTGTTTTGTTTTGTTCACTCCACCGATGGCCTGCAGTAACAACAGCTGAGGTGAGTCTACTTTATAATAGTATATAAGTATATGATGTACTATTTATCCTATATGACGATATCTATATGAAACATAGTGTTTCAGAAGCCAATTCAATGTGGGGAGAAATTAAGTTTGTGTTACTATAATTCTACGCTCGTTATGGTTTGTGTGAAAAACATGTCTAGAGCAGTACGCCAAGCCATGTTTTCCCCACCATACGAAGATATTTGAGTTGATAGAATTCATGCCATACATCACAAAGGTCCACAAAACATGACTACGAGGTCGTTACGTGCCACAATGCCAACACTTCTGTGTGCGTATTCTAAAGCTTTATTTATTCACGATTAACTTACAATCAACCTGAACTGATAATTTCATGTGTAGGTCGCACATATTTTGCGACGGAAAAAAATACATAAACCCCTACGGTGCATTTACATATTCTTTCGTATTCCGTCAACCGCAATGTAGAGAAGAAAACGTTCGTCAATCACGTATATTTGACAAGAGATTAAATGTTTAACATATATCACAAAGTAACTATATATTCTCAAGTTAACTGACCAATTTAAAGTTTTATAAGAAGGAATATTCTGACTATACCATTATTTCGTCCAAATAGTGTTTAGGCGCAAGTGTTTTTGATGGTAGGACTTTATGATTGGAGCAGTAAGAACAAGAATTATAATAACAACAACAACAACTTAACAACAACACTGAAATGTTCATTTTTTGTAATGAACAATACGCTTTGAAAGAAAAATCATATTTTTCGGGCATTATGAAGATTGACATAATATAAAGTACCCGCATTGTCTGGTATAAGTATATCGGAATTTGGAGTGGTTGCACGAAGGGTAGATGATATCTTCCTAACCGTAATCTCTTTTTCAGCACTGTTATAGGTATAATGAGATGAGAATAGTATACCGAGTTGTTCGATCCATATTAAGAACTGAAAGCGATGTAGAGCTGTGACAGAATGCAAAGTGAAAGGTCTGGCCATCGGTATTGACAGTAGCTTATGCATGGAAAAAATCCGAAATGTCGCAACACTAGATCCACGTCTTGCGGCAGTCATGTCAACAAACATCGATATATATATATATATATATATATATATATATATATATATATATATATATATATTATATATATGTATATGCCTGTGGTATAGTCGGGAAAATTGTTTATGGAAAAACAATGTTGCTGGTAATGTATGGGCTTCATGGTATACGGTATATATTTACCATTACTTTCAAAGAATAACAAGAGCTGAGCTTATTGAGTGATATCTTATCACTCTGACGCTTGTAAATACAAGGGTGTTTATCTTCTTCGTAACCCTTTCTTGGTCATTATAGAGCTGAGCCCTTAGCTTTCCTCCTCGCAACACGCCCAAGCCGTTGCGAGGAAAGCTATTGACCTGGGGCTCGCTACTTTGATAGGTCTTAGTTACAGTTCTTATCTAAAGATATTTTCTATAAATATGAAATTTACATAGAAACTTTAAAGCGGGCGATAATTTACATTCTCGCATTTAGGCCATTTGAGCGGGAACTAGATGTTAAGGTCCTAATAAGAGCTTGTAGATTTATTGCATCACAAAAACAAGATGAAAGGGACAGGCAAGTTCAATCAAGCACAGTCCACACCGGACAATTTAACGTGGACGCAAAATGAAGAAGAAAATGAGTCGAACTTACTCCACTTTTAAACATTCACACACTGTGAATACTGTAAATTACTTTGCTTTCGAGTGTTGAAATTTCCATTTGTTTGTTTGTTTGTTTGTTTGTTTTTTTTGGGGGGGGGGCGACTATTTTTGGCATTTGGTTAAAACATATTTCACTTGCAAAAACAATTGGCCAACAGGCACGATGCCTATTTGAAGCCTCTTCTTCTTGAATTGACAATACAACAAAAAGTGGATAGCCTTTAGATAACAAATAGAGAACGCACGGGACATAACATAATATGGTGGGAAAGAAGAAGAGAATAAGGAAATGGGTAGGCGTATTTCCGCAAATACATGAATATATAGTTGGAGGTAACAATAAGTACAAGTATAGATAACTTATCTCTATAAAATGTTTACCTTGTGTCTGGTTATGTAGCTTATTATGTTGGCCCAGCTGCAACCCGATGCTAGAAGAGCCAAACATTGAAACTTCAAGTGGCTCTGATATATTTGTGAACTGCTTCGTATATATATACCGATTTCTTATCTATTTATTTTTAGTTGACAGTCTTTAGTAAGGTTTTTAAATTGAAGTTTATAAGGGACATTATTTTGGTTTGCAGTTCATTTCTCGCTGTAACGTATTTGTTGCATTGGCAGAAATAATGAAAACGGTCTTCAGCCAAGGTACCACAGGAAAAAAGTGGTGATTCAATCAGATTCACCCTGTACAATTTTTTGTCCAGCTGTCTACAGCCCATTCTCAGTCTAGCATGAATAATACCTATTCTTCGATCTCCCCCCCCCCCCCCCCAAAAAAACCCCAACATTTCATTACATATCGGCTTGGAGCTATTTAAGTTATGTTTAAATTCATCTAAATCTTCAGAGTTTTTGGCAAAGATTCAAGTTCACATCTATTTAGTTTATACTGTAAGCATTTCAAAATATCTATTAATTTCCTTGATTTAGCTGCAATATAATTAATGTGCACCGACCAGGTCAGTCCCTAAGACAATATAACACCAAGATGTGTGTGTTGTTCAGCAATGTCAACAATTTTGTGTTCACATACTATGTTTGGGTGATCAGCGGGCTTCCTCTTCTTACTAAATAAAATTGTTTTGGTTTTGGTAGGATTATTTATTACAAGCCATTGAGTGATTAATAAATGCTTGGCCGACTTCGCAATTCATGTAAAAGATATGGGTCTATTACCCTATTCAGAGGCTTTCCCTTGAATAACGGTAATAATTTTTTACATTTGACAGCAGCTTTACTTTCACTATTTTAGCCATAATTCCAATTCAATCGAACGTAAAATGCGGTTTCACAGCGTTTTTATTTTCACATATTTGTGCCATTAGCGAAGCAAGCGAAAATAAGAATAGAACCAGAATAAATCAACTCATTACATATAGTAACTTACTTTTGCCAATGTCCTTGTTTTCTCAATTTTCGCAGATGAGAGAAAACAGTGATAATAAAACACTATGTACTACTACTTTAGCACAGGATTAGCAGGAACTCTGTCCAAAATAGTGGAATTCAAACTAAATTATAGATTAAATGCAAGAAATGCGAAAGCCGCGAAAAGTTATACTCCCAAGATTAAGTAGCTTTGCGGCAGTTTTCTCAGACGTCACTTGTAAATATGACATCGCTTTCCAGAATGCTTAAACTGATTAAAACATTTTTGCTAAAGAAAGATGAGTGCACAGTACACTGGGTTTTAATTTACATAAGAATTGAATTCCAAACTTTATTTCATTTCCAGCTGTGTGTATACATGAGACGTATTAAGTAAAGTACGGAAACATTACATTTATGGGCTCTCCAAACAATTCATCACCGAAAATTGCAAACAGCTTTGATGACATGAAAATATTCAATTTCCGTAACATTTCGTTGTGGAAACTGTGTCGGTAAATTTGTATGAATCATGCAAATATCAGCTCCTTGGATACATTTTGGGGGGTTCTTATACTATAGGTAAAAAGGGTAAAGCAAAGGAATTGTATGCGTAGCAGAAGATCGGAAGTTAATTCTGCATGGCTAAATTAGTTTCGCAAAGCGCACAAGCTCAAGCCAGCACTAAGTCACGTCAGACAGAACTTATATGGACAAAATATGAAAGTAAGAAAAACAAAACAAAACAAAACAAAAAAAAAAAAAAAAAAAAGAGGCGCCAACAGTTATACCTTTCTTCAGGAGCCAGCTTTTGTTCGGTTATTTGCATAGGCGTCTTTCCAAATGTTTCAGCGGCAAAAGCATGCAAAACATGAATGACTAGGAAGCTGAAAACGTAATTGTGTCGCGTCCATATATGATATACGAATATTTCAATCTTACCATTCATGCTTTTTACCTACCCACTTCACTGGTCGTTCTTTACATCGCTTTAACTGCATACGCCCTGCCAAATGAAGAAGCCCAAGCTTTATGAACTCATTTCTCCCACATACAACCCAGCTTTGGACGAATCGGCCCTCCGGCAGTAGAAACACCCTTTCTCTTCAAATCTTCAGACCTAAGATCACAGCTGACAATAAATGTTGGCCCAATGTTTGAGTAACATTGGCAAGAATGGCCCAGCATTGGGCCAACGTTTATTGCTAGTTAGCCAATTGCGTGCAGAATGTAATGTACCTCACTTTTTCCTTTGGTGATCGCTTTCCTAACATAGGCAGACTCAGTTGCGATTCTGCTTTTCTGGTGTCAAACATGACCTTTATAAGGTCAGTGTCATTTTCAGTTCAACATGTCCCTGCTCATGATCTGTCGCAAGCCAGAAGCATTTTCTCCTCCTTTGTCGTTTTTGTAGCCCAAGAAAAAAAAATTACATTTGACTATGTCTCTTACCTCTTAGAGTCCACCCCAATTCCATGCAAGTGATATATTGGTCAACATTTTTTTTCCGGTGCTAAAGAACTATCCCTTGCAGCAAAATATCAATTCTTTCAGGGACTATAATATATTTTTTATTTAGTTCAGGCATCAAATACGTCAACCCCATCTGTTCTCTCTCTTTTCCTTTCCTGTTTTTCTCTTTCCCCTCCCAGAGGTGTTTGCACTTCATCGTACAACGTTATCAAATCATGATTACTGTACACTGGGATGCTGGACTTCAATTAATTGTCAGCTCAGTTATCAATGTATATTGTGATATATGTCAGACTGTGTTTATTTGTCCAATTCAACGGCCGATAGGGGTAAATGGATTACAGAATTAGATTTGTAGATCCGTAGTATTTATAGAAAGGTCTGTTTTGCAAAATGTTCTACAAGGCTAGCAGTTGGCAACATAGATTGTACGGTCTTGTGTATTTTACACACACGCACGCACACACGCACACACGCACACACACACACACACACACACACACACACATATATATATATATATATGTGTGTGTGAGTGTGTGTGTGTGTGTGTGCGTGTGTGTGTGTGTATGTGTGTGCGGGTGCGCACATTTGTGTCTCAAAAAAATGGTTCAGTCAACGGTTTAGTGCAGGGCTATCATAATAAAAAATATTTCAAAATAAAAAGTCGAAAATTGTCTTATATGGACGGCATACCACTGCTTTTTCCCCAGAAGGCAAAAGAGTGGCCAAAAGGTCACTTTTCCCGTGATGCGTTGCGTGGCAGCTATTACTTAGTGCATGCGCAGTCAACAGTTAAATCGTCTTCCTCAGTTGTTGCTTCTGGCCATACTTGATGCTTATGGAAGCTGAAAAGTTACCATGTGCCTCATTTCCAATTATCTATACGACAGAAAACACTTCTGACATGTCTGTTGTCAGAAAAATATTGATTAAGATTAAACGTGGTGTGATTCAAGGGTCCATTATAGCTGTCCTCGGTGTGTTTTTAAATGACTTGTTTCTTTTTAAAGATAATGCCTTGCACAATTTATTGGATGATAATACAATCCTTCCCATAGGTGGCACCACAAAAAGGGGTCAACGACGTAGAAGCAGACCGTGTGGACATGTTTAGGTAGTGTGACTGATACCACGTTTGCCATTGCACCAAATTTAAGGCAATTATTTCTTTCATAGGCATGGCCTTCTCTCTCAAGCACAGAAGAATTTGAGAGTTCAGAGATTGGCTTTCTCGGTATCACTATTGACAGTAAGATTCTTTTTAAGCTATGCATATTCAATATGTCTGAAGCCGGTAGACAGTTAAATGCTCTTCGTCATTTAGCCATGTAGCCCGACACATAGTGGCAACCAAACTCGTGGTTTACAGGATATTTATTTTATCGAATCTCAGCTGTCTGGTACAACAATGGAAACGGACATCCATATGTTGGAAATACTGTAGAAAAGAACTCTTTATAATGCAAACATACGAACTTAGATGCTGCCGCTTTGAATACTGCAACATATACTTTATGTGATTCACATGTGCTCCATCTTTAAACCTCCCTAACAGACATTTAAATCCGAACTTTCCATCTTTTATTATATACGTTTACCATAATTCTAATTTCTGGATTGAGACTTTTAAAGATTATATAGACCTGCCCCTCCGTGATTTTTTCTCTCATCTTTCCATCCCTTTGATCAACAGTCAGTCTACTACCTGATGCCTGCAATATGTTCTTTCCATCCCCATGACTATTGCACTATAGTACATCGTATTCCGGAAGCCCAGAAACCATAAGACATGGTTTTAATATGCTCCGTGAAACGAACTAACAAACACAATTGCTTCCTCAAGTATCGGGATTGTTGGTTTTTGTTTGTACTGTCAGCAGAACAAGGGGAGATGAGCCCTGTTTGGTCCACACCTGATCATCCATGAGGACCTCCGATGTATTGCTGTCGGATAAAGGCAATCACAGAACGATACGTGAGGAGGGAGTAAAGTACGATTGATTTCCCCTTTTTGTGCCAGTTTAATCCTTTTGCACCCAAATCACCCCAAAACTCACTGATGTAAATTATTGCTTGATGATGCTTTTACTTGAATATATCGTCGATAGGAAACACATTTGCTGAAGAATTGTAAATTCAACCTGTTATGATAGAATGACTCAGGTCAGCATTTCCTTGCAAAAGTGAACATATACTGACATTACTTTATGGAATTCAAATTGAATTAGTGATCTTTTTCTTCGTTTTCGATGTCTGATCTGCATATATGATTACATTGTGCTTGCAATTTGCTGAAGTTGGTCAACTGAAAACTCGAGCATTTTTGCCAGGCTACTCTTTACCCTAACCGTTTAGTTGAATGTCAAGACCAGGGCCCAGTTTCTCAAACTTCTGAGCAATTACTCACTGAGTAATTTCTCAACACACTTCACTTTTGATTTGTTGAGGAATATGAGCCAGCCAATCAGATGTAAAGAAACCCATAGAGATTGAGAAATGTTCTCGGGTCTGAGTAATTACTCATTGAGTAAATGATTTGGAAAACCTGGTGTCAAACTGGATGAATGGCCATCTAGCAAGTAAAGGGTTCCTTGCTGCGGGAATTATATTACTTATGTGATTATTCATCTGTATCTAATTTCATATCATGGCTAAAGCTTTACAATGTTGACACAATGAATAAGATTAGCATTTTCTTTTTTCTCTTGCACTTGCAAGTGATGTCAACTTACACAACACAGAAATGTGGCTAAAATGCTGCTAATTAATGGGCACTAATGTAGCTGGCAGCAAAATCTCCCGGCAGGATGCAGACTGTAATGTGGAGGAGGACTGTGATCGCGGCGTTTCTTTTCGTCTGTCTGTAAAGAAATACAATAAGTTGAAAGTAGATCACGATCGCTATCCTTAAGTGGTAGGGATATTACACCGCCACACACAAAAAAAAAAATAAAGTCAAAGCGAAATGTAAAATTTATGTTTTATATTAATGCAGAGTCAACGCAAAATATCAGTTTACAGTTTGCTGCAACGAAAAATGTACAAAGGGGTAATTATGTATGTACACAGACACACAGACTTACAGACATCCACATACAGACACAGACACACACACACACACATATATATATACATATATATGTATATATTCATATATATATATATATATATATATATATATATATATATATATATATATATAAATTCTAGCAACATACTATGTACAAGCTGATTTATAAAATACATGCATGACAAATTTAGTAGAGGTTTGAGACTGTGTTGAAGTGAGACCAATACATTTATTTTGGCCCTTTTTTCTTTATGTCCTTATATATATTTACATGCGATAGGGTGTACTTCAGGACAAAGAAAAATATATTAATAAGTCATGTCTATCATGTTGTAAATTTGTATGTGTTTGTGTGGTTGTTGTGTGATGTCACAGTAAATCCCTAAAGTAAATCCGTCTTGAATTTGGCAGTTGGAAACTGAAACTCGCTAGAATAAAAATTCTTAATTTGTTTTGGCAAGATTTATGTAGAAACATCTTCTAATATAAACTAATAAGGCTAACTTTTCAGAAGTATTTTCCTTTCCCTGATACTGCGCTTTGACTTTGAGTTGAAGCTCAGAATGATCGATGGCAGACCAAGCGGGGCCCATACGGAGATCAAGACAAACAACCCTACCTGGAAGCTGTGCTCCCTTATCATCACACTGTAAATTTTATTGTAACTGACTTGATCAATGTATGTATATATATAATTCCTGTTTTTTGTGTTTTAGTTCACGGCTATAGCATAAGGGCATAATGTAGTTTTAGTACATAAGTGGGTCTGCTTTAACAGAAAGTTAGGCAGGTTCAACTTTAAAACAGTATATATATATATATATGTATATATATATATATATATATATATATATATATATATATATATATATATATATATGTGTGTGTGTGTATATATATATATTCATATATATGCATACATATATATGTATGTATATATATATATATATGTATATATATATATATATATATATATATATATATATATATATGTATGTATGTGTGTGTGTGTGTGTGTGTGTGTGTGTGTGTGTGTGTGTGTGTGTGTGTGTGCGTGTAAATCAGAAGCACTGTCTTGCCCAGGGTGCCCTCTGTGTAGGAGGTTAAGCTTTCGGAAATTACTACGACTTAAATTTTAATTGGAACGTTGTCACCGTCCCTGTGCAGGAACAAGGCACACATGAACATGTTACACTGGCAAATAAAATAGGTGTATCTGGCGAAAGACAACCACTCTTTGCAGTTTGTGTTGTCATTACATTTCGCGGCTGCAAATCTTCTCTTCACATTTGTCAACTTGAAAACAAAAAATGCAAAATATGTAGACCTTGCATTATTAGTTGAAGCCAAATGTAAAGTTTACAACTATAGTTTACTATTTGCATTGGCGTAAAAATGTAAACTATTATTTTGCGTTTACTTTATATTTTGGGGCTACACAATACTCCTTTAACAGGTTTTTTCTAATGCTGTTTACCAGGTGGCACGACGGTCTTCATTTTTGTACATCTAGGACCCCTGGTGGCAGCAATAAAATTGATCATTTATATAAAATTTCTCTCTTACATAGCCAAAGCTCTGAAGGATTCCTAATGCAAATTAGCAGGTAAGGTACAAACAATGTCGTCAGGGTCCCTGCCCCCCCCCCCCGCCCCTTCAACCCCAAAAGGGGTGTGGTGCCTCTGGGTGAATTTGGGCATTATTCAAATTTAGCTTGAGCATCCAATACAGTTATTCCGTTAACAAAAATCTAAATTTTTGATGTGGTTTTTCTGTCCTATTGTCCAATTAAACTCCAGGTGAGATTCTATTCAATGTATATATATATATATATATATATATATATATATATATATATATATATATATATATATATATATATATATATATATATATATATATATATATATATATACGTACATATTTATTTATATATTTTGCACTCAAAGTACAGTGTCAAAAATACAAATACAAGTACAAATGAAAAAGCCTTGACAAAAATGCTACTGCTCCAGGCAAGATCTCAAAATGTAAATATTTACTCAGTACAAAGACATACAGTGATATCTTTCAATTGACCAAATGACAAAAAAGGAAAAGAAAAGAAAAATAACTTCGATCTCCAGTATCAATAATTTCAAATAATATACTACTGACAATTTTATCTTCCTCGGACATTGTGCTGTAGCATATTCTCTGAATACACTGAATGATGTTTGATTGACTTCCCAGTAGAGCTGTTTTACTACAGACTTTATTGCATTCATTGTTACAGCACAAATATTTTCCAAGGAAATTGAGAAATTGTTTATGTAACTGACCCTGTATTAGATAGTTCTCGCAAAGTAAGCTCAAAAAACGACAATGCCTATTGTAAGTGATATTAAATATAAGCCTCATAAGTTCAAAGTTGAAAGAAGGATGACTCCAACATCGACGAATAGAGGACCTGACCAGCAGTACCCGCTTGTCGTCACTCAGTTAGCCAAAAGCATTGTCTCACCACGGTACCATATAGACAGAATATTGGTTAACGTTGATTTCTCTGTTCATATTTGCTCTAGTCTTAAGCGTAAAAAACAAGCGACAAAATAGACGTTCAATGTCGAATAATTACAGTCGCACATAATGTCCCTTACTGGCAGCATTATGGCACGCCCGTAATCACTGGAACCCCACTGCCGAGTCACCCAGTGCAACGAGCCAGTCAGAGGGCTGTTGCGGCCACTTAGCGTACTCCCCTGACGACAAGACATTTGATCAGCGCGCAATGCAGCAATACTTCTTTTAAGGGACTGGCTATATACCCACCAGCTTGGCGAATATGCTTGGGTGCCAAACTCTTTTGGCACAGCAGCTGACCGGATAGATGCCGTGACTAAATCCTATTGGCACAACATCTGAGCAAGGCAAGCACGGTCAAATCCTGCTGGAACAACAGCGGTGAAAATGAACAGCACTGAACACATTGACACAATACTGTGGATATATTTATTTTCAAGGGCATTAATTTTCACGGTTTTTTTTCTGCATTTTGAACCTTTCACTAAGACTTTGAAGTTAACTATTTTAGTTTTTTTTTTCCAATTAATACCATGTTTAAAACTTTTTTTCCTGTGTTCTTAATTTCACGGTTTTGAAAGATCAGCGGATAATAAAAGTACAGCAAAATTAAACGAATTCACAGTACCTGGGCAAAGTAAGCCTGACTGAACCATGTTTGTACAACAGTTGGTCGAATATGAATGGCACTGAACTATACTGCCACAACAGCTGTGAAGGTAGACGTTGTGACCAAAATCCTATTGGGGCAACAGCTAGGCAACTTCAGAACGGTGAACTTCTATTGGAGCAACAGCTGGGCAAGTAAAGCATGGTCAAACCCAATTGGCACAAGAGGTGGTAAAATATAAAACACCGTAGAACCTTACCGGTGCAACAGCTGGGCAAATAAACCATGGTTGAACCTTATGGGCACAACAGCTGGGCAAATAAAGCATGGTTGAACCTTATGGGCACATCAGCTGGGCAAATACAGCATAGTTGAGCCTTATGGGCACAACTGCTGGGTGAATGAGTTACTGTCGAACCTTATTTGCCCAACATTGGGTCAAATATGCACGACGGAACGCTTTCTGCACAATAGCTCTTCGAATAGACACCGAATTCCTTTAATTCATATTTAATTAATCAGTATTTGTTACACAAGTATTCAATCAATGTGAATATAAAAGAACCCGGCTTTCCTATGATAAGATTCGTACGGTTGGATTCAACTTGTTGACTCGGCAGGCCTGTTACCCCAGCTGTCTTGTCAGTCAGCAGTGATAAGAGGATGGTATGTTTTCCCTGACCACCCCCCCCCCTCCGTGGTCGCTCTTCCACAAATAGTATTTTCCCCTTCACAAAATTTCTAACCAGATTAACTTCAAACTTGGTAGGGATGTACCTCGGGTGAATTTCAACCAGGTTTGTTCAAATGGCTATGCTTCATTAGATTTGGATTTATTCATTATTTGCTGTGGATCTCTGATTTTTAACGAATTTTCCAATGAAGGCACTTATTTGTTCATGCATACATTCCCATTAAATTATATGTAAGTCGACTGGGGTTGCAAAGACATTTTTGACTTCAAAACTCTCAGCCGAATCAGGTGGGCTGTTACTGGTCTGAATATTATTCCTCACCGATCATGTGAGCCAACTAATTTTTCCAGTCTGGGAAAATTTGCGTCGGAAAATAAAGATGGAGACTGTTTGGAATATTTTTCCTTGCTGGGAGTGCAAGAGACATACGTGAGGATTGCAAGAAGCTAATATGATTACGAGTGCGGTTTATGTTGTTTCCGAACTGTTTTAGGAGTTTGAAGTGGTTGCCACGCCCAACTAAATTATAAACAAAGAAAAAAAAAGGCAAATGAAGTTGACAGTGATGCGTCTGTTGACGTTGAGTCTAAAAAACGGAAGCGGAGTTCTAGAAAGGAACAGAATGACAGTGAAAGTGATATTGACGATGTTAATTCAGACTCAGATGCACTGTCTATTGAAATAAGTGCGGCAGTAGGGAAAGCAATTGTAAGTCCGGATGTAATAAAAGTTCTCAAGGCTGCGTTACTTCCTGATATATTAACTGCGTTAAATAATCACTGGGACCAGAAGTGGGGGCCATTAGAAGATAGAATTTCGGCGTTTGAAAGTGCCTTTGCCAAACAAGATGAGATGCTTCGCGTGGCTGATTACGATCCATCAAATCCAAAACTGAACATGAGATGTCAGTCATCGGCAGGGCTAAATAATTTTTCTACCAAATGGATTTGAGGAAAAAGAAGACGAAGAACTACTGCAAGTTATAAAGGATATGACCAATAAACCAGGAGTACGTCGGGCTGCATTCACAGCAAAACGGGCCAGACAAAACAGGGAGAAATTAAAGAGGCATATTATAGAGTCTATGAACAGTCGTTGGGACAGAAGAAGACTGTGCAGAACCCGTGTAAAATTCTGTCTGCAAGGCACGTCAAATACATTAAATGATAACCAGTTAAGGCTTCGGTTGGAGATCCAAGCTTCAAACAATTAAACAGGACAAAGTAATCAAGACCACGGGGACTTCTGACGGACCGTTTTTATCATCAAAACAAAAGATAGGACTAATTTCCTCCTTGGATCAGTAGCAGACATAAAGAAAGCGGTCCACAACTTTGACTGAGAAATAATTTTAAAAGATTATGTGTTGCCACGTCAGAAGACGCTAAATACTTTTTTATTTACCATTATCTTTCTTAACGGGTGATTTGTTTCCGCAAACAGTACTAGAAGAAATTTGAAGAGACTATGCACTATTTTTATGAGTGTACACATAATCCGCTGAAATATAGTACCGTTGTGCTATATGCAAATTGGCACCGTAAAATATGAGGAACTGCTTCATAAAATGCCGCCCGAATCAATCGATAATGAATTTGGTGAAAATAATTACGTTTATTTTATAATTTTACTTCAACACATAGGACTGTAAATCAAAGGAAATTTGCAAATCTCTGTTCTTGTACTTATCTGCATATCTGTTAGTCAATATACTACAACTTTATTATTATTATTATTATTATTATTATTATTATTATTAGTTGTTGTTGTAGTAGTAGTAGTAGTAGTAGTAGTAGTAGTAGTAGTAGTAGTAGTAGTAGTAGTAGTAGTAGTAGTAGTAGTAGTAGTAGTAGTAGTAGTAGTAGTAGTAGTAGTAGTAGTAGTAGTAGTAGTAGTAGTATCATTATGTTTTTTTCATCACATGAACAGTTCTCACTGCATAAAGCCGAATGTTACAGTATCAGTATGTAAGGTTACGGACTTTCATCTCGGACCAGTTTTTCCCCATATTGTTTAACTATTTGCATAGACCTACCATGCGATTGTCTTTGGTGGTTTTCCATGACTGAAACGCAAACACGAATCTCCTTTAACTGCCATCCTCGGAATGGACATTATATGGTGTTGTTTTAAGTATGAATAATCGAGACATGCGAACTCAATTTAGAGGTTTGATGCCAAATTCTTTTATTCCTAATTTGTACCAGAGACTAATGAAGAGGAATAGCTTTTAATCGTATCTAATAAATTGCAAACAATATGTCGAAGTAAGCAGATTAAATTTACATTGACAAATATAAATACTGGAGAACCACAAACATCTATCTTAAGGTCGACTAATATTCATCTGATATCACGCAAAAATTTAACCTTTAATGTAAATACAAACTTATGCAGAATAATCTATATGGCTGAGACTCAACAAAGTATCTTAATATTAAACGAAAGCTTTATGATCTTTCATTTTCCACGAAATGATATATTTCCTGAAGTGGAAATAAAAAGACAAGAATGGATGATGTAGAAGCAGTGATTAATTAGGTATCGTCATCAATAAATATTTGAGATGGCCGACAACATAAACAAAATTGCGTTCACGTTATCAACAATTAATAGATTTGTGTGAACAACTTGTCCTCAGCTGACCTTGACATTCAACTCATAACAAACTGCATCCTGGACTACGTTTCCACAGAAATGTTCCAATGCAATTTGGAAGCAATTGAGCAAGCGGTTTTAGAGAAGACTTTTAACGATTCAGAAAAAAAAATCACTGGAGCATGACCTGTAAAGACACTCAGTCAGGCTCCACCTAAGTAAATCTAATTGACGATTTTGAAGAAGTCGAAAATGTGAATTGCCATTCCCATCCCCACTGTCCAACATTATAATCAATAGGAATGTAGACAATAACCAACACGTGCCCAAATGAAATAGCAAAACCACGCAAAACTAGGTCAAAAAGTAGTGTCACCTGCTGAACAAGTAAAGGTTCTGAGAAGAGTTCCAGTGCGATTTTGAGCAATTGGCAGCCCCACGAATGACCTTTACCATTCAGATCCCGTACCCACAAGTAGTCAAAACCAAAACTGCATTCATTTTTTCTCTTTTTATTTCCTACCGCAATTTTGATTAAGCCATATCTCGGTCACTGTTTGCATCTCCAAAAAAAAAAAAGGCTCAACCAAACACTTTCTACAAACACTTGTCCTAGTGACCTACTTTTCGGTCACAGTGAAGCAGATTTCCTGAAAATCGAGTCATACTGGAACTTTTGGACTTTTTAGCGTCACCCAAAACTTTCAATCCGATCTAGTCAGACAAACTACATATGGAAACCTTGATGCCCTCAACAAATCCATTGAAAATTATGGGTTCCGGGTCGATGGTCAAATTTTGGCAATTTTTGAAATTTTGGATTTTTTATGCGCGACATATCGGAAACCCTAAAGCCCACTAGGGGTGTCCTTGCACTACTATTTTCACACACACACACACACACACACACACACGCACACACACACACACGCACACACACACTTGTACGCGCGAAATCTCAAAGATGCATCAGGCCTTCAGGTCGTCATTTTAGCATGATTACACTAGTCTTGTGTACTGAAGTTTTGCACCTAATATGTGATTTGTCACCTTGACTTATATTTTCGATGTCAGGAGCTTTTCCACTTTCATTTTTTGCCAATATTTGAAAGGTCATAACTCTAAGTTGCCGATGACCTTTAGAATGCTATTAGCCAACGTTAAAACCTCTTTTAATACTCTTTTGCACATGCAAATCTTGAAAAACTCTATTCTGAGATAGGTTGGGAAACACTTGCTGAACGTAGGAGAAAGCAAAAATTGGTGCTTATGTTCAAAAGTGTAAAAGGAATTGCCCCTAAATAATTCTGTAATCTTCTGCCAGGAAAAACATCGATGCAAACTAATCAAATACACGCAATTGATGCCAAGAAAAGCACATACTATGATTTTTTTCCCATCCACCATACGTGAATGGAACCAACTACCACGATCCGTTAGGAATTTGGAACATGTTGAAGAATTTTAAAGGGAATTAAACAAAACCCAACCAAAACGTAACAATCTTTACTACTTGGGTAAAAGGTAAATAGCAGTTATTCATTCTAGAATGAGGATGGGCTGTAGTCAATTGAACGGTGACCTCTTCAAAATAGGCGTTGTTGATTCCCCCTTATGTTCATGCGGTGATAATGCAGAAAGTACTTGCCACTTCTTTTTTGACTGCAACAAATATGTTCTCTTGAGGGATGACTTAGAGTCAAAGATACTACAGTATGGAAACTTTAATTTGAGAACAGTACAGTACAATTTGGTATTGAAAGCAAAGGAGATACAAAGAAACATAATGAGCATATTTTTGAAGCTGTGCACAAATTCATTGAGAATTCAAATAGGTTTAAAACATGATGTTGATAAATTTTGTTATACTTGGTGTACCTCAAAGAGTAATTTTTAAACACTAAGCTCACACATTACCCCATTACCCTCTCTCTATTCTTATTGTGGTCTTATTTGTATCTCTATCTGTGTACTAGTGCATTGCAACTTTTTGTTGTCTTGTTTTATATGTACAAGAGACCCGAATATAGGCTGGTGAGCCTGTCGGCCAATTGTTTTTTTTTTTTAATCAAAATACGTTTAAACCA
Source organism: Hermodice carunculata (assembly GCA_964020975.1). Taxonomy (NCBI): domain Eukaryota; kingdom Metazoa; phylum Annelida; class Polychaeta; order Eunicida; family Amphinomidae; genus Hermodice; species Hermodice carunculata. Next base: position 33,966,504 of record OZ026616.1, on the reverse strand, counting down.
ATACCCTTTAAGGTGACGCATTCAATTTGTGACTTTGGCCTAATTTTAAGCTTATCAAGACCCACTTATTATAAGCGCGCTCTGGTTTATATCTCGAACAATTATCAACGAATTTGAGAGATGTTAAATTTGTTGTTGCATAATTTATCCCTAGGTCTAACCAGGCAAATTATCATAAGACCTTGAAAAGTCAAATATCAAGAAACCTTGGCGATCTGAACATTTTAAACCTGACATAATTTACTCAACTTACATCACTTCTCGTCCGATTTTCATCATTTTGGACTAAAAGTATATAAATTTTAACAGCGCATATTTGTTTGCATAACATTTGAACTTTACGACTCAAAGTCGTCGGCCATCTTGAATTATTCAACTGGCAATAACTCGGTCAATTTTCATCCGATTTTGATCTGGTTGGGCTCAATGCTTTGGCAATGCAATAATGCATATATCTAGAATTACCATATATGGCCTTTCAAGCTCATGGTCATTGAACTTTAACAACCTTTATTTTGTCACAACTCGATTTTTTCTATCATGTTGTGCTCCAGTTGGTCTCAAAATGTTCAAAATAAATCACCTCATAATTTTGGAATCTACATGTGACCTCTTAAGATCAAGGTCATTGGCTCTATAATTTTTCTTCAGCCATAACTCGATCAATTTTAATCCAATTATAATCATGGTCATACTCAATTGTAGCTATTGTTCAACTGCAAAATTTTGTAATTTACATGTAACCTTTAAAGGTCAAAGGGCAAGGTCATTTGGCCGTTTGAAATATTCATTGAACCATAAATCGATCAATTTTCATCCGATTTGGACTATGTCGGAGTCAAATTGTAGCTATTGTAACACTGAACAAGTTTGTTACTTACATGTGACCTGTAAAGTTCAAAGATCAAGGTGCCATAAGCTGAGATGACTAAAGTGGAAGCGTGAGCGGGGGGATTCTTCTCAGCGATTGCATGCGATCGGAGATGTCTAGTTTTTTGGTGGGTGTGTTTTTGTTTGTTTGTTTATTTTTTTTATGTCAATCTACATGTATGCTGGTCGCCGTCACTAACATGGGTAGTAAGGAAATGACAATGCATATCTTTAGGTCTGACTTACATTTTTCTCCCTGTCTTTGTACTCACGTGTCAGTCCAAAGTATAAAGTAAAATGTGCGAATATACCAGGAAATAGTAAACCTCATATCATAAATACGGTGCAAAATTCAAATTTGATTTACTCGATTCTGTCATTTCTTGCTCGAAAACAATGTTGCAGACTGCAAAAAGGGAATGCCTGTTGCTTGCAGTGTAGAAATGGACGTTGCGAATTCGGAGTATAATATTAAGGTCTAAATGAAAAGATCGCTGTTCTCTGCCTACGCCGCAATGAGCCTTAAATTAATTGATGGCGAATACACTTTATGCAGAAAACGGCAAAACGTTTCAAGAAGACCATAGTAACCCCATTTCACGACGTCCTGTACTCATAATTACACGTAGAGAATTATATATCTTCTAAAATAATATGTATATTTTTATACGAAATATGCATGTATTTCTTTTTCATCAGATCAGAACTGTCTTCCTTCGGGAGGTTTAATGTAACGAAAATAGCCACTGTATGAGCTATATCGTAATTACCAAAACTATAAACAGGGCGGATGTGTATTTAGTACAACTAAATGACACAGCATGATCACAAGGAACTTATAACAAGTGCCTATAGCCCAGTTTTGTTTTGTTTTTTTTTAAGTTAGCGGCCCAGAAACGTAATTATGCAGTTTTGGAAAGTAGAATGGCAAATTGACCGGTTGTCAACGTTTCATTCAGAAAGTATATGTTACCTATTTCTTGAACTCTCTGACTGCTAACATGCAAAGTTTCTGTGATGACGGGAATTTCCCTACGTGTGGCCTACAAGAAGAAGAAATCCGCTGTCAGGCAAATTAGTCTTTTGCGCAGGGGGGTTTCCCATGTACCCCTGAAAGATTCAATAAAACCAAAAGTTTTACGTTCCTAAAGGTGTCTTCTTACTTATTTTAGACGTTCCCATTGAAAAAAAAACTGCACCACAGGGGCCCTTTAGCAGCTATCTTTAATCGCAAATGCAAAAAGGCTAAATATTTTCATAATATTTGTTTTAAACTTCACTCGATTAGATACACTCTCACATACAATTTTAGCCTTTGAAAGTGTTTAAAGGCATGTATTTTTTCTGAAACAGCATGTTTCATAGGCCAAATCATTAAAAAAATGCGGACAAATGTGTTTGCGTCTTGCCAATCTATGTCAATTGGTGAAATGCAAGGTGGCGAGCAGCTGGAAAATTGTTCATGTATACCACTTTTTTTTTAAAGTTGTCTTGAAGTGCATGTACCTTAGTAGACTGGCGTTTCAAAGGGCCATCACTGGCCATTCACTTCAGAAACTGACCAACAGCCTGAACAGATAAGCTGGATGTCAATTACTGATACCTTGCAGACTGGTTTTTAATTAGGGTAGCGGTAGTCATTCTCTATAGAAACTGACCAATAATCTACCCAGGTGTGCTTGCTTTGAATTACATATGCCTTGCCACCTGGTGTCTGATGAGGCTACAGGTGGTCATTTGCAATATAATCTGGCCACTAAGTAATGCATTTGTGCTTGATTTATATTACAGGTGCCAAGCTGACTGTTGGCCGATATAGGAGCACAGCAATAGCCTTTTTAAGATGTGCTTTTCCATTCTTTGAATGAGGTAAAACACACGCCGTAACACACATGTCATCTATGCAGCGCAGGTAGTTTAACATTGAACTTTACAATGGTGTAGGTGCAAGTGATTCAGACTGCAACATTAGCGATCATATTTTGTGGATGGTGTTGGATTAGAGCAGTTCAAATTAGAAATCATGGATATGACAATTTTGACCAAAGCGCAATATCAAATGAGAGTGGAGGCCATGACTCCCAATATAAAAAGAGACTTAAGCCTAAGTGCGTACGTTACATCCAAGCAGTGTTACAGAGCATGGCTTACTTACAAATTTTAGGAATGTCAGGGGTGATTCACATGAGAAACGGACTTTTCTGCATGAAATCCGTGACAACATACTGTTGGAAGCACATGGCTCAAAGTGTCACAAGGAAGCAGCATGTGGTCAGCTGCCCTCCACACTGGAGGGTCTTCATCTTGATGTATTGGGGAACCACAGAGGGTATTATCAACAATACGATAAGAATCAAGATAGCTTCAGCAAACAAATTTACAGCCTTCAGCATCAGAGGGCCACCATTTCCCACGTTAGCAAAGTCACTCTATAATCTTGCCAGCCGATTGTATCTTTTGCGGGTTTATAAAAATATTTGATAGCCCTACCAGTTTAGTAAGAAACCTGCATTTCAAGACAACTAAAAATGGTATCTACACAAACATTTGATCAGATTCTGATCCCCATTTCGCCAATCACACATGGATTGACAAGGCAAAAACTCATTTTCCCACATGTTTTAACTCATTCCACCCTGATAGAAGACTGAGTCAACAGCTTTCCTTGGCGCGCTCTGGGCGCATTGCGCCCAGAGCGCGCCAAGGAAAGCTGTTGACCATGGGCATATAATTTGGAATGATCTTCCATGCAAGTTTCATCCAAAATATTGAAAAATAATCCCTAAATTAGTAAAATACAATTAGCAGACGACATTTAGATATTAGCGGGAAAAAGCGTCATCAGGGTGGAATGAGTTAATGCTGAGGTCCATAAAACAGGCTCCTTTAGAAACATACATGCTTCCCAACACTTTCGTATGCTTGAATTGTCTGTAAGAGTGTATGTATTTGTCATTGTGTGATTTTTAGAAGAAGTATAATGAAAATATTCAGCTTTTACATTGGGGGTCAACAAAATTGGGGATGGCTGCCATAGGGCCCCTGTGGTGCAGTTTATTTCAATGGGAACATCTGAAATTAGCAAAAAGGCTGCTCTGGGATCATACAAATGTTGGTCTCTTTAAATCTTCGAGTGGGTGCATGGGAGACCCCCTCGCCAAGCAGACTAGATGTGATAAAGCGTGCGCTTTATGTTGGTATAATGTTTTTGAATGAAGCATGGAGGTTCCTATGCATGTAATGCAAAAAAAGGCAATAACTTACCCTGAATGTAACTATTGAAAAAACGCCAGCGAAACACATATTCATTGGGCAAATTACAAAGGACACTTTTGGAAAAAGAGCCTCGGCGGCTGCTGCTATGTAACGCTTTAAACACTGTGCAAACCATCAAGGCAAAGTAGAAAAAGTTTCTATCAGTGCCAGAACGTTATTAGCACCAATATTGATATACATGTCTGGCTTAGCCGTAACTGGCGTGCAAAGTACGGTCTCACGCGATCCTATTTGTTGCACTGCTTTCAAGCGGTCATACAGTAAGAGATATCGACGGTATCCATTTGAAACAAAACATTGTTGATGTAAGCATACCGTTTCATGTTATCCGAATCAAAGAAATAAATGCTATAGAATATGATCTGCTTGTGATATTTGCAAGTGGAAGCGATGAATATTTATACTTATTGATGCCAGCGTCTGTAGCAAGCATACTTATTGCATTGCTCGCGGCGTGTACGACCCTGTTTTTAACTACACGCGACAAATCACATTTACTTCTTTATCGATGGCTTTTTTTAGAAAAAAAAACATCGTTTGATGGGCATCATTGAACTCATATATTCTTTTGAAGTATAGAAACAATGAAAAAAAATTATGATTCCTTTTCCTGACATATGTAGCTATCTTAAAGTGTCCTTACACTTGAATAGACAAATATCAAAATTTGATTTTCGGTTATTGGCTTAATGGTCTGAAATACTCCGGCATATGTTTCTAAATCTCACATCAACAGATCGTTCAATTTACATAACGAAAATGTCAGACATTTTGAAGTTTAGCAGTACTGGTGAATATGCTGATCTATGCTCAGTTTGCACTTTTAACCAACGACAATATCTCTTTAGCATTGTACAAAATAATAACAATTTTGACAGGTTTTCTTTCATATTATCATGCAAGATTCATCCCAGTCTTACTCTAAAAGACAATACCGTTATTCAGCACAGCCAAGCCACAGGCTGACACGGGCCAAAGGTCGTTTGTCACAGGAAGGGACCTTTCCCCATCCAACTTGCTCAGTTGCCGTGGTAACCAGAATGAAAGTTCCCATTTCATAACGTTCCTGGATTATTTTCACGGGATGTATTAAAACTGTATAAGGTAAAGGTGATAAAAAACACTTCCAAAATTCTTAATGAATCAAGTTATCACCCATAACATTTTTTTCAATGTTATTTACCTTTCTTCATTTCCATGGAGAGTGAGTCATGTTTGTATTGGATGGCATGTAACCTAATTAAAGGAACAAACCTCACTGAGTATGCTCTGCTGATATGGCTATTTGACTTATCTAGGTTGCTTCTCACACACGCATTATTTCGCGACAACATTAGAATTATCCCGGAAGCAACGAAGCCTACAGACAACATCACTCGCCAGTTCCCCTCGTTCTCCTTTCTAACCCAATTGCACAGAGTACCGACATTTCAGCCAATATACGGCGCAACTCGTTAGAGTTATCTCTGAGGTTCCTACTGATTCAGTTGCCAGACCAACTTAGGAGATACCAGCCAGTGGCTTCTTTTGAGGTTTCCGGATACTTTGCCACTTAATGCAACCAGACGAACCCGAACAGCAAACTCATCTGTTTCAACAATTGTTTTGTTCCTAAAATTCTCGCTAATGAGAACATTTCGAGGGAGAATTTGAAATGAGACTCACCAACACCAGTTTTACTTTGCCTGAGTTGGACGCTTAACGAAACCTGTTGATTCAGTTTCAATGTAACCGGAGCTTTGGCAATGAGGTGTACAAGTAACTGTTACAACATAGCATACTTTGCTCCATTGGTCATATGCTTTGCTAAGAATGATGGTAAATCCAAACCAAATTATATGTCAATGTGCATATTCCTGGGGCTGTTGTGCTGAGCGTAAGCCGTAGAATGCCAATTGTTTGTACAGTTATCATGTCCACATAAAATGAACGAACCATCTATGCTAGAAAACAGTTGGTATAAATGTGATAAATGACACCAAGGAAGCATCCATTGCAATCGATTTAAATGGGTGGTTGGATGTTTGGTGTCTGATGAAAGCCCATCCGCTCATACCTACACTAAAAGCGTGTCTGTCAAACGCTAATCGAATTTACCAGAGTTTTAAACAGAAACTTTCCTGAAGCACTACGAATAAATTACATTTCATAAGAAAAAAACTCAATCGTTTCTCGTGTTATAAACTAGCGGTGGGCCCTAAAAATACGATATTAAATATTTTTGTATTGCGTAAAAAGTAAGTAACCGTATTTACCTGCAACTAGATTTCAGTGGGTTTTTTTTCGCTTTTTATTGCCATATGATCACTATGTGTAAATGTAACAAACAAAATATTTCAAAACATGAGATGCAAGGCTTAGAGATTGAATTGCAAGGAGCCCCTGAAAGGGCATTTTGAAAATATGTTTATGTCCAGACCAAAAGATGATATCTGTTTTTTTTGGACTCATTATCTTGTCACCACAGACTTTTATCCCATGATCATGACATATAATAGCACGATCACGGTCCATTTTTTTTTAGCATGTCCCATCGCTGGCACTTTGAGGACATGTAAGACACCTAAGCGATTGTGCGGGTACTTGAGTGAAAATGTTTATGGGAACATGTAAAAATTATATATATTTTTTTAGTTAGTCATGATACACAGATTTTAAATCTGAGTAAAATTTCAACTTTTCATCTATTTGTTGAATAAGTATTCAGCTTATGGCAAAAACATCTACGTCAGACCCCTGTACAAATGTGCAAAGAGCTGGCACCTCAACTAAAGATATCAAAAATCCCTGACACTTATTTCTATCATCCTAGTGTTCATTATTTCTTTGCATTCATTTTGCGTAAAAAGCTACTTTTATAAAACCTGTTTTGCTGAGTCAAAATAATTAGTTCTGTCTCTCTCTTTATTATTATTATATATATATATATATATATATATATATATATATATATATATATATATATATATACATGTCGATGCAACCACTAAATATGTCAAATAAACGCTTTGTTCATCAGACGCTGCAATACAATCCCATTATCTAGGATAGATACCGTCACATTTTCCATATTTGAATTTATTGACTCATTATCAAAGCAACATACTGATGACTCTTAATTTGCTGCCTAATTTTTACCCGCAGAGTGTGTGTGTGTGTGTGTGTGTGTGTGCGTTTGAGAGAGAGAAAAAGACGACATTGATTTACACAGAGATTGTTTGTTATAACTTCAGTTACATGCAACGGTTTCCATCTCGTAAACACGAAACATGTACATCTGCGAATTTTTTATTGGATATCATTTTTTTCAATGTAGAATTAATCTCTATTTAGTTAAAAACCACTGTTCAAGAAGGCGGGTTATAACCTATTCTTGCAATCCAATCAAACCCAGATGCACAGCGGTGGTCCAGTTCACATAAAAAAGAATAATATAAAACCAGAATTATTATATAGGCCTACATATCAAGTGCCCGCGGGGATTATACTTCAATTTTTCACTTCGATCTATGTGAAGTTATTAGTTTATCAATCCCATGAGCCAGCAAGGTAAAATGCAGGCATGCTATACTCTCCCGTGGAGCAAATGTAAAGTGATCAAAATTCATATAAGAGGAGGAAGCGACAAGGGGCAGTGAAGGGCAAGTGACTTAGAGAGACGAGCAACTCTGTAGCAGCGTTATCCATCTTCCGGGGATGGGACGAGATTCACTGACAGGTTTACACGCTTGCCTTCATTCTAGCTACTGAAGCAATATTTTTCCTCCTGACATTTGAACACAGCCCAGTATTTCTCCGGCTACTGTAAAAGAAAGGCTTTTCATGCAATGAAAAGTCCAGCGTTTTTGCAATCACATCAACACCATACTTCAATCCGAAGATGATTTATCAGCTACGTACTTATCCCTTTGTCTTTTGTTTATGGTACAGTATTCCCGTTACGACCAACGAACTAGCAAATCAAGATCTGAATGTGAAACACGAAGCAGGCCTATTATAACGCCATACAAAACTCTAAAAGGTAATGATAACTATGACAGTGGCGTTAAAGAAGGCTGGAAAGAAAAACCCATGTTTCTTTGCTCGTTTGTTCGCACACGAGTTCTTTCCCTAATCATTTATCAAGTTTACAATATATTTAAAACGGTTTTGAACATATCCAACAGTTCCCTTTTCCTTGTAAACGTCTTCATCATATTACTTATACCTCAGATTACCTTACTTAGAAGGATTCCTACCCCACTATATAAATAACGTAGTAGCAAAGCGACGTATATGTACACGTAACCATTAAAAAAATAATATAGAACAGTTATATTTATAATTTTATTTACCGACATGTTTTTGACTTAATTTTTCAGTGTATTTACTGTACCGGAAAGGAGTTCAAATAAGCGTGTTAAGCTTTTCTCCAATCAGAGATTTTTTTCAGATAAATTACGTCCGAAGAAAACTTTAAGTTGTTTTTTTCATATTCCTTCTCATTAAAAATGTATTGCTTTATCAGATGGTAACTGGTTTCGTACCAACTAGTGGATGAGCGACATCTATTGTCGACGCTAATGGGTGTAATGGAGCCAAAGCGCGTCGAAGAAAGTAGTTCACCTAGACCAATCTGGTGGCCTTTGCTGTCTTATGTGAACTGCAGTTTTGCTGGCACCTGGACGTGATGTCGCTTTACAAAGAATCGGAATACGCTATCGTTATGTCAATTCACAGTATGTCGACATTTGTCGAAATAGGCAATGGAAGCGTTAAAACTTTATTTCCGTTCATGTACCATATGTAATATCTCCACACTAAAATCCGTCATTGTTGTGCGACGTCAACATATATTGGCTTCTTTTCCGTATAACTTAGACCTAAATACATCATGATTTCTTAGAAGGCAATCAGTTTTGTCCGGAAGCGACTCATATTATGCCATCTGGACATACATCAAAGAAAAAAAAGGCTGAATTATCAAAGTATGCTAAAAATGGTCTAACTACATGTAGGCTATTGTGGCGAAAAATGCCGAAAAAAATGTATAAGAAATGTCACTCCTTATTATGCATCCATATATCGCACAAAGATGAAAATATACTCTTTCAGGCATTGAATTTGATTTTGGCCATAATTTGTCTTCATAATTGCGACTCTTAGAAAAAGTCATAAGTCCCTTCGGGGATATTTCTGAACTGTCACATCCTAAAATGGGTTATTCCTGAAATTATTAGTCTTAACAGCAAGTTGCCGGTTGCTTTTATTAAATTTTATTGCCGCATCATTCTACATTACTCTACGCCGTAGCCATGATGTTTTCCTACAAGAAATCATATACCAGGCTATAATCGATGTTAAATACATATCATCATACTCCTCAGCTTGATGTATAAAAATAATGTAATTATTGAGATCCTTCCAAGTGAATTATTCCTCCAGAAGACGGCAATTAAATTTACTGCAGTTCCCCATGCTGAGCAGAATATAAACCTGCTGATGTTTGGATGTATATCCCTAAGGTAAGCGCATAGAACAACTGCATATCTTGCTTAAAATAGTCAATGTTATAAGATTTTGCGTTTATCATTCATCAGGATAAGCAAGGCAGATCATTACCAAGGAAAGTCATTCTTTCTGGTGAGATTGCCTTATTATGTGAATATCCTGATGAATTACAGCAAAACCGTTTTTGAACCTCTACAACTTTGCCAAATAGGATTGCATCTTTGCAGGGCAGTGTGCAAATCAAAACGAAAGACAATAATACGTGTGTGACCTGAGTGTACTATTTGTTCTATGATGAAAACTTGGTTTATGAAGTATAGAGGGTTTACCTCTCATGAGAAGTATATATTCACATATTGAATGTACCCTAGAAAACTCAGAAAACGAAATATTTTTTCATGGCGGTTTAGTTAGAAATGCATTTTAACCAGAGGTTTATTTTATTATTTGTATGTCGTTTTATGGGATTCTGTTGTGATTGCACGTGAACTGCCGAGTCTTAATCTCATATGATTCCATTATCATTGCCACTTAGTATAGATGATAGTCACAATTTTACCGTAACTTGCATTTTATATTAAATATACATAATAAATAACTAGGAGAGCTTGAACATAATAATACCGGCTACTGAAATGTCCTTACATAAATCCATATGTCTTCATGACAACTAGAACTTTCGATAGATTCTTCTTTCTCTAAAGCCATTGATTATCTGTAGTTGTTTAAACATCAAAAACAAAAACAAAACAAAAAACAAACACGCACGCACACATAAATTAAAGGCAAAAAAAACAAAACAAAACAAAACAAAAAAAAAAAAAACCAAAACAAAATAAAATAAAAATAAAAATCTTCAACAACAACACGAGGACAAAGTTGTAAATTCATCAATTTTTCTAAAAAGTCTCATAAAAAATCACGAGTACTTTGTCCAATCTTGGTCTTTGAAAATTACACTGGAAAAACTAATGGCTTATTGTTTTGTTTTTGTTTTTGCGTTCTCTTTTGGGGGGTTGGGTGGGGGTGGGGAGCGTTTATTGTATATAAGTTTGGCTTGGTTTTTATTTGTGTATTATTTTTTTCCTCCTGGGGGATATAATTTTGTGTTTTTTTAATTATCGTTTTTAGTGTTTTATTTCCGGGTTGTTTTTTTTTGGGGGGGGGGGGTTTGTTTTTTGCTTTTTTTCCCAGATTTTTATTCTGACTCTGCAGTTTTTTTTAAACTAATTTTTGTGTTTGTAGCATGGTGTCGAATCCATCTAAACTAAATTTGCTGGCATACTTTTAGCTTCAACAGATTAATGACCAAGGTAATCTATGTCAGACAAAGCTACAACAGATAATATCAGAGATTTTTATTGATGTCAAGTTTATGACAAACTGTAGCTCTTCATTGTCAGGTATCAAGATTCGATTGTAAAAACAGTCTATATTTGGGAATAAATGTTGTATTCATGGTCCCGCTTCAAAATAGACCATGGTGTTTATGTGTGTGGTAAATGTAGACGGTTCGTTCAAAACAAAATGCTCCAAGCACGGATGGGAACTGTTACCATATCTCTGAGAAGTCCGAGTTCATGTGATCAGGACATGCACAAGGACATGTGATAGGACCTTAGAGACTGGTCCCGTCTGGGACCACTGGTATGGGGCGTAGCCAAATATTGTCAAACTGTATAGAAGTTTTCTCCTGCAAAAGGCCATACTACGGTCATCCTCTTTGATGGCAGCTTAGACTAGAGGAGTTAGTTACCTACCATTTGTACCAGACTTATGGATTTGGGGCCAGTCGATCGGTTGGTAAGATAATATTTGGCAGGCCTGGTCATATTCCTTGTGAATGAGGAGGAACTGGCTTGATATAAGTACGATTAAAGTTACTCCATTACCAAAGTCCTGATACCCTGTTACTACCAAGTGGACCTGCACTATCTGGACTACAACCTACATAGGGCTTAGAAATGTAAATACGTGTTGATGCGTCAACAGATTTTGCTGTACTATCATCCTGGGAGGTTCCCCTTCGCAGGGGCTATTGTATGGTTAGATCTCAATCCGCCTGTGGTATATATAGTTATACTTTTGATTTAAAGCTGCCAGTAGGTTCCATAGATCAAGAGCAAGATCAGAATGGACTAAAGTTTTATCAATACAATAGGTTTTGACTCATTAAATGTGTTATGGAGGGGGAAATTTCTAACATGTGCTTATGCTCCCATGTTAGATCAGGACGTCAGGTATACATAATTATTCCCCTGTTCCTGCTGGTGACTCACCCCGAAGTACTCAAATGTAGGTGTAGGGTTAATTAACAATCTTGTACCTGTTTAATGTGCCCTCAGCTGAGGATCCTTGCCTTAATGCCAGGTATGAATATGATGAATGGTAATGACACTACAGTACAGCTGAGTCCTCAGTATGTGATTACAGCATTGGTTCTTCAACCCAAGGTGTCTTTCAATATCTACACAATTGCCTCCGGCTATGGCTAGCTAACAAATAAAACTGGCGTCAAAAGAGTAAATGTGCAAACGGGGAAAGAACATCAAGTTTAAACATGTTTCAACAGATTTCCAAGTTACCTAAGGCCTAACAAAAATATATGTGTGGTTCCGGTAATCAGAATGACCCCACCGAAAAGGCCCGAGTCCCTAGCCTAAATAAATGTTATGAAACATGAAAATAAATAGTTTCAAGACGCCCTTCCACAATAAAAATGCTCGACCCTGGCTGAAAGATTTTATGAAGAAATTAGCCGTCATGGGCCATTATTTTGCTGTAAACTTAACTCAAACACAGCATTATATTTCAACTTGTCTTGAGTGTAGGGTTAACTCGGGCAGGGGGAACAGCAGTAAAGCCGATTGTTAGATTAAACTGCAAAGTTCCCGTTTAAAGATTTTATCGAGAAAGTGGCCGTCGTGTGCCGCTATTTCGCAGTAAAGTCAACTCAAACACAGCATTTTAGTTGAACATGTCTGCAGGGTTAACTTGGGCCGGGGAAACAGCATAGCAACACAAAGTTCACGCTTGTTCACTGAGACAGCATAGCTCGGTTGTTTGGTGGTCGTTATCGTAATATTTCCTTAGGTTCCAAGTGTCCGTTCTCTGAGTTACCAGGGAAAATGGTCATTAAAGTACGTTTAAAACATGACCTACTATCTTAACGTTAATCTACCCACCCGGTTGTGCCTAAAGCAGTTATCATCGCCAGTTACAAATCCAAATGCGACATAATACGATGCCTCAAGCCGTCGAATCATGCACCATATTGAACATGGTGCAATGCATTGGGAGAGATTCGCACAAAAATACATTTGATTTGTATATCAAAATGAATCGTGGGCACAGCATATATCATATCATTATTGATGCTCTGAAGTATTTGCAAAATATATCTTTTTGGTTTCCCTCAAAGATTGTCCCAATACTACCCTCATTTGCAAATGATCGGGTGTAGAATTTATACTTTTCAAAGTGGAAGCCAACTTCGTGGGTTAGCCCCCATTGAATATTTGAAGAGGTAGTGTCCAAAATATATGTGTGATTAGTGTTAACGGAAGGTTAATTTGTCGAATGAATGTGATGTGAAATATATAATGGGACTTTTCCAGTGTGAGCATTACCAAAAAAGATAAATACAACTCCTTTAAATTACAAGCTGTTGGCGGCGGTTGGCCCCAGAATAGGAATATTGTACACTGAAGTTGCCCAAGGATATGAATTAGTAGCACCACTAGGCACATGAACCAAGAGCTCCCACTGAGTAAAAGTTGTAGCTCAGTGCAGAAGTCTGCCCCGACAGTGGATACAGCTCCGAAAGTACCGGCGGGTTTTTATAGAATTGGTCCTAAGTATTCAACATATGAAGGCTTATGGAAAGGCTCGCTGTGTGGTCCCTTCTAGCAAGATGGACAGTAATTTAAGGTAGTTGATAAACATTATATGTGACTAATTGTGGCTTAATTATCATGTTTTGGAAAGCAAATGGCGCTGTGAGCGAGGAAATGAGATCGCAAAATCGAGCGAGTGACCATAGATAGTACTGAGTAATACTTCAACGTACCCGACGGGTCACTGATCTCTTGTTTCCATCATGGAAAGAAATATCTACAGGCAGTTTGGTTTTAAATATTCTGTATGTTTTCGTGTGATAACACGCCAAGCAAAATGTTAAACATTCTTTTCATTTCATTTTATTGTACGAAGATATTGGACAGAGATCAAACGATCATGATCAACAGAAAACAAAAAAAAATGAGGACACAAGCATCAATGAATAGACAAATCAATAATTTAACAAATATCAAACTAACGAAACCGCCTAGGTAGATAAACAGGCAAAACAGACGGATGGAAATGTGGATGGATAGATAGGAAAATATCGACAGACAGACAGACGGACAGACAGACAGACAGACAGTCAGAAAGAAAGAAAGAAAGAAAGAAAGAAAGATAGATAGATAGATAGATAGATAGATAGATAGATAGATAGATAGATAGATAGATAGATAGATAGATAGATAGATAGATAGATAGATAGATATGTGATTTACGGTTATATACTGGATCTAAGAATGCACGAAAATACTAATAACTGACTAAATTGGTATCGATCAGAGTACAACAGTAATGTTTGATGCTGAAGACATTTCAAAATTGCATCCGTAACAAAACGGTATTTACACAGCCGATAGAAGTTCGAAAATATGCACCACTGAAATGTGGAATTAATTTGCGGTCGTCCACCTGCGACTCCATATTTGTGGAGACACAGTCGCCGGTCAAACAGTGACGCATGCCTCATGTTAGTCTTCATTTTAAATTTGTCACGTTTACCCTGCAGATGTTTCTTGTCAGTTTGTCAATCTATTGGAACAGGATGATTAGGTAGTCCATAGCATGCGCGGATTATTCTTTTTTTTTCTTTCTTTTTTCAGAATGTCAAATTCGCAAATGTGCTCTTGAGCAGCTGCGTATCACAATTAGCTCCAGTTGATATGATAGTTACATGTGATACGAATAGACACATTTGTCGAAATAGAGTAAAGATGCAAGTTTGCACGCTTTCAAAAATTGCATTTTATGGTAACTTACAATGTCATCTGTTGTCATCACAATGATTTTAAAAGTGACAATTTATAGAAAACAATAATGTCATTTGTCATTATTTCTTGGTATCACAAAAGTATGCGCAGTATTTTTTTAAGTGCTATCACGCTGCACACGGGTGGCAAAAATGTAGATAAAATAGGCCAGTTCATAGGACTCTGGTTTATTCGGCTTACTTCGGGAAGCGCACCCTGCTTTGTTTACATTTTTTGCTCGATTACACGTGGAAGCATAAGAAAGTAAAACACAGAATGTAATTAGATTTAACGAAAACTCAAACTATCAGCAAACTATATATGCACGTTTCACCACTGATGTGACATTTCAGGTAAACGATTTGCACTGTCCAAGTCAATATGTAATGCTGTAATCACTAGCGTTAGCCATGGCATCAGTTGTAAACATATGACGGCTTGGGCCCGACTCGGTTATTTGATGATTGGATAATCAGGCCAACAAAGGAATGCATAATTAATTACGGTCCGGAAACGTTCGGTACAACTCGCTATGAACAGGTCTATTGCCGTTCTAATCGCTTGGGATCTTTGATGGGTCTTGCTCAGCAAGGCTCTTAACCAACTGCTTGGGGGGATGACATTGTTAAACACAAAACACGTCGTTATTTATTTGTTTGTTCTTTTATTTATTCATTTATTTTGGTGAGAAAAATATTTAATAAGTGCTTCAACGGAAGAAAAAACAGGGATTTCAGTGTCTGTATACAGCTGTAAAATGCAAATACATCTTCAGCTCATACGTATTTAACAGATCGAAACTGATTTAATTGTGTTAGCTGTTTGTTTGTTTTTGTTTTGCTTTTTCTTGTGGCCTTCAAATATTTTGTTTCGAATAAAAGCAGTTATAAACTAAGCAACGGTTATACATATTACGCTACAACAATTCCCAACGCTGAAGTGTACATCCGGAGGCGACTGACTTTCAATGAAGGAAAATCTTTAACCCGTAAGAGTAAATAGGCCCCCCCGGGGGGGGGGGGGAGGGGGAGATAGAGCTTCACTTGCCCACAGGTGCTTTTGTCCTGTTCATTTTTTTATAACTCTGATTTTTTTCCTGTAGGTTTATTTGGGGAAGTGACACTCAACTGTTTGAGATCTGTATGTGCTGTCAAATGAAGGAATAAACTCCTTTTAATTCTATCAGAGTACATGGCTAAGGTATCAACATGTGCCCCAGGTACATCTAAATTATAAATTTGCAAAATTTATCCTTCACTACAAGGTGAGACTTCCAGTGGTATTCGATCACACTATGACGCAGTACGCTTTTTCTGACCCACTTTTGGTTGTCCTCAGATCCCAGGTGCTCGTAGATGTCATAAACAATATGCTGGGCAGAAAATGCTGCGTAGAGGCAGAAACGATTGGTGGCTTCTTTAACATTCCCTCTCAAATCACCCAAAGCGCCCGGATGCAAATTGTCGTCGCTTTAATGGTTTTACTTAAATAAGAAAACTTATTTTCTGAAAATTACAGATAAGACCTATCACAAGGGCACGCCCCTGCTCAATAGCTTATCTTGCACCCTATCGACGTCAAGAAAAGACTTTTGACTCTTATTCTAACCATGAAACAGTGTGAAACGGGTAAATAAAAGAGCAGCACAGGCATTCACGTCACTATTCTTTGACAGAATACGTTCTATTCTCTCATAATAAATACTTATATTCAATTCTGAGTTTCATGTTTTAATCAGGCAAGCGTTGCCGCCAGGACGAACCGGACTTGAGATCGCCAAAATGCCTGCCTTCCCGCCTTGGGCGAGACGAAGACTGCACTATCGCAGCGCCTTATGCGGCAAAAAAGGGCAAGCTGTCTGGTGGAAGCGATAAATACAACAAAATTATATATAACAAAATTATATATCAATATTAGAATAGAAACTCATTGATGTCAATCTAAACATTCCCTTTCTCTTTCTCTTTCTTTCTCTCTCTCTTTTTGTCTGTCTGTCTGTCTGTCTATCTGTCTGTCTGTCTGTCTGTCTGTCTGTCTGTCTGTCTCTCTCTCTCTCTCTCTCTCTCTCTCTCTCTCTCTCTCTCTGCCCCTTTCCAATCTTATGTTTGGGTCGGAAAAAGAAAAAAAATCTTCTCTTTACGTGCCACAAAAAGTTTCTGGGATGATCCGAACTTTATATCTATATATATATATCTTGAGATTCGGAAAGGGGAATTGTTTCCTGTATACCAGCAACTCTCTCTCTCTCTCTCTCTCTCTCTCTCCTCTCTCTCTCTCTCTCTCTCTCTCTCTCTCTCTCTCTCTCTCTCTCTCTCTCTCTCTCTCTCTCTCTCAGTGTAATAAAGGCATTTGGTGTGTCCATTACTGGTACCTACATAGCTAAAAGAATTTGAATGATTAACAAGATACTGGCTTGACAACAATAACTTTAATAACTATTGGTCTACGTTTAATTAATCTAAAGTACATGCTAACCATCGTGAATCACCTACAGGTAAAGCGCCAGTTCGATGACGAATCATGAGTTCGTCTGAGAGGTTCGTGGGTGGGTAATTAGGTTTACGACCGGGATGACTCCCAGGTAAAGTGTAAGCTCAGAAGCATGGTTGTCCACTCATGAAACAAGTAGTACATGTGGACTGGATTCAGGCGCGGTCACGTGATTAGGTCCGATGTGCTGTGCCGGTATGCAGTGTAAATAGTGGCAGAATCATTCACCCGGCAATGCCCGATAATTAACGGTTATAGTCATCTAAAAATTATTATTTTTCTCGTAATAAAGGCTCTCTACTTTGTCTTAACAATTGTTTCTTTCTTTGGTCAAAAAACCCTTATTAGCTTTGATCGTCACAGGTCAATTCCAACATCAAAACGTGTGTTGTTCAGTATCTTTTAATATGACCCCACAGTTGTCAAACTAAAAGAGGTCACACTAACCAGAGGTGTGTACATGCAACTGAATGTGCAGTCTAATGAGAGTGTGGCGGCCAGTCTTGTGTACTTCCTTCAAGTTGTTTTTATATTTTAACGGAATTTCACACAACCATTTCAGGTATACATTTTAATTTACCAGGGGAAGATTAACATGTCTTAAGCCAACACTTTGTTTACATAAATCGGTCAAAAATTAAGATGTCAAGTGGTGGAAATGTATGACCCCAGCGAACATAATATTGCAATTGGTGCCCTCTACTGGGAGAGCCCGAAACACAATTGATCTTAACCTTCTCTGTTGGATCAACATTATATATATATATATATAGTAAAACCCCAATTTCCCGAACACCCTTGGGACCGGAAAAAGTGTTTGGTTTAGTGACGTGTTCGGTGTAGGGAGATTTGCTAACATTGGGAGTATATATTCAGGACCGAGGAATGATGTTGAGTATAGAGAGGTGTTCGGTATATGGAGGTGTTCGGTTAGAGAGGTTTTACTGTATATATATATATATATATATATATATATATATATATATATATATATATATATATATATATATATATATATATGCGTGTGTGTGTGTGTGTACAGTCAATTGGATCTCCCTACGCAAAATTTTAGCCCAGGTCATCATTCAGAAGCATCTGCGGAATTTCATTCATATTTAACGATATCAGCTGCAGATATGCCAGGGTTCCCCTCAGTTGCTTCAGGCATAATCAGGGCACATTTACCAATGATGTAACCTAATCATTTAAAAATAACACTTTTTCTACAAAACAAATGACATCTTCTGAATGTTTTGGCACCTGGTATGTTTTAAAACTTAGTGAACGCTTTTCCTTGAGCTTTTTGCTTTCTGGGGTTGTTGCTTTTATCACAGAAGCTAATTTAGCAATTCATAATATATGAATCTTCCCTCCCTCCCGTCAGGTTCCTTACTGTAGCCTAGGTGGCAGCACAGGATCTCAGTTTATATGAATACATCCTATTTAGACAGCTACCTATGTGTGCAAATTTCATGAAGCCGAACTTTGTTCACTTATGGGCGGGGGAATCTTCCAATGGCAAAAATACACTGACCTTGGACCTGAATGGTCACATCAGTTTGTAAAAGATTTTAAATTGTTATTTTTTCCCCGAAGGCATTTTGATCCACATCCAAAAATTACAATTGAGGCCAAAATGGACTGACATATGTATGCACATATACATAAACATACACACATACACCCGTGCGTACATACAACGTATGTATGTATGTATGTATGTATGTATGTATGTATGTATGTATGTATGTATGTATGGTAATTGATTTTCAGGAATGAAGCTCGGGAGTCACCTATTGCTTATAGAAGGTCACGTGTTTGCTCACACAGATAGTGATTGGAAACCTAAAAGACAGAGTGATCCTTGCAATATTTAAAGAAAGCATAATCTGGCTAGTGCTGAAGTTGTATCTATGCTTCGTTATTTTGCGTTCTAACGATGTGAAAACAAATGAATTAAACAAAGCAAACAGATTTACAAATGAATAAATGAAAATATGATAACGAGAATGCTAATAATGATAATAATAACGATTTTTTTACACAGAAATCAAAACTGCTACAATAATGTACAGCATATGATGTATTCGATATGTGTTTCCTGAGACGTGTTTGTATGAGAGGCAACATTTGCTGGCTTTGCTTAATCTGTTAAAATAGTCTTGTTTAGATAAATAATTTACGGTAAAAATATTCATGTGAACAATCTGAAGACACCAATATTATCTTTTTTTATAAATTGTGTGACCTCTTCTGTCACTGACAGTAGGGCGTCAGGTATGCTTCGTCTTTTTCCAATTCTGTTGCAACAAAATAGCTCTCAGAAGACGATTTTAGCAACAAAATACAGCCAAGACATGGAGTGGTCATGTCTCCAAGGAAACACCGTAGCAAGGATGAAGTAATTGGTCCAATGCCGACGATAAGAGTTCCAGTTTTATGAAAATAATACTGACTAAGGTTTATTTCTAATAGACCATATTGTGCATTTATAAGCTGCAGTGTGCTTCCCAACTAAGATACCGACATCTGTCCAAAGATCATTGGATACAGGGCTCAAAATGACTTATTTCAGTCCTGCTCAGTCTGGATAAGACAACCCTGCATCGGAACCGACAGGTCAGTTTACTTGCCGTCATTTCAACATGACATTTTCGAGTTATTTCGTTCGAATATTCTCCGCCCAAAATTGTAGCTCTGAGTTGAACAATAAATTCCTTCTAAAATAATGTGTGTGCCCATATATATATATATATATATATATATATATATATATATTCTGAATAATTCTCAATTTAATGAATAAGCACCACGAACTTCTCAAATGTTGATATTAGTATATCAAACAATGCTAATACAGTATATTGTGATATCCTCTCGAAGTGGCAAATGACGAAATAACCAAACTGCAGCGATATATCCTATTTCTTTAAAAAAATTGTATACCCTGTGACTGGTCAAGGAAGCACAGATTTAACTTTGCATGGCCACTCTTTCTTCACTTTTCACTTGCTATTTTCAGTCTTAACTTTACATTCAGAGTGGTAAATGAGATAACCAGCATATCAGTCAGGACTCCAAAGACATCCATTAAACATTTATGTTCACAAGCCGTCGTATTAGTTATATTTTTGAAATAGAAGCTCTTGGACACTGAAAGTTAGTTGGACGAACATGTTGTTATATGGATATTATGCGATATATCTGTCGCCTCGATGTGTAGCACTTAACTGTTTGTCACTATATACTTACTGCAAGACCTGAACAGAATTATTGTCGGCACTATTTCAAAATTTCATCTTCTTTCTAGGCAAAGGAAATTGTTTGCGCACGTGTAGCTGATGGCATTTTCACCTGAGTGTAAATCTATCAAAAGGATTATCTATGAATTTTTACTGCACGATACTTCTCGAAATCAACTCAGGGGTTTTATCCAGAAAGTCGCTTGGCTGCCTTTGCTGAAGAAATGTCCATAATGTCCAGCCTCGAGCCGACAAACTGTTTCTCTCCTTTACTTACATTTATCAGACATATCAGTTTCATTACTCCTAAACGTGCACCGGTCTTTCTCCAGAGGGAAAAAAATCAATTAACATCAACACGTCTAATTCACATACCAAAGTACTTTGTTGACTCATTCGTTGTCAAGGCTCACTCAGTCAAACGTTTTCATCAACGCGGAGCTTTAAAGTGTAGCGATGAAAACTGTTGATCCGAACCATTCACATGTTCTGTGTTCTCGTGGTTAGATGCTGGTACTTGAATGAAAGTTCGGGCTACAGAGAATCTGAGTCAATTATCGTTATGTCCATTCAGAGCGTATCGAGTCATGCCGAAATTGGCATTGCCAGTGTTTAAGATCTAAGTGACGTACCAAACTGGAAATATTTTTGCCATGAAGACACTTCAATTTACTTTAAAAGGAAGAAGAAACTGCTCAAGCTTGGGGTGTGTCGACATAGGGGAACCAGATGCCGACATTGTCATGCGGATCATGAGTCAAGTACTGCATGCCTCGATCATTCCCGGCACTATAACTGAATGGAATCATGCGACGAAAGTGCTTCACAATATCCGTAAATACGGAGCGAAAGATTGATCATAGGACCGAATGGAAGACTCCGATCGCGGGGATTGTTTGTATTGGTCACGTGACCGACGGCAAATAAGTGGAACCAGACAATGGGAACAGGGCTTTAGAAAATGGCAAGGTTTAATGACGGCCGGGGCTGGATTTATACAGATTAGTTTGCCGCTTGGTATGCAAGAAAATGTAGAGAATATTGTCGTCTCCTGGTCAATTCCGAATAAATGATAGACAATGCAACAAGAAGTAAGTCTCCAACAGGAAAATATATCCCAAACTTTTTTTCACTTGCGTACACTTGAAAATCTTATGTTACTGGAAAGAAATACCTCATTATTTGAACTTACAGGAAAAAGACAGTTGATTTAAATTTATCTTCACAATCCCGCCGTCCCCCGGCGGAAACAGTCAGCTTTTCCAACTTACAATAGCACTTAATGCAGCCATCTCAATTACCGGTAGGCAGGGTTGCCTTCAACTACATCTTCAAGCTTGGGTCTGCTTGCGAAGAAGAAGCTCTTCCGTCTGAGAGAGCAAAGCCTTGCTACCCCCCTAAAGCAAGATGTCAAGCCCGAGAGCCCTTTAGCAGATGTGCCCCCATCAATAAGATACGTGTCCAGTTCCCCTCGAGGCCTTGAACGCTGAAAAACCATAAACGTGAAAACAAAAACACCGCGGTACTACACTCTCAAACATTGAACTATTCATAAATCTGAGAGGAGCTACATTTATCACAGTACAATTATTTCATATTGAATTGCCACAGCACTCTGCCAGATCAGCTGCACAAGAATGTTGATCGATATGAGATAGAAGCTGAGACAATTTAAAAGGTCAAACGAGGGAAAGACTCTTTAAGTCAATTGGCCATAATATGATCTGACAGATGTTTAGACACTTTCCCATCTTATGCTCTATGCGCTAATGTCTTAGAGGCATTTGACACCGTGTCTTCTATTGGATATGATAGATGCAATATGTGGCCAGTAGATTTCCCCAAATTGCAACACTCCATTTCTTTGCCGACGTGAGAACAACAAGGGGAGTGAATCACGGAGGGGAGAGCAACAGGAGATGGTTACAAGTTCTTCCCGGTTTTCTTGTGACGAGAACAGGCTGAAGTAATTCTTATGCTGTTGAACTGCCATATTGTAAAGCGCTCGTCATATCAATGCAAACACCGAGGGTGATAATTTATGTACGGCAAGTGTTGGGCTTCATATTTTATGCCGACATCTCATTAATGTGGACATATTGATGGCCTGCACTCGCAGGCACGTGGATTCGTAGTGCTGGGCTGCTTACGCCAAATATCTCTAGGGGGCTATAATTTTCTCGTGCAATGAAAACCAGGTACGGTTAAAGCCGGAAATAAGGCGTTCAAGTCAGTTGCCACGAGGAAGGAATTTCTAGAGCGCCGGCAGAGCGCGGCGGACGAGAAAAGGGTCTGTATATATGTTGCATGGATGCACGTACTTGTTATTGGTCGTGTTTATATACGTCTTACAAGACCAATCTAATGGTGGATAGCGAAGAACCTTCAGATGATGAAGGGATACCATATTCTGTAACCAAAGATGTCATTCTAAGACCTATAGTACAAACTGGAGGCAATGTGACATACGAGGAGACTATCGCGCTTGTCCCAGATACACGCTTATCATCGCCGGTCACAAACTGATAACTCATCAAAAGGAGCCACGCCGCCTTAATGCTGGTAGGCCGGGGACATGATGCATTCTCTTAACAGAGTCTACAGTAGCATGCCTGCCATACTAGTATGCGCATTGTGGCTAGAGTTTATCCGTCCTGGTGCACCAAGTCCGGATGCAAAACGGCTCTATGACGATCTCATGAAAAAGAGGCGATACAATAAACTTATTAGACCAGTTGGCAACACAACGGATAAACTAACAGTTTGGATAGGCCTGAGGTTGACCCAAATTTTGGATGTGGTGGGTATTGAATTCTTAATTACACATTACATGTATGAATATCGATATATTTTTTGTGCTCGTTGGGTGGAGATGACAATGTAAATCCACCACTTCCACCGTGAATCATTTTTTTAAAACTTCACGCTTTTTTACATTGCACCATAGATGCGTCAAAATTAGCTCTGGGTATAAGGGTCTGTCACAATTGTGGGTCAAAAGAGTATTAGAATTATCTGGCATCACGCTAAGTCGGATTCTGCTTGGTAATGTGGCTATATCTTCTTTTGTGGCACGCTTGTTTGCACACCGCAACTGTTCAGACAAGTACCGGGTTTCCTTGACAACAGAATCCCCCTTTATTTCTGAGTGAAGTTGGCCAGTCTTCCGTTTAAGATAGGAGCATTCATATCTTCACGAAGCAATGTTCAAGCATAGAATCCCATTCATTGTGTTCGAATGCATGTGACCGACAAACCCAGCTTCATCGAAACATATCTGCAATACTTGATTTCATGCATGTTATACCTCAGGGTGTATTTCAGGGAGTAACTGAGCAGTTGATACCAAGGACGATTATTTTCTGCACCTAAAATGTCAGAGAGTGTTGCATTACAGACCCAAATTATCTCTTGTGGTATCTTGTACCTTTATTAAGTTCATTTCGAAGTGTCTGAACACATATCCAGTCGGCTAGCCCCCTGAGAGTTATAAATGACATGCAGCAATTCCTATTTTTTGTGTAATATGTCCATCGTATAACACCAACGATGAAAGCATAAAATCAGAAATTTGGATCGAAAGTTTGGAAACTTTATCTACTTGTAAAGCTAATGGAAGTTAACAAGAAATCAAACCCCAAACGAGGCCATTGAGCAAATGATAGGACCCAATTTACTGCTGTAGTTTCCTGTTTCCCTTAGTTTCGTACGTTTTATGACTAGTCAGTCTCTTCTACTCCATGTATGTTTGACCCTCATGCCACTGGAAGAGTGCCTGGCATTTTAGCTCAATTCAAAAACCTTTATTTTCGTCAGTAAAATAGTTTCAGAACAAAACCTTAAAGATTTTATTCTGAGGTGGAAAATCCAGGAATACCTGTTTGTGTGTGTGTGTGTGTGTGTGGGGGGGTTTTTTTTTTTGGGGGGGGGGTCTCTCTACCTTTCGCACAGAATAGTATTAAAGGTTATTGTTTCAAGTTATTAGAAATACTAGTTAGTTTATAAATGAAAGCAAATTATAAACTTTTACCTAATTATTATAATTTAATTGAGCAACTCTCAGAACAGCACAGTGAACATTCAGGGGGGATTTGGAATTGATATTTTAACGTAGCATGAGGTGAGATTTTAACTTTAAAAAATCACAGTCAATCAGAGAGAAAACAGTGTAGCAAACAAAATTCGAACTTCGTCGTTCTGGATCGGCTTGTCTAAGAAAAGTCTAAGCATTCAAGGGAAAACGCTTTAGAAGTTGGACTCGTCTTATTACAAGGTGATGTTTGCAGTGTAGACAATCCCATTAGCCCACTTTTGTTCCCAATTACAAGTTAGTGTGAAGGTTCGAGAAAGGGGACTGATTGAACAAACATATTTTTTCAGAGAGCAACATTAGGCTTTTTTTATTCAATTTAAAAAAATGTGACGTAAATAGAACTACATGTTCCGTGTGCATATATGTGAACCGGTGTTTTGTAACATATAGAGCCATGATTTTGAGAAAATCTTTCTTTCTTTCTTTCTTTCTTTCTTTCTTTCTTTCTTTCTTTCTTTCTGTCTTTCTTTCTTTCTTTCTTTTTCTTTCTTTATGAGGTTCTTTCTTTCTTTCTTTCTTTCTTTATGAGGTTTTTTGAAGTGCGTCCGCTTGTTTCTTGCACTCACACGTTTTAGTTTCAGCTTCGGGAAGCGCATGGGATCAGAGCTGGATGTGTTGGCTCCAAATTAGATGACGGATTTATTGTGTCACACAGAGCAGAATATTCGACAAACCTTGTGTGGTCTGCTTGCGATGAAAGGTTAGATCCTACGTGAATCTGCTTTCATACATATCAGGCGCCATGTTTAGCACCCCCATTTAACCGAGTGGAAATCTTAGTTCGTAGGTTTATGGTGTCAACTCCTGAGCGTTTGTTCCCGAACAGAGCACGAAATTGGATCACATTTGTGCCTCTGCTTACGGAAGAATATTTTGTCTCAGCGGGTGTCCAGGTTTTGTTTCGCTACAGTCTCGCTAGCACCGATAGTATACTACGTCCACACGTTTATCCCTGCAAAAGAAACTGAACCGCGAGTATGGCTGGGTGTATTAGCAGGCATCTTTAGTCAAACTGTGACCAGGTGTTGAAAGCGGTTCCAATGGCTTCCATCACAGTCTAAGGTTGAGCCGCACAGACCTCCACGTGCCACGCTCGCACCAGCCTCGCGCGCCGGTTTCATTTGTGATTGATTTGGAGGCGAACTTGATTAGGTAAGGCCCTCCTGTAGAGCCTTTCCAGATGCGTCTTCTCTATCGCTAGTTTCAACTCTTCACTAGCTCATGAATTAAAAGTAATTTTCATTGACCGGCTATCGCATGTATTTTATGGTAGGTCGTCCATTACTCCGAGAATCCCTTACAAACATTGTCCATCTTTCTAGGAACCCCCGTAGTTATATCTCTCGTCTTTGTATTGACAGCAATAGACCAGAGTACCAGTACAGTATATAGAGCGATGGCTCGTGTCCTTGAAAGTTGCAGGGCGTAGCAGCATTTTATGTCAGCTTAATCATGGTATGAAGTGATAATGAATGTGATATAAAGCAGCGTATACACCAGACCAAGAGAATTAGGTGCAAGACATTATGAGCAAGGAGGTCACAAAGCCGTCGAGAACTGCTCAGCTCAGACAATCACTGAAATTATCTAGCCCACGGTTGAGATAAGCACGACTTAGTAGATTCTTGAAGACCACTACAATAAAGAACAGGGCTTTGCTAATCATTGCGTATCAGGGTAAAACGTGTCATTGAAATGTTTGAATGGCACTTTCTGGCGTCGTTTAGCAAGATAACAAGAACATTATCTTTTTCGATATTTTGTATGTTCGTTTTAAAAACTGAATTTCTGATGGGATTTGTTAACCATTGTTCCATTTACGTAAGTATATTATCAACTATCTAAAGAAGTAGCTAAAATATTTGAATAGAAATTTTTGAATGCACACACATTAAGCTTCGCTATCCATGCGTTACCTTTGGGCGTCGGGCTTGGCACCTTAACCGTTTTACTGGTTGAAAATTTTCCTGCTCAAACTGACCAAAAATGACCGATAATTTGTGTCGTTGTCTGCTTCGTCGTTTAATGTTTTGTTGATGGAACACAGAGAAAAATCGGTCTTATTTGGAATGACAAGTGAATATATTTATACAGATATTGGTTTTCTTCGATGATTGTCGTTCTTACTTCTCTTTAATTGTACGCACTGCACTGTTTTGGTCTTGTAACAATGAACTGAACATCTCTATGCTACAAGCGCCCTTGAATTAACAGTCTAGTCTTCCTTCTGTAATTACAGCTCATGCTACTTCCTGTCATAGCAATTATCGCCCATGCTACTTCCTGCTACTGCATTTAAGCAGTATAAAATTGAAGGAGAAACAGCTTAGAATATTCAAATTTACCTACTTTCCACTCCACGAGACCAAATTCTATGCAATGTACATTCCAAGATACCGGACCCGTGCATCTACGCCCACGTGCATCATAACCGTATTGATGTGGCAATCGCACATAATTACCTCCATTGAACCACTCTTTTTTTAAGAATGGGGATTTGGTCGAGTTGATATGTACGTTTCCCATTTCAGCTAGGCAACTGGTGCCAAAGGTTGCAAGTTCGAGTCCCGCTCGTTCCGAGCATAAAAGATGCCACTTCGATTGAGTGGCAAGAACACTGCTTTATGTGTGTGGTGGTGGTTTTCTATAGTATATGCCAAGAGGCGACAGATAACATAGCGATAACAGCATTCAATACCGCCACTTGGCTTTACAACGACAGGCATTGATGAACTGTACGAATTTAATTCAAGGTATTGTCATCTAGCCAGATGTACAATGACACAAAAGCAAACCCACACATTGATTATGGGGACCCCTTCTGCTTAACACCCAGAGTGTTGTCCTTCCCATTATTTTTAGATGTATATTTTTTAATCTCAAAACATTAAAGAAAGAAAGAAAGAAAGAAAGAAAGAAAGAAAGAAAGAAAGAAAGAAAGAAAAATGTGATAGTATTACATAAGTTTATGATAATTTTGCTGATTTTGTTCTTCTAACAAGCTCAACAATGCTTCCACATATGGCCCTGTAAAATTGTGGAAAATGAGCATGAATATTATACCTGGTGGATATGCAACATCCCACATCATGCCATGAAGGTGTTAAGTGAGCCTAGAGTGATTCGTAACTATATATGATATATTTACAGACCAGAAGTCTCAATATTTGTCGATGTTACCGTGCCATTTACTTAAACGTATCTGGCATCAGACAGTTTTGTTTTCTTTGCACTTCTTTCCTTGATGGCATCTCACTACACTTGCTAACCATGTCAGAAGCAAGCGATCGTATGTTGTTTTCATGACATATGGACGTGCAAGAAACATGCTCAACGGCCTTCCTCGGTCACAGAATATACAGAATCAGCGACATCATTCTTGAGGCACTTTGGATTTTCCCTCCGAAAAAAATGCCTCGATGGAATATATTGATCAATAGTAGCCTCTTTTGAAAGTCCTCTACCAAATATCTTTCCAAATATCACCACACCATGAAAGAACCGATATTTGGGAATTAAGAAATTCTGGTGGATAGCACAAGTATTCATACTTGGAGATAACACAACTATACTGGAACTTTCCATCAGGCCCATCTTTTTGGCGGGAGATGGTGGCACGTTTGAACGTCTGCTATAATGCTGTGTCCACGAAGTTCACCCCGTGGCCTTGTGTTTTGTCTTTTGTACTGCAGATGGTTCTCTTGTCGATCGCTTTCTGTTCCTTTTTCCTTTTCTCCGCCCTGCTTTTTCTGTATCTGTTCTCTTTCTCTGTCTCTCGGACTGTCTGTCTGTTTGTCCGTCTGTCTGTCTGTCTGTCTGTCTGTCTTTCTATCTCTCTCGCTCTCTCTGTTTCTATTTCTCTTTCTCTCTATGCCCCTTTCCAATCTGATGTTTTAGTCGAAATAAAAGAACAAATTCTTCTCTTTAAGTGCCACAGAAAGTTTTTGGGATGACCTGAAACTTTTTGTAAGGAGGTAGAATACTGGAAATAAAAGATAAACTATATATATAATATAATATATCTTGAGATTTGGAAAGGGGAATTTTTTCCTGCATACCAGCAGGTTCAACTCAAACCGGGCTTTAGTCGACGCACTCGTGGGGTGAGTTGGCTTACCGATTACAACGTAATCTTCAACTTAGTAGCACAAATGTGTACTGCCAGCATGACAAAAAACTTTTGTATTCTACCCATTTTGAATACTTGATGTTGAAAGTGCACAATTTCTGTTTATCAACAACCGCAAATGAAAAGATAGTTATATAGTGTCCCATTATAGTCTCTGCTGGGTGAACTCTAGTACGCAAGTCAAAGAACAATAATCTTAGTAAGATATAAAATGCTATTTCACAGATCCCTTTTGAAGTGTTCAAAGCTACGTTTTACTGTGTACATTCCAATGACAGGTTTCGACTTCGTGCAGCTTTGAAGTTTAAGCTGATAGTCAACGACGCATGTGATAGAGAAACATGAGGAGTTTCTGAGCGTCAGGTATCTTTGGCGACCTGTTGTCGCAATTTTTTGGAGGGTTTGTCTAGGCGTGTGGTGATTAACTTTTTAACTGGATGAAAATGATATCTCCAGCTTGCGGCCTCCGTTCTGTCTCATTATGGTAATATGTACACTGTAAGCAAACACAAGCAGCACGTGCAAAGCGTGCACGATCGCAATTTTTGTCAACGCCATTGCCTTCACACAGCTGGGGAAAAGCTCTCATTTTCTCATAGAGACAATTTAAGATACACAATATTTACGTAGTCAGTTGCACCAGAACATATCGCTACCTGACGCAGAAAGGGACATAAAATCCCTTGGTTTCATTTGCCGTCATGCTTACAATAAAACATGAATTTGAAAAAAATCCATCAATGGAGCGCATTATGTGTGACAAAAGAAATGCAAGCCCATGATTATCTTGTAATCCACGATAAAGCAAATTAACCCATGCGACACCATTTTTTGAAAGAACATACTTGATTCAGATATCATGGCTGGTTTAACGTGTTTTTAGGGTGGGGGAGGGGGTGGCATTACCCGGCGAGCAGGTAACGTTGCCGCAGCTGTAGCATGACTTGCCAAGCAAAGCAAAGAAACACAAGTGAAGGTCGTAAAATTATTTATATTATAGATTGAACGACGTCAGGTTACTCTAAAATGTTTATTTACGAACTCTATTATTACGCTCATGATACTCCTGCCACTGTGGCCACAAATCCAACCATAATCTTCTGTTGCTGGGAACTTAGCAAGCACGAATGCAGTTTTAAAAACTATATCGCGTAGCAGAAAGCACGAGATATCTCAGTTTTCTCAGCGTTTGCTGCGACAACGTTAAATAGATTAGAACTGTGAAGACGAGATTTTTCATCATAGAAGAAAGTGTTAAAATTATAGGTCTCAGCATTGATTCAGAAGATGGCGTGCGCAATTTTTGTTACAAGACACCACTACTTCAGACCATTTACAATATCGGATGTGTGGTTTATGGGATAAAAGCTTTTCACATGCCTTATTATTTTGCTGTGAATTATATATTGAATCTAAAATGTGAAATTAAGTAAAAGCGTCACGCGGGTGAAATATTCGGTGTGACGAAATCGGATTCATTCTGACACCAGACAATCGTGAAACACTCATGAATTGAAGATTATAAACCCGAGAGCGGAACTTTACTGGGAGGTCCAACCTTGTCAAGCTTTATACGTGGGCAGTACTGAAAAGACGAGCCAATAAATAAAGGGATCAAGGTATAAGAGTAGAATTTAACCATACAGTTCCCAGGTTAGTGGAACCATTATCTAGAAATACACACAGGGTGATAGAGTAAAATTTGAAATGAGACTCTTTGGGATCTTCATGTTCCCATATAAACATTTGAACTTCAAAGGTAATGGTGCTGTCTCAGTTTCGTATTTCACGAATCTCTGTGCGTGTATTTGGAACAAATGCCCTGAAACCAACACGACATGCATCATGTATACTGGTGTTAAGGACCACCTTGCCTTAAGTGATGCAGTTTCAAGCATTTCAAGATTTCTTTCCTGAATATATGATTATACATATAATTTGAAACATGTTCCTTGTCTATATGCTACAACGCTGTATCCAACGTTGTTTCCAATTAATCTTTTGGGCAAGGTTTAGTCGAACTTTGACGACGAGGCCTTGTAGAAGTTCCGACGACTGCACAACAGAATTCTTTACATAAAACAGTAATACGTCATGCCTCTTTCACAGTTAAACCCTTGTTACATGGACCAGAAAACTGCAACATGTCTACCAAACTCGAAATTTACCATGCTGTTATAAGGTACATACAAGGAACAAAACGATTTCCATCACAAGTGTTGTATTTATTTTTCCATGGTAGGGAACCACGAAACCCTTATGTGACTAGTATCTGTGTTGTAAAATTTGCTGTGAATCTTTTAGATGTCTTTTTTTGTTCATGTATTGTCCTGTAACACGCCCAGTATTTTTTTTTTTTTTTTACATTTTCTTTTTATGTTCCACGAGAGGGGTTCATATAGGCGTTGCCTGCTGTCCAATCGTTTGTTTTATTATTATTATATCAAGAAATAAAATAAGTTTAAACCAAGTTCCGACCACGTGACGTCGAAACTGGATTCTCGACTGTGCTTTAAAGAAAGCGTTATGACGCAGGAGTGCGCGTCGCAGGAAACACCTTCTTATTATTGTATTGGTATTTTTGATACACACGAGCATAGAAGGATGTGTCTAATAGGCTTTCCTGGATGACGGACAAATGGATCGTAAGGATGTTCGACTTCGCGCACTAGAAATAGTTACTTCGGCGAGGAGTCGCCGAAAATGGCTTCCCATTGGGTCTTTCGGCGATGCTTTTAACCAAAGCGTTATGGCTCTGTTGGCTTGCCATAGTCGTCAGACAAGTCTCCTATTATCCTGGAGTACATGCATACCAATAATAGTGTGCTGGGACACCTCCACACGATACATGTCGTTTGTTGGCTTCAGTGTAAATTTACCTAGGCTTACCATATGTCGAATAATCCGTGAAATATGAAACTAAAATTGCACCAATGCTCACAAACAGTTTATCTGGGGACATATACACAGACAATTAGCTCAATATTTGTACCAGGGGCTTCACGTGTGATATACGAATTTTGCTTATAATGTTGTCGTTCGGTACAAGAAGAAAAGAGATAAAACGCTAAGCTGGTCATGTGCCAGAGTTTACATTCTGTGCCTGCTTTGATATATCACTTCCAGACGTCATTTTCTGTTGTCTTAATGATGAATTAGCGTGTGGAATTTGATCATATTTCACATTGGAATCTTCTGCATTAGACCATTCAAGCGCATTTTGTTCAGTCATACCGTTTTTGTCCTAATTTATCTTAATGTAGATTCCTTTTTATTCAATTTTATATTTCTTGCACATACGTGAACAGTACAGTAAGAAGGCAAAATTCAGATAATATTATGTTTAATATAGTTCGCCTATATCTGGTAACTATGTGTAGTCAGTCAGCTGAAAACCAAACTGTCAGCAAGCTGGTAATTATGCTGCCAACTAGCTACTTGCCTGTAAATGTAACTCTTAACCCTTTGCTGATCAAGCCTGAATCCGCAGTTTTGCCTGCCGCGGGTCGGTCTAAGTCCATCCATGGAAAACTATTTACTCGGGACATGTTTTTGTGAGAAAGCTTGTTTGCAATTGTTACCAAAAATATGTCTACTATGAGAAATTTAGGTAAAACGTGAATATAGACGACAAATTAGAGCCGCGTGCTTTTGTAACAGATGTTAAGCATGTCTGCTAATATATTTAATATAGGTAGATTTCAGAACCATCACTGGCTTGTTTTAAAGTATTAATTACTTATTCATTCTATTCATATGAACCTTTCATCATGTGCTGCTGATAATGAACAATATTCATCATTGCCGCTCCTCTCCTTTTCGAGTTATATCAAGTGGCACAAACATATTATTATTATTATGTAATTGAGACCATAAACTTCGCAACATAAAATTGCCTGCTAGTAAATTTATGCCAACATCCGCAGCACGGAAACTTTGCAGGTATCATTAAAAAAGGTCAAAAGCTGCTATGTAGCAATAGATATGCAGGTGAAAAGTATGAACTGAACCAGCATTATATTATAATCGTGCTACCCATTGGAAAGGAGTTTGAAAAACTTATAAAGTGATGAGTTATTTTTTTTTTCGTGCTATGCCACTGTAATAATGTACCATTCATCTCAAAAATTCCAATTTGTCTTCTAGAATGCTTCACTAAAGAAAACAAAAAAACAAAACAAAAGCAAAAAAACAAACATAATATGCAGCAGGATTGTTTGCGGCGCACTTGGAAGTGAAAAGGTTACATAATTTTGATATGCAGTAGTGTTTTTTTTTTCCATAAAAGAAAGAGCTTGATTGGCAACTACAAGCGCGATATCCAATTGGACTGCCTGATTTTAGTCGACGTTTCCTCATACACTGGGGGCACAACCCGCTCTCCTTGAGATGCTTTGATCTCTAAAACTGGAGGAAGAAAAAGATATCTAATGCCAAAACTTGAATGAGAGTGATGGGGATGAAACCACCATTATATTTACTGTATATTCTCATCTTAGCATAAAGGCGTATAACTTTTGTTGCGTCACTTTTTGAAATAAAGTATGTAGTTGGTGTTATGAAAACACCTTTGATTGAAAACATTCAAGATAAAAAAAGGCAAGTCTATAAATAGAATCAAAAGTTATGCCAGTGTTTATCTGTCATAGCCAGGAAACACGTGCTCCGAGCACGGCTTGCCAGCATTACGTCACTGTGTATGAATATGTGATTTGCCCTCTCTCTATAAAATTCAACATGGAAAAAATAACTGTCAAACCAAACCCCACAAACAGGCTGATAAGTTCAGGTAATAGTCTAGCTGAAACAGAGGGCTAATTACAGGTATATGGCCCCCAAAGGTGTCAGAACAAGACAACCAAGAACTATTTAGTTTGATTGGCTGCAATGGTGTATTCATACCAATAGTGTGTAAAATACATCACAACTGTGTCACGGTGGCGATACTAACCAAATTATGTATTTTTTTTCAAGAATAATTACCTTAAGAAGGAAAAAATCGAATTTTGAGCTTAGTTTCAGCAATGTGTTACAAAAAAGAAAAAAATGAAAATTTATGTAGGGAACCACCATACAATTTTAAATTTTGCAGCTAGGTTGCGCTTAACATGACTTGAGCTGGATAAATATATTTAATAACATAGAATATACTTACCTAACTTATAGTTAATAAAAACCAAATACATGAGATAGACACAAAAAGAGTAATCTGATAAAGAATTTGATGTTTAATTATAAGATGGGTGTCTTGTCAGATAAATTGTATATTCTCTTATTTTGCTCGTCATTTTCTCCTATTATTGCTCAAACAATTGACAGAGGTTACATCGGCTGTACTCTCTCCTTTTCAATTTCATTGCAATATTGATTTGCACTTGTTTGCATTAGTTATTTAAAAAAAGATGGCTTAAACTTGCTCTCTTTAAGTTTTTTTTTTATTTCTTAAAAATATGGGGAATCCATTGGTTTTATTTACGTAGTTGTTGAATGTTTAATCTCACAAAAGGAAAGGTTCACAAATAGGTGTAAAAAATATTATGATTGGACATATGACACTTAAGTTTTTTTCACATCAATCTACATTAATTGGCGAATCCGATAAAATGCATATGTGTCTTGATGTTTCACTTTTGCACCAAGAACTTGAAACCGCAATTCTACAAAATTTGAAAAATGTAGTTTATAAAATTGCCGCTGGATGGCACTCTCTAATTTTACACTTTTGCATATTTGTAAGACAAGATGCATCATGGCATTGTGCTGTTAAAAACACCCATGGGAGATTCTAATCTACCGCAAGTCCCTCAGATATCTAATGTTGGCATGAGCTATTTTGTTGTTGTTGCTTTGTTTTTATTTTGCTTTGTTTTGTTCTTTTTTTTTTCTTTATTACTTTTTTTCTGCTTTCCCTGGTAGTTAGCACAAGATGTACCTTGTTCATAGCTTTTCTCATTGTAGTCGTTGTTGGTGACCAGGGAACTTATATCGATACCCTTTCATTGGATTTTTCGCCTTCTGACGTTGCTGACTGTTAACTTTGCACGATAAGGTTTGTCCAATTTCCTCTTGAATACTTCTTATCAAAAAGAAAATAAAAATATATTACATGAAAAACGAAGCAAACGACATTTGACATCCGGGTGCCATTTGATGATTTGAGTGCAGAGGTTTATGATTCTCCTCTCTGCGTACGCACTACAGGGTCAAGGTGCCATGGTATATCTGTTAACAGATTTTCGTGGGTACACGTCTGCCGTGAAATCCTCTATCAGCAATCGAGGGAGATTTAAAGGTGCGCATCCATGTAGATTTCCTCCATGATCGGTTTATATTTATTGCTACTGCTGTCTAGGAATACCATGTACGAAACACCCAATTTGGAAACGAATTCCAGCATAGCTTCTCTGTCCTTCTGCACGTGAATTTTTAACTTAACAAACTTTGTTTTTTGATGGACGGCTATCATTATACGGTATTGATTCGTTAATAGATTCACCGACGCTTCGTAACTGGTTGTGTTCAATTCAAAATCTCTCTGTCGTAATTGGATTCAGCAGTCTGGCTTTTCCTTGAGAGCACCTTGTTCCTGATGATAGCAGATGATGACACGTCTTAACTCTTTCATTGCAAAGTTCCGAAAAGGTCGGTCGATGTGCTCTGAATTGCATAAAGACACACCAAATTCACTTGCTATCAGACCTTTAATTCTTGTATCAGCATGCCTATACAGCTACTGTCATAGAGCAGAAACCATAATTATGGACCAAGCCAACAGCTTTCCCTGGACAGCTATAATGCGCCCAAAAGTGCGCCTAAGAAGGGCGATTAATTCAGTCAAAACCGTGCACTTGGAAGATTCAACCCATTCCTGACCAGAGTACGACTGAGTTAATATGTTTCTTGGGCGCAAGTTGGGCGCATGGCTCACAACCCGCGCCAAGGAAAGCTGGTAACCCGGGGCCCTCGTGAGGATATTACATACAAATCGAAACAGAACTCAGGACTCAGGACAGTTTTATTCGACCAAAAAGTGACAGAAATAAAATATAATAATCAATGAACATATTGTGTGGTCAGGGAGTTTCCCATTAAGACAGAGACAACTGTCGCTCTCATGGGGCCACCCTGTACAAATTAACTAAATATTTCATGGCGACAGTATTTGCAGAATGAAGGGTAATAAAACAAAATGTTCAGCCACGAAGAAATAATAAATTATAATAATATGAAGTACTTACACATACACTCTGGTGAAGGCAATAATAATTGCAAAATAATCTTCAACGTTAACCTTCTTAGGAACAAATGTAGCAGTTCTAAATTATGCAATTTGCCTGATAATATTCAATATAGTATTTTTTATGTAATTTGATGGTCCATTATGCGTATATATTTTTTCACGCAGATTGGCTGGAGATTTGTTGATAGTCTCGGGCACATCACAACGTAACCAGTCTTTAGCATAACAGTGCTTGTATCTGAGTACATAAATGTTGCCAGCTTGTCTTGTATTATATCTATGGATATCTTGACTTGTTTGGAAGGGCAAACTTTGTAAATTTTCTGGCAGTTTCATTTTTATATATTTATGATAGAATTCAAATTTAGATAAGGTAGAAATGTCTGCCAGTTTGAGTAATTTAAGGGTTTAAATAAAGGATCTGTATGGGCGTTGTATTTTTACATGATATAATTCTTATGGCTTTCTCTTGTAGTTTCTGAATCTTGGAATACTTACAACCCTAAATTAAGATTCCATAGTTAATGTGGGATAATACTAATGAGTTGTAAATTTTAATTTGGCACCCTGATTTCTAGTAACGAGAAATTGAAGTAAAACCGTTAGGTCAGACGACAATATACATCAGGGCGCTTTTGTGCGATTTGAGCGGGGAAGCGTTAATCTGATCCCCCCCCCCCCCCATATGTTTGGGTGGGTGGGTTTGCGTGATAATAGACGTTGATAAGACTTTTATGATAATGCATACTGAAGTTGTTTCAGGGCAAAACGTTTATGACATAATTTTGGCTGATGATAGCAATCAGCAACTACATTGAATTTGCAATGAACTAAATGCTAGCAGTATTTGCTTTTGTGATATAAAATAATCATAAAAGAAATTGCATCAAAAAAAGTCTGTCCACAAGAAATGAGAACGTTTTGTATCTATTTTTATTGGATGATATCCATATTAAAAACAGGTGTTCTTTAGTGCTTGTTTTGGCCGTTTCATCAGTTAAAGACAAAAAAGTACACCACGCGTTAAACAACGGGGCTCGGAGGATACCTGTTGTCGTACATGTAAATGATAAGTTCCGTTAATGCCTTGATCCCTATATTCTATATGCGTGTTTTTTCAATGCTGGAAAATATGGTACATTCTTATGTACAAAGAGGCGTCACAATTCTCTATTTCCGTAATAAATGTATTTTCAGTTTATTCAGAGTGGCAAATCCAGATTTGCTTGCTCTCTCTCTCTCTCTCTCTCTCTCTCTCTCTCTCTCTCTCTCTCTCTCTCTCTCTCTCTCTCTCTCTCTCTCTCTCTCTCTCTCTCTCTCTCTCTCCAAACAATTTACGTAACTATTTTAACATGGGGGTCAATATTTTAGGTTGAGTGCACACAGAGCGTCAGCTGTACACGCAAAACAAAATATGCGTCACTTTCGCGGCGAGGGAGTGACCCTTTTATCAATAGAAGAGGTCACAATTACCAATTATCTGTATATTCAGCTGAATACACAATCCAATACACAGAATTCTTGAGGGCTACAGATTTGTATATCCATATGATTGCATCTTAAATTAACCCCAAATTAAAAGACTACTTTTAAAGCTTCAAGAATAGAATTTATGTGAACATTTCAGCTATATAAATAATTTTACTACACAAAGTTTGCTGTTTCCGCAGTGAGTGGTTTTAAAGTTATTAAGCTGTAAATTACAATGAACAGTAATGGGAATACACAACTCTAGCCCTGAATGACTTAAATGTCCGCTGCAGGAGAGCAGTTGAAGCTTTTGTTCTTGCTCTCCCCTATTACCTGCCCAGAGGTACTGAGCACTGTGACCTACTTACGCCATCACATGGTTAGATCTTGGATCCAGTACATCAGACGACGGCGTTGCGTACAGTGACCAAGTCTATACACATGGGTGTACTACAGGACATGCACTATTGGAGTTTTAGGGGCTATGGTACTGAGAAAGCAATTGAGTACGTGTGGTTTTCCCGAACAACTTGGTAGCCACGTATCAAATCCTAATAATGAAGATCCAAACTTACTGCAGTGTAATTTTAATCCAGGGTGGTAACATGTATATGTATATAAAATAGTTGAAATAGATACACACATTACGTAAGTTGGATACAATCACTGAGCTCTTGACAAAGTCAGGAACCATACACTGTATGAATTAAACACCAGGATGTAATTCCAACGTTACAATTTGTTAGAAAAGGATATCAATTATAATATAATTATGCAACATGCTGCGAAGAGAAGTATTGGGACATTACACAGCAAGGAAGACAATGCCCTTGCTCGGCACACTTGTAAGAGATGTAACAGTACGTGACCAGACAGAAACCGTAACACACAGCTTGAAGAAATAAACCAGGACAAGACTCCACAGACAGCAAAAGTGTTGGGGTAAATATTCATACTATATCTAGATTTAGATATTAGAAACATTAACAGCTTTGTATTTAAATGCACAGATATGCTGCTATACCAACTTCCATGTGACTGCCCCGAGTCTGCCTGTGTCATTCATGTACTGTTGAACGGCCATAAAATGATTTCATTTTCGCCTAAAGAGAAATTTATGGAGCTTTAAAGTAATGTCTGGATTGTGAATGGCGCTAATCTAATAACTCTGTTTTCTAATACGTCTCGATGTAATCTTTATTTGTTACACTTAAAAGGAAAATGAACAGAACTTTCGTGTGCATTGCCACAGGCACCCTTAGGGGAGTCCACCAGCCTTTTCATATAAAGGTCTGCATGTAGGTTGCTGCATTTCATTCGTAGCCGAGCATGGATAACAGCTAGTTGACAATCTTCAACATAGAAAAGCATGTTTGTTTTACCAACATCACTGATACGGTTCAGGCTCTTTTTTGAAATCATGAGTAGACTCAGTATTAGGCACAGACAGAGGTAACCCCTTCCAAAATATAATCACGGAAGGAAAGAATGAGCTTTCGAATAACATTGTTCGCGTACGTATGTTTGACAAATTTTGGCGTGATCTGACGTTTTACCTATTACGTTCAGACACAATGGTTGGAACTGGATTCCTCAGATGTTGAAGTGCAAGACGCATTACAGTGGCCAGCTAACTCAACCCAGGGAAGTGTGGCAGACTGTTAAACCTCAGACATGGGTATGGAACAAGATCGGTACTTGTTTGTCCATGTTTTCCACCCATCATTTCCATCAATTGAATCAAAATGGTTCAAAACACTAACGTTTTGTTACCATGTAATAGTTTGTAACATCCCAGACCGGCGCTGTCACTGTGACAGTTGATTGCTAATTATGTGATACATTGTAACTGCCGCAGAACTACTAGGCGTATATTTCCCTGTAATGCAAGCTTTGGAATCAGAATCATAAGAAAGATTAATGTGTAAAAACTGTATAAAGAGAGAGAGAGAGAGAGAGAGAGAGAGAGAGAGAGAGAGAGAGAGAGAGAGAGAGAGAGAAGAAGGAAAGAAAGAAATAGGATGATATTTGTAATGGAAGAACAGAGTATTTCATGAATTGCGTTCACTGGAGGTATGTGGTATGACTGCGGAATAACATGTCATAATTAAAAGTAACTTGGAAATATTTTCCAAGCCCTGTTTATGAATACCAGTGTTGTTGATTTATATAATATTTCAATTCATTGT
This sequence comes from Hermodice carunculata, assembly GCA_964020975.1. Classification (NCBI taxonomy): domain Eukaryota; kingdom Metazoa; phylum Annelida; class Polychaeta; order Eunicida; family Amphinomidae; genus Hermodice; species Hermodice carunculata. The sequence goes on along the minus strand of OZ026616.1, from coordinate 33,926,925 downwards.
ATAATGTATCTAATCCTTCAATTCGTTGCAATTCGGTTGTGTTCGACATGATTTGGTGCGATCCGGTGAATAGTCCCATGATAGTACATACGTGTGCCCAATCTTTCTGTGACAGGGATTGCCGGTTTATATAATGTTGTCTGGTTCTCGTTTAATGAAAACCTGGGCATATAGCTATTCGGTCGGAATCCAACATAACGGAAAAGTAAAATAAATGCATGAAACATGAAGGACTAGGCTTGAAAGCATTGGGGAATTAATGTTATCGAAAGTGGTTCTGCTGATTGAAAAGCACATTCCATTTTCGGTATTCCGATTAATTTTTTACAATATGTTCCACCCATAGACATTTTGCTATCTAGGTCAGTAGCAGTTACAATAGGTCGACGTGCAAGCACGTTGACAATGAATATTTCCGCATGCAATCCGGTTAATGAAATGACACTTGACAGCCATAGGCATAGCTCGCCAGCATGGAGTCTTCCCTGTCAGCCAGTGGAGTTGCGTTTGTGACGTCACTAACCTTTCGCGCCTTGAGGGTGTCGGAAATGAACGGGAAGCGACGATAGCAGGCGCAATGATTTTTAAAATAAAAATGTGAATAAAAGTATTTTTTTCACATTCAATTTTTCTTCTAAAATGCACTGCATGGGTATTGAACAATCCATGAGTCACCTGTGTATCCAATTTGAACATGGTCAATCAAGCGAGTCACCTGTGTATCCAACTTGAACATGGTCAATCAAGATAACCTTTAAATGCCCACCTCGATTTCTACTTTTTTTTTAAAATTTGTTCATCACAAGCATAATTATAATATAATAGTATGTTTTGTCATATGTGACATTTGAAACAAATGTATAGAACCTCCTGTGTGATCATTGTGACATTGCTTTTCTTTATTGCTGATGCCCCCCCCCCCCCAAAAAAAAAAAGTTTCGCCAATATTATTTCACATCTATAGTTTTGATTTAGTGAAACCAAATCTATTTCTGTGTTTGTTTATATTGTGCATATTATCGAAGTATTGTTAGTTTTCGGTGCAGTCAATAAAGTTCATTTCATATGTATGTCATCAAAGATCTGGGCCAAATTTTGGCACCAGAGCACCTTTCCCGATACCCTTGAAAAGATTAAGAAAAGTGTAAATTATTTCAGTGTGACTGCATCAATTTTACGAACGAGACCGCCTTGCGGATTTGTCTCATGTGGGGAAAGAATTATACATTAATTACTTATTTCTCAATCTTGTACATCTTATAAATTTTTCAGGACTCCCCAGCTATTTATTACTGTCTTGTACAGCAGAAACGATTGCAAATAGATTATTCTTGAAAAAGAAAAAAAAACAGAAAAAAACCACTTGTGTCAACCTAGACGATAACGTTTTGCCTTTGATCTGTCGGTAGCCACCTCTCGAGTCTTCGCACTAGAGATGGGAGCCGGTAATTAAATTGTTAGCTGGTCAGACGACACGGGTTTTACTGGCTTCAATTTGTCGCACATCACCATTAAGATTGAGTGCAAATTAGCCCATCTTTCCTTGCGAGTATTCATACAACTAAATGTCCATCATACATTAATGATGCACAAGCCCACACACGCACACACACAAAAACCGCTTGAATATTCGCAAATATTTGTAAAGATTATATTAGAATGGCTGCTCAAGCGGGAGTCAAGCAACGATTTTCAACACTGACAGCGTTTCCGACGTCACAAAAATAACCATTCGCTTAGTCATCTTGGCTGCCTGCTCTGTCGACAGCTGCGGCTAGGTCGACAAATAATAGCTAGCCGGCCAGATTTAGCAGATTTACCGGCTCAATCGAGAGGTTGACTGAGTTGTACTCATCTATGCCGAGCATTTAAACCTCAGATGTAGATACAATCAGCATAATGACTCTTACATTCTTACTGTTTATAGGCGTGGTTAGGTCAGACAGAAGGTGTACATTCGCAATTGGTTTACTCTGGCAGTCGGACTGCAGAGCATGTAAAGGACTTTATCGCTTGCAAGCTTGTACTTAAGGTAGATTTGATTATCATGTTGACCAGTCTTCACCGGTTATTCGTGAAGCTTAACCAACACCTGAGACAATGTCAACTATGTAAATCAAGCGCATGTTAGTCTTCACTTTTTCAGTGACTCAATGAAAACGTCTACCCTCTAATAGTGTACAGCCGTACATAATGTCAAGAACATTAGAGGTAACAGCTGCGGAGTATCCATTCAGCCGTGACACAATTAATTAGCATACAATATCCCGTCAAGTCTGTTGGAAGGCTTATTAGTACTGAAACTCTCAGCTGTTTAGCCCGAACCTTATAAAGACAAATTTTAGACTACCAAAAATGTTTCTTCGGCACTGAAAGAATTTTTTTCCAATTGTTGTTACCGGTACTGTATCTTTCAGTCAAATCATGTCCCATAATCAGCTGCGAAGAACACAGGATGTACACCTAAGAAGCACTCATTTACCATCATTGCCATCTATATCTGAAGCGTTTCCTCCTTTAATAAACAAACCAAACGAACTTCTGGTCAAATGTCGTCTGCTTCAGTGTTTTCAGCTTTTTTTAAAAAAAGGTAATGAAAAACAATTTGACCAAAAATTGTAGATTAGACCTATCAAAATCACATGTCCCATGTCAACAGCTTGCCTTGGCATGAGTCAGGCACTTGGTCCCGACCCATGCCGAAGAAAGCTGTTGACACAGTCTTAATTCAAGGGCGGGGGCAGGTTAAGCAATATGGGAGGATCAAATGATTTATCTGGGACACACTTAACTCGATTCCGCATGATTATATAAACTATTGCTAAATACAAGCAGAAGTTTTTCAAAGTTGCTTCGTAAATTATCGATTTTCCGTTGAGGAGAATAAGGGAAGCTGCTTCACAAAACATACATCAAGCGGCAGAATATCTCGAGCGACAAGCGGTACCTTCATAAAAACAACCTTTCTCTGAAGAGGTTTTTTGTTTTCAGATAATGCTGACCCATTACCTGGGATATCGAAACGAGGTCAAGAAAAGATTAAGTTGGAGAGCAATCGCCTTTAGATATAAATCCAATACATTATTGATGTGCCCGTGGCCTCACGCACAGCGAGAACACAGTGGAACACCAACTCCTGCACATCTGACCAGGAACATGAATGCTTCATAGGGCAAGATGTAAGAAACCCGAGACACCTAAAACTCATAGCCTTTGACCTACAAGTCACAATTTGAAATGGATAACACATAGCGTCTAGAGCCCTCTATACATATCTTATTCTATTTTCTGGAGAGACTTCTGACTATGTGTAATCTGTCGTCGGATTTATAAAATATGAGTTGAGGTATGCACTGGTCTGAAGCTCTCCCTCTCGTTGATATCTGTGGAAGGCGAACTTCCTAAATGACCAGGTACTTATCTTAAATGTTTACGGGAGAAGGCGTTTTTATGCATATATATAATCATTTTGTTTGGATTCTTGTTGATGGTCATTTTAGGCCTAGGGGGGCTTTTCTGATGGATTGATGTTGGTGTTAGTGTCACTTTGTGGACTTATATGGATGATGGTCATTGTTGAGATGGTGGTTGCAAGTAGTACCTTTTTAAATACTGAATTTTATTGACATTTTCAACAAATTAAGAACCTCCGCTTACAAATTCTCTGATGTGATGCAAATTTTGTTCCCTTTTCATAAATTGTATGGTCCTGTATGCACATGAATGATGTACCTGTTCAAGCCAATTTACTGAAATAGGACTATAATTTCAAACAAAACTTTTTGCATTCTGTCATGTTAAAACTAGATATGGCTTTTTCGACCCTATGGACCTTTACACTTACGTTTTGATCTCTTTTGGGTAAATACGAACTATAAATTTATGTGTTTCAGCTATACATACCAAGGAACATTGCCTTTGGTCGAAATTGACTTGGATTTGTTTCATTAGGACTACGGTTTGGATATGGTAATGACACTGTCTAAATTACATTGGCACAGACCAGCATTAACTTACTGAAGTTCGATGGCGGAGACCTCACTTATGAAACATGTACATTAATGCTTTGTAGTTTTCTGACCCGTGTTTGTTCACTTTGATTTCAAACTTTTTTTGTTCATAATATTCCACACACATAACCCACCACAGTGGTCAATACACTTGAAGGAATCTTTGCAAAAACATACAAAATGATCCATAATGATTTTCATGAAATTAAAACAGGAGAGTTTGTCCACCCCCGTGAAAAATGCTACATTACTTAATAATGCGACCTGCTTCAATCTTTTTTTTTTCAAATTCGATGTACCTAAAGAATTTTCGTACGCGAGACGACCTAGAGAATATAGCATTCACAGTCAAGCTTCTGCCAAAGATTTGCCTGTTGACATTACCGGCAATCATGGAAAACACAATATAGTTGTATCTAAGCATGTTGTCAACTCCATTTAATTTTTAAGCATGAATCCAGTCATAATAATACGCGCCAAATGTTTGTGACCTAAATTAGTGGATCAAGGAATGTGAAGCGCTTTTTCGCACGGTTACAAGGAATAAAATGTTATGACTCTCCACAATTATGATCATCAAACGCAAAAAATGACGCAAAAGTGGGAATGGAATGATTGTGCTTGATCTGGAGATAACAACGACAGTTTTCCTCGGCGTCTTCTAGGGGAATGCGCCCAGAATGTGCCATGGAATGCTGTTGACATATCATGACATATTATTCTGAATGATAAAAAGACAAAGAAGAGATACTTATTTCATAGACACTTGCAGTGCATTTTATGGGGGAAAAGTGGTATGCCGGCGCATTTGCCTTAGATTTCTGAGGGTTAATTTTAAGCACAAGCTGGACCCGTCTCAAACGATTACCCAAATAGTAGTGTGTCAGGGACAATATGCAGAAGCCTTGCAAAAGGCAGAGAAATTTGTCGATAGCAATTAGTAAGAGATATATCCGCAACTAGGAACCTATTAACGTGACATGATCCATCTGAAACTCTTTGAACACATGTTCCTTATGATCAAACATATTGAATATCATACACATTTGCCCAAATCTCCTAACATGCGGAACGCGATTTAATTGTGAGAGACCAAGGTTGTTAAGCTCAATTTACCTGTTAGCATAATTCACTGCACGCAGGGACCAAACGGTGCAGTTTTACTCAATTTTTCCAGTAACTGTATCTATATTAGCCCACTTGAAATCCATATTTACCTAGTAGAAATCCATATTTACCTGGTAGAGCTTGGACACTACTTTGTTTCTTTATTTGAAAGATTCCCAGGGACAAAGGACAAGGCAAGCGGCCGCGGATTTGAGTCAGTTTGATTTTGTTTTTTGTGTTTGCTTTTTTTTGGGGGGGGGGGGAGGGGCTGTTTGTTTTTGGGGGGGAGAGTATATTTTTTCCATGGCTGAACATCTTGCAGAGAAGCGCCATCTGCAGCTTGACTGTGCTACTGCAACGTCACAAAATCAAGCCATAAAAGTGTACTTTTTACGTTTGTGGAGTGTAGCGTTTTAAGCCAGTCTATGTTTGCTTTTCTTCATGGAGCGTAAACATATGGCAATAATGTTTGTTTGTTCATTTTTAACTACAATACTGCTTGAATTACTAGATAAATGCAGCTCCACCTTCGTGGAGGATTCCGCCGCTCAGACAGGGCCTCGTTCACACTTGGCAGGATCTCTCCTCTGTGCAGCCAGCAATGAACTTGGCCTTTCTTAGCAGTGGGATGGTCCACTCAAGTAATTTTGCTTTCATGTATATATGGTTAACTTTGTCATGACTAACAGGAATGTCTTTGCTGTCATTCTTCTATGTTCAAGACATGATATGGAACAAGAAAATAAGATTTGCTGCAAAGCAAATCTGTCTGTGCGCCTCGAAAACTTGCATAAATCTAAATGTTACCACCTTTGTTTGTGGTTTATTTGATGCCCCTTCAACACAAACCTGCAAATTAAATTAGGAACAGCACCTTTTCCTATAATAACTTTGAAGATTTTCAATTTTTAAACTTCTTAAGTGCCCCTAATTAGCATAAGCTAAATCATAAGCTAAAATTTCATAGCTTTCGTTTGTGGTTCAATGTGGGACAATACGCGGATGCCTTGTAAAAGGCAGACAAATCTGTCGATAGCTTAGGACACAAACCCATATATTGAAGTTGGAAATGCATATCAATCCATAATAGCTTTGAAGATATTCAACATATGAACTTGTCAAGTGCCCCTAATTAGCATGAATTAAAATTCTTACCACTATAATATGTGGTTCATTTGATGCACCTATAACACAAACCTCTTAATTTAAGTTAGAATGGTACTTCTATCTATAATAGTTTTGAAGATATGCAACTTTTGAAGCTTTGAATTGTCCATAATTAGCCATAGTTTAAATTCTTCAACTGCTGAAATGTGTCCAATAGAGGTGCAGACCCAACGAATGTACCGACAAAACCAGCATTTGGTTCTACATGTTGGAACACTTTGGAAGTGTTCAATATACTTTTTGCGCATTCATTATTTTACTTTTTAACAAAATATTGTTTAACTTGTGAAAATCATGGTCTAATTTGCAAAAAAGATACGCTGTGTTTCTGATATTCTAACGTTAGCAATTGAAGGTACCAGATGGAATTTGTCCAGTCTCCTACGACTTGAAAAGTCAGCGTCATGGTTTATGTCATAAAATGGTGTGTGAGGGTTTCAATAAGGAAGACAAAATATTAGTTTGTTAGTTAGTTAGCTAGTTAGATAGTTAGTTAGTTAGTTAGTTAGTTAGTTAGTTAGTTAGCTAGTTAGTTAGTAAGCTAGTGAGTCAGTCAATCAGTCAGTTAGTTAGTTAATTACTTATTCAATTAGCTAGTTAATTAGCAACTAATTAGCTAGCTAGCTTGGTAGGTAGGTAGGCAGGTAGGTAGGTAGGTAGGTAGGTAGGTAGGTAGGTTGCTGAGCGAGGACGTGTACGAACTATTTATGTGATGAGTGATGTGTGTATATTTGGGCTGTATGTGTGTATTAGCGCATAAAAGTATTTTCAATCGGCAGGATGCACTTTCTCCACATTATATGGTTTACTGTAATAACATTTTTTGGATTTTCTTTTACTTTATTTAAGCTATGGGAGAATGCTGTTTTGGCAATCTACAAACACAAACACGCGTATGTACACAATCCATATACATATTATATTTGTAGAGACACAACACGTGTATCTTAAATGTCCAAGCGATGTTACTGATTGACTGCACACTTTCCGAACGTTTGGCAAGTTTGACTCGTGAAGTTTTAACGGCGACTATCGCAGCGACGGGGTGGTGCTGGCCAATATAGAGTGATATCTGCAGGTATAGATACACTATTCTGCATTGTGGCAGCACTGCTCCCTGTTTTATACAATATTGTCAACCAATGAATGAAAACAATTTTGTTTATCCCTTAATTGTTCACCTACAACAGACACATACCAGAGGAACGCTATTTATAGTCCCAAATGCATGCGACATGCTCTGTTGCAGGTGTGTGTGTGTTGGGGGATGGAGGATTTCAGGGGGTGATGATCAACATAGTCATAACCACTATATCGCACTGGGAATACATGAGAATTGTTCTACTGTAAGGGGGGGGGGTTATACCGTATCTTCACTTGTATATTACCAGAGTGGATGACCGTTTTGGTGTTGTGTGAACAGATAAGCCATTGAAACCATCCTCACCGGCCAAATCATCCTGCGTGCTGTCAGTGCTAGTCATAATGAGATAGATCGTCGTGTTTTATCAACTTTGCTCGAGTAGACACGGAGCTTTGGGATGCAATTTTCAGAGCGCACTAACGCAGTGTTAGCTTTCGTCGGAATAAAAGCGTGCCCTCTGGTGATCAAAGCTTTTAAAATCGGATGGCTGTTTGACCCAGTTTCTCTACAGTTACCCACGCATCCGACTTTTTTCCACTTCACAGCTTTAAGTCAATGAGCATTAGATCCCAGTTCACAAGCAGACATCACCACCGAAAAGCGCTATGGAAAGTCACTGCCAACAATCCTACTGGGAGAGGCCACTATGTAACATGTAATCCCAGAATTTTGTTGTCTCAAGCACGGACGCATCTGCTTGGCTTCTCAAGACACCGACGGAAAAACAACCAATGAGGGCAAATCGGATGGAATGTCTTTTTTTTTTCATTTGATTTACAGTAAGGATACTTAATGTGGCATTAGACCCCTTCTGGTTATGTTTTTGGTGAGTTATCTTACCGTGATAGAGTCTCTGATAAGTTCGTGATTCGGAGTACCCACATGCATGTCTCACATAATCTCCTTACATTTTATAGCGGTTATTTGCAAGTGATACATGAAATACTTAGAAGGGTCTTGTTCATCTTAAGAAAACACGTTCTCTCTAAATGCGGCATTAACTTCTTTTGTTACCTTGTGGGATCGTTCATATCCCTTCGGCTTATGTCTTTATCACGAAATATTGATCCCTGGTATGCCCCACCTGGCTAACCGTCGGAGCAATGTTTTGTCCCACTCTTTGATAGCAAGAAGCTACAACAGAAGATGCGGAAAACAATGGTATGGTAAATTATAAACAGTTGACATTCCTTGAAAAACAACAATTCACATATAAAAATGAATAAATATGTAGGGGGCGTGATGCATGTAACGGGACAGTTTTTTTTTTCTCTGCAGAAATTGGCCCACAATATATAAATCTTTAAAGTTAATATCATGGCTTGCATAATGTATTACCCCTAGTGCTTCATGTGAATTAATATTTTTAGCAAAAGATAAAACAACTGGACCATAATTTTTAACATACCGCGAGTACATTCTTCAACTCTGTATCTGTTAATATTCAACTTGTCACTGAAACAATTGACCACAGTAAAGTGTGCACGCCGCGTAGGCTCTCCAATGTTGATTCTCCTATAGAGGAGGATATGCTTTCAATTTATTGCATGGTATATGCTAACTGGAACTACCGGTCTTATGCTTAAAGCGTCCATGCCGCGTAGGCTCTCCAATGTTGATTCTCCTATAGAGGACGCTATGTTTTCAATTTATTGCACGGTATATGCTAACTGGAACTGCTGTCTTGTGGGGGCATTCCATGATAACAGGGACAGAGATACCAGAAAATAAGTTGGCACATAGAGAAAAAAGCTTAATGCCACTGAAAAGTCAACATTCTAAAGTATTCAGATTGTTTGGAATTTTTTCATGTAGAATACCTTATGCTCAATATGTGAATCCATATTTATGCAAATTATCATTTTTGTGTCACGGACGGGACATTTTGTTTTTTAATATATCTATAATATAGACAATGTTGTGTGACTTTAATTCCTTGGGACAAAGTAACACGGCAAGCTTGTTTATAATGCACCGTGTAATGGTTGGTGAGTTATGAATAATAATTAATATACAGCTTGTCTATATTCCATGATGTCCCGTCCATGGCAATTGACATTCAAAACTTTTAAAAAATTACTATTAATAATGGTATGAATAAAAAGTTATTTTATATTCTCTGTATTCATTATAAAGGCTTTTCAAAGTGACAAACCTAATAAGGATTGGCAGCTTGCTAATATCAAAATATTAAAATCATAATTTGTCACGGACAGGATATTTTGGTCATGGATGGGAGATACCTATCAAGGAGTACCCATGCATAGTTCCCTAGACTAGTAACAGGTTACTATTATATATTTTTGGTATATATTTCTCTTAGTTATAATAAAATTGGTCTCATCTGATCAGTTTGTCTGTCATGCACTCAAATTTTATATATACGTAGTGGTGAATTATTGATATAATTATCAATATCTATAATGTCCCATATATGATACAACGGCACCAACAAATCAGGATATATGTACCATTCACAGTAGAAAATCATACAGGTTGTTTCTCTGAATAATAGGGCCTGCTAAAATAGCAAAGTTTTGTGGCACATACAAAACCATACCTTGCAATGGACAAGGCATTTTTGTCATGGGCAAAACAGAATCCAACAAAATCTCGCATGTATAGTCTTAGATTATTAATACCTAGAAAAACGCTCAAGTTTGGTTATTTTTTCAGAAAGAAATCATGGCCGTTTTGAGTCTGCAGACCCAACTTATCCTTTTGTTAGCACAAACAATCAAGGGTACTTGTACTAACTTATCAAATAAAGTCAACACATCAATCATAAAGCATGGTTACCCTAAAGTATGTAACCAGGAAGTCCACTCACATCTTCTTTCTGGAGAAAATCTTGAAAAAGGAAGGGAAAGAAATGCGAGGTTTTGGGTTGTTGTTTTTTTTTTTGTTTGTTTGTTTGTTTGTTTGTTTTTTTTTTTACAAAGCTATGGTGATGACCGGAAAAATCCATGTACCCCATGAATGGGGATATAACATGGATAAATAGTAATCAAATAATAAAAAATGTAACAAACCTGAAAAAATGGACCCAAGAGGACATTATATATATTTAGTTGTGATATAATATACACTTGTGAATGAAGTGCATTATCTGTCCATTATGAAATTTATAAAATAACATCTTGACAGTAAGTCTTGTTTATTTATTTATTCATTTATTCATTCATTCATTCATTCATTCATTCATTCATTCATTTATTCATTTATTCATTTATTTATTTATTTATTTATTTATTTATTTGTTTGTTTTTTTGTTTTTTTTTTTTTCATTTTCTACCAATTTAATTAACAGCATAAATCAAAGCCTCCAAGCCAGTATGTTAAAGCTGGGAGATCTCTCTCCTGCAGGTATTGAAAAGCGGGAGGGTGAACGCCGGAGGCACAAAGCATAGCTAGGGGGTCTGGAGGCATGCTTCCCGAGGGAAAAAAAATGCACCTTCATTTCCTGCATTTTGAACCATTTTAGGCACCATTATAGACATATTCCTCACATATATAACACAACTCGGCAAAACAGTACAACTTTACAGTCAATGATGGAATAATGCTACTTTTTAATTTTACAAAAAGCGGGAGACATTTCACATAGAGCGAGAGACTTTGTGAATACAGTACAAGAAAGCAGAAGAGCTCCCGCCAAAGTGGGAGACTTGGAAGCCGTGATAAATAGACTTTTTAAAATGTGAGCGGACATGAACTAACCTGTTAATTGTGGATTGTAGCTGCAGTACAATCTGTGACAGGTCCCAAAGAGCTATGTCCGTAGCTTGTCCCGTCCCTGACATACAGTTTTCCTCCTAAAAAATCTGCAATTAGCATTTAAAAAATATTGAAACATGTGTGAATATGTTCACAATACTTCATTTGTTGTACATATGCAGGCAATTGGTAAATTTAAGAAAAATTTAAGAATTTGCAGATATTTAAACTTTCCAAAATGCCCCGTCCGTGGCAAACTGTTATCAGGGAATGCCCCTGTACTTAATACTATTGTTAATAGACGTATAGGCAAGAAAAAAGTCCTCTTTGACATCGGTTTCTTTTTACAGCCAATCCACCTTTACAACTGTCGCATTCTTTCTCGTTGTTTTAGTCCTGCTGGTTGAGTCATAGACTCCCTATGATGTGCTATCCATCAGATGTACTTCATTAGACCATGGGGATATGATTATATATTAGTTTTAATGTTAGTCAGGGTCAGGGCCTCTTAATGTGCTGATTATGTGTCAAGTAATATATTTGTGTCATATTATCATGATAATCTTTAAACCTTGACACATTCTGTGCTTGGGATGGAGGGTTCATTGAACTCATTATTATTATTATTATTATTATTATTATTATTATTATTATTATTATTATTATTATTATTATTATTATTATTATTATTATTATTATTATTATTATTATTATTATTATTATTTTTATTATTATTATTGTTATTATTATTATTATTATTATCATCATCATCATCGTCGTCGTCGTCGTCGTCATCATCATCATCACCATCATCATCACCATATCAGAATCTAGTCTATGTTGCTAAAACTGTGGATTAGTTGTGCCAAAAGGTGACTTCACTATGAAATATCTGCCCATCTTATCTCACTCAAACCTTTTCTGCTCAAATCGCCCCCAAAATACCGGATGTAAATTGTCGTCTGCCTTAACATTTTTACTTAAATTTCTCTTTACTAGAAGACACTTTGGCTTAGATTTGTACGTAAGACCAGTCATGCTGGCACATCCTGTCTCAATTGTTTTCTTTGGCGCGGATGAGCGCATTCAGGAAAACTATTGTCTCAATCGTACTCTGACTATGAATGTTTTAAATCACTATGAAAATATATATATATATATATATATATATATATATATATATATATGTGTGTGTGTGTGTGTGTGTGTGTGTGTGTGTGTGTGTGTGAGAGAGAGAGAGAGAGAGAGAGAGAGAGAGCGAAAGAGAGAGAGAGAGTTCGTACTCAACAGGTACACGTACAAAAAACAAAGCAGTAAGACTGACACATATGCAAATGAATAGTACTATAAAATAATAAAAAATATACATGCTTAATGCCTATTTTGCTGTTTTGTTTTTTAGCTCTGCTGACTATAGGTCACAGAGCTCATGGTGTCACTCATGTCTGTCCGTCCGTCCGTCGGAAACTTTTTGCTTGTGAGGGCGATAAAGTCCACATTTTTCTAAATATTCTAAATAAAAATGTATCTTATGACCTACTTTTGGGTCACCGTGACATCATGATTATGAACTTTGGCGCTTGTCTAAGGTTATTAGTTTTATTCAACAACTAAGAAAGTTATCCTCGGATTTGAACAAATAGACCATGTATGGAAAGCTGGAAGTGGAACGCACATGTTCAACTCAACAAATTTTATTTATTTTCTTTAAATTTCAGTTGAAGGTCAAGGTCAAATCGCCAGTTGGAATATAGGGGTCATATTGACAATAATCTGCACCTTGAATTTTATAAGACAACTGGAAGCATGACCCTGATTAATTTTTCATGATCATCGCGGGAATACATTTCAGGAAATTATTATTGGTGACGCTAGGCAGCAGAGCATTAGGGCCACGGGCCTCTTGTTTGTGTATTTGTTTGTTTGCTTTTTTCTTTACCAACTATTGATGCAGCTTCCCTTATGTATCGGGCTCCTCACCTTACGACAGACCGACTTCATAGCCAATGGGACAACCTCTCACTGGACATACTAATGTTTGAATGGAAGTTCGCAAAATGAATATCTTGAACTCTGAAGCTTGCAGTAACCGCATCCATGGGAAATGGACTTTTTATGTTCCTCGGAGACCCGGATATAACATCGGTCAAAGCTACCAGGAAGAGAAGCTAACATGGCGGATGGCAAAATCTCATGAGTAAAAGGAGAGGGCGTACCCTGTTGTAAGATCAGCCCACAGCTAACTGCTTTATGTCTTCCCTGCCTCTGAGAGTGCATATTAAATCTGTTGATATGAAATATAGGAATCAAGTTCAATGAGTGTTTGTCCGTGTCATGATAAAATTGCAAGGTAAAGGCACAGCAGGGTCGTTTATACTCACAACATCTAAATTTATCCCATGAATGTTGAAGAATATAATGACCATCTATTGGGTCATATACCGCCCCAATGTTGGGCTCATTTTCGGATTACTGGCTGGCAGAAAGCAGTGGTGTTGACTATACGTCCACTTCATCTTATATTTTGCCTTAAATTTCTTTGTAACAAATCTCAACATTCATTTGTAATAGTGTGCACGAGATAGATTACTGAATAACAGTAAGTTACTTTTCCCAGTATGCTGCACTTGACTTTTCCTCACATGGGCACCTTCTGTCCTGACACTGTGACAGAGACAGTGCGGGACGTAGCGAGATTCACGATCATCCCCACACCCTGGTTAAGATTAATTGTCAAAATTACAAAGTTACCATCGTTATAGAATAGGTAGGTATTATCCAGGTATGGTGGTCGTCCATGGTCAGATTACACAAAGACAAAACTTCGCTTCTAACAACAGCAGTCAAGATACATTGATTGGACTTGCTGATGTTTTACCTTTATTTCAAATTGGGGTTTATTGTGGCATCTCACAAATCATATCCCAATAAATCACCGCCGTATTTGTTGAAATGCAAAACATTTATATGGAACACGTGCCTCTGGCTGTGCCCAGGTAACAAATTAAACTGACGTCAAGTTACCTCAGGCCTAACAAAAAATATATGTGGTTCCGGTAACCTGACAGACCCTACAAAAAGGTTGTAATCCCAACATTAACGAAACAAAAGAATAAAAATGTATTTCCAAGCCGCCCTTTTCTAATCAAATTTGATCGCCCTAAGCTGAAAGATTTTATCGAGAAAGTGGCCGTTGTGCGCCATTATTTTGCAGTGAAGTCAACTCAAACACAGCATTTTATTTCAAATTGTCTGGAGGGTTAACTTGGGCCGGGGAAACCGCATAGCTTCATGCGTAGCCTCAGTTGCTCGGTGAAACAGCATAGCCTCGGTTATTTGGTGATCGTTATCGTAATATTTCGCAAGGTTCCAGGTGTCCGTTCTCTGAGTTACCAGGGCAAACAGTCGTTAGATTACTTTTAAAACATGACTTACTATCTTAACTTTAATCTGTCCGCTCGGTTGTGTCTGAATCAGTTTTCATCGTTAGTTACAAATCTAAATGCGACACGATGGATGGCTTGGACTGTCACGTGATGAGCGTCATTTTCAACATTGCACATTCCATTGACTGCTGAACAGTTGCACAAAAATACATTTGATTTGGATATCAAAGTGAATCATGGCCACAGCATATATCATATCATAATTGATGCTCTGAAATATTTGCAAAATATGTACATGCTGTTTCATTTATTATACCCCCCCCCCCCCGTCCCAATACTCCTTTACAAACTATTAGGTACGGAATCCACAATTTTCAAAATGGCAGCCAAATTGTGATATTTTGAAGAGGTAGTTTCGAAAATATATGTGTGATAAGCATCACGAGACGGCTACGTTGGCGAATGAATATAATGTACAATATATAATGGGAATTTTCCAGAGTGAGCATTACCTTAAAATGTATATACACTGGCACACAATTGCCAGCTTTAGGCCCCAGATTAGGGATTTTGTATCAAACACTTAAGTAGCCCCAGGCTATGAATTAAGTAGAAGCACAGGGCAGAAGAGGCGGGACCGCTCGCCGAGTCAAAGTTAAAGCTCAGTGGAGAAGGTTGCCCGGATGGTAGATACAGGACCGACAGTAGCGGCGGGTGGTTATGTAAGTTGCAATTACTGAATTGTGTTAAGATAGTAGCATTTTTATTCGCACCAGTTGTCTTTATGGCTGGACACTACATGCACATGCATGTAGTAAACTCACTCAGTTTTGCATAGATAAAATATAGACAGGAAAACCAAATTCGACGTCAACGTCGATACTTATTACCGATGACTTGTAGAGTGACAATTAAGCACTGATACTTTTGGTATGTGGCCTTTTTCTGAATAATACGGGAGTAGCTCCCATGATCAACATCCAAACTTAGATACTTTTTGATTGAGTGTATAATATAGTTCAAATCCAGCTACCATAATAAGGATTGCGTGTGCAGTGGTGTAGCAGATCCTGGCCATTGGATCATACTTAGTACATTTGAAAACGGTCGCAATAGACAGGGGTGCATATTGCACGCGTATTTGAAGATTGAGGACCTCGATCTGTCGTCCTTAATTGTAAGATGGACGCTTGTTCACTTCAAATAACGTCTGTGCAACATCTACTTCTGCATGTTGAAATCACTTCTACATGCACTTCATACTCATGATTGAGCCAATTATTTAAAAAATGTAAAATATACATGTATTGTCCAATATCGATCCAAAGTAAAACCGTGGGGAAATTAAGAATTACGAAACAGTCAAATTAATTTAAACTCAAATTGAGTGTCAATTGTATTGCATTAAGCATGCCTTTTGGTTTGATAGCCAGTTTTTAATGGATGACTGATCGGTTAAAGAACTGCATTTCTTTAACCTCATGTAATTGATGCTCGAATTAGGGGACTGACACCAATAACTTACTTATTCCCTCCGGCAATGCAAAGCCTCTTAATTTCACTGATGCCTTCATAGCTGATTGGAAACATGGTCCAGCCTACGCAATCCTTCATGTCGCATGTCTCAAGATCCTTGTCGATGCTGTTAAGTTCATCAAATAGACATCCATTGATTCTAAGTACATTTGACGCAATGACGATAATGAAGCACTATAAAAAAAAATTACACAATACAAGTGACCTTAATATGATGGTGGCAGTCCAGTCAGACAAGGCTTTGCATTATATGAAAAACAAAAAAAAAAACGTTAAATGGCATTACTTCAAGGTTGCGATTGACAATAAAATACATTATGTACGTGGTTGCAAGAACATGTTCCATTGTATAGCGGAAAAGGCTAATCGGAAAGATGCTTATTAATTGCTATCCAACTAAAAAAAAGTCACGAGCATGATGGTAATCTCCCTGCTCTTTGTCAAACATAGCCCAAGCAATCCAGAACAGACTCTAAAGGGTTATATAACTACAAGTTACTGGCGAATATCCACAGAACATACTCGGACATATTATAAAGGGTTTATATAACTACAAATTACTCGGGACGATCTGCAGGACATGATCATTGTATCCCAGTGGCTTCTCTTTTGATACAATAGCAAACCCAATCATTTGTAGGGATAGGAATTACGCTTTGCGAAAATGTAACCCTAACAGGAAAATCGGGGTTCTATCAAGGCCGGGAGAAGGTTAGAAATTTCAGAAATCTGCTGCGAGTCATGCTGAAGCATGTTTTAGCTTGAAAGTTATCTCAAACATTTATTAGGACTCTCAAGACGAATTCATGTCCAACTGGGTCTTCCATTGCAAGTTCCACGCTCGTGGTAGAAAGGCAAGTTTGTATAATTACGGAGAGATATAAAGGAAATCAGATCGCCAACACAACGAAAGGGTCTTATTGATTCCCAGCGGGAATCCAGCAGCCGCGGGCACTCTTTCACTTGACACCGGTATAGGGTCCCCGAGGTCATACGAGAGGTGACAGATTCACCAGTGCCATCACGATCATTCACCCACGCTTTTGTTTTCAGCTTCTTGGACGGAAATCCAAGTTGGTAGCGCCGGATATGATGCGTGAGTCGCCCGATCACAGGAACATTCTTCAAAAGCTAAGCATGTCTTAAATTGCACCTACGATTGCCCTCGGTATTAGCCAGAGTACAGTATGTAATTTGGGAAGGCACCTCGGCGCAGGTGCAGATAAGAAAATGATACTTGCCTTCAAATATCATTTTGCAAATATGTTAACCCCTACGGGGTCTGTAAATGAGACTGAATGAACAGCTTTACTGCGATGCAACCAGAACGCTCTAGAAAATGTGTTATTTACATAAACCTGATGGTTTTCCTACATTTCCTAATGTTCATCGGTATATGATAGAAATACGCAAGAAAAAGGCTTGGTGTAACCGGTCGCTGTCGACCGGTATACCCTGCACAGAACCAATAATGCAGGCCCATCAGTGATGATCACCAGGTGTGTAGATGTTTTGAGAAGACTACTAATATGGCCCCGTGGTAAGTCATGGCATGCAACACTTCGATTTCATTAATCAATATTAACCTTAACTTTTTTTGCATTAACAGCTCATAAATTTTACCCATTTCTAATGGCATTGGAACGATGGGACTAACCGACTGTTTCTACTTCTGACTTCCCCTAGGCCTTGGACTTTAAACAAAGTGTCAAGTTTGGCTCAGGTTCGGCATCTTCTCTGATCGCGAGACTTATCTTTCCCTCCTTCAAGGGTCAGAACAAAAAACAAAACAAAACAAAACAAAACCAAAAAAAAAAAAAAACAAACAAACAAACAAACAAACAAACACGCACACACACACTCACACACACACAAACAATATACAGTGATTAACACAGTGAATTTTCTAAAATTAGGAGTCACGTAAAACGTGAGAAAATTAAAAAAGTAGGACGAGCTGGATTTCTTGAACATTCTGCACCTTTACACCAAATGAACAATGTCAGGATCCTCGTCACTTACGAAAAGAAAGAAAAAAGCAAGGAGTTGCCTCTGTGGTACTTTGAACTAATAATTATAGAAATGCTATGATACTGTCAATACAAGTTTTAAACAAAAAAACCCTCCTACCTTCAGGAAAGAACGAGATTTGACATGATCACCTTAACATGTGTGCGACCGTCCAGTCATTTTGAAATAATTATTTTTTTTAATCTAATTTTTTAAGGCAAACGCCACTTGACAACCAGTGCACTGGCTGGTGTGAGCATGGGAAGGAATCAAGGAGTCAGTGATGGAAGCGATGCTTCCTTATGCTTCATGTAGATTGGCCGTTTACACATTTACACTTATCACTTGCAATCGGTAAAAGATGTGCACATCTGGATCACATAGAGCTACAATTAGTTAAGATTATCTACCACGGACAACATCTGGCAAATATCCATTCTTACTTAACGTTCTGTTTCCGGCAAACTTGCTTATTAAATGATGCAGCCGGGCGAAGTAATTTATGTATGGAATAAAGTACTTTTTTGTGATTGCAGGACTAGGCTATATCACTCATTCAAAAAATAATAATCAATAATTACATGAATAGATAAATAGATAAGTAGATAGATAGATAATGGATAGAAGATAGATGGATAGATAAATAAATAGAATTTATGCACTAAGATAAGTAGATTCTATGAAGAGATGTTTGTTTTAGAAAAGTCCAACATACCCAGGAAAGAGCATGCTGTGTCAAACTTCATGTAAGTGGGTGGAAGTTGAAGGCTGTATAACAGTATGCCTGGTCTAAAGATAAAACTGTCTGTATCTCTTGGTAAATTAGACGCAGATTTTATTATGCATAGTCGATTATTTTGGTATCAGGTCGTACACTGATCCCCTTGTCACGTATCGAAAGTAAGAAAGAAATGCGGCTTGGTTTTTACCAGTTACATAAAAATCCGCCGGTTCTTTCGGCCTTGTATCCACCATCAGGACAACCTTATCCACTGATATCAGACTTTGACGCAGCGCAGCACTTGGCAAGTCCGCCTGCTACTTAATTCATGGCCTGGGGCGACTTCAGAATCTGATACAATATTCCTATTCTGGGGCCCACTCCGCCAATATCTGGTCATTTCAAGGCGTTGTATTTACATTGTTAGGTAACTAATCACACATTAATATTTTGGATACACCTCTTCAGAATATGCAATCGGGAAAACCCCACGAACTTGGCTCCCATTTTGAAAATTGTAGATACCGCACCCAATGGTTTGAAAATGAGGATAATATTTGGACCATCTAGAGGGGGGCCGGCGTATAATATATGAAGCCAAAAGTGTATATTTTGCAAATATTTTAGAGCGTCAAAAATGAGAGAAATATACGCTGTGGCCGTAATTCACTTTGATATCCAAATCAAATGCATTTTTGTGCTACTGTCCCGAAATGCATTGCGCCATGTTCAAAGTAGCGCTCACCAACATGCATGATTTGCCGACTCAAGGTATCGTGTTGGATTTATAGCTAACAATGATGATAATGACACAGCCGAGCGTGCAGATTAAAGTCAAGATAATAAGTCATGTTTTAAAAGTACTTTAATGAACGTTTGTCCTGGTAACTCGGAGAACAGATACCTGGAACCTTGCTAAATAATACGATAACGATCATCCAACAACGCGGGTATGCTTGACAAAAGAATATGAATCTGGTGTCGTAATGTAAATTCAAAACACAGAGACATTTATCGAAAGTGGCAACAGAAAATTTAAGGGTAGTCGGCGGTCCTGGTCGACTAACACAAGCAACAAAGAGAGGATGACTGTGCTCTTCAATGTTCACCGCCCAATTCTTTTCGCGCATAACTTTAGCCTCTAGGAGACAGAGCCAATAACTTTCTTTAGCGCAATCTCAACCCCACGTGCCATGCGTCCAAACTGCGTCGGGCGGGGCCAAGCCGTTGACTGATCGCTAAGTTAATTCTTTCTTTGAAAAAGAGATGTAGACTTTTATAATGGTAGACCATTTCGGGTTGTCTCAAATGGGGAAAATATGGACGTTAACACATTAGCGTTAGGTCCCTTGGGATTATATTAACCATACATTTTACAAAATGACATGACTTACCTCTGTTAACACTGCCATTACATCCATTGACCTAAGTCATGTGTGCCACTTTTTATCTTTTATGTCATTTGGTCGATGTGAGCATGTGGACTGTATTTTTAGAAAAAAAATTCATCCTAGGTACCGTACAAGATCATAGGCAACAGCTGATAATGAATATTCCACTGCAGCTGAGTGATACAGTATGATAGACTTCTCAGGTAGATAAAAGCATTTGTCTTACCGGCATTTGTATTCAGAAAGATCTTCTCTGATATGTGCCGCTACAGTATGGAAAAGGGGACCAAATACATTATTTGCGTTATTATTGATCATGAGCTGACAAATTTGATCAAAATGTGCTCCATTTGGTTGAGTGGCAGGCTTTTCTAGAGGACGTAATTGGAACAGATTGCCTAATACATATTCAAAAAAATGAACGAGAAGGTTCATGACATTATGTCTGGTCTTTTGCCGTTGAATCCTAATGAATCCACTGAAAATGTAATGACGGCCAGTCTTATAGAATACATTAAAATGGACGAAAAGCCAGGAAAACAGATATGAGTTTACAGCAAACGATGTTAAAAATTGTTATATTCTATTTTTTTTTTTTTTTTTTTGCCTTTTTAACATTTTGTTAGAGTTACTAAAGACTAGTGTAACTTTGCATTGAAAATCTTCATTTCAGATAGACTGTCATCTACAAGATGATGTTACATATAGTGCAGACACATTTCAAAAATAGAGAAGATCCGTTTCTATTTTGATATCGGCCTGGTAATTAAAAAGTTTTGACTATTCGGATTGTGTATACCATGGCGAAGATGCTTTCAGCATTGATTTTTTTTTGTGGGTGTGTCGGCGGGCGGGCTGATAGGTGAGGTGGATGCGTTATGCATGTCGTCGCTTAAGTGTAAGCGAAAAGTTTAAGTACATATGAATCTTAAACAGCTACTTGCATGCATGTTATTATTATTATTATTATTATTATTATTATTATTATTATTATTATTATTATTATTATTATTATTATTATTATTATTATTATTAACGGGCAGGACTGGGGATAAAACGAGGGGGGAAGAGAGAGAGAGAGAGGAGAGAGAGAGAGAGAGAGAGAGAGAGAGTGAGAGAGAGAGAGAGAGAGAGAGAGAGAGAGAAGAGAGAGAGAGAGAGAGAGAGAGAGAGAGAGAGAGAGAGAGAGAGAGAGAGAGGAGAGAGAGAGAGAGAGAGAGAGAGAGAGAGAGAGAGAGAGAATGGTTATAGTTCATTCCTCAGTTAGAAACTGGCCAAGATTGTAAAGGTATAGTTTTGTCGTCAAAGCAAGTACGTTTAATACAGCATCTCTGTACAATCTAAACGAGAGGATATATGTACAGTACGCCACGCACACATCTCAACTGACCATGCCTATGGAAGCCCAGCTTCTGTCTGGGCTACATATCATTGGGATAACGTTCTTTTTCTGAACATAGAACTATAAAGAGGTCAAAGTTGAAACAAAGGAAAGAACTTCCATGGATGGAAGCTTGGCATATTTAGTGGTTTCTTTCTTTTTATTGTTATTAATGGGCTGTGCTGTTTATTTTATTTTTTATTTTTGCCTAAAATTAGACCTCAAAGTGACAAGAAAGAGAAGTTTGATTCTGGTTACCAGGGTAACTTAACAGATTAAATGGGGAAGGCCACTTCTTGTACCTAATGACCTCTCCCACAAACAGAGGCCAAGTTTCACTGGACATGTCCAGGTGAGATGTCAAATTGGTGTATTACTGCATTATGATACACATATCCCTATGGTTCACTGGTGGTCATAAAAAAAGGTCGGCCACAAGTTCCGATGAAAAGGTGTTCACTTATACTCTCAACAACATAAATGATACGGTGACAATTCTAACTCACACTCATCGCACTCAGATAAGGCAGAAACTTCACACCCCGTTCATGAACTAAACACCCCTATGGATATCGTCCCAAGGAAAACAAAAACAAAAACAAAAAAACTTTTTTTGTGTGTGAGGGAGGAGTGAGGGCGTCCGCGCCTGCCGCATCGTGTTCTTGTCCAGTCGTCAAAGGACACTCCCGCAAGTTTTCTGTACCCAGACCAGATGCAGCGATGAACCAAGTAGTGAAGTCAACGCGAGAACACATTGGAACATAATAGGTGACCTATCTTATGACAAAGTCAAAACGCTTCAGCGGAAATATGACAATTCATTCCTCCACTTTCTTTTTGAAAGAAAAAATAATTACAGAAACTTTTATTTAGCTTGCCATTTTTTTTAGCATACCTGGCCTTGGGTGCGCTACAGGAGACCAGAGCTCAGTCCAAATAGATTCTATAACGATACTGTCTAAGGAAGATGAAACACACACCCCAATGGTTAAATGGCTTCCCCTTTTTGGAAGCATAAAGTGCATTCTGTATTATATTTTATGGCTTGAGGGGGGGGGGGGGCATTAATTTGGGGGGGGGGTTCGCTCATGGTTCCTTCCGTCCAACATTTGTTTGTGAACACAATATCTCAAGACTTACTGGCCCCCTCTGACTGGAATTTACTTTAGTTTGCATGTTGACACCATTTTTTTTTGGTCAATTGCATGTTGATGAGCTGGAGCTCATTCTCAGGGTGCCCGGAACCATGGATGTGTAAGGGTGCATCCATCAGTCAATGCTTTGCTTGAGGTGCCACCAGATTCAATTTAGAAAAAGACTAGAGGTGGCAACCATAAAGCAAATTGCATAACATATACTTATCAGTACCACAAATTACATATTATGCAAAAGAGAGTACTTGAAATTTAGATATATGGAATAAAGTTTAGTGCTTCAAGAACATGGCGTTTGTCTTATAAGGAAAACCCTGTCAAAAAGATGTCTACGTGTATCCGTAAATGAGAATGGAATAAATAAGTAAGGCCAAACATCCCAGAATATTTGGCCTGTGACTAGTGAGCTTTTGTCAGGTCCAATGTTTTAATGTAATAATGACAAGATACAGAATATAGATGCATTCAAACCTTGAAAAGGCAGCCAATTCAGGTAGGAAAATATACTTCCTTTGCAGTCCGTTGGGTACTGATGATTGAAATCTGGAGTCTCAGGGATTGCATAAACTTCAGGCAGGTCCATGTTGATGAATTCCGTAAACGACAGGATACCACTGGCATGAATATTGTTTGAATGGCAAAATACAGTTGCCAAAACCTATTGGATACCCCTCGTTAATTTGAAGCAGAAGCTAAAATTATTCTTATTCGTCGGCAGACAGCTTCAGAACAAGACCTGTAAAATTGCTGGGGACCTGCGTCATGTTGTCAGTTATCATCATGTTGAAATTAATGAGCACGTAAGCAAATAGATACATAATAAAAAAAATAAATATATGAATCAACCATCGAATCTGTAAGTAAGTGAGCGTGTCAATTGATCGACCATCTACCCGCCCAACAAACCATTCAACCAGCCAACCAATCCGCCAATAAATAAACCAAGCTGGCAAGCAATCAAGCGAGCAATAACCCGATGAAATACACGTCTGTGGTTGAGGTTTTTCGTGACATGCGAAATATTTTTGCAAATAACGACCTCACGGATATGCAGAGGTATATTGAAGATGAACGAAAATATTTGATAATAGGCATACGTCCCATTTTCACGTGCCACATAATTAATCAAAACTCATTTGTCGGAGAAATATGACTAACAAGATTAAATTCTGCCGTCAGGTGACCTATGCACTTTCGCAGCGGTCTCTATGTTAGTTACGACAGGTAGAGATCGCGTGGCGCCAAGTTATAGTAAACCTATGTTAATATACCCAGGCTAGACTGATTGTCAATAAGCAATTAATGAAATAGTGATATGATATTACTTGTCAGGAACATCCGGTATGCGGAAATTATAAGCGGGTCCCATTCCCCTTTGGTAATTATCCTTGAATTCTGTGCCAAGGATGCCTAAGTATACTACCTGTTAGCTCTGTGTCCCGGATGTTGGAAGCCATCTCAGATGTTGGCTACGTTTTAATTACCTCTTTTGGGAGTAATTGTGGTACTCATGAACACTACATCAGCGTGGCACGATAACTCCCTTGTGGCCACATCATGGACTATTATTTTCTCATTCAGTTGACTTTCAGTCTGTGCTAAATGGCAATATCATTAAGATTACCAGAAGAATGATTTAGCTCAGTGCAATCAATGCATGTGAGAAACTTCTAACACACAAAGATATGTATTGGTGGTTCCCCACATCTGGTTACTGTTCGATTACTTCCGAGTTTTTCCGGGGCAAACGCGGGTCAGTGTAATCTGATAATTTCGAATGTCGTCTGCGTTTGCTTTTTAACCGAATGCCGCGCTTTCAAGAAGTTTTTGAATGGTAGTGTGCCAGGGATAAATACACCTGGCACGCTTTGGCGCCAACCTTGCCGGGACAGGTTATTGACGCCGTCTTTTAAAACGACCAATTACATGCTGACCACTTGTGTAATACAGGAGGACGGGATTAATGGTAGGCTTTCCTGAAAGTTCTTATCGTCAGGTGTCATTAAAAAGTTTCCATTTATTCCAAAAAAAAAAAAAAATGGATAGTAAAACCGATGAAGCAG
The DNA here is from genome assembly GCA_964020975.1 of Hermodice carunculata. NCBI lineage: Eukaryota > Metazoa > Annelida > Polychaeta > Eunicida > Amphinomidae > Hermodice > Hermodice carunculata. Next base: position 33,902,138 of record OZ026616.1, on the reverse strand, counting down.
ACGACCATTTACAACCGTGTCGAAAATTCTTATCGTCAGGTGTCATTAAAAAGTTTCCATTTATTCAAAAACAAAAACAAAACAAAAAAAACAGTAAAACCGAAGAAGCAGACGACCATTTACAACCGTGTCAGATGGCAGTTTTGAGCGAGAATGGGTTAAGCATCTGAGGGAAGTGCTGGCAACCGTGCGGAAAAGAGAGCCGTACAAGAGTGTGAATCCAGAAGACACGAGTGATAAACGGCTCTCGTAGCAACGTTTGAACGAGTTGAATCGTATGGGGTCCCATCCAATTCCATTTCCATGTCACTAAACTGTTTCTAAAACAAGGCACGTCGTCACGGAATTGAGTGACAGGATAAACCTTACGACAATGAACCCAGGAGTTCTTTCATCTACGCCTGGGAATAATTGGTAAATGTGTGAGCTAGAACGAAGCCAATAGCATATGGCTACGTTATGTATATGCCTCATAATATGTGTATGAAATATGAACGAAATATTAAGGGAGGCTCTTGGAAAATAACCAAGGTAATTGAATAAAAGCTTGGAGATGATAACGAAGTTGGTTCACGGGGGCTACGCGAACTTGCGACACTGAGCAGGTTATCGAGTGACTTGAAACTTTCTACTTGACAATTACCTTTATGCGGAGTCCGCATTACTTATAATGACAAAAGTGTGAGTAACGGGATTTAAGCCAGAGCTACTGTGATTCTTGCTTGGTGAACGACCCTTTGTCCAAATCCAGCTTTGAATCAATTACCATTGCAATACCTGAAAATGTAAACAATGTGTTTTTAATTGGGCAATCGCCTGGACGATAATTCGTAGAAAATAACGAACCTCGGTATGAATGACACGGCATCATTATTTTGTACGAACGATGCGTTCCTCCGTAATTAACCTGCACGTAACTATATTTTTTGGCACTTTCCAACTATACAGTCCCTGTGTAATTACATCTGGGTGTCAACCCGGACATTTTGTCTTTCTTTCTTTCTTTCTTTCTTTCTTTCTTTCTTTCTTTTTTCTTTCTTTCTTTCTTTCTTTCTTTCTTTCTTTCCTTCTTTCTTTCTTTCTTTCTTTCTTTCTTTCTTTCTTTCTTTCTTTCTAACTTTCTTTCTTTCTTTACGACCAAATTTGTCCGGAGTTTTTCTAGGACACTATTATTCCGAAAACCACCAAACGTGCCCTGGTGACTGACCTACAAGTGAAATTGTGCACTTGTTTTGGAATAGTCATGATATTTAAAATTATGCAAATTACGGGTAATTATAATTTTGAAAGCTTCATATCTTCCAAACTGTTGCAGATAGACACAACATTCCAATGGGCATATGTGGGTTTGTGACACCTGCCAATACAACGAACAATAAATAAAAGTTGTAGAATGTCAAATCATGCTAATTGGGGGCATTGAAAAATTTAAAAGTTGAATATCTCCAAAAGTATTAGAAATAAAGATACCATTCCAACTTCAATTCACGGGTTTATAGCAAAGCTGCATCCAATCAACCATGAACCAAGGTTGTAGGATTTGAATTTGTGCAAAATAGGTGAATATGCAAAATTAAATCTTGATTAGCTTCAAAACTATTATAGATAGAGGTGCCATTCCAACTTCACAAAATTTAAATCTTGATTAGCTTCAAAACTATTATAGATAGAGGTGCCATTCCAACTTCAATTTTTAGACATGTGACGTAGCCTCCATCCAATAAACTATAAACCAAAGTTGTACAATTTGAATTTATGGAAATTAGGCAAATGCACAAAATCAAAATGTTGAAAAGCTTCAAAACTATTATAGATACTAGAAGTGTTATTCAAACTTCACTTGTAGGTTTGTGACATGGCCATATCCGATGAACCAAGAACCAAAGTTGTAGCATTTTGATTTGTGGAAATTAGCCATAATAGTCAAAAATTAAATTATGTTGAACAATGGCAAAGTGTAGCATTTGAAACTCACAATCTTCTCGTCTGGGTATGTATATTGAGTTTGAATATTGTGTACAGCTCATGTCCTGTAATTATTGGAAAAGCTGCGATACCACTGACCGTTTCAAACAAGAGCACGTCTCTCGCTCGCCCCCTTTCTTGTGTGTGTGTGTGTGTGTGTGTGTGTGTGTGTGTGTGTGTTCGTTGCACACAGAGCAAACTATCTCAATCCATGCTTTTGCTTGCTAGTTCTTTTCCTTGAAACTGCCCTCAAAAGAGTTCAAATTGCATGCAGATTAACATACATTCCTGGCGTTCCCCAGACCCATTCCCTTTGAAAGTGCCTTATCTTTCAGAGAAATGCTAAATCCACGCCTGAATCTAGCTGCCCAGTGATCCGTTACCTATTTTTCTCAGGAAGCGACGGATAGCCTCGAGCTTGATGGCGTGACCGATGTATCAAGTACGGTCAATTTATGAACGTGTCGTGCGTTCAGATATGTTTTTTCCCTTTGAGCGCTTCCTTTTTTAAATTCTAACTTTATCTTTGTCATTGAATTGGTTATTGCATGTGTCGACAGAGCTGATCCCTTGGGAAGCCCAGGGATGAAGCAACTGCGTCGTCATAAGCTATTTATTGCCTTCAAATGGAAGACTGGAAGAATAGGGCACCAGTGTATGATGACAGCTCCAGAATTGGAATAAGGGAAAGAGATTGCTTTGTAATCGGCAGTATACCACGCCACTCCCTTATTTATTCAATTGTACCAAGCAGATCTGTATGTTTTAATATTGAATCACTACCTGAAGGACAGTAATCTTGAACCGAAAGGAAGTTTATGCTTGTGTCTCAACACAGACCCTTTGCATTTCTCTCTTTCATCTTTTCCCCTTATCTTTTCTTTCTTCCTTCTTCCTTTTTTCTTCTGTCTTTTTTCCACCTAAATTTTCTCCGAAGTTTCTCTCTGAAACTGTGCTACCAGGAAGCTCCAAATCCTGCGTGGGTTTAGCTCTTTAGGGCAAAAAATATGCCCCTGATTTGAAATTTTCAAGATGTCTAACATTGTGCTAAATATGTGCGACTGAAATTGTAAATCTCTCATATCTCTAAAAGTATATTAGATAATTAAACACAAAATTCTAACACCTGCCCATTTGTCTTTGTGACAATATGGCATCCATTGAATATATGGCGCAAGTCATAATCCTGAAATTTATGCTAGTTAAGGGCATTTATTGAATTAATGGTTGAGTATCTTCAAAAGTATTATAAATACAAAATGCTATTATATATTCCGGCTATCATCTATTAGTGCGTGGCATGGGTGCACTTATTGACTATATGACCTAACGTATAGTCTGTGACCCTCTTATAACTGATCGGTAGATTCTTTGTGAAGGGAGTGTGGCCTGACATGGGCAGTTATATACCTTGTCAACCACGTGTAGTTTACAAAATATGTATATTGTCATATCTTGGAGGAATCACTGGTGATACCTACAAGATCATAATGAACTTAAGTTCTGAAAGTAACAGTCTCCTTTCATAAACTTAGGTTACTGAATTCATGTGTCCCGTTAAAAAAACTGTTATAAAGTTTATGATAACCACGAGAAAAGTTTAATGGGCTAGCCTATCTTTGTAAGCAATTAGTGCTAACCTCACACCACGTACTGCGTAACACGTAAGGGCGCTGCAGCGTGCCATTCTTGTTTCTAGTATGCGGGGCAGGGTGGCTTCATCCACTTTTCCCATATACATGATATAGTGAACAGCACAGTTCACCCTCCAGTGAATTAAACCTTCTCTGAGCTGACAAATTCAGCAAATCCATACCGGTAGGGTTAAAAACGCTATCGCTGTATTGCCAAATATGGCACTTTAATCACGTGATAATCTACTTTTGCGTTTCTAGTCCTATACTTTTAACATATGTGTACCGATGTGATGTTGGGCATATAAGCATGTGATTTGTCAGTCAGACTGAACCCTCAGTACCGTTAATGTGGTCAAACATCATTATTGCCAATATTGTGAACTGCCAACATCATCACTTGTCAATACTATCAATGCTACGGGCATGCCATCATTGTCAGTAATGATTTGTACTGTGTAATGTGTTGCACGCTGCTCCTCCGTGCCGTATCAGCAAGTGCGAATTTGGACCCCCCCCCCCATCTTGAGAAAATGTATAATATTGACACCCCCCCCCCCCCCATTTTATCACGTGTATGTAATAGGGTGTTTTACTGTGCAGGGAGCCTAAATACCCATTAGCAAAGGCAGTTCCCCGCCACCGGGATATCATTAGAGGCAATTCACAGTAAATTGGGCGTTTCCATTGTGGCTACTTCCTCAATAATGATATGGTTCCCTTTCATCAAGACCGAATTATGTTGTTCAAGTGGAATTTAGAGTTTAAATGTGGAATATCTACAAAACTATGGTAGTTGTACTTGACGCTGTAATTTCTTCGTACACACCTAAAGTAGTGAAGAGTAGTTATTTTGGGTTGATAACGAAACGCATACCCGAGGTGTGGGGTGAAGGACTCCTGAGTCTGCTCTCTAAACAATGTTTAAGATGTTTGAGAAACTTTTCACTTAAATCTGTTTTAGAAATAATTTACAAAACTACTATTCTGTCATGCATTGACAATGCTGATACAGTTTACAACTGACTTTTGATGCACAGACTGAAGTGATCTGGTGACTTCCAGAAAAAAATTTAAGGTCACCTTTGTTTAAGACCACCATCACTCTTTCAATATCAGCCTTTACACATACAATTCAGAAGTTGTCTTTTTAAAAAGTGTCGGGAGTACGGATTTGTTTCATTTGACCATATAAATATATTTTTTTAACATTTCCCAGTTAAGTGCAAACAAAAAATGTGTACTGGCGACAAGTTGTGCTTAGGATAGGATGACAGTAAGTAGTGCTTAGGATAGGCTTAGAACAGGATGACGGCAAATTGTAATTAGGATAGGATGACGGTAAGTTGTGCTTAGGATAGGATGACGGTACTTTGTGCTTAGGATAGCATGACAGTAATTTGTGCTTAGGATAGGATGACGATAAGTTGGTCTGGAGACGCCCATTGAGGTCATTGGTCGATCGCATTCATGTGAGCGACCAAGAAGTTACAATAAACAAATTGAGAATTAACCAACCTCTGTCTCATAACTAGTGACTTGAATTTCACATATAACGCGGTTACTTACATCCATGGCAACATAATTGTAAAAATGTGCAACTTATATATAGTGAAAGCACCATTCTGGTGGATTACAGATATATCAGTCAGGTATATGCTAGATAGTAATAGTTTATAAACTATTGTTTTGTGTATGAAGAGAACCCTCTAAAACCATGCATGTATATTTCGTCTTTAAAATGACATGGCATTTTATTGAGATACAGTGTCAGTTCATTCCATAAAACACAAATTAGCAAATCTGTGATTAAACAAGTGTAAAAACAATTTGAGTTTTTCTCTTAGTATTATGGCAACGTACAACATCGGCTGGAACTATTGGTAGGTTATTAAAATAAAAAGGAAGTTGATCATTGACCAATTTGCGATTTCAGAATGTACGTTATATATATATATTTTTATTTATTGTTCTTACTGCTTTTTTATAAACCGATATGATAGTTTGAACTTTCAAGGTCAAACAGAATCAAATTCAACAGCACCAAAATGAAACCCCAGAGGTACTTTCTTGTTATTGTTCATTAGTAATCATGGATCTGGTATCCACCGTTACCGAGATGTAGGCCGATATGCAAGTTTAATTTTTCAGGGTCATTCAAAGTCAGAATTAACAACGCCAAAGGAAACCCCATAGCTGCCTTCCTGTTTGTATTTTATCGTACCCATGGGCCGAGGATCCACCATTACCGAAATATAAACCATAATATGTCAGATTCGCCGTTATCCCTATTGTAACAGTGCCAACATGTACATACATGTACAACCTTACTGGGTTTTTTTCTAAAATTTTATAATTCGTTAACACTCAGGAAATGACAGCAGTACGATGTACTGAAAAAGGTGGAGATCTTGTCCAGGTACATTCCCTCCAAGTTTGAAGAGAATCCAACGTATCGTTTAATTGGGAGAAGTCGCAAAATAGCGAATAACGTTCGGCAAAAAAATAATAATAATAATAATAATAATAATAATAATAATGGTTTGGGGGGGGGGGGGGGCAGAAGTGTGCCTACGTAGATTGGAGCCAATTATGCAAGCAGCTTAATGAAAACGTTTCAGACTTTGCCATAAAAGAACAATCACAAAAAAGCTAAAAATCACTGGAGCATAAATATTTAAACAAAGTAAAAACTAAATAGAAACCTACCCATGGTATATTGCAACTGAGCTTGGAGAGATCTAACTGTCGATTTTGGAGATGTCGAAAATGTGAATCGAATCCCCATTGATTTGCATTGTAATTAATAGGAATGTATGCACTGACGGGTCAGTACGTGAACTGAAAAAAAAATCAGGTATCTGGAGCACTTCCAGCTGGGGAACAAGGTTGCTTGACCCGTCCTCTAGGTACATTTCCACCAAGTTCTAGCATAATCTGAGTGATTGCAGAAGTCCAAAATAGCAAAGACACGCAAGAACTCATCCCCCCCCCCAAAAAAAAACCTGCAGCGCCACCTGGTGACCAAATTAAAGTTAAGGGGTGCCCCTCTGAACCTCTATAAAATTATTTAGCAATTGACCTTTAGAGGTCTAGGACAAGTTGCAAAAGGTTTCAAGGGTTTACAAAAAATGCTAAACATTACTGGGAAGTGACCATTTAAAGCAACCTGGAGCATGGCTGCCTGAGGTAGATTCCTACCAAGTTTGAAGTGGAGCGGGCTTACCGTTTTGTTAAGGTTTGATTTATGTCTTCTGTGATACTGGTTAGTTACTATAGTTCATCGACCCAGTGTCTTCATGATAAATATATGACATTCTGAATTGGATACTAATGTGTGAAATGGCTGGAAAAAGAATCTTAACTGCCTCTGACCATTGGAAACATAATGTCTGGCTTCTTAATGATTGTTATTGTACGTCCACAAGTTAGTTTTTACGTAATTTATCGCTTACTTGCCAATCACAACAGCAGTTTATGTTGTAATTCTTCAAATGATAAGAAACTTAACTCGTTCATTGCCAAATTTAACCCTTTTAGTGCCACATTTTAGATTGAGTGAACAGCTTTCCTCGAGTTCTTTGGGGGCATTGCGCCCAAAGCGCGCCGCGGAAAGCTGTTGACCTGGACAATTATACTCTTTAACCACAGGCATGTTGTTACTTGAATAAAAGGTACTTTTAAAGGAACATGAATATATCATCCTTATTACAATTGGGATCAGTTTAAGTAATTCGACTTAAGTCGCAGTTGACGCCTAAAGAGTTACCTAAGGTTGATGGGCTATGAATTACATTTGCCGTAACGATACCATATTCATATTCCTTCTAAACTGACCTTCCATTGAGGTACCAAACTATTATTTTGCGTATGTGCTGAGTACATAAACGTAGCCCAGGTCAACAGTTTTCCTTTCTCAAATGAAGAGCAGGAATCGCTTAATATTTAGTGTATGAATCGGCGCACTATGGTGTAAGAAGTATTCAGCCAAATGAACATCGTGTCCCTCCCTGACGCCGCGTGCTGACAGGTTGGGCTTCGGCTGCACAATGCCATGGTTCCAGTTTCATAATAATTCTTTAATCCACCGCCAGAATTGAGGAAATGACACAAAGACATGTGTGTATAGAGAGAAGAAGTAAAAGTTGACTGGACCTGGATTTGTTATAAAGATGCACTGGTTAGGTTAGCCGTCATAGTAGTTAAAAGACATTGTTAAAAGTTTGACTAATTTATGCTCCGCAGAAACCGGTTTATTCAAAGTATCGCGAGCTGCGATATACCGCAGCAAATCGGTCAAGTCATCTCCAGCAATAGTGCATTGTATTGTAGTGTTCAGTCTCACAGAAATACTTGGTGGCGACACTCCGAGTTTCAAGTGTCCATCAACTGATGTCCCCTGTACAAAGGTACGGTCTATGGCATGCTTTGACATAAAAGGCACAAAGAGTCTCCGAGCAGGTGTCTCAGTCTGAGATACTCTTGTGCTGGAGCTATTTTGTCTCTCTGCATTATTTCAAGAATATCTTTAAGAATATCCAGTGCTGAGAGGAACTTAGAATATCTATGATGCTTGCCTATAACCAATGAATCTTTAATCATTTCATTTTTTGCACCTTGAAATGATTTAATGGGAGTCAAATTTTCCGCTGAAAGATCAACAGAGTGAAGGCCATAGGTTAAACTGGGTAAGCCGACTAACTTCCATAAGTATGGTTTCACGTTAGAGGGCAACCCTGGATTTGATCAACCAGAATCAGATAGATCGCCTCGCTGCTCCGATGCTGTTTTGTACATGCAAGTTACCTTGTCCATTATTCGAGCAAATTTTACTAAGAATATTCAGTTCTTCAAATTTCACTTGATCATGTCTTAGCATATTAGTGGTAAATTTGTAATTCTGATGTATTTGTTCACATCACTTTAGATTTGGACACACTGAAGGAAAATCCTCATCTTTCAGCAAGCTACTCACAGATATTTATCATGTTTTGCAAGTGATCGGAGGAGGTGGAAACAATATCAAATCACCTGCATATGCAAAAACTTTAAATGCATGGCCTCCAATACTTACAAACGAACTCATCCTCTCTAATTTATTCAGTAAGCTGTCAATAAAGACGTTAACTATTTCAGTGCTAACTGCGACAAAAGTCGAATTACTCAGACCGAACTGGTTTGATTCATAATAAGATTGTTAGATACGTGTTCTTCGTCAAAAAAAAACAACATCCATTCAACTAGCAGCGTACCTGCAGTAACGTAGAATACGTCCATATTAATGCGCAAAGCGCACGCAAAAAAGTTGTTGACTCACTCCAAAATGTGGCACTGAAAGAGTTAAAGAGATTTGGCGAAAGAATACTGCCCGGACAGGTTCCTCTAGTCATTTTAAATGGTACACCATATTGTCCGTTCCATTAAATCTGAGCCTATGGGCCATTTAAAAACATGTATTTTTTTCGGTGCTCCTTTGATGCTGGTGGACACGCATACCTGCCTCCATTGAAACATTCTTTTTTGGAATAAGAATTTGGTACAGTTGGCATGTGCGTTTCCCATTTTCGGCTAGGTGATTGGTGCCGAAGGCTGCTAGTGTGAAACCCGGCCGTTCCCTGCTCACAAAACGTATATATTGTCATCTGGGACCATTAAACATTCTGCAATTTTACTATATGTCGTGGTCATAGTTATAGGTCGGCAGCTCTCTGGCGGGTTAGGCTGAGCGAAAGTTATTTAATTATCGGGACAATAATACCGACCAGAAAGTCAGAGAGGAGTATTGATGCTGAGATCGTAACAGTAAAAAAAGAGGCTAAATTCTGGCACAATACGTCCGGCGCCCCATATTTCCGGTGTTCTGAAGTAATATCGTCGCATCCACATGCATCTAATGACACAAGGAGTTTCATGATAGTTTCTTTCGTAACCACAAAGCCGTCACTCCCAATGCTCATGGACTCAATGAAGTAAGCCTCTACTTTATCGGAAATTTTATGCTGTCCCTCAGACAAATTTTCAGAATTAAGACCTGCCATAACGTTAAAGTATTAAGAAGTAAAGAGGGGACGGATTTACTACGTAGCTTTCTATTTATCATTCCAGTCCAGAAAGTAGTTAATTTCTATCATTGTGATAACAATTCAACACATGTCACTAGCTCCTAGCTTGTTGCTGTACACGCACGCACACACACACACACACACACACACACGCACACACATATATATATATATATATATATATATATATATATATATATATATATATATATATATATATATATATATATATATATGGTTCTTTTTTCGTTTCTTTTCTTTTTCTTTCTTTTTTCATTGATGCCAGTGCCAGTACATTCACTCGTGGACAAGCACCACTCAGGTTAACTTCAGCTGTATGGCATGCTTCCTCAACTTGAAGTCTCAGTTAACTCATAATATATTACGGACCATAATCAGCGGGTTTTACGTGCTGCCTGGTAATACGTGCAGTTGTATCCGCCCGGAGGAGAGTTAAGTCCGGGTGTCTGGTCTCGACAAGTGAAGCAGGCTCCCTGGACACCTTGATCCCTAAATCCTACATAAGAGTTAGAAAAAAATAGACAGCGATTTTTTCTTTACATTTTGCCATAACATAAATTGCACTATTTTAAAAAATAGTACATTTTCCATTTATCAAGTGCAAAAATATCTTTTCCCACTTCTCATGGGGGTCAATATTCGAGCCTGTGCACATAAAATGGTGGGGGCAAATCGTATAAACCGTGTGGAATAAGTGATAATTCCTGCAGCGCCTATATGCCTATCACTACACAGGTAGTATTCCATCTTCCACTGCTCATACAGAAACTATGTTAGCATATATGCAGTTGTATGAACATATACATGACACATGCGTTTATATGTTCAAATTGTTCTGTCAATACCAAGTGTGAAACAAATATATACATACATAGATACACACAAATTACGGACATATATGTATATACATTATTGCAATCTCTATATTAAGACCACCTAAGGGACTGGAAAATCTGGTCTTAATAGGGGAGTGGTCTAAATGGGGATATGGTTTAATTAAGGATAAAAAAACGGGTCTGTATATTGGTGGTCTTCATATAGAAATAATATTTTGTGACGATGGTTTTTATTGAGATTCTAATATATATATTTATACATATCATGCGTGTCCGATGTAGACAGACAAGAATAAGCTTCTTATCTTTGCTCAAGCATCGTTTTAGCATTTTACTCACTGGATAACCCTGGTGGCCCTGAAAACTTCACAAGGGGCACATATGTTACTGCATGCTCTCTTCAGAATACATTTACTTTGAGAACAGCGTCAGCTGTGATTGCACCTTTCGGGTTAATGACAGTAACGGATTGTAGGTGAAGTCGGAGAAGTTAAGCAACATGATATCACAAGTTAGAGTAAAGAAGTGACTCAAGCACTTCTGCAGGACCTAGTTTATATAATGCACATGCTTTGGGCCCGTGCAATGTCGTCAGTACTCACACTCTCACAAGATTACGATAAACCCGTGAGCTTTAGATCAGCAAATTTCGTCAGCCCACTCTGGACTCACTTAGAGTACGCCTAGAAAACATATTGACTTACCAGCCATATTATTCTTGATAAAAAAAAAAAAAAGACGCGGAAGCTATTTATGATATTGGGCCATTTTCTGGTAGTGTTTAATGGGGAAAATCGCATGCGGCTGCATCGTCAGTTCCATAGTGGTTAAAGTAGGAAAAACTGTTGCTGGATGTAAAGCAAAGGCTGTGACTTGAGCCGCACGGTTTAGATGAACACCACTTACCCCCAGAACTTTTTTCACAAATGAAATATGCCCTTATCAAGCCCTGTGGGTGTATAAAAAGTGACTCTTAATGATTAATTTTTATTCACCCTTTTAAGCGGGAATTGCAAAATGAGTTTGAGCGTACCGTTGTGTCATATGGATCAGCCGCTTGTACCATTTCTAGTACACAGCTACCTTTTTGCCGGTGTATGGTAATTGAGGTCAAGAGAGTTCATGTACGATTGCAGAGAAAACGATCTCTTCTGAAGGGCTGTTGTGATGAGAAGTGCGCTGTTGCTTCCGTAAGCATCACTTCATGCCAAGAGCCAAACAACATGTATCAACTTTGCTGAAAGCTAAGGCGAAAAGCTGCTAATGCTGCAACATAAGCAACTTTTTCACGCAAAGCACAAAATCCGACCGGCAACCTCGTCCTTTTTTTGGGAAAGGACAACAGTGTAATCTGTTTTCATGTTCGCATTAATATTCTTTACCTATGAACAATTCATTTAGCATCCCATGTGTTCCAGGTGATTTTTACTCAGCCCTTCAATGGCAGCATACATGTTGCTCTGAGAAGATTTGACGTTTAATTCATTAAAATTGTTGTCTCTATTCATGCTCGTAAAGTTATGCATCACTCGGCAGTTTGCTATAGCGGAGTAATTGAATAGCTTTTTGAAGTTGTCCACCCAAATACCAGAATCAATTGGGTAACCAAACTTCGATGCATTCTGATCGCTTAACTGGTCATAGAGATTCAAGAAAATTGTTGGGTTCCTTTCTTCGAAAGTATGCAGTTACCTCCTATGCATAATATGTTTAAGATAATTGCTGTGTATCCCCATGTTGCGGAACGTTCAGTCTCTCTGCGTTTGTTATGTTTGTTTTTAACCCACCATGTGTATTTGGTAAATGTCAATCAAAATTATTCAAACTTGACTTTCGTAACAGAAACCTTACCCTTTCAAGTGTTACTCCTGAAAACATTTGGCTAGTTATGTTCTTTGCTGTCACTAAATGGCATAGAAAGTCGAATATCATCATCATCATCATCATCATCATCATCATCATCATCATCATCATCATCATCATCATCATCATCATCATCATCATCATCATCATCATCATCATCATCATCATTATCATCATCGTCATCACCACCACCACCACAACAACAACAACCAAGCTGTCAAGTTTTGCAAACCTGAAACACTGAAAAATATTTGATTTGTCTGCTTTTATTTTGCAGGACGAGAAGAACCAGATTGTAACAACAAATGTCTGGCTAGATCAGGTGGGTAATTTCTACGGCAGTCTATTCCACCTGTGGTTGTTTCTTTTACATCATTAATGTTTTCCTACAATGATTGAAAGTCCCACTCAGAAGGTTTCTTCATCCCATTCTCAATGCCAAATGGAGGTGTACAATAACTAATGCAAAAGAGATTACATTCATAAGAAACAACGACATTAACAGGCTTCTGAGTATTTTTATCCGCCACTTATGAAGACTGATATCTGCAGCAGTTCCATTTTGTTCACAATAAACCATGAACAGACGAGGTAATGTTAACTCATTCAAATCTAATGTAATGACACAGTACTACATTGTATTTTGTGTCTAATGCATCAGGAAATTTGTTCAATGTTATTACACGTTCAGACGCAAGATTTGCAATCTTGTAATGTTCCATTTCCGTATAGAAACAAGGAGACATGGAGTGTTATTCTGGTAATAAATCTTACAGGAATGGCAAGATTTCCGTTTTGTGTGGAAACCAAAAGAATATGGAGGAATCAGGAAATTGTATGTGCCTTCAGATGAAATTTGGATCCCAGACATTGTTTTGTACAACAGGTAAGTAAACACACGCTTAAATGTATTAACACCAGCTTGGCACATATCGACTGGCAAATGTAAAACAGCTGACCAAGAAACTGACATGTTGTCATTCAAAACTTTAAATGAAAGCACTACAGGAAAGAAAGCACAAAGCATACAGCATTAATAATGGTCGTTGGGATCGGTTTGACCGCAAAGATTCTAAGCTTGTAAGTCCAAGCTGCAAACTTGTCAGGAAACATTTTTATTTGTGGAATCTTTTCTACATAGATTTACTGTTCAACTTATAAAAAAATTAATAATAACAATGATGATGATGATGATGATGATGATGATGATGATGATGATGATGATGATAACAATAATGATAATGGTAATGATAATAATAATAATAATAATAATAATAATAATAATAATAATAATAATAATAATAATAATAATAATAATTTCAAAGACGGAACGCTGTCAGATAACAACTTTTCCAGGTGTTAGACAGCGCTCATCATACGCACAGTGAAAACGAACAGACTTAGTCTAGACGTCAAATGCTTGTTTCACAAAGATATAGTTGCACACCAATAGCTGTTGGTGCTATATATGTTTCGAAAGCTCACACGGAAGATAATAAACTTGCCCATGTACCCCAAATACCCTATAACAAATTGTGTTTGTTAAAAGAATTTTTCGTATAGTGTTGGATAAAGCGGCCTAACAATTAGGTCCACCTTTGCTTACATCTTGTACGTTGCCCACATTTAGAGGCGTGAAACTATATATATATATATATATATATACTTATATATATATATATATATATATATATATATATATATATATATATATATATATATATATATATATATATATACATATTTACTCGGAAAAGAAAGTGATTGTTTCACAAAATCCTGGTCTTATAAATGAGGTGGTATCATTTCCAAGGCGGTCTTAATGAGAGGTTGTACTGTGTTAAGCAATATTGCCATAAACGATTCTGGTGAGTATATTGTTTTTTCTTGAAACGGGTCCTATGTTTTCGCCGACTTAGTCTGGCCTCTGGAATCCAGTACCCCTCCCATTTCCAAATTAGACTGGGTTATAGAACCTTTTACATTTTCACCCCCTCCCGACCACTTAGACTGAAAAACATTTGAGTCTCCACTCTGCCACATTAGATTGGTTTTTAAAAACCCATGATATCCCCTTCCAGCAGTTTAATCTGGTTATTAGAACCTGTGTCCGTCCGCCTTGCTACTTTAGATAGGCTTTTGGAATGTGGGGTCCTTCCTTCCGCCACACTAACCGATATTATGCCAGCAGAATGGTTATGATGAGTTGCCACAGTAAATTCTAACTAACCATGCAAGTGACATAAGAAAAACGAACTCCCAGCCCCGCAACCTTAGACGTGTCTAATAAACGTCACAGATCAAATTTCACGCATGCACGAAAATGAATCATCCGGACATGCCTACGCTATGAGACGTTCGGTTATATGTTTCAAAATCGAGCGATGGGCCTGATCTTGTACGAGTCAATTCATGACAGACTTATGGAGAAGCCCTAACATGAAATTTAGCACTTTCCTGGCATCATTAGGGACAATGGCTGAGCCTTCCCCGCCAAGGTATTACTTTTCTCTGAATTTCAGTATCAACCTGAGTGTTGTAACATAATTTTGCGTATGTTCACCTCAGAAGGCTGGCTGAAAAGTTCTAAGCCTAGCTGTAAAAGACCCGTACCAAATCGATGGTTTTCCCTTATTTCTCTACGTAGTCCCCTTCCAGGTTTATACACTATTATCAGCGATGCTGCAAGCCTGGATGCCGGTCAAGAAGACATTTGTTTTTTAGGTCTGACAGGGCTACATTAGGTGAATGGGGGGTGGGGGGTCAATGAGTTTGAAGCCACAATCATGTATTGCTGACATGGCAACCACTGATTTGTAAGCAGGAACATTGTTTTTGTGGAACAGGACTCTTTAAGTGGACATTCCCCGTCGCTTAATGTTAATAGCTTCACGCAACTGTCTCAGTAGGTCAGCATAATATCTGCCATTGATGGTCTGGCCTTTTTCAAAATAGTCAATCAGCAGAATACCCTAGGAATCCCCAAAGACTGAAGTCATCCCCTTTCCAACAGAAGGAACGGACTTGGCTTTTTTAGGGGTGGTGATCCCGGATGCTTCAATTGGTTAGACTGAATTTTGGTTTCTGGTTCAAAGTGATTAATCCAGGTCTCACACATGGCTACAAATCAGGCCAAAATCATCGAGATCTGCTTCCAAACGGCATAATTGTCACGGAACGTCAGGAATCTGCACGTTTCTGATCCGCTGTCAAGAGCTTTGGCAGAAACGTTTGTTATTCCCAACTCCTCGGTGATAGTGTGTTCAACCCTCTCACGAGAAATGCCCTCAACACTGGCAATCGTCGATCAGCCATCACCATGTCTTGCACCCTGGTAATGTTTTCGGGAATGGGTGCTGCTAAAGGCCTTCCTGGACGCGCGTCATCATCAAGGCTCTCTCTGCCACGCTTGAATTCCCACTTCTTAACAGTTGAAAAGGAAAGGGCATCATTCCCTAAAGCTGAGACCATGTCGGCATGTATCGTTGTTGGAGTTAGCCCTTTTAGTTGCAGGTACTTGATGACTACCGTATAGCCAGTTTTGTCCATTTCTGGTGATTTCAATGGGTAGGGTCACACGATGGTCTGGTACATAATCACACTACAGTTGCAGTTCTTATGTCTCTGATTCATTAATTGAATTTACTTGTTGGTAGCAAAAATTTGTTTCAATTCAAATGAGATATCCCACTTAGGCTTAGAACTTTTCAGCCAGCCCCCCTGCCTCCCTAAGCAAAAGCGAAAAATGATTCATGTGATGAACTTTGTCAAGTATCTGTTGATTCAATATAGAGAGATGAACAATTTTCCCGGTCAAACCGGCTAAAGCATAAGCTTCGGCCACGTAAGTTCTGTGCTCATTATTATCATTATTATTATTATTATTATTATTATTATTATTATTATTATTATTATTATTATTATTATTATTATTATTATTATTATTATTATTATTATCATCATCTTGTTCGGGGGGGGGGGGGGTTGTGGCTGAGGGGAGCTTTCGGTGCCGTTTTGAATCGAGAAAGTTAGACGTTTAAGTTTTCTGAAAGAGTTCAACCTTTCATAACTGAACGAATTTTAGACATCGAGTCATTTTCAGCAGCAAAGAGTTACGGAAACCGCCTCATAGATATCAATATTACGAAATCAATGTCTGGCTGTCAGTTCAACTCGAGGAAATACATATTGCAAAGTACGCCTTTACATTGAACAGACCATAAATTGCAGTCCTTATTGAATTTATTAGCAGAAAATAACAGGATGCTGCAACACAGAATTTGGTCACGAAAGAATGCGTGAATATTTTCGTCAGATTACGAAATTCAAATGCTAAGTTGTTTTTTTTTTTTTTTTGTGGTCACCTTTACCCAATGTGAACGCTTGATGACCAAGACAAGTTTAATCAAATAGCAACATTCATGTACCTTCTAAGTAAAACCGGATTCGATGTTTTCTATCAGAACGGCAGCTTTTTAAAGACCACGCCCCTGTTGTCATCAATCTGCTACCTGTGACGGTCTGGAAGCCATTTCTATTTAGCCCTTCCCTGCTTACAATAAGTTGAATCAACAGCTTTCCTTGGGCTGGCTGGACGTAATGCGCGCAATCTGCGCCAATAAAAGCTGTTGACCTGCGGCATGTTATCGGGATAGGTCTTTCCAACCTATTCTCTCCAAGATGGTTTCTGTTCAAGATGAATTGAAGAAAAAACAGGGCAATATAGGATTCTAATATCCTGGTGCTTTTGGAGCGATTTGTACGCGAAAGTATTTTGAGACCACACCCCTAAAAACATTCAGCCATCTCTAAAACGGGATGGCAAATTTTATTGGAAGACTGGTTCATTTTAGCCAATTTAACATCTAATGTCAATGAAGGGTGACCTCTATTAAAAAGGCACTCCTTTCACAAAATGATGTACCATTTCCACTTACACAGTACTCCTTCGTTTTCATCGATGAGACATATCACAAATGAAACGAGAGATAATGGTGAACAAGTAAATAAGAATGAACGAAACAATGAATGAAGGAACGAATGAATAAAAGAACGAATAACTCCGAGCTGTGTCCATGTGAAGACCACTGTCATTTCAATTAACCTACGACCATAAATAATGGAGAGCTTTTGCTATCAGTACATTGGTGCAGAATGATGCGTGTAACGCACAGCTGTAGCGTGTATGCTTCAGAATCTTTATATACTATAGATTGAACACGCCCGATGAGCTTAATTAAATTTAACCGGTATCACCTGTCAGCAGGTATCGGGATTTAATGGCATCCTGGGAAGCAGTGTCTCATTACTGCAGGATCTGAAAACATCTGTCTTAAAAAAAAGTCAGCCCATTTAAATCCATATCTATTACTGCAGCCGTTGAAGGTTTAATCTTATCAAATACATGTATAGTACGAGATGACAGCATGCATTTCACAGTCTAATATTTGGACCTGTTACCATGCTGCTCTTTCATGTAGTATTGTCAAACCGTGAAGGAATAAGATGATTATTTAAATAAAGCCAGTTTCCTTGTGTAAACCAGACGCATTAACCCTTTAAGCGCAAGTTTTACACGCCGTCAAGAGCTTTCCTGGATGTGCGATTCGACCAGATCAAACTCTGAGACCATAGCTTTAAGACAGGTCATTTCTTTACTTAAAAGAACTTTGATAATGTGGAATCTTAACGATACAAGTAGGCTGACTTTTAAAGGACAGGCCGACTGAGTAACAAAGCCAATTTTCTAGCATAATCAACAGATAATGAAGCTCTATAATTGAGGGTGGCTTCAGTTCGGCCAAATGTCTTTACAATGACCTGTAAATCTCCACAGCACCCTTTATATCTCCAAATTGAGTTGCATATCTCTACAATATCCTATATAAACACAAAAATATTGAATAGCCGCATGACCACACAAGAGTTTAGAAAATTCGTTCAGATATATCACAAAAATCCCTAGCTTAATTTGCTGTACAAACATTGTAAAAATGTAAAACGGGCAAATTTAACAATCTTATACATAAATTATCAAAAAAATATTTTACTCCTATGGAAATAAAAAAGAGATAACGTGTCTTCATTTTAAAACCGTAAAGCCTCAGTTTCAACATTTTTTTAAAAATGTCACTGATCTTGTTTCATTCCCAAGGAATTGTTATTGGGATGCATCTCTATTTTATAAGAATCCAACAGTTAGAGCCAGAGATAAATTTTGTTGTGAAGTTGGGAAGTTGATAATTCGTTGCAGGTCCTGTTGCTCCTTGTCGGTTATCAAAGGTTCGGAACGTAATGTTATCTATCTATTTATCTATCAATCTATCTATCTATCTATCTATCTATCTATCTATCTATCTATCTATCTATCTATCTATCTATCTATCTATCTATCTATCTATCTATCTATCTATCTATCTATCTATCTATCTATCTATCTATCTGTATGTCTAGCTGTCTGTCCGTCTGTCTGTCTGTTTGACTGTCTGTCTGTATGTGTGTGTGTCTGTCTGTCTGTTTATCTATCTATACTATACATATATACAGGCCACTACTTAACAGTCCTTAATATACTTTAAAGCAATATCATGCAATATAATATATCATATACCATAACATGATATAATATAATATAATATAACATAATATAACATAACATAACATAACATGTGATTTAATTTTTGTTGTTATTTAGTGAAAGACGCCAAACTATCAAAACCAGTCCTGTATAACCTTATTACTGAAATTACAAGCTTGGCTGCACCACGAGGTTCTGCAATGATGTATTTCAAAAGCTGGGTTTACCCGTTCTTGTTAGGTTAAACCTTAAAGACCTATTTGGCGTCCCAACGGTTTAGTTGGCTAGACATATGATAGACTTACAAGCACTATACATCAGTATATTTAACTATAATCAGCGAAGAGAATTTGAATTTTGTCTCAAGGCTTTTTATATTCTTTGTCATTTGGGAGTATCCTATCCCTCTCAAACAAACTTCGGTTCACAATGCAATACGGATATCATTCACGGCGTAAAATAGCCTACTTATCAATATTCTCTGATGGCTTCATGGGTTACCTACTCGTACACTTAATATAATTGCCATCCTTTTAATTTTCAGTACCCTAGAGATCAAGTTTCAACCTCGGCTTGAATAACGCAAAATGATGTTGAATGAAGATAGATTGAGGGCAAAGGCCCATCGGTTAATGCCAAAGAATGTTGGTGCAGCGGGACTCTAAAAATCTTATGGTGCTTTGTATGCCAAAGAACGAGGTCACGGTCGTTTGACACTTTCGCAGACTAACAGATCGCTGGAACCTTAAATGTCGTCTGCTTCATGTTAAAAAGTATTATTATCACGCTCTCATCCCATATTTTGAATGCGAACGTTAAAACATCAGAATAATATGCTTTTGGTCAAGAGCTTTGTGTGAGGCATTCTTGCTTCTTGTTGGAACTCGGCTACGCCGAAGAAAGCTATGGACCCAAGCTTGCAACATAACCGAGAAGCGGTCAATCATAACATCTAAATCACTATTCTGTATCTCAGTACATGCTTTATTCATTTACCTGGCCTAGTCAAATGTGCAATTACTGCGTATATTATCCTCTTTTCGTAATGGCTTTGCTGGTATGTGATAATTTTTATAGCCAATTAAGATGGGCCGGAACATTGAAAACTTCGGGCGCAGTGTATAGGTCGGTATAGATGTTTTTACATTAACAGAAGCAAACAATAAACTCGAAACGGTTTGCTTCAGAACAATTTAAATCTCTCGGTCAGTGTGTCGACAAGGAACTACCGTTTATAAATGGCCCTAGGAAGCTTAGAAGTCTTTTTTTTCTATTTGTTTCTAAGCTGTGCCACGTGCATCAGTGACCTTAAAATGTTAATTTCCTAATTACCATAATTTAAACTGCGGTTCCTTATTCTTCAGGTGTAGCTTAGTCAATAACATACAAGAAAAAACTAAACTGCCGCACATATTTATCATATAGTTTTCAAGTAATTGAACAATAAACTTTTGATACGGCTTAATTAGCATAAATTTAAATGTTTCAACTTTGAAGTATTGTTCATTGGATGAATCTTTATTGCAAACTTTTAAGTGGCAGTTAGAGTGGTATCGCTATCTCCAATACTGTTCTTGATGTTAAACTTTTAAAATGCCCCTTATTAACTCACATTAAAAGCTGACAAATTGCACGTTCTGTTCATAACAATTCAATAATGCTGGATGGTAACAATATATACATAAGAATAAGACAAACGGTCTCCATGAGTCACTCCAAACATCAAGTTTATGAAATGAACCAATGGAACGTGTCTCAGATTTTTAGAATTAGGTTCCTTTTTGCTACCAGAGTCAGTGAAAAGAAAATTCCCTTTGAGATGTCATCATTCAAACGTCAGATAAATGCGTCTCGTATTAACAATACATGTTTAAATTACGAGATACTTTTCTTTAATTTTGCAGTGTCTTCTACAGTTTGTCATAAATTTGATGCGGAAATAATATGGGAAAATGTAAAAGTTGAAACAAAAATTCTGGCCAAAGAATGACGATTATTCATAATTGCTATTGAAACGCTTCTAAGAAACATTATCACAGTGCCGAAGTATAAATTGTTGGTTTGTATACTTCTAAAATGCATACTCTTGGATAGATACACTTCATTTCAGAAGGGTAACTTGATTAACAATAGTTTATCTTCCTCAGCCCCCCCCCCCCCCATAATAACTTACAATGCAGATAACATACATACAATGAATTTTCTTTTGCAATTTTAAAGGGAATTCACAGTGTTATATGCAGAAAGGTATCAGCGCTAAAATCTCTGATTGCCCAACGTACAATCTATTGACTCGCACATTATTCTGACTGTTTTCTAAATCACCGTAGATTGTGAGCTGTCATTTATCAGCGCATAATTTGGTTTATGTCAGTTGAATCCTTTCAGAGACAGTGGCGCACGTTAATACTGTCCATGCCTATGTTTGTACTAACACCTGCATTGTCACAATCTTTGCTGGAAAATGAATGCAAGCCTTGGGCCTTTCTCCTATCATATAGGCGGCCTGAGCGCTTCGCCTAACCCTCATGGCTTCATCTTTGCAAATATTGATCATTTTCCTAATAGGAGATTGTATGCCAGAGTCGCCTTGCTTTGTTGGTTACAAATAGTATTTGGTATAAGAAGCCAGAATTATTATAGATTAAAGGTATAATGGGGTCAGACTGGTGAACAGTACTTCAGCCTACGGGAAACAGCTGTCGATCCGTTCATATCATCAAAATTTAACACTTTCGCGCGGCCTAAGCGTCCAACAGAGAGAGAATTTCAAACGTCGTCAGGTCATGCATTGTAGTATGTACAGTAAGAAGTTGATTTAACAGAAACCAATTTAGTGAACTTTTTTTCAATTTAACACACTTTTTATCTCTCGTAAAGCTGGAAAGAAACACTTATTACTAAGAATCAATTTATCAGACGATCTATATAACAGACTTTTTGGTTGTTCCCCTTTGAATTAGTTACATAGAATGTTGACTGTATCTTTCTTTCTCATAGTATTTTTAATTAAAATTTCAGGGAAGACCAACTAATACCACATGGCAATAGTCAACAACTTTCCTTGTCGTACTCTCTGGCGTCTAGGGTGCACCGAGGAAAGTTGTTGACTCCAATGATATGATTTTAAAGGGTTAATGTAGAGTGGGTCCTAACAATTTCTTCAGAAGCCCGAATACAAAGTGTTGAAGATGGTTTGGGTATGACAGATCTTTACAAGATCTCCTGGTGTATAATTCACTTACTCCGTTCCGTCTTGATGCTGAGAGGTATTATCCGTGGATCTTTGTGCTAAAGAAAATAATATGGGCCTTGAGATCAAAGCGATTCCCCTTCAAAGCTACTTTGCTGTCTTTCCCTGTATGATGACGTTTTCTCTCACGTTTAAACGTTTTTTCATCTATTTACTTTCTCTACAGCGCTGACGGGAACTTCACCGTTAAACACAAGACCAAAGCTACGGTAACCCACAGGGGACATATACTTTGGCGCCCGCCAGCAATTTACAAAAGCCTTTGCCCGATTAACGTTGAGTACTTTCCCTTCGATGAACAACGGTGTACTCTGAAAGTGGGATCCTGGACCTATGATGGGTACTCTGTGGATATTAAGCACAAAAAACTCAAGTCGGACATTAAAGTCTCGGAATTCGATGTTGTGGAACATGGAATAGATTTAGATGAATATCATCGCAGCACAGAGTGGGACCTCTTGGAAGTGCCAGCTCAAAAATATGAAAAATTTTACCCATGTTGCTCAGAGCCTTACCCAGATATCAAATTCAATATGACAATACGAAGGAAAACCTTATTTCACACTGTTAATCTTATATTACCTTGCGTAGCAATATGTTCGGTGACACTTTTAGTATTTTACATACCCGTAAATAGTGGAGAAAAAATTACTATGGGTATTACTATTTTAAACTCTCTGAATATTTTTCTCCTGTTAGTAGCTGAAATTAACCCCCCAACATCACTAGCTACGCCCTTGATAGGAAAATATTTATTATTTACCATGGCATTAGTCATGTGTTCTGTTGTTGTGACGGTTTTTGTGTTAAACATACATTTCCGGTCTCCGTCCACGCATGTCATGTCACCGTTGGTCCGGAAATTATTCTTAAGAGTGCTTCCGCCTTTACTGCTCATGCGAAGACCCCAGACCAAAAAACAGTTATTCAGAGAATCTATTAGATATTCAGATGAATTAGAATTGGCAGAACTTTTTCAAGAAGACAAACCTCTTGTAGAACGAGATGATATAATGCCGTTGTCAGCAGAGATGCAAGGAAAGACTACTTTTAGCAATCTTATAACAGAAGATGTGGAAGCGTCTCATTCAAAAGGAGACGCTGGATACGCCGGTCCATCTTCACGGAAGAATACAGCCCACCGGACATTGCCGCCAGGTGTCGTACAAGCCATGATTGGGGTTTCATTTATTGCTGAAAATATAAAGCGGAAAGATGAATTTAACCAGGTGAGTTGACAATATAGGCAAGCAATCAGCTAGCCGCAGATACGAGGACCGTTAACAGTGTCGCACTCTCCACACCCTTTGTCTGTGGTCGTTATGAATATGAACATAGAAATATGCGATACAGCAGAGCCAGTTAGGTAAAAATGCCTAATACATTTATTTTTTTCACAGTTCTGTTCATTTTTCTGATTTTTAGAAAGTGTGTCGGTGTCATGGCCACTCCTCCATTAACATCCAACTTCAGTATCCCGTTCCTGGTATTTTGACAAAATCTAAACAGAAAAAATACTACAAGTTTCACTCTTCCTGCCTCGTCCGCTAGCAAGCACGGTGAACTTACAACACAACAGCTTTGCTATTAGCTGACAATTTCCACATACATTGAAATGGAAAATATAATACTAAACATCTTTAACATATAATTATGTTAAGTGCAACGGCAAATACTAACAAATTCAATTACCGTTATCTGTGCTCATTTTTTCTCCATATTTTAGTTGTAGTTTTATCCCTGCTAGGTGTATCATTCAATGAATGCCCGGTTTGTCCATTTTTTTTTTTTTTTTTTTTTTTTTTTTTTTTTGCAATATCAATTTGAATCGCTTCTGCGGTTTGCAAGGTTGCTTATGTGTTAACAATTTTACGAACCATGAAATATAAACATTTTGACCTTAGCTTTAAATTTAATGCCTGACCTCTTATATATTCCCCTAATTTACAGATCTGTGGCTTGAAAATCTACACATGCACTTGCATTATTGCAAAGCATGCACTCTTGGTAATCAATTGCATAGCGTAAAGTGCAGAACGCATCTAACAAACTCCGGTTTGTGGACGTACAGCACTTGGCAATTACTGTACACAAGCTTGAAAATTGAAAACACAACTATCAACACAACAAATGTATTATTGCTGAAATATGCCTGCGCAACGAAAATGATATGTGTAGCGAACAATTTTCAGGGCCCGGATGTTCAAAAATCACCCCCCCCCCCCACATACACACACATAAAGAGCAAAAATAAATTTAAAAGAATAGTGTTAAAAGAAGAGAGAATTCCGTGTTTTGCCGTATTGTTTTCTTGCATTATACCACGTATGAAAAGGGTAATTTGTCATTTTGTCCTCAGATTTTCCGAGAAATTGCAACGGCGCCTTGAGCTAAATATCAGTAATTCAGATGGCAAAGCCACAGTAATAGAGGATATAATGAATGGTTTGGGAAACAAGCAAGATTTTCCATTTTTCGTGCTACGAGGCACCAAACACAAAAGAAAATCAGCCGTTTATCCTTGAAATCTACTATGAGAATGGTGAAGAGAATGCCAATTTTACTGCGGCTAAAGACTCAGGTTGAAATTGCATGTGGAGATATCGAATTGGCTTTGTTTTAAGAAAGCTCCGGATGACTGTCAGGTACGTGCTGCGACGGCGCCTTTGAAAGTCCTACCCACTTAAATTTTAATCAACCCACAACCCCAGGCAATGAGACACACTTGACATTTTTTGTACCCATTGTGTATGAATTTCCGTTTTGATACATCAGTTTCACAACCATGTATTTCTCTCGCTCACCTATACCATGAATGGACTGTTTAGAAAAATAATCAACAGGCGATTACATGCTTGGCTTTTGCAAGATTCCACAAATGAGTGTATATTTATATGTTTCTATCATTTAACACTATCCTGGTCAGAATAAGACTAAGTCAATGGCTTTCGATTGCGCGGGTTTGGTGCAATGTCACGTGTGTAATTCAATTAAAAGCGAAAAGCAGACGACAATTTACATCCGGGAAAGGGTTACACGCAAGGGAAACCAGATATGCAAAGTCCATGGTTTCCTGGTAATAAATTTAACGAGATGAAATAACTAAAGGGACACAAATCTTGAAGGTACCTTTTGTTTGACTCGAAATAAGATAGGATCATTTCAGGCAGAGAGTTTGTCATTACGTTTATACATCGAGGGATAACATCTGGGACCTACATAAACTGACAGTAAAACCATTTTGTTTGACATAGGCAAAAGTAGCGGACACTGGTATTGGACCTTAATTGATTCTCGAGATTAGAGGTTAATAGATAAAGGGCGGTACATCCTTTGATGCTGTTGCGTTCGCACGAGATTCCACGCAAAGTCATGGAGAGTAAATTAAGGTTTGTGACTCTGCGCTTCTCACAGATAGAGGCTCAATAAATCAATAGTAATCGAGTTGCGTCAACTGAATAATTCATATTTCAAATCTTGTATTTCACACTTTGCGTTATTGAACTTTTCAGAAACTGTCTGTTTCAATTGAAGGTATAAAGACACATTCTTTGTAAAAAAAAATAAAGTTTAAAATTATGATCCGTATTTCTTATTGCCTGAGTTTCATAATAACGTTGAATCTCCTATTTTGTGTACATAAAACACATGACAGTTTTGTTTAAGGTCAGTGAATTTGCAAGAGACCATGTTGCTTGACAGCACGTAGCACTACAGGTAACGTCCCCATGAATTCATCTGTTGTAGGTGGAGACACCTGGGGAATAAACAAAATTTGCTTCATTCGTTAGTTGACTGTATCATGTGACTCAATAAGCAGGAGCTGCCACAATAAAGAATATAACATCTAAGATGCCCTTTCAGAAACGTACTTTTTCTGCGCTAAACTAACCATGTGGTGACAACTCTTCAGTGTAAAAATACGTTGCACGGCAAATACCATAACAGGGTGGCACTATGTTCTTCTCATTATTTTGAAGTCAATGGTGTGGATTGAAGCTTCTGTACGACAACAGCTCTTATCATGGGGACATAATGTCGTTTACACGACCAGAAGAACCAAAACCATTCCCTGTCCCTTTTAACTTGCACAAAGCAGCAACCACTTCATCCTAAGCCAGCATTGGAAGTACGCTAACACGATGAGGTTGGGGCGGGAGTGGGGGCTCTTGGTGCAGCATCATATACATAGTTTTATTTCATGCAACGCGATCATAGTAGTTTTAATTTCATCTGACATGCTAATCAATTTGCCGTTTCATATCAGCATGGCAGTGGATCAATTGATGTTGTGCCAAACTGAAGAAGACGCAATTTATATTTTTTTCTTAAAATGGAATTAGTCCCCCCCTCCCCCTCCCCTATAGTTCCCTCGCGACAGAGATGCCGTGACTGCTTCGATAATAATATCTTACTACAAAGATTTCACTTCCGTGCGCTCGTATAAACTATTTACTGAAAGACTTCCCGTGCCATTGTAAATCTTCCACGCTACTATCAGCAACTTGTACAATTGGTAACAACAAAGCCGCCAATTAAGGTACATTTGGCAAAGTACGCGTTGTGTCTAAAGTATTGCGTGCAAAGAAGCAAATGTCAGCTTAGACAGGCAATATCGGAGCGCATGGCTAGGCTGAACAGAAATGGACTGGGAAGGGTACATGTGCTTTAGATACGTTGGGTTGGCATGACTTGTTATATGGTGTTTTTGTCGGTACAACTTACTATGTCTTCCATTTCTGTAACAAGCACTTTCTTTTTGAAGTAACAAAAGTGCTGCTTTGGAGGCAAAATAATGGTAAATACAAATCAGACAGAAAAAGAATCAGAAGCGGGCGTTCAAGATTAAGCTGTGTCAAGCCATCTACCGGCAGCGTATTGCGAGAATAAGCGTGTTTGAAATCTTCCAAGAAAACCCAAAGAGCCATGCTTCACGTTTCAGGCTTACATATATACAGCTACAGTATAAATGATATAAAAGGTGACTCATAACATGGCGTCCTGTTTGTATTTTTACATTAACATGAAACCCGTTTACGACAATCAGTCTAATTTACGACAATTATGCCATTATATGACAATTAGCATGGCGGTATAGTTCGTTTCGACAATTTTTATGGAGGACATTTAATGCTCTATGCATTTCCTTTTCTTGTTTCAGATCAAAGACGACTGGCACTTTGTAGCTATGGTACTGGACCGCTTCTTTCTGTGGGTCTTCAGTGCTACCTGTATCGTGGGGACTCTCGGTATCATTATTCAAGCTCCTACACTGTATGACAATAGAGTCCCTTTGGGAGAAAAAGGTAGTTAGTCAGGCACGCCAATGTCCTACATGACAGATATGGTTTTGTCTGGCTAAAGGTCGGTATCAGATATGGTCAGAGGTTTCCTTGAGAGCAACTAAACGCGATTACTGTGAAATGAATGATACTTCACGGGGCTGGCAATGCCGATGATGAGAAATGTGTGAATGTATCTGCTGCAGTTTATTGTTCAATCGTGTGGAAGATGAGAAACGTGTAAAAAATAATAATGATAAAACTTAAAGATGGGACAGAGGAAATGTCATCTGAAAGTAAATAAACTTGATAAAGGAGAGAGACAGTGCTGCCTTTTGCTACCTGAAAAACATCGGTAAACAGACATCAGCGTTAATTTCCAGATGTGTAGCGTATATACTTCAGAGCTTTCATTTACTTTCAACATGTTTCGGTTTACAGCAGATATATCCGAGAGGTCTACATGAATCTTGTCAAACAAAAATGTTACGACACACAAATGTGTTGAGAAAGAATGTATTGAGGAACGCATTAGGGGCTTTGATCTGACTACTGTATGTTCAATGTACTGCCTTCCATTGCACACAAAATCGGTATAAATGCACCCATAGAATAACAAACACGAGTGTATGTGTACAAAGTTGAGCAGGCGCAGCGCTGTGATCAGGTCAATGTTGTACTCTGAATAACGAGACCCGTCATTTCACCAGGGAAACTGTTCAAATGTATAATTTAGCCTGCTCATGGCTTCATGTCTGCTAAACCTTTTGTCATAAATAGGTTAAACTACTATGTAACTGGCCGTGCTAATAGATCAGTATTATGGCAACACCAACGATTGGATAATCTTTTCCTGAATGTCAGAGGTTCTTTATTTATTGTTTCGGGGCCACGGATTTAGTCGGACCACATTATTGTTATCTTTAGTGCCATAGAATGATTCACATCAAATAAACAATTGTAAAGAAAGAGTCAAACAAATTCTATTTTTATTATTTTTTTTCTAATGAAGTATTCATATAAAGGTAAAATAGTGACTGAAATATGGAGATTAGTTTGAATGGTAATCATAATTTGATAAATCAAAACGTGCGCTTATTTCCACAATATTCTAAGGAAGTGCGTTATGACAATAGCGAAGCCAGTCGCAAGCTCATAACCATCTCCTGTTCTCTGAACTAAGACAGTAATCGGGCCTACGCAACAAACCATATGACTACGTAAATGATTTTGCGGGCTTAATACGCATAATTTGAGCTGCATAGAATACGTGACATACCGTACGGATGGGCTTATCGGGACAGCCCCTTCGGCTTCGCCTCAGGTTGTTATTAAGATACTCACTCGCCACCCCTATGGTATCTCAAACATACTTCGTCAGAGAGGGTAAAATTTCGAGAACAAATACGACCTAAATCTGTCGACGCGCATCTCCTCACAAACAAATAATTCAAAATACAATGGGTGCGCAGGTCGTAGTCTATTTCCTAGAGTTCTGAAAGTTCCTCTCGAATCACAAAAAAGGATGTCCGATTTGCCTTGCGAGACAGGAAGAATAATCTGATTGGCTAGGCTGACTAGGGCGTGCTCTAGTTGGCTGATATTGCAACATTACGGAGCCCTCATCTGTTCCAGGTGGTGTCTCATTTATAGCTTTACCGTGGTATGAAAAAAATGCTTCTGTGTCTGCTCATGTACTAATTAACCAAAACAGACAAAAATAGATGGAACCCTATATTCACAGCTGCTGTGCGCGGTACATGCCAATAACATGTTCGTGTGAGACCTCCATATGCAAAAATTCCTCTGTATGTAAAAACGCTCTTATATATATATATATATATATATATATATATATATATATATATATATATATATATATATATATATATATATATATAACTTGGTTGTATATGTAAAAACCAACGCGTAATGTAAATACTTTTGTTATATATGTAAAAACATGGCCTACCACAATTGCAAAATCTATTGGTTATATATGTAAACAAAAACAAAAAAAACCCCGCCAACTACAAATCTAAAAATTTAAAAAAGGCTATATGTAAAAACAGATACAAGTAGAAACAATTTTCTTCGCAACAAATCTGTCTGTGCTACAAAAAATCAAGTTTGAAATGTTTTTAATAGCTAGCATTTAGAATCATGTCTATCTATAGTATATTAGTTTTGAAGATATTAAAGATCTTAATTTTCAAATGTCCCTAATTTGCATAATATATATTGCTACAACTCTGAAAATATCTCCATTCGGTAGCCCATCTTCACAAATCTATAGCTAGTATTTAAAATCGTGTCTCTATGTAAAATAGTTTACAACATATAAAAGATATAAAGTTTTTTAACACCCACCCACCCCCGGTGCCAAATAGTCCGGTAACTCTCTCCTACTAGAGGTAGGAAAACCACAAAAATGTTTACTTTCGGGAGCAAAGAACAATAAGTTTGCAAATATAAATGTGTCTCTATTTACATCAAAAGTAATTTTTCTGGTCACTAAAGAGTGATAAACACTGGTAATTGATAAATTTATAGATGTCAATGTTTAAAACAGGTTTATAGAAAATACCAACATGCACCTCCAACACAGCAGAGTACTGGACAATTAGCATTAGGGGGCGCATGTGTGTAATTATCCATG
Source organism: Hermodice carunculata (assembly GCA_964020975.1). Lineage (NCBI taxonomy): Eukaryota > Metazoa > Annelida > Polychaeta > Eunicida > Amphinomidae > Hermodice > Hermodice carunculata. Next base: position 33,871,986 of record OZ026616.1, on the reverse strand, counting down.
ATTTGCATAATTTTTATCATCTTGACTTTACAGTACAATATGCAAACTGTCACTGCTAGGTCAATTATCATGACAAATTTGTCATTTCTATGTATCACGGTGTCTAAGAAAAGCTCCGAAGAAAATCTGAGCAAAATAAACAAATAAAAAATATCATAAAAAAGAAGATATGCTTCACAGCAAATCTGCTTGGGTGCCCCAAAATGAGAACAGTTTGGAATGCCCCACTTTGCCATTGTTCAACATAATCCAACTTTTGTGTATTATCTTTGGATGTGACCATGTCACACAAACTGATAAACTGAAGTTTGAATGACACCACTATCTATGATAGTTTTGAAGCTATTCAAGATCTGAATTTTGTGTATTTGCCTAATTTGCAAAAACTTCAAAGCTGAAAACTTTGGTTCATTGGATGTGTTTATGTTACAAACCTACAAATTGAAGTTGGAGTGGTACCTCTATGCATAATAGTTTTGAAGTTATTCAAGATTTAGATTTTGTGTATTCGCCCCTTATTGCATCAATTAAAATCCTACAACTTTGGTTCATGGTTCACTAGATGTACCTATGTCACAAACCTTTAGAGTAAAGATGAAATGGCACCTATCTATAATAGTTTTGAAACTATTTGGGTATTCACCTAATTCGCATAAATTAAAATACTACAACTTTGGTTCACTGAATGTGATTTTGCTACAAACCTGTAAATTGAAGTGGGGTCAAAGCTTTACAGGAATGGAAACCAGGGGGGACATTCCCATCACGCCTCCATAGCTACGACACCCTCCTCAAGCTTCTATTTATAGTAGTTTTGAAGATATTCAACATTTGAATTTGTAATTTGTATCGATTAAAATACTACAATCCATACTCCAAACTTTTTTTACATATAGCGTTTTCCACTTTTCACATTTGTATTTGGTTGTTTTGTTGTTTATTATGTATCCGAGAGCTTTTGCATTGTTGTAAGCAATTTTGTTATATACACACCAAAGGTTTTCACATTTGTGACAAACGTTTTTACATATAGCGTTTATTTTTACGTACACAACCAAGTTTCTTTACATATAAGTACGTTTTTACACATAGCGGATTGTTTACACATGAGGGTCTGACATACGTGCTTGGTTTTCTTTCGGGAATATATTTATCTGCTTAAGTGATGGAGAACAACGCATGAAGCAATAGAAATTTACGTTTGATGCTCATATGTTTATAATGGACGAATTTTAAAGCTTTCATCAAGATCAACTTCCAAAATACGATAAAACTGAGATAACTTGAGAAGATCACTTATTATAACCACGGGTATACTTTGGTAGTGAAACCATGTCATATGTCTTTTTGTCCTTGTTGCAATAAAAGACAAATATTAAGCATGACGACAACAACGGCGACAACGACGATGACGATGATCATGATCTTGATAGGAAATGTCCAGAACTCAGAATGTCTTTGCATAGCATCAAAACCCAAACATAAAAATGCCACGTGCGTTCACTGAAGCCAGCTATTGCTCGTTCATTTTACACTATCTACAAATGGATATTATTGTGATTTTTATCTCTCCTTCAACGGAGACACAAAGTCATATCATTTGACTGTATTTTAGTTTCAGGTTATGACACGAAAATAAGTGTTTCCTGATGAAGCTTACTTTTCGCTATAGGATACCATACATTTTGACAGACGTAATATGTGTCAAAATGCACGGTATCCAATTTTTGTGTTTGAAGATACAATCATTAATGATCCTGAGTGAGGTATTGTAGAAAGGGAGTACATTAATAATATCATGGCTATTGATGTTTTAAAGATAAACTTGTGTTTCGCCAATAGGAGTGTTTTATTTGAACGTACCGTTTTAGTAAATATATTTTAAGATGTACAAAGTGTTTGTGAAGGAAAAGTATAATTTATTATTCGTGGTTTTTCTTACGTATTAGAATAGCATTACTCTGGCTGCGGATTTCCACGAAACTACTGACTTAGCTCCCGTAGAAACAAAAAGTAGTAGACAATCTGGTGGATTCATTCGACTGGTGTAATAGTGGAATCGTCAGTTCAATAATTACTCTTCAAAACATTATAATTCATTCACTTTATAGGCCAGTTTTTTCGTGTATTTCCAAGATAAGACTTTATTATAGAGTATCATTCATCTTCCATGAAACGAGTACATATTGGCTGCAAGGTCGTTTTATAGAAGAAACTAAACTATGCACTCAACATAAGACTATACCAAATGGGTCACTCGATGGGACGAATGAATCAATGAATGAATGAAAGTGGGGCAACGTAAGGTGAGTGACGCAAGAGTTAAGCCCCGTATGCGTTCGCGCGGAAGCTGCGTATATGTTGTATACATTCTTTGGCGAGCGTTTGCCCTTGGTAACTCGGAGAAAGGACACCAAAAAACCTAGCGAAATATCACGAACGACCACCGAAAAACGGGCTGTGCTGTTTCAATGAACAACCGTGGCTATCCGGCTATGCCATACCCAGCCTATGCTCTTTCCCCGGTCCAAGTTAACCCTCCACTCCAGACATGTTGAAATAAAACGCCGAGTTTTCGAGTTGACTTTACTGCAAAATAACGGCACACGATGGGTACTTTTTAGGTAACTTGTATATTTGTTGAAACATGTTTAAAATGTTTCTTTCCCCTTTTACACATCACCTCCTTTGAAGTCAGTTTAATTTGTTACCTGGGCACAGCGGAGGGCACTTGATATACTAAAAAAAGAAGAATTTTCCAAAATATCAAAATGTGTATAGGAAATGGCTGTTCATCGAAAATACGTTTTAATGAAAAAAAGGGGGAATTTAAAAACAAAGCTTTGTTTCAGTTTTTCAAAATCCGATATGGCCACAGCGTGACAAAACCCGAAATTTACTTTAAATGGGATAACGCCTCGTAAAATTGTAGTATGATCCGAGACTCATATTTTTAAATAATCTACTAAATTATCTCGAAACCATGGTTGCATTCTTATCGTTTCTTAGGGCATATCCTTATCATAAACTTCAAATAAAATGGCATCATCATCAATACTTTTCTCGTCATATCGTCAGTATTTTTTTTCTCATTTTTGGGCCAAGCTTTAACAAATATTTTCTTCGAAATACTGTACAGGGTGTTTTTCACAACTTGATAGTTTAAGGTTTTCTTTTATATTTGGGAAACTTGTGGTCTCCAAAAGCGAAAAATTAACATAGAAGGCCTTCCTAGATATGTATGCTTTGGTCAAGTTTATTTCAACGTCCTGTTGTAATCAAAAGACATATATGCATTTTATATCTAGCCATAATAGCCCATAATGGGGATCCGAATCTGCAATCCATTATAGTAATTCAAGAGAATTGAATTTCTCGGATAATGGGGCAAAGGGTGTAAGGCAATGGCTCTTCGAACTTGTATTCCTCGCAGCTTCAACAACAAGATACTCATACCGAGACTGGAGTCCTCCGCAGTTAAGTACAGCTAGCTATCAGCTGCAGAAGTTCAACAAAGATACCTGTATTTTCCAATAGGGCAGTACACTACATGTTGGCAGTGATTGCTGTTGACAGGTTGTCATTGCTGATAGCGTTAAATAGCAGTAAAGAGTACTAGTATATCGTACCATGTAAGTTTTTCTTTTCGTCTGGACGTCAAAATGCCGGAAATATCGATTCTTGTTAACCCAAACACATCCCTAAGCGTTTTTGTTTGTAGAGCAGCTTCGCCTTTGAGATTCAAAATATATATATATATATATATATATATATATATATATATATAAATAAATATATATATATATATATATATATATATATATATATATATATATATATATATATATATATATATATATATATATATATATATATATACATTGTAAAGTTGTCTAGCTACACCGGTTTCTTTTTCTTCAAAAACAAGGGAGTTTCTAAATCTTTATGGCACCCTGTACCTTTCCCGCCACTTCTTGCTATTCCCGATTTTATTTACATAGAAATAACGTGATATTTCAATGCACGTAATTCTCATAACTTATTTTTCTACACTGCAATCATATTAACAATAACGGCGGCGAATATATCTGTGGCAAAACTGTAAGAATTTTATTTGATGCTTGATGGTTTCTGTTAGTATTTCAAAATGCCGCAGCACAAGATACCTCACATTTCCTTGGCCTGTAAATCGTTGTCTACAAACCAAAAATATCATTGAAATCTATATTATGCTTATTAAGTGTGTCAACTAGCAGAGAGAACGTGTCAAATAAATTGAATACCGCACTAGTTTTATGCAGTTCAACCACAATATATCCCTGTCCAGAATTGAATGTGATTTCGCAGTGTCTCACCCATGTGGGATTCAATGAATAAACCCCTTATTGTTCCTATGTGTACACCATGGTAATGACTGTCTTCTATTTTGAGGTCATGCCTGCAGCCTGGCGGGTTTCATTCTTTAAAAGTGATACCGCAATAGATTCTTTATTTGGCTCTCGCCAATTCAACAAATACCTATTTGGTTACCAGGCCTAATAAATCACGGTACATTTACATCGCCATACCTTCACTATATGTATTTTCTGTGAAGACTTTCTTGTGGTAGCCGTCAGACAATGGGCAAAGAGTGATTTCGCGAAAACCTGTATGGCCGTTCAAGCTGACTTCTACGTTTCAAAAGATCAGGTTATACCTAAAGCAAATAATCCAACAGGCACCTGTGCTCTGTCTGGTAGAATGTTCATTTGTTAACTCTTCAAGGGTCGTTTTTTCCCCCACTTAGTAAGCTCACAGCTTTTCTAGGTGTGAGCTGGATGCTTAGGCCCGTGAAAAGTTGTTGAAAGGGAGGGGAAAGTAATATGTTGACCTTATCTATGATTTTTTTTACCAGCGACATTGAAGAAAAAGGCAAAGTAATCAACATTCTCTGAAGATCGCTTCGCGTCCGAGGGTGTTAATATCTTGAGATGCCTGGATCACGCGTCACAGGTTCCAGAAATTGTGACCCTTCAGTAATAATGCGGCTCTTATTTAGCTGTTTTAACTGCCTGCTTCAGCTTCTCTGGCAGCTCCGCTTTAGCTGTTGTAACTGGTCCGCTTCACCTCCTCTAGCGGCTCTGTTTAAGCTGTTCTCAAGGTGCCTGCTTCAGTTCGCTAGTGGCTCTGCTTTAGATGTACCAGTATGCCTCTTTCAGCTCGTCTCGTGGCTTTGCTTTAGCTGCTCTAGCAAGCAAGCTTCCTTCAGCTGCTCTGGTGGCTTTGCTTTAGCTGTTCTAGCAGGCCTACTTCAGCTCCCCTAGCGGCTCTGCTTTAGCTGTTCCATCAGGCCTCTTTCAGCTCTTTTAGTGGCTTTGCTTGAGCTCTTCTAACAGGTCTCTTTCAGTTCCTCCGGCGACTTCGCTTCATCTGGTCTAGCATGCGGCGTTCATCTCCCTTGTCGGCTTTGCTTCAGCTGTTCTAGCAAGGCTCTTTCAGCTCCTCAGTTGGTTATGCTTTAGCTGTTCTAGCAGGCCTCCTTCAGCTCCAATAGCGGCTGTGTTTTAAGTGTTCAGGCAGGCCTCTTTCAGCTCCTCTGGTGGCTTTGCTTTAGCTATTCCGGAAGGCCTCCTTCAGCTCCCCTAGCGACTCTGTATTGGCTGTTCTAGCAGGCCTCTTTCAGCTCCCCTGACGGCTCTGTTTCAGGTGTTCTAGCAGGCCTCTCTCAGCCCTTCTGGTGGCTCTGCTTTAGCTGTTGTACCAAGCCTCTTGACGTTCCCCCAGCGACTTTGCTTTAGCCGCTCTAGCAGGCTCCATTCAGCTCCCTTGGCGGCTCTGCTTTAGATGTTCTAGCGGGCCTCTTTCAACTCTTCTGGTGGCGATGCTTTAGCTGTTGTAGCAGGCCGCTTTCAGTTCTCATGGCTGATTTGCTTTAGTTGTCCTAGCAGGCCCCCTTCAGCTCCCCTGGGGGCTCTAGTTAAGCTGTTCTAGAAGGCTTCCTTCAGCGCCTCTTGTGGCCATGCTTTCGCTGTTCTGACCAGACTCTTTCCGCTCTTCTGGTGGCTTTGCTTTAGCTGTTCTATTAGGCCTCTTTCAGCTCCTCGGGGGCTTTGTTTTAGCTGTTCTATTAGGCCTCTTTCAGCTCCTCTGGGAGCTTTGTTTTAGCTGTTCTATTAGGCCTCTTTAAGCTCCTCTGGGGGCTTTGTTTTAGCTGTTCTATTAAGCCTCTTTCAGCTCCTCTGGGGACTTTGTTTTAGCTGTTCTATTAGGCCTCTTTCAGCCTCTCTGGGGTCTTTGCTTCATCTGGTCTTGCAGGCCTCCTTCAGCTCCTTTGAGTTTAGTCTTTATAAAAGATCAACCCGAACGTCAAAAAGTTGCCAGCGTTTTAATTGCATAGTGTGACGGAACTAAACCACCAGAAATTTGTTTTCTCCCTTGACATGAAATCCATTTGATGGGTTCTATCGTATTTCGTTTTACTTGTGATATTTTGGAGAAAAAGACCTACATACTTTCGCCTGTAGTGAGAGTACCTTTAATTCATAACTGTAGTGTAGAGGGATGTAAGACCAACAACAGGCATCACTAATTAATGGAGTATATTGCATGCAGTTGGCCATGCATGTAACGTCCACCGGTGTCTCCGGTTGCAAGTGGAGCCACCTGGGGTATAAAGAATACTTGCTTTATTCATTGGTCGACATGTGGTGCAGGAAGCAGATGTTGCCCCCAAGCAGAATAGTTCACCTGGCATGTTTAATTCTTTCAGGTCACAGATTTAGTTTGGAGGCGCAGATCACAATTCAAAACTTGTTCTGATCTAATCATCGATTAGTTTTTGAGTCAAAATACGTCGGAAAGAGAACTGTCAGTAAGGTGTGCACATACAATGAAAAATGACAAGAATGGTCTGGGACAACCGCATTTTATTTGTCCATCGCAGGATTTTTACAAAAATCGCTCTGCTTTGAATTGACGTAAAAGTATAGCGCGCTGTGGAGAACTGTTGACTCCTTCGAAACTTGAGACTTGAAGGGTTAAGACGCGTCTTGAAGCGTAATGTGCACATTTATATAGGATTCTGGGAGAAACCCCTTGGAATTTCTTTAAGAAACTCCAACATGGAGCTGCAACACTTAACCCACAATTCGCCAAAAAACTTTCTTTCCGTCCCCTGTTGGAAGAAAATGATATTTGTTTTGTACTTTTGCAAACTGTACATTTTTTGTGAGGATGAAATGCCCAAAATACATTTTAACAAAAAAAAAAAAAAAAAAAAAAAAAAAAAAAACAATCAATCTACTTGACAACGTGTTGCTCCTATGGCTGAATAGTCAAGTAAAAATAGATTGTGTGTGTATGTGTGTGTGTTTGTGTGTGTGTGTGTGTGTGAGAGAGAGAGAGAGAGAGAGAGAGAGAGAGAGAGAGAGAGAGAGAGAGAGAGAGTAATCTATTTTGGTATTTTGGTTATTGGTAGTTGGAGCGTATCTTAACAAATTTTGAATAATCAAAAACAAGAAAAAAAAGAATGAAAAAGAAAAGAGTGCTACTTTGCAGGAGGATCGGAACTGAATCATGTAACATCCGAAAATTAGATCAATCAAGCGAACAGTCACCTTCCAATTTATAATAAAGCCAGCATGTGCGACGGAAATTAAGGATTTCTGTAAATTCACATAATTTCGATTATTTCGCTGCCGGCAAAAAACATGAAGATGAAAACACGATGAAATCGCATTTTCACATGGGTTAAATAAGAATTATGTCCAAAATAGCGAAATTAAAACTGCAGTCAAATATCTGAAATAGAAGAAAAAAAAACTGAAAATTCATACCCTTGAAACTACTAACATTTTACAGTACCAATGCGCCCGAGTGATAAATGATCGAATGCTGATTGTTTGGCCGATTCAACAAGGCTAAATTGTACTCCATCTGGATATTGGAGGAAATACTCTGACATATTGTGTTTCGTCTGTTTATGGGATTAACTTTGTTAATCAAAGAAGCAGGTTCAAACGAGCAAAAGTCTTTTACTGTTCAAAGTGGCCTCGTGATCCACGCGAACCAGAATATACCGGTACCTCGCTGTTCAATACATGTTGCTAATTTACACTGATTGTGTCTCTGTGTATGCCGAGATTAATGGTACTCAGTTCACGTGACGTTCGCATTTTATTTTCCACTGTTTGGGTTGGTATGAGATAGAGAATAGCAGTATGTACGACCACTAACCGAAGTAAAGAAGATATTTCCTGAACAATTTGACAAATGAGACAGATGTGTTGGGCTTTTCTATATTTACAGGCGACCGGCAAGCTAACATGTCTTTCTTCATTTCGGCACATTTGTTCTAATTTTTTTCACCTAGGCCTATAAATAAAGTAGTGCGAAGTGTACACTCAAAGAATTTATATCCTTTGTCTTCTTCTTTATGCTCTGGATAAAACAAGCGGAAGTGAATGTATAAGTAAAGAAGCGAGGTCGCAGTAAGCGTCTTTGCTGTACATGTGAGTGGTGTGTTGCATGGAGCACAGCCACAGGGTGAGCAGCGCTTTTGGAACAAAATGCACAAGCGAATGATTATGGCGGATGTATAGGACTTTGGGGAGCCTTGCCCACATCGCGCTGGCTGAAAAGCTGTAAGACCACTGTTATCTTACAAAATCAGGGGTTTGATAAAATTTATCAAATTGCACTTACGAATGATTCTCTATATTCAGGTGGACGTGATTGCACGATAATTTTCACAAAAGCCAGAGTTTAACCCTGTGCCGCTCAAATCGGGAATGCATGTACCCAAACATAAGGAATTACGATATTTGTTGTTTCATTCGAAACATGTAAAACCACGGATATATTTTTCTCCATCAATTGAGTGCTTTTGATCACATTGAGTACACATATAAGCTGACACTATTTTGAAATGAATCTAAACAAGAGCAAAGTAATTGGGCATTTGAAATGAGTAACAAGGGAAAAATTATTGGTGGATCATTTGAGAAAAGAGTGAGTCTTACAGATTAATAGGACAGAGGCGGACGGTAAGGTAAGTACTAAGAAATTGAAAATAGGTCACCGTAACCAGGACACCAAAAAGAAAGTACTCGCACTACAGTAAACTGTTTCCTGGTGTCCACCTATTGCAGGAGGACACGACGGGGGGGGGGGGGGGGTTAAACAAACTTCTTTAATGGTTGAAAATGTCATATGACAGAGGAAGCAGGTACTGCCGGCAGGCAGAGTTGTATTATCTGATATGCCCTGTTCTCGGAAATCCGATGTAACGGCAGGTTAAAATAGTTTCAACTATGCTTCGTCCTGTGAAAGAGCCAATGAGTCCTTCAATCAGCGGTACATGTGCGCGCTTTATCATTTGAAAGCTGAGATTCCCATTTGGAGACATTTATTTTCCAGACACTAAAAGGTCAAAGCCAAGAGTGTCAATGGTGCAAGACAGGCAGAAAAGTCGCTGAGTATACATGAGTAAAAACATCAAAGATAAAAGTAAGAGATTGGACCAATTCCAGAAAGTTTACCGCGAACGCCCCTTTGATGGATAAGTCTTATATCCACACGGACGCATTACTTGATGGGGGTATTCTGCGGTGCCACGTTTATTAGGCTAAGCGCTAGTCATGATTAGAAAATTGGAAGTCCATTCACCGCAAGGCAGTACTGGCCTTCTGATATCAAAGCAAATGTTCTCTGGTCTAGCGCCTTTAATATCATAGAGGCTAGAATTTGTTTGTTGTCGTATTATGATGCAGCATAATTTTACAGGCGTCATAGAGTGAAACATCAGAAATATTAATAATCTGTATGCAATCTTCAGAGTTTAAAATCACAGTCGCTATGAATCCCCTTCGGTGTACTGTCAGCTATTCGGCGATTATTTTTTTATGGCACTTAACGTATATTCTTAGGTTTTGTACTATTTATTTATTTATTTTATTTTATTTTATTATGTATTTATTTATTTATTCCTTCATTTATTCATTATTCATTTATGTATTTAATCATTTATTTGCAAAGGCACAATTTTAAGCTTTGAGTTAATCAACAATAAATTTTGATCAATCTACTGGTAATACATCCTGCGTAGATAATGGAACGGATTGTCCCAGAGATATCGAGTTGGCTTTTTGTTTAGGTAAACTGTTTGGCAGCAACCCATAATATAAGGATCTACAACTTTACTCTTATTTCTCACATGTAGTTGTTTCGTCAAACGTTTTGAAGGGAACTTCAGAAGAAGCCATTGAATATAATATGCCCCCAGTCGACAGCTTCACGGGGCGAAAGGATCTCCGGCTTAAGTCAGTGAACGGTTCAATATAATTTGGTCTTACGGATTTTTATGAAGCAACCTTCTGGTCAATTCAGAATTTCACTGGAATGTTATTTGATAAGATGGACGTTAATCCTGCCACCCATCCACGTAAAACAATCACCTGCGACATAGTAAATCAAAGGAAAGCCCTGCAATACGGCACATGGGGAAGATGACAGCATTAGTACGCCACAGCATATTGGTCATATAGGCGTCGGCCAGCGATTTTTGCGTCATTAGGCAAGTTTTGCAGCGGTTGCCCGCGAAAAAACAACGGATTCATACCAGGGTTACATGAATTTAAATGGAAGTCCTTTGAAAAATTTCAACACACAATTTCAGTCTTAAGATAAGAAATTATTTCAAGGGACTTGGGTTAAAAGAGTTAAGATGTGGTTATTGGTCCAGAGTTGTAAGACAGTAGATGTATCACTTGCCTCGAGGAGTTTGCGCTTACACATGCAAAGGCTGGAATCTTTGCCCCATCTTTTCATGAAAGTGATGGGTGTCATACATTCAATGGCCGAAATATCTTCAATTTGGCCACTTTAAGTTTTAAGGAATTTAAAACCAATGCCTACTATATTTAAATTGAATACATTCTGTCACAGTGAATTGTTTTTGATCTGCTACTAACGCAAAGACATTATAAGCTTAGATGAAGAAGTGAGTTAAATATGAGCTTAAATTCTTTGGCTTTAGAGATAAATGTCCATGCGAGGTTCGCATGAAGCCGAGTCCATCGAGTGCTTGAGCACTTCTTCCAATTAGTGCAACAACATCCAGGTCTCACAAGCACTCACGTTAAACAGATTTTATTGCGACATTACATCCCTGTCGGCGCAGATGCCCGTTTTTCAAGACTTCTGACAAGGAGAGGCAGCGAAATGTGTTATATATAATCTACCCGTTGCAGCTGGGATGTGTTGATTCTGCATATGTGAAAATCCCCGCGCTTCCATTATATCACTGATTAGACACAGTCCCCTTGTTGAGAAGACTTTTGGCAGACCACCTCATAAATAGTAACGAAGGTTCCTTGAGATGACAAAATGTACGAGGTCGGTTCAGGGGGGTACGGGAGGGTAGGGGAGCTAGGGTCTTGTCACAGTTCACGGAGTGAAAACCAAACCATCTTTCCGACCCGTGGTTTATTCAGACACCAATTCACATTTAATGAGTATGGCGTTTTAAGGTCCAAGAGATGAATTAAATTAAATTCGTAAGTCACAAAAAAATGAAAATTACCTTCACAACTTTGTAAATACCAATTGTCCCCATGTACTATAGTTTCTTATGAAGGTGGCGTGTGCCAAGATAAAATCGTCGATAGACGCCCATAGTGTACACAGATGCAGAGATATTTAGGAGTAAAATTCGTCAAATGTAGATAATATATCCTGTTATGCCGTCTTTCTTGCGATGAGGTCTAGATATATTGGCCCCAGCTGGTGGTCTGGAATAAAATGGTAAGCCTTCCTCGAGCAAGTGTGAGCCGCTGTGTATGAAAACATCATGAAATACACTGTACAAAATACCTCAAAAATACTTGAACAGCGTTTTACCGGAATGTCAATCATAAGTTTATTGCCATGGTGTATTCTGTATTTGACATGTAGCAGGGTAAACATACATAAAAACTAAGGCGCCGGTGACTAAAATTCCAGTGACGGTAATTTTCTGACAGAAACATCCCACCTTCAGAATACTCATTTGCAATATTGAAGTAATCTCACAGCAAAGTATTTTTTGTTTCAAATGGTAAATTTGTCAGTCACAGTAATGGAGTGGCAAAATACAATTTTTTCTTACATGCGAAAAAAAAATCCACCTGTAATAGTTATTACTGGTTAGATATATTAATCGTGTATGGAGAAGAATTTTTACTATATGCATTTTATTTACCATCTAAAATACTTGTACTAGAGGCCGAGTAATGCCCCCAAAAGCTCTCCAGTGTATGTAGACTATTGAAGTCATTGTGCGTTTAACCAGGGCTAACAAGTATCGGAAACGCAACGTAAATTGTTGCTTGTCCTCTGCAAAATCGGACACCAGTATTACATGAAAGATGATGACAAAATCACTCTCTCGGGAGCATCTATTAGTATTCTTCAAAGGACAGGAAAGGAACATTTGTACCGAATTGGCATCGCAACCCAGAATATTGTTCATCATATTGGTGGACAGGCTGTGATGTCCATCAATTTTTTTCTCGCCAGAAATGCTTTGATCTTAAATCAAATATTTGTAATATCTCTGAAAAAGACGTTCCTTCCCTCTGGAAGCTAGGATAATATCTAAATATAATGAGAAAGTGTAAAGGTGGAGGTCTCTTTTCTTATAATCTGGGGAAATGTCATTGACGGGAGGTCACAATTATTTGGTGCTCGTCTAGCCTGCCGACATAATCTCCTCTCCTCGGAAAGGACGCAGACGAAGATGTCATCCTGTACACTCCAAGGGAGCAATCATTGCATCAATATCCTGACAATAGCCCTGCAGGTACTCATTTGTTGGACAGAAATATTCGGATATACGATCACCTCTTGATGTCCCTGCAGATACATATTTACCACTCAGTGAGTGCACAACTATGATACAGAAGAATATGACGAGTTAGGAACAGATGTGCATGTAGGTTGATCTTATCCTTTGTGTGTGCAAATGTATTTTAGCTCAGTTTTCGCCAAACGCAGATTATGGCATTTCAGGAAAATAAACTTCAGTATGCAAATGTGCTATGTATAAAAAGTGATTTTAAGAGTTAAAACTTAAGCTATGTTAGGGAGTACATTTTTGTTTCTTTGCAGATCTCGAGTGAATCGACAGCCGTTTACAGATATCAAGGTCAACCCTTCAAAATTTGTATTTACAGTTCTTACGTAAATCCGGTCCGTAGCCGTTAACTGGTAACAAGGACAATCTTTCAACCCGTATCACAATGACATTTTAAATTACAATCATCATGATTTTAAACTCATATCCTGTAAGCATGCATCATTTTGCGCATATGTAATTTTACAAAATCGTCAGATTTATGTTGTGAATATTTAATTTCGCGAATTCAATAATAAATATACAGACACTTCAACAGTTGTCCATTTCTTTGAAATCCTACCATTTGAACAAATGAACAAAATAATACAGTGACAAAATATTCACTGATTGCCAGTAAAATTTTTACTGAAAAGAACGTATCTCAGGCACTGAAAACCCAAACTACGCTTAATCACATGCTTAAGTGTAGCCTATACATTTGTTTGATAGAGCGACACCACCGTGACTCACAGTCATACTCCGTGTATATAATAGAAATGGCCGAATGAATATTATCCAAATATAGAAACCGGTTTGTAGAAAGCCAGACAGGTTATATATTGAGATACTTCATCACTTGAGACCAAATATCTTAAATGGACAACCTTCCTCTCCACAGTGACCGCATATAAACAATGATTACAAATCTAGTTATTCTTCTTGCTTAAAAAAAAGGCAGATCTTCGTTCACTCTTACGTTGGCGACTCTGGGTTCTAGCTACTGAGACATATAAGGCAGTCAATGGCTTATCTCTCCAAATATACTCAGAACTTGTCAAGAAAAACACGCACGACCATCTGCAAGACCCCCCCCCCCCCCCCCCCACGAATTACAGGACACAGTTTCATAATTCAGTGGCAAATGGCATTAACACCATCAGTCATGAAGGTACTGTGTTGTGGAAAAAACTCCTGTGAATATCAACCAAAGCTCAAGTGCGAGAGAATTTAAAACTGAAATTGAGCGTCACCAGTTTTAGATTTGTCTTAACTCACAGTTCACTCCATATTGGACTCCCCTTTAATACAATTGTGTTTACACGCTGATGTTTTATTATTGTGTCTTAGCTTTTCCTATTAATATTGCTTGTGTCTTCTATATAGACTCTCGAGGCTTGTGTTGTACCTATGTTTCTAATGTCGACAATAAAGAAAAATGATCTATCTATCTATCTATCTATCTATCTATCTATCTATCTATCTATCTATCTATCTATCTATCTATCTATCTATCTATCTATCTATCTATCTATCTATCTAGCCATCCATCCATCCATCCACCCACCCACCCACCCATCCATCCATCCATCCATCCATCCATCCATCTATCTATCTATCTATCTATCTATCTATCTATCTATCTATCTATCTATCTATCTATCTATCTATCTATAAACTATGCAATACGGCATTGAATGTTATTTTGCCCCTTTTAACATAAACTGACAGTGATATTCCAAACGCCTATCATAATATTATTTCATATGATCTATTCACAGCTTATTTTATCTTTTTCTCCGCACTGTTTTGTATTTTTCATTTTGAGGAGTTATGTTACAGGGTTAAATGTGATTATTTTAGAGAAAAATATACCCAACAAGATCAGTGCCACTGTCGGATATCAATAAAATGAGATAGGACCTTTCGCACTCTGTGCTGACCGTGTCGGTAAGAACACCACAAAGACAACGCGCCTGAGGTAAAACTACCTCATTGATTTTTTATTCTTTTGAAGGTGTGCGTGCAGAAACCATTTTTGCCCATTTATACATCTAGGATTTTGGCTTAGTTGGTCTTCGGAGTGCTTTCTGGAAGCAAATCTCATATTCTTATGACATTAAAGACGAGTTTTGATTATCTTGTGTACTTGCAGCCAGGGGCATTCCTTAACAATTGAGTCACTTTTTGACGATAACATTTTACACACTGTATCAAGACTCTGTGATTAGTTTCGGTGTTTGATAAAATCCCAAATCAAAGACGAATCCCTGCAAGGAAAATTCATGTATGTTTTCCGCGCATCTGAAAGCCCAACAATTTTTTTTCAGAAATATAAACTTATTCAATTAGCACCAAACAGATTCGTTTTAGGAACCAAGAGGGCAGCACTTAACAAAGCTAATTTGCATAACTTTGACAGTTGATAATATAACACACACACACACACACACACACACACACACACACATATATATATATATATGTATATATATATATATATATATATATATATATATATATATTTTAGAGCCTGACCGAACATGCATTTCAAAACCGAACCGGGTACTCGGTACTCGGTATAAACATTACCGATCCCAAACCGGGCACCGTTCAGGTTCGGTATATGCAATTCAAACATGCCATAAATAAACTTAGATATCTTAGAATGTTCATTTAAAGCTTTATTTAAACAGGAGTTTATACCTGTTACCCTTTTGCACTGGGGTATTATTATTGTTATTTTTAATTCAGGCAATTAATGCGACCCATGTGACGCACTTAATTGCAAAGTAGCGTTTGTGGCATTGTTTAAAGTGTATACAAGTACGAAAAGTAACCTCAGTGACCTTCTTATTTAACTTTATTGCCAATATTGACAATGATAACCGAACCCGAAAGTTTAGTGACTGTAAAAGCCGAACCCGAGCCGGGCTTCAATCCTGAAACCCGGTAAGGTCGGGTTCGGTTGTTCGGGTTCGGTCAGGCTCATATATATATATATATATATATATATATATATATATATATATATTAACTAGCACTAGGCGGACCAGTCCATAAATTTCAGTATAAGGGGGACCACACAAGTACATGTATATAGTATTGTTGGTATAATCCCAACCAATAAGCTTAAATAAAGCCAAGTTAAATATCCCATTAACTGAGTACGAGATATATGAAAGCATATTTTTTCAGTGTTAGGGTGACCATATATAAATACATATAAACATCAAGTCAACCAGACTTAAGGGGAACATTGTTTGATACCCTACAAGTCTCGCGGTCTTCCTAAGTCTTATATACCATGTGTTACATGAGCCCCCCATGGTTATAGATTTTAGCACTCCCCAGCCAGTGATTGTGTGGATTCTATGACCGGCGTCGCATATCATGACAGAAGCGCTACGCACTTCGCTCATGAACGATATCCGACGGAGGTTATAGAATCCACACAATTACTGGATGGAGAGTATTAAAGTCTATTCTATCATGGCTAGAGCTATTTTAACTCTCATAATTACCCCCAATGCAGCACTTTAGCCTTTACGCACAGTAAGCCCATACAGGTCTACCAGGCATAGGTGATCTCAGAGTAAAGTGGCACTACATTGCAATCACTGCGCGTAGTGCCAAAACTACGGCTGCGAATTTCAGTGTTTTTAAGTTAATACAACCAAAGAGTTCCATTAATGCTACCAACCTTACACACACACACACACACACACACACACACTGTTGGACTATGAATAAACACTATGTCCAACTTAAGCATCACATTTTGAATCGATTAGGAATGCCAAATAGTGGAAACAGTAAGTCAACGGTTTCAAATGGAAGTTTGCAATTCTGTCAACAGATGGCGCTGCATGTACGTAAAGAAAGCGTTGCAGCCCAGCTCGAAATATTTTAACGCCCCAAATGTTTACTTCAAATTTAAAGCATTGAAACACAAAATTACAATCTCTTTTGGATAGATAAACGTCATTCACCTTCATAAAAAATTCAGTTCATTATGAATTGCTTGATGCAGTCGTGGTTAGTGCTGAAATTAACACTGGTGAAAGGTTAAAATAATGAATCCATCTGATTGGTTGTTGCCCGCTGCCTATGATAGAATTCCTTTGAAAATATATCTGCAATTGCACTGGAATCAAGAGAAAGGGAATACATATTATTAAGTGTAAACTCAACAGACAAGTAAGGTAGAATTAAAATGTGCAAATTGAGAATTTGAGACTGTGTGGTAGTGAATATTTTTAGTTCATAAATTTCATCTGGCCTGTATATACTGCATGGTAGTTAACCATACACAGCTTCTTTGATAACTAAATGTGGACGTATGTCGCTTGACAAACTAATATTTCAGTAACTGTTATACTGGCTTTCTTCTCTTTCTTTCTTTCTTTCTTTCTTTCTTTCTTTCTTTCTTTCTTTCTTTCTTTCTTTCTTTCTTTCTTTCTTTCTTTCTTTCTTTCTTCGTCTATCTATCTATCTATCTATCTATCTATCTATCTATCTATCTATCTATCTATATGTCTGTTGCTTCATTGTTGTGCTTTTCCTGATTTGTAGCTGACTTATCTTTTTACATGGGCCCGGCTGCAATGTTATCCACATTCTGATTTCTCGTGTTAAGAAAAAAAATGCACACTTTTCAAGGGCGTTTCAGTACACATGTACATGACGCAATAGGAGTCTTGACCTTAATTCGGCAAAAAATATTACATTTTGCGCGGGACCTATAATCAAGTTTACACCACGGTCTCTATTTAAGCAAAGTATTATTGCACTGCTTTATAATTAATTGTCTAAAAAATATCTTACATGGTCACACAAATGTGAACCAACATAGAAAGCGTCCATGCAAATAAGCGAATATGAGTACCATATCGCTTATAAATTATATGGATCAAGAGAGCCGATCTAAGCATAAATTTGATAAATCTTGCATCCGGCTTCCATTGTAACACTCGTGAAAGCTGATCAATTTCAATTACTGTCATATTTAGTTTAATTCTTAATTCAATAAATTCTTAATTCGTTGGAGAAATCAAAATTTAATTCTTTTGGTAAATGCACAAGCTCATTTTTCAGTCTAATTAAAACTTTGATCTTGCAACAGTTACACGTGTAATTTCCGATATATTTAGAATTGCGGACAATATCAACCTGTGTTGTTGAAATCTAATTCCATATCTGCACAGGATCAGACTGGCCTGAATTATCCTTACTGCATTAGGCCAGTTGATTTTATTTAGATGGCGGCATAACGCGCGTTTCCTGAAAGCGCGTGTTTTCCAGTCGCTTGGAAAGTAAAACATGAAAACATTCAAAATATCCTGGGCGGTAAATGAGTTGCAATGGTTACCCATAAATTAATAAAGTAAACGTATAATGTTTCCCAACATATAAACACGCCATTTATTGTTTGTTTTCTATTAGCGTGTAAACAAAATACCTTTTTATATGTCATTTTGATATAGAAGAAATTGAAATATGGACATGATTACGAGATATTACGTCACCATGCAACGGAGTGGACCATCTGTCAGCAGAGGTCAAAGGAGAGGAAAGGGAGTGAAAAGGGTGTTGCTTTTTAGCCAACTTGAAGTGCGTTGTTTGCTCTGTATTGTTGTGCGTACTGTGTTGATGATGTACATCACAGAAAAATACACGTAAGACTTCTGGTGTGCAGCTGTCATACCAAGCGTACTACACGAGCAGCTTCCTTGGTCATACGAAGAAAGGCCTCGACCATGGTGCCAAGACGATCAGGTGTGAATTTGCCATATAGATGAAAAGTTATTGTTTGCTTAATACACAGACTGTTATTCGCCTTCCAATAGACTATATTTGGGTTAGTTCTAAACTCGTCTAAAAGTGGTGCTGCCCATCCTGTTCATGGTTGACCGCCCACATTTTGGGGTCACTTACCATGACCATCACTTTTTCTCCACTGATTAACATGGGGAACTAGCAGACATAAATTTAACCTCTCTATAAGTTGCCAAGTAAGCACTGAACTTCCTTTTATCACACCTGGGTGTATTTGAAAGTTACTAATATGCAGTTCAGGTAGATTAGAAGATGACAATTCCTAAAATTGTCCTCATATGCAGGATGAAACTTTCAGGTTCACTGTTATGTAATGAGCTTTGCTGACCCACCTGACCTCAATTGGAATGGGTTGCTACGTGTCACAAACTTGCATCATGGGAACAAGAGGCTGTGTGTCAAGAAATTAAACCAGCCCAAATCACCCCTATTCAGTCCAAGAATTTCGTAGGCTTTGTTTCCCATAATCTGAAAACAAAAATTGCAAAAATGTACCGATGGAATTAACAATGTTTCAGACATGTCGCCATCTGAATAAAATGGGCAGACCTTTGCTCAGAGGTGGACACAGTTATCACCACTCAATGCTCATCAGAGACGGTTTACGTGAAGGAGGAGCGCCATGGACCCATCAGCAAAAACATTTTTTAAAACACTTTTTGTTTTTAACTTGAGACTTTTTCATTATCTTTGGTCCATCCTTGGCTCATAATGACCAAGAATTCTCCCACCCCACCCATACTTATTCACCTAAAGGTTCAAATTGAGCGGTTCTACGACTAATAACGTTCCCGTCTCAACAAATAAAATAAATCAACATTTCAGCCGTGTCCCCCCCCCCCCCCCCCGCCCTCAGACTCAGCAAAATTCCAGTATCCACATATGACCATGATCACCGCGGATGATGACTCTACTGGATATTCCTACATGTACCTTTTGAACAAGCGAGTAGATGTGTCATTTTGCTCAGATTTTTTTTTTATCTTACATTCAGTTAAGGAAATAAATAAACAATATACGGAACCACGGTTTTGTTCACAAAACTGAGGGTTTTGTAGCGAAACTTTTGTTTTTTGTGTATTATTGGACAGTACAATCTCTATGCACGTTCCCTAAAACAATACGTATTTGGCATGAGTGTAATGGATGTAGAGCAAAGTGTTCTTCAGTGACTGCTGGGTTTCGCAGGGTTGCGATTTGGATTACTTTCTTAGTCTGACTCTGTTTCTCTCCATTAATCTCCGGTCCAGCCTAGACCTGGCTTAGGCCTATGGGTTGCATGCCGCAATCCAAAAGCTCTGAAACGGACCTATTTCTAGTCTGTCTAAGCCCCTGCCCCAAGCTGAGAGAAAGAGAGAGAGAGAGAGAGAGAGAGAGAGAGAGAGAGAGAGAGAGAGAGAGAGAGAGAGAGAGAGAGAGAGAGAGAGAGAGAGAACTACTATGAGTATAGCATTTTTGTATAAGGTAGAGGGTAAGCTTGGAGATTGTGTTTTACAGTTTGGTCAGTGCTACCAATTGATTTAAAGCTGAAATTGCTGAATAAAAGAAATAAATGTCTGAATATAAAAAGGTGCACGAGCCCCGAGATCACCAGGATCAGACGAGATCTGGGGCGAAGGGCCACCCGCCATACGGGACACCTGTATTTATTGACATTCGGATCATCCCCAGTAAGGCAGTTGCACTATAAAAGTCACGTAGGCCTAATCCACAAAGATCGTTTTGAATGCACCACTGGCGACAAAACGGACAGGTTTGTGACAACGGCCGATGCCAATGCCATTGTAAGAACATGTCAATCAAACAACACGCTGTGAATAAATGTGCGAAATCGATATGACCAGTACTTACTCACCCCATTAATACAATTCACAGCCAAAGCAGAGTAAAATATTGTGCAAACTGTCACATAAATGTGATAAAATTGCCAAATGCTGTACGAAAGGCAATTATTGCAACGACGCATTGGTGGTGAATGACAGTGTCAATCAAAAGTACGCTGGTCATGCATAAACGTCATAATTCTTGCGCTGTTAATATGCAGTAAACTGCTTGTCCGTGTAGTCTGCTCATCGTAAGCCTTATCAAAATGTGGTTTATTATAAAATTGTCATGTTTTTACAAGTGGCCAATACTCTTGAACGTTCAGAATACCACACCGTTCTACAATAAATTGTTGTCCCTAGATACCAATTTAACGTCATAGTCTCATGAAAATACCGCGAAGGAACAAATGATATCTTGATAAGGTCATTCTGATGTGGCATGTGGTGATCTTTTAAAGTCACTGACCTCACTATGATCACTTATTTCAGGATTACTTTGTCATGAATCACAGTTCTTGCATAATAGACAAAATTATAATGCACCCCTACTATATGAAATGATTCCTGCTGTGATTCAAGAGAATAGAGCAGTTATTTTGACATGTTAAATCATCTGATTCAGGGCCTCTAGCGACCTTGAAGGTCAATATAAATATGTGCTCTATAAACAAATTTTGTTCACTATGCTGTCCGAATAAATCCATTATCAAATGAATTTTAAGTGCAATGTACACTGTGAGTGGAGTCTTGGTGACAGCTGTGATGGACTGTGTTTTTGGGAGCTTGCTCTCCATGCATGCCTGGTATTATTAAGCATTAGTAGGTGAGATATGGAAAGTGCTGCAGTTGTAGAAGCAGTGGTAACCAGATGAGTCTGACGTTTGATGTTTGGACCTTCCTGTATCATGTTCACAAGTGCTAATTGGACTGGTGGTATGGCACTCTCCGGTGCTCTTTTTTCCAACGAACCATTATAACAGGCATTCCTGATAAACATGTGTCTATGCACAACCTGCGCTGCACGTGCCAGATACATAACACCATTGTCATGATTATGAACACATGCCTTCCTAAGAGCACCGTCAATGTCCTGCTCAAATGAGAGAAGTATGTTTGTACTTTGTGGATGTGCCCTTAGATTCGGAAATACAGAGAGTATCCTTCTTTCCAGTCTTGTTGTGTGGAGTCTGCTTTGCACATCAACCCCCTATTGTTTTAACCGTGTTGCATATAGGTTTGCAATATCAGCTAGCCTGGATACAGGAGCAACACTTTCCTCCATGCACAGGTCTTCCACGTAGGCCACAAGTTCAGCCAGAGCAATATCATGTATAGTTCTGTCAGGATCACACCGATGTGCAACACTGGTGTAATCCCTGGTCTTGTGGTGTAGGGACGTTTGGTATTTAGCTTTGATTGCAGTCATGTCCACATTGGCAAGCTTGATCAGCAGGTCAGTATTTCATAATTCCAATGTACACTTGCGGACCTTTGACTCTGTTCCAGAGGTTCAGCATTCATGAAAGCATGCAGACCCAACTGGTTCACTGCAGAGAAAGCTTGCATCCTACTTGAGGCTGGATTTCCCACAGTGTGAACGAGAATGGGAATATGTTGGGCTACCAGGTTTCTGTTCCTTTGTAGATCTCTTATCTAATTGGCGTTCTAACTTTGTTTCATGGAATTTCAACTGACAAGTTTTATGCCATCCAGCATTGTCCCGTGTGCTTTCTATATCGTGACCATCGTCAAGTCTTCTGAGATCAATGCCCAGTGGCATGTAGCCAAGTTCATGAATCTGAGTGTAAAACAATGGGACCCATGCACACGTTGATTAAGTACGTCCTGTAACACATCCGAAGTTGTTACGCATCACACCACCTTAGAAAGTAGGTGAAGGTCAACCATAAAAGTTCCAACCCCCGTTTCATGAAGGTAATCACTCTGTGCAATGTCAAAGTTTAAGTATAATCTTCGTCAATTGTTCATCTTACAATAATGTATTTTGGACAGACAAAAACCAGGTCACGCAGGCCAATTATTATGTATAAACGTGCAATCAAATAACAGAGCATGCGTGTGCAGATCACTTGAGGTCCTTGGAATTTTTTTTATGTAATTATGCACAATTCTAATCATTTGCGTATCTAAAGTATGTGGGAAAGTGGAAAACATGATTGTTCATGATAATTTTCTTAATGATGTGATAAACCGACACGCTCAACTGAAAAGCAAGCGTGCCAGGGCGAACAATGCACCATTTTTGAATGGTGAACTTAGGAGGGAAATAAACATAAAACGTACATTACTGAAAAGATTCAAGGAATATAAGGGCAGTTGGGAACTTTACAGAAAACAAAGGAACAAGGGGACATCCTTACGTAAATAAATATATCACACGCTATTTCAGAAACAGATGCGATGTCTCGGGCTCTAAACAGTCCTTTTGGAAATCAATTAGACAGTTCTTTAGTGATAAGTCTCAAGGAAACAAAAATGGTACAATCATTTTGAAGGAGAACGAAAACTTAATCCACAAACCTGAGGATGTGTGTGAAACTTTTAATGAATTCTTTATATCTCAACGACCGACACGTGTCAGCGCAAAAAATAGCACGGATACAGTGGATAATAAGCTCGAACATACCAGTATCAAGGCAATAACGGAAATTATGAAAGGTAACAAACAAGTCTTTAACTTTAGATTAGTAAACGAAGTTCAAATCTTCAAAAGACTTTTCAAGCTTAATACAAAGAAAGCAACTGGCCCTGATGAAAACCCGCCAAAACTGCTAAAGACTGGCGCGGAAATTCTATGTACCCCTTTGGCCGCAATAATAAATCACTCAATCATATCGGGTAAATTCACACACGATCTTTAAAAGGCTAATGTCCTCCCTATTTATAAAAAGTCAGATTCTCTAAGGAAATCTAATTATCGCCCTGTCAGTATACTGTCTAGCATGTCTAAAATTTTTGAAGGTGAACTAAATGACCAAATGTCTGAATTCTTTAATGATATACTACACTCTCTCTTAAGTGATTTTCGAAATAATTACAGCTGCCAAAGTCTGCTCATAATGCGCTTCACAACCACGAATTTGTCAGCGTCATTTTGATGGACCTCTCAAAAGCTTTTGACTCCCTCCCCCACGATCTTTTAATAAGTAATTTTAAGGCGCACAGAGTAGGTGAAAGTGCTTGCAGACCTATCAATTGCTATCTATCTGGCAGGATGCAAAGTGTCAAATCTGGAGGTATGTTTAGTGAATGGACAAAAATCTTAAACGGGGTTCCTCAAGGTAGTATTCTAAGACGCCTGTTGTTTAACATTTTTATGAATGACTTTTTTACTTCCTTGAACAAGAATGTGGTCTGTACAATTCTGCTGACGACATTTTAATATCGTATCATCATAAGAACTGATCAATCGTGAAAAACACAATTGAGACTGCTGCAAAGATTGGATGTAAGTGGTTTGATGACAACCAAATTAAAGCCAATACAGATAAATTTCAGGCACTTCTACATTGTCCAGGCATGTCAAATGGTCCTGAGGACTTCTGCTTTGAAATTGATGGTATTACGATAAGACCCGACTAATCGGTCAAA
This sequence comes from Hermodice carunculata, assembly GCA_964020975.1. Classification (NCBI taxonomy): domain Eukaryota; kingdom Metazoa; phylum Annelida; class Polychaeta; order Eunicida; family Amphinomidae; genus Hermodice; species Hermodice carunculata. The sequence goes on along the minus strand of OZ026616.1, from coordinate 33,847,860 downwards.
CTTTTAAGAATCTATATTGATGAAAAACTGAAATTTAATGAGCATATCACTCACATATGTAAGCAGGCTGCAAAACAAGTGAGCGTTCTAAGACGCTTCTCAAAAATTTTGACAGAAAAGGAAAAGCATTTCATTTTCAATGCCTTTATCTATCGAACTCCAATTACTGTCCTCTAGTATGGCATATATGTGGAAAATCTGAAACTGCAAAAATGGAAAAAATTCAAGAAAGGGCTCTTCGTTTTGGTTTTAATGATTTATCTTCTTCTTATTCCGATCTGTTACGGCGATCAAGAAAACCTTTTCTCCTATTAAGCCGACTACAAAAGTTATCAATTGAAGTCTACAAAATCACGACACAAAGCAGCCCTTCCCTTCTTCATGACTCATATCAAAAAAAGGAGTCCCATACAATCTAAGGGATAATCAACAACTTATACAACCTGCTTATCATACAATTACGTTTCAAAAACACTCTTTAAGATACGAAGGGGCCAAGCTGTGGAAAACGCTACCACTTTCATGATGGAAGCCACAACACTCTCTCAATTCAAAAGATTTGTATATACATGCCTTGGCCCCACATGTTCATGTTCCATGTGTATTATGTCAAAGCAGGAATTAGATCACTTCTGTTTACCTTAAAATGACCAGTTGTGTCATGTCTAACCCATTTGTGATCTACCTCAGTACTGCCTTTCGCTTTAGTAATGTACCTGTATAGCAGTAGCTCGCATGGTAATGACGGCTTTGGATCATATACTACAGACATGGCTTGTATATATATATATATATATATATATATATATATATATATATATATATATATATATATATATATATAGTCCGGTAATAGTGATTCGGCGCTAATGTTACCCGTTATAGACTTGACTTGAAATAAAGTTTATTATATATATTTCATTTTGTATGTCTGTTACGTACGCCTTTAGAAAAGTACTTTAAAGACTTCCATTCAATATGTATTTTTGTATATTATAAATGTAAAATATTCATTCTAAAAACAAGAGCATTGGACACTTGTTAAAAAAAAAAGACAATTTCAAAATAAAACACGTTTTGATAATTCTTAAGGTGAGCAATCTATTTGGGCAAGTTGTTTGCCCGCACGGTAAGAATGAAAATTTCATGACTTAGGCAAGACTAGTATACTTTTCATTGAAACTGTAATTCACTTCCAACGCATCGTCGCAAGAATCGCCTCTCTAATGATTTTTGGCTATTTTACTGTACCTATGTGACAGTTTACATAATTGTTTACTGTGATTTGACTGTAGGGTACACTGCATTACTGGTCTTTGCAAGTACTAGTCATGTCGATTTCGTTTGGTGGGCAGCCCCTCACACCTGCTCTCGTGCGATCGTGGTGGTGTCAGGGTCCTCTCTCTCTCTCTCTCTCTCTCTCTCTCTCTCTCTCTCTCTCTCTCTCTCTCTCTCTCTCTCTCTCTCTCTCTCTCTCTCTCTCTCTCTCTCTCTCTCTCTCTCTCTCTCTCTCTCTCTCTCTCTCTCTCTCTCTCTCTCTCTCTCTCTCATAATACTCAGGAAATTGTTTCTGTCATCGTGTTATTTTAGCTTGTGCTATTCCAACTTTAACCACTTTTGAGATAATGTGGTGGACCTGAAACTAAGATGTCTGTTTCCATGCAGTGCTCCGCACTTCCGGCCATGCTGAATTCAAAAGGCATCGACATGCTGCCCGTCAGCTTCGACCCACCTTAAATGAAAAGAAAAATAATCACATGTTGTATCTGTAAAAGCACATGTAAACAAAATGCTCAAGCAACAAGTGAAAAATTACACAAATTATGTGGAATTAAAATGTTAACTCTTGAATATATGTTGTTATACACATACATAGACATCGCCCTCCTGACGTCTAACTACACCTTATTACCCGTTGGGTTTTTGATGACGACAGAACAAAAGTGGTATCACTTAGGGGCACTTCAAGTTTTGAAGCTTGAGTATCTTCAAGCAAGTACCATACATTGCGATGCCAGCACAATTTCGGAATCTATGTAATTTTGACCGTTATACCTGTGGCGAAAATAAACAAAAAAGCTCCAGTAATTAATCTTGCCTGTCGAAGGCACTTGAAGTTTTTGAAAATCTGAAATCTGCAAAACTATTATATCATCCTGACTTGGATTCCATGTCATTGATCCTTGCACATCTAGTGGAAACTGAACAAGCGTCATAAGATGTGGAGACTTAACAAGCGTCCTAATGTTTTAGGTTATGCCTATCAGGAACCTTAGAAGTAAAAACAAAAACAAAAACAAAAACAAAAAACAAAACAAAGAAAAACAACAAAAATAGAATATCTTCAAAACTAGATACAGACAGCATCGCCCCTTCCTCTCACATGTGGTTGGTCTTTGCATATCAATTGAAAACTGAACTAAAGTTGCAGCATGTAAATCAATATGTTAATAACAACTATATCAACTCTTCCGGCTTGACAATCTCCATAACTATGAAAACCAGACATACTAGTCCATTGTTTACTTAAATGCGGTGAACCACTTCACATGTGAGAGATATTATGCAAAAGCCAGTTCGCTTTGAATCATGCCATACTTTTATTTTCATAAAATGATAGAAACGTAATCCGTTTACATAAAATTGTTGCAGATCATCGTGCGAGTGCTGTTTATTGACAAAGTGACCCAGGCGGGTTTCAACTTTAAATCTTTTAATGCCATACATTGGACTGAGTCAACAGTTTTCTTCGGCAAGCTTTTGGGAGCAATGCGCCCACTACGAGCCGAGGAAAGCTATTGACCTGGACTTTTGTATTCGCTGTTACTACAGTCATGCTGGTACTTGAATGAAAGGTACTTTTTAACGGGAACGCGAGTCTAGCACATTTATTATAGTGCAGAGCAGTTGCTTAAAAGCAGTTCGCATTTTGCGCCGAAAGAGCTAAGCCTTATATATATTTCAAACGACATTTACTATTAGCATGTGCCCCTGTGCATTAGCAAATATTAATGTCTGTGTGCCAACACAGATATACTGTTTTTCTAGGAATTCTTTTTTTCTTCCTCTTTACAGAGAAATTTGTCCGACACGTCATTTGAAAACCATTATACGTAGAAACTCCACACCTAGCATGATTATACACGAACTCTTGAGTTTTTGTAAAGAGGTACAACTGTTTTGAAAATGATGCAAATTCGGGACATTTGAAAATTTAAATCTTGAATATCTTCAAACTCATATAGGTGCAATTAATCAATCCAACTTCAATTTATAAGTTTTTAACACTGCACATTTTTGTAATTTACATGTGACCCCTAAAGGTCAAAGGCCAAGGTCTTTTGGACTTTTGAAATTTTCATCAAGCCGTAACTCTGTCAACTTTCATCCAATTTTGATCACGTTGGACCCAAATTGTAGGTATTGCAACGCTGCATATTTTGTAATAACGTGTAACCTTAAAAAGTGCAAGGTTAAGGTCATTTGGACCCTTGGAAGTTTTATCTATCAATAACTTAGTCATTTTCATCTGATTTCACTCATGTTCGGCTTTAATTGTAGATATTGTAACACTGTATATTTTTTCTAATTTACATTTGACCTCTACAGGTCAAAGGTCAATGCCATTTGGACCTTCCAAAGTCTCATCCAGCCATAATTTTGTCAAATTCCACCCAATTTCAATCATTTCGACTCATATTGTAGGTATTGCAACACTGCACATTTTTGTAATTTACATGTGACATCTAAAGGTCAAGGTCAAGTGGACTTTGAAATTTTCATATATCAATCCATATTTACTTTAGAAGGCATAGACAGATTTGCTTTGAAGTAAGACTTCTTTTCTAGTTTTACATGGCATTGCAGAAGTACATATAAACAGACGAAACAACTCCAATTATACTAAATGTGAGATCTTTCGTGAGTCAGATTTCAGCTGAAATCAAATGCTGTGCCACGTCGGTGACCATGCCTTATTTTGTCATGCACATGAAGCTGCAAACTTAAGAAAGTGTTTTAATGGGCACTATATATTAAATTGTACATATTAATGCATACGACGGTATATTTAATGAAAGCTTGTGACATCTATAATTCTGATTGTGATAACTGTGCAAACAGATATATCGATGACCGTGACCTATTTTCCCAAGGCCACCAGACGTCTTGTATATTTTGATACTGAACATGTAGTACTATCTAGGAACGATTTACTCATTGTAGAAACCACTGGAGGCACTCCAATGCAAAGCATTAACTGAACTAAGGTTCCACCTCTGCGCTTACATATGTCCTGTGATCTTGAAAATAAGATTGATTTCACCAACCTGTCATCAATTCAAAACATGTTGTCAAGTAACAAATGAGGTAAATTTGAGTTTCAGATGGCAAGTAAGTGTTAGAATATGCATGTTCATAAACCATGGACAGGCCGAACCATGGACGGATAGATGGAAAAGCAAACTGGAAAATCTAACAATTCCCCCTTTGCAGTGGACCCGTAAAGAGGTCGACCATTCTGATTTCTATGAGTGCAAAAATTTACAGCTGTGTATTTTTCTTTAGCATGCAAATTAAAAAAAATTAAAAACAAAAAAACAAAAACAAAAACAAAAAAACAAAAAAACAAACAAACAAGACAAGCCTTGTCATATGGCAATAGGCCTTGTTTAATTTATTACTGCTCTGTCGATGCATTCTATGACCAAACATACATTTGCTTGCATCTGCTTTCTGTACGTATTACGATGCCGTGCGACATGTTGTACTTTTAATACTATCTTGCAAATTGCATAGCTAGCAGACTCGTGCCTGTGACACATGGCAATGCAGAATTACAAATAAACTGTTTCCAAATACGAACATGAAAAAACGTGTTTGAAAGCTTGTTTATTTTACAAAATGTGTCCACACCATACAAGCTATTGTGTGTTTACTCTCAGGGCGACATTGTAGCCTTCGCTAATTTTGAATACACTCACCGCATGAATGATTTAAATAATATTCCCTTTAAAGACGATTGAGTGTATCGCGAGGCCTATATTAGCCCTTTTCGCCAAAAAAAGAGAAAATAAGCTTTAAGAAGTGCAATTTTACACGGAAAAAAAATGGCAATAGCAAAAAGCATTTTTGCTTCCCCTTTTTTTTTTTTTTTTTTTTTTTTTTTTTGCCTTTTGGAAGTTCGGGCCCGTCATTGATTCTCAACCAAATAAAAATAATATGAAGAAGGCTAAAGTTGAGCAGAATTACTAGTCAAATGGTCCTACCTGTACAAACATGACATACTATACAGTCTGGTCATCCAGTTGCATTTACCACCATGTGCTTCTGGGTTTTTCTTACATGTGACCGGATCTTCGAATGACAATTAACATGATTAAGTGGAAAACTGAGTTAAGTGCTCAAATTAATCAGTTTGATACGGAATTGCTTCCAAGTCGATAACAAGACAGTGTCAAGCTATTTGGCCAGTGTATTGGTGTCCAATTTCACTGTGAGGCCATTTGAAATTGAACACTTAATAAAGAAGGTAGTCTTACATCGTGTAAAATCCGTTTTAAGCGATACTCATGAAAAAAGCACAATGATCATAGATAACGAACACAGTTTCTCAATTAAAAGTCAGCGCTAGATGGCGACACCTCTCGAGTATTATTCTCCCCGCCCGTCTGAATGAACGTTAATTGAAAGCTGAAAAAGTTTGGGGGCGGGAGCGGTAAGGGTTGACAAATTTATGTATCTTCTACTGTGGTCCTGATTTTCAGTTCTACTATAACCTGAATTGTTGCCATTAATATAATGTCGACCACCAGTAGCAATTTTAGTAATAATCAGCTGCTGTCCACGTCTGACACCGTGTTCTGGGAAGTTCCATTTGTTGTGGAAATTCTTTAGCAATAGTTATCTTGACAGCATATATGTGAATATTATTCCGTGCAAATTTGCAAGTTACAACTTTCGTTTAACTTTATCACCTTTGTAGTAGTCTGCTTGATTTGCTTATCATGTCGGTCAAATAAAATTAGAGTTTGCCTCAGGGTTCACCATCATTCCGCCAGATGGCGGTAACTGGTGAGCGTCTAAGATTGAATCCAACTTTTTTTTCGACATTTTAGCTCCCTTTGTTCTACAACATAAAAAGTTTAGGCTACAGGGATCAGAAGAGGCTACATTCTCTACAGATGATGCAGAAGAAACAATATTGGTCAGTTGAAATCATAGGCGAGTGAGTAAAAATAAATAATAGCAAGTATTCAGTTCAGAATGATATTGACGATGGCCATCTGCACCTCTAAAAAAGCCATTAAGTTATCAATTAACGTAATGTCTATTGCGAGTTCTAGGCCCAATACAATCTGAAGAAATGATCATTTTGATGTTAACATGCCAGCAAATGGACTATGTTTACTGAGATTCTGATTACAGACAATGGATATCAGCACCAAGATGTCATTTTTATATCTGTGGAAGGTCCAGTCCTTGCGAAAAACTCATTAAAAATCTGATTTACAGGAAGTAGAGAGTTGCGCACATAAATGTTTAACTTCTTTTAATCCCACCAAAACATGTAGCACGATTACATAAAGAAAAAAAATCAGCAGACCATCTGTATTTAATTTTTGTGGATGAACACCCCCCCCCCAAAAAAAAAAAAAATCAGAACACTAGAACACTAGACCGTTAAACAATATTGCACACAGTAACAGTATATATATATATATATATATATATATATATATATATATATATATATATGGAGGCGGGGGGGGGAGGGGAGGGGTGTCAAATAATTTCAACTCTTTAAGCCTCGCCACGCTTTGGACACGATACGTCCAAAGCGGGCTGAGAAAGGCCGTTGACCTGTACTATTATTTTCTGTAAAACTACAGGCATGCTGGTACTTGAATGAAAGGTCTTCCTGCAAAAACATGAATCAACCACCCTTATCATAATTCAAAGCAGTTTATTTGAAGTAGTTCGACTTTGGTCGCAGTTGGCACTAAAAGAGAAAGATAAAAGTGCCCCACAACGGGCCTCACTTGATAAAATTTACAGCCAGCCTCTTTACGTCATCGATAGAATTATAATTGGTCATAACATATAAGTTAACATCCTGTGCTTACTTCAACATGGGATAAACTCCTGGGGGTGTCTCTAACAATATGACTGGCTGACCACCTGTTGCTTTGATCCACTTCCAATTGCTTTTTTGTTTGTTTGTTTGTTTGTTTATTTTAATTTATTGTGTATGTCTCTTAAGAACTTCAGTCTTTTCCAACAGTTTATGAAATGTTATTAACAAATCAAGTCATTTCAGTTGCAGTGCATCCCGGACACTGGTATGCATTCTTTTATTTATTTTTTCCGGGGTGGGGGTGGGGGGGGGGTCTGTTGCGTTTGCATTAATAGTTTGTTGTATTGGTGGCCAGGGGCGTGAAAAACTGAAAACAAGATTGTATGTGGTTTCGACAACCCATTGAGTTGGTATCTCATTCTAAGCATTTATGATGGAGATCTAGACTGGAGAAAAATGAGAACATAATGCCCGTTGCGGCCTTCACCTATTGACCTCTGTGTGTTATTTAAATGAAAAGAATTAACAGTAACAAGTTGTAGAAATGTTGTGAATTCACATTTTATGTATTTTCATCTGTGTGCCATTAACCTTTTTGCGGAAGAAAAGTGCAATAACATTGTTGTATTATTGTATTGCCTTAGCAGCGATTTCTCTCATCCAGTATGCCGTTTTTGTCTTTGTGCAATGATGTCTTTTCCTGTGTCTGTAGTATAATGTCTTATTTTCTATTATATGTGTAAAGGGATTCATAGAAGGCCATGCCCTCCTTTCCAATCGCATTTTTCAGGCAGAAAAAGCGTTTAAACCAGCTCAACATTCATTTCCCATTTATTTAAACCTTATTATATGATTTCAGATAAAATGTTTAATATGAATACTCTTTTTTGTTTGTCTTCTGTTCCCTTTTGCTTTTTTCCTAATTTATTTATTTTTTGTTTGCTTGCTTCACTATTTTGAACATGTTATCTAGTAAACTTGTATTAAAATACTGTTTCTGTGTGGTTTTGATTTCCATGTACTTTGTGCCATCAGTGAAATAAGAAAAAGTAATTATACAGTAAAATGAACTGAATTTACAATTGTGTATTACCATTTCTACCCATATCGCCACCAAAATTATTTTGTATGTCTTATAAAAGTCTTTCATGGCCGCCTTGCAATGAATGCAATAAAAAGTCCCAGATGCTGGCATTAAGGATGCATTTTAAATTTACTAAAGGCGAACACACATTGTTTAGGATCGTCAGAAACGCCCTGTACTTTAACATGCTTTCGGGAAAAAAAGTTGCGTCTGCTTAACAACCCCATGTCCCGGCACGTTTAAGCAATTCTCGCAAAGACATTGTGCCGATTGCCACTTTTAATGGAACTAAAGTTTTCAGATTCAAAATTCTACACAGTCAGTTCCGTAGTGAACCCATAAACTAGGACGGTATGTTTTCTGGGGCGTTGAAATCAGCCGGAACCATGTCCACAACGGCGTGCGGGAATTAAAAAAGTGATTCATGATTTATTGTTAATTTGTGGTCGCGTCTTAGTGATGCCTAGTGTATTAAAAAATACTACCACGTTAATTTGAAGGAATTATTTCAAAAATGGACTCGGAAATGTGGCTATCGTTTTAGTTTTGTGGGTTCTACTTTCTTTTTCTTTCTTTCTTACTTACTTTCTTTCTTTCTTTCTTTCTTTCTTTCTTTCTTTCTTTCTTTCTTTCTTTCTTTTTTTTAAGGGCCCATAGGGGTGACCCTTTCTGTTTTCGGATTGTCCGTCCGTCTGTCCGGATGTGCACATTCTCGTTACCGCGATATCTATAGAATGCCTCCACGTATTTAGTCAAATTTGGCAATATGCTTACCTTACCTAGCAAGATGAACTGACTAGATTTTGGTGTCACAATGACCTAAATTGAGCAAATGGCAGCGAAATTACATGTTCGTTAGGGCGCGTTAGCGCAATATCTCCAGAATGCTCCAATGTACTTTGCTCAAATATGTTAGTATGCTTATTTATCATGCCAAGATGAACTGATTAGATTTTGGTGTCACCTTGACCTAATTTGAGCAAATGTCGGACCCTTCAGTCAACGCTTGCGTTGAAAATATGTTTAATTTCTTTCTGTCTTCTTTCTTTCTTTCTTTCTTTCTTTCTTTCTTTCTTTCTTTCTTCTTTTCTTCTTTTTTATTTTTTCTTTCTTTCAGTTTGCCTGTTGTTTTCGGTAGGCGTATCATTTGAATTATCTGACGTACAAGGAATAGCTGTGCAGGCCATAATTACAGAATTTAAATTGGATATTTGACGCGAATATCAGGCTTTTCTGTCTTTCCGTCTGTCTTTCCATGCGTAATATTAATGACGGAAAAAAGTTTATGGCCAGCTTATTTTTATATATCTGCAAATGGACAGTTTTTAAGTGAAACTGTCCAGTATGATAAAGGTAATGATAATAAAACTTCCTCATTTTTTTCATTTTATAATTTTAGTAGACAAATGTTTTAATCAAGATGTCATCTAAGTCTTAAAATGTTTGAAACACGCTGTAAAGCTGGTGAATGATTTTTTTCCACAATGCGTTCACTCTGTTCACAGTACTAGTGATATGTGCGCCAGCAATACATACTATATGCGAATAAAATATTAAATCTATTCCCCTCTTTGTATCTAAATATCATTTTGATAGGTTTTTTTTTAAATAATGTCCTGGTTATAACAAGACAAAGACCCAATATTTCAAACTGTGTCTCATTTTTATTAAGACATAATAAGAGTGAAGATTAAGAAGGAGACATTGTGCGTGCCCTTATTAAACATTTGTTAAGGGGCAAAAGCTAAAGGGCCATGGTGAAATATATATATATATATATATATATATATATATATATATATATATATATATATATATATATATATATATTTGTATGGGCGCTTATTGTGATAACCAAATATCACTTTAGTTCGATTAAAAGTAGCAATTGGCACAATGTTTTTGTGACAATCTTCTTAAATGAGCTGTGACATGGAGTCGTTAAGCAGGCGCAAGGTCCGAAAAAAAAATCCAAAAGCGTGTTAAAAAACAAGGCCTCTCAGACAATCTTAAACAAGGTGTGTTAGTCTTTAGAGTGTTGACTGGCATTAAAAGTAAATACCTGGGTAGCCGGTCGGGTATTACCCGGTTTGTGAAAAACAAAAAGATGACCACCATTCAAGCAACCATATATCCGATCAATCAAACAGTGTACATACAAGCAACAGTTAATCAACACCTATATAAAATCGGCGAATTTCGGGAACCCGGATATTTACTTTTGATAACCGACAATGCTCAAGGCAATGTATCAAAACGGCAGAACGCAACACATAAGAGTAGACCCTGCTCTTGCGTGTTGCGCTCTGCCCTCTTGATACAATGATTTGTGATCATACATGACAGTCTCTTCCCTTATGTAGCGTGTAATTCTCTGCCCGCATGTTCTGTCACACGGGCAAACTGTGCCCCTATGTGGACCTTCCCAGTTCACACTTCCAGAAGATAAACAGTTGAACGTTTGTCTTCTGATGGAGCAACAATATTATAAGTATTTACCATTTAAAGTAATGATGTTAGTAAAAACTGATAGATCATACATATTTCAAGACAAAGAAGGTAGCACACAGTTTCTGTACCTTTTGGCAGCTTTGGAGTATAGTCGGGAAAAATTGTCTGTAGAGTGCGTTCTGCTTGTGGCTTGGCCATACGATGGCGCCACCATCCAGCCACACCCCTTTTGAGCAGGTCGCCGCACAGACTCACCCACAGTGTGAAAATCCAACAACGACACGCGCGAAAAATTTTGACAGCAAATGATAAAAATATACTTTTTGGGTTGTAGGCCTATCTTGTCCTGTAAGCGATTCAAATCACGTATATGCTACTGGTAACGGGAAAATATTAAATCCAGTGTGCATGCTCCATGGTGAATTCCAACCCGTGAAAATAAGACCAGACATGAACAGAAATATTTTCAAGCGGGACAGTACACCAGAATATTTTTTAAAACAGTTGTGTCCCTGTAACGGGACCATTACTGCAAAAGACTTTGAGGGTTTGTAAGGCTCTACCATGTGTACCAAAGTGTATTATGTTGCTGTGAAAAAGTAGAAAGAATTTTCTTCTTAATTCATCTCCGTTGAGCCAAACAACAACGATGCAGTGGAAGTTATGTAGCAGCAGCTGCATTGAGTTTAAGTTCGTTGAAAGGAGCGCATATGTTGGAATGGAAATAATGGGAATTATAATAAAAATATGTTACGTTGGTGGCTGTGAAATAGTCGAGCAGTGTATTAATCCTGTTTCTGTGATAATAAACGATTGGCCCAATAGCCTGCTGGCTAGTACGAGGTCCTCTCCTCGTGTACATACAATTACTTCACATTTCAATTTCTTGTACAGGAATGCGTCGAAACGTTTATTTATTTATTTATTTATTTATTTATTTATTTATTTATTTATTTATTTATTTATTTATTTATCTATTTATCTATTTATTTATTCATCTATCTATCTGTCTGTCTCTCTGTCTGTCTTTCTATCTATTTATTTATTATTCTGTTTCTTTGTCCTTTTGTTTATTCATTTACTTACTTACTTACTTACTTACTTACTTACTTACTTATTTTTGCCAGGGATTGTTGGACGGATGCAGCAGCAGCAAGGTATTTGGCAGGCACTGGATACCCTAAATATGACTGTGGCTGACGTACCCTCACCCACCCATTCCCCTTCCACACTTAATTATGAAAATTTGCCTGCCCAGACACACTCTGCAACGGTTGTATTTGATTGGGTGCAGGTCCTGAGGGCTATACAGTGGTATCTGCTCTTTGTTTGTTTGTTTGTTTGTTTGTTTTGTTTGTTTGTTTGTTTGGTTTGTTTGTTTGTTTTTCCTCCGCTGATCACCAGAATATCCATTTGCAATTGATTCAGTAATGTTTTGGTAACTATTGTATTGTCTTATGTGTTATATATATGCTGGTGTGTGTCTCCGTGTCAGGAGATCCCACTTTATTATAGTATCATCTTGATGTACTACGGGGTTGTCCAGTTTAAAATACATATGTTTAAACTAAACTTCTAGAGACCACCATGCGCAAATGACCGCATGCCTTTTTAAGACCATTCCACGACGACACTTACTCATATAGCCTATCTTTGTTATCTAATTTGCATTTTAATACCACCTGCAACACGAGATCATTTTTTGATAGCCATAGGAGTGGCTTAAAATAACAGGTGTCACTGTATATTGATTGGGCGTGCAAGGATTGCTTTGCAGGCAATAAAACTGCATGTATATAGGAAAAATGAGTATATCAAACATCAATAAGATTACATAGACGGGGGATTACCCTGTAAATTCCTTGGTGACATTGTCTTCATCATATACACTGATGGCTACTGTCTGTTCCTTGTGACTCGAGCTGGCGTTTAGGCATTGAGACAAATGACCTGTCACGGTACATTTTATGGTGCTTTCAAAAAGTTAATCGTGACTTCAGTATACGTGTACATTAAGTAAAAATCAGTTTTGCAAGTCTGGTCAAAGACCGCACGGTCGAAGGAACATGCTTTCTGGGAAGAAATTATTTTCAAAGTTCCGTGTATGTAAAAGAAAATAACTGAAGTGTAATTTTCGAAGAAACAGAATGCGGAAAATTATATTATTTGAGGAACAGAATGCCTACGAGACCGCCCCCCCCCCCCACCCCCCCCCCGTTAACGTAGCGAAGACTATCGGTAAGCAGGCAAGACAGACATACCGTAAAATAAAACGAAACGAAATAAAATAAAAGCTCAGAGTGCAAGAAAATTCGCTTTACCTTAAAATGAAAACGGTTTAGAGTAGAGGAAAATTCGCTAGTTAAACCCGTTTCAGTACGAACCTTGAGCAATGTTTGATTGCGCTAAAAAAATTTTCTAATGTAATTACGAAATTGTGTCAACAGCATCCTCTAAAGAAAATATGCATTTGAATTGAAAAGGGTTTGTTATACGTGAATGTATTAAGGGTTCAGTCGGGCAGTTCTCTTCGTACGCTTTGATATTTTTCTCATGGCACTCTAAGTTAGAAATCTGTGCACAAGATGGCGCTGCCTTTCTAAGGCGGTTATACTCTGTTGCCGGACTCTGTCAGAATCTCAATCACAGGATATTCTCTATCCAGAAGAGTTGATGGATCTCATGGACACGGAACTTGTAATTCTCTCACAGTGAACAAGCAGGCACCAACAGCTGTGTATCCACAAATTTAAAGTTCAGCTTGTTCGCTGAATTGAAAACTCGTTGGCAGTTACAGACCTAGAAAACCACTTTGGAATAATTTGCATGCTACAAATGCACCTTGTGTGAAAACGCACCGGAAAGAAGTCCTAGACAGAATTCCATTTTGATAACGATCGTTTAATCAAAATCTGTTTTACCGATTTCCGGTCTATTTATTTATATATGGTTTATATTTGCTTAAAAACCCTCTACATATGATTTATGATCTCTCCGACGACCGGTGTAACTATTGAGATGTATGAGAATATATGGTTCAGGTAGGCGTAGGAATTCATGAATTCATATTTACGACCATACACATTGAAATGATTATGTTATGTGTTCAAAGTATGAGCCACTTGTGTTTACCCCGTGAGACCTAGTTGAAATCATCTGCTGAGTTAAACTAGATCACTTAATTCCGAATGGTTTGTTTGTTGGTCAGTCAAGTACCCGGGGGGGGGGGGGGTACTCCCCGGAATTTTTGGTGGGTAGGCTCCACCGAGGGTACAAAACCCGGACCCAACGGGAGCGGAACTAATGTGAAAATGGGGGGTCTTTTGGAGCTTGTATTGAAAAAAAAAAAAATGAAATTTTACATAAAATTTGGTGTATTTTGGGGCAATTTGGAGACAGGAATTGAAAAACACAGGGGTCTTTGGGTGAGACAAGCGAAAAAGGGGGGTCTTTTAGAGCTACAAGCAGGAAAAAGGGGGGTCTTAGAGAGCTACAAGCAGGAAAAAGGGGGGTCTTATAGAGCGACAAGTACCGAAAATAGGGGGTCTTTTCCGCGGCGCCTACCCGTATAGCAAGGTATAGGAAGTACCCCCCCCCGGTCAAGTACCAATATTTTCGTCGTCAGAATCCTAAATATATTTCTCTCTCTCTCTCTCTCTCTCTCTCTCTCTCTCTCTCTCTCTCTCTCTCTCTCTCTCTCTCTCTCTCTCTCTCTCTCTCTCTCTCTCTCTCTCTCTCTCTCTCTCTCTCTCTCTCTCTCTCTCTCTCTCTCTCTCTCTCTCTCTCTCTCTCTCTCTGAAACGGCTTATTATAATGACTGCCCATACATCCAGTACAAATCACTGTAATTTATTACTTGTGAGAAGAACGTTCGTTCAAATTGTACTCTGCACAAAATATTAGATACATGTTTATTTCAGTTCCCACTGATATAATAACAGATCTGACAGGGTTAATTATGGTGTAACGATTCCTCATACCATGTGACTCCTCATTCCACGGCTGTATATGTCTGTTGAAAGAAACTGGCTGAGTAAATGAAGTTTTAAAATTTACATTCCTGTTATACATTTCAAACTTTTGTCGCACATCTGTTCATCTGATGCTTTATGCTTTTGTAAATAGGGTTTCCCAGATTCTATATCTTGTCTTACCATGCAAATCACTTTGGCGAGAGCACTTCAATACTTGTTTGTAGTGTGATAAACAAACTTGACATGTCTTGCCTCTTGGTACCAACAAAAGAGGTTGGCGCACGTCTGATCTGTCCACTTGTGCAAAGTAATACATTGAAAAAAAAAAAACATGTTTGGTTTATCCCGAATCCCATATTATTTGTACTTAGTATTGATCATGACAAAACACAATAATGTGCCAAAAGGGGAAAAAATATCGACTTGACAAACAGAGGACTGTTTAGCAGTGCTGCTGAAACCCCAACCTTTTTGTCGTTTATTCATCTGAATATTGCACTCTGTAACCTATGTTTTGTTGACAAGAAATTATGTGTAGCCGGCAGTATATATGTCAGCAATATGTATTTGGACTGTTACAATAACTGTCTCTATTGATGTTTATTCCTAGTGTAGGCCTATGCAACTATAAACAAACAACGTACGCCAATAAATCTTCAGCGTTATACTTCTTTACGTATGGTAAACAACGCGAAGACCACAAAATATTTTATCATTTATTTGTCTAATGTGTATTCATTATTTGTAGATCCATACAGGTAAATTAATCATCATATGGGGATACTAGTGGAAGAATTTACACTGCATTTTTTTTCAATAAAATGTCATACTATACGATAGAATTTGATAAGACGCAATAATCTGTTATGCGATATACTATAAGATACGATACCTTGCACATTTAGTGGTATGCAGATTCCCTGTTTCGTTGCAGATGCAAAACATAAAGATGAGAAAGTCTACTCATCATGATATTTATTTATCGAGTGGTCGCCCATAAAAAAGAAAAAAAAGACAAGAAAAAATCTAAGCTTGCTACTGATTATTTAGGGAGGATTAAAAAAACAAGCACATCGAGCAACTGTTAACCGTTCGTTTATTAATTTTGCTCTCAGAATTAAATGTTATGTAAGGGTGAGTACATGCTAAATGGTAATCAATGTTAGATCGCCAAAGTTGTTGTTTTTGTTTGTTTGTTGTTGTTTTTTTGTTTTTTGTGTTTTTGGTATTTTGTTTTTGTTTTTTCAAATCTTATAAACATAGCAAAGGCAAATTCAAGAGTCAGGCCAGGATTGATAAGATTTCTATTTAAGTATGCATTCTGTCATGCTGGGTGCATGTTGCATATTATAAGATAGGCGACAGCGGGCAAGAGCATTTTGGGGGTGTTTATTAAAGCCCTCCTGGAGGGCACCCAGTGACCCAGAAAATAACAGTCCAGTGTCAATTTAACGGTAGGATTTCCACGGCGCTGTGGACGTTTCCGCGTGTATATTATAAGGAAATATATATTAATAAATTACTCTAATGCCTAGGAGCACGCCCATGAAGACGTTTGCCAAAAGTATAAAGTTCCTTAGAGATTAATTCTCTCATTCTCTGCTTGGCGCATCCAGACCACACACAGAAATGAAAATTATATTACTGGAACAGCTTTGGTGATTATGGTCCGTGATTTATACTTCATTCTGAAGACCATGACACTAGCATTCCCCCTTGCATTTTTCCTCCAGACTCTCACCGCACGGTTCTAGAACCAGGGATGGTGTCCTACATCTCAATGGCAGGTACGTGCCCTAACTGCAGCGCGGTATATGGATACTTTAGAACACAGTATTCTCTGTCGCAAGAGCCACGCCGATTGATTTTTTACCGAATTTTTATTTTATCTATTTATTTTATACCTGCTGTTCATTTGCTCGATGGTTCGTTTGTTGGTTCGTCCGTCTGTCAATCCTGTCACCTACACCCACCCCCTTTCTTCCCCCCCCGTCCATCTTTCCATATAGTTTTTTTTAATTTTTCAGAATCCTTACCGATTCTCAGATCCGCTCGAATGTTGTTATTTACATTGATAGTCACGTCCCCATTCCGTAATTTTATATTCTGACCCTGTACCATATATAGGGTGAGAACATTGCTATGTCCTGATGTCTGGGACAACTAAAATTTGAGGCAGGACAAGTGAAAGTCAAGCAAAATAACTTGTACAAGAGGGGGGGGGGCACTTACTAGTTCAGAACACAATACCAATTGTCATGTCAATAGGTGAGTGGTCTCTTTATGAGCAAAAAGATAAAAGAAACAGAAAAAAGGTTCAAACAGGTAATAAGGTACTTTTTTTTAATATACTGGACGACGTGGTATAAAAATCAAGCACAACTTGTATTTTTCTCATGCAAGTTTGGCCAATATGCAGTCACATAGTGCGAGCAAAATGAGAACCAGTTCTTTCTGCATGAACGATAATCTAATCTTTATACATGCAGTATTATCCGTGACAGAATCACCATGAAATTCTTGATAGCGTAATTAACTTATCTAGCGATATGCAATGAATTCAGAACGGTAATGTCAAATGGCTAAAGATTCGCCCATGTGATTTTGACCTATGTATAATATGCTTGTATATTCTTGATACGACGTACTGGAAAAATATTGTATATAAAAGAAATGTTGGATTACCGATACATGGTATGCAGTAATTGAACCCAGACAGCCTTGCCTCGACATTATACATTTAAATAAAGACTGTAGGCATCACAAAAAAATTTAAAGGGGGATGTTTTTCACGCTGATGAATTAAACTACGCTTATACGTTGCAGGTAAGAATTAAATGAAAAAATTAAACTTACATTATATCACATGTATAACAAATGTGGGAAAGGGACACGGAAAAATGAGGTAAAACGCAGCAGAATGATGGATAGGAATTCACGCAGTGAAAGCGGGGTGGGTGAGGGGCAAACATAGGGAAGTGGCCTCCAAAATAGGTCAATCTTAGGGTTTGCTCTATGGAACGAAGAATACTCGGAGCTTAGTCTGTTTTCCCAGGCAAGAAAAACGCAGGGAGAGGGATAGGTAGAAGGCAAACATGGGAGGAATGGAGTGCTAATCTTATAAATGACAGTTATGGGAGACAAAGTGAGGAATATAGAATTATTGGATATAAAGTACGTGAAGGAAGAATGAAAGAAAGAAGGAATACAAAAAGACAAAATGTGAAAGAAAAAATTTCAATACCATGTAAAGGAAGAAAAGGGTCAAAGAAAGGACTAGGTGGAAATGACAAGTGGACGATAGGGCAGAGGGACTATGAGAAAGAATGAAGAGAGAAATTGAATGTAGTGAAGACAACACTGTGTACTAAAACGTGCTACACTTCTGTGCACACATCATGGTGTACGTGACAAGTGTATAGTAATCATTATTCTTATCTTTGCCCACACATTGTGCATAGCGGGTGAAAGTAATGCTACCGTATGTGGGGTGTAAAAAGGGAGGAGCTTAAAAGTGTAACTGTCACTATAAGTCATGGACTACAATTTCTCCTTTAATAAAGGTATAGTCGTTTTAAACTGTTATGTGCAGCATTCAAAATTGGTGTCATCCATACATGCGCACATACATTTCACACCGGTATGGAAATACCAGAAGCTTTTAAGAAAAAAAGTAGCGAAAAATATCTCTTATTCTGTCTTACTTTATATATATATATATATATATATATATATATATATATATATATATATATATATATATATATATATATATATATATAATCCCGAAGAGTATTTTCCATCCCATATATAATAACACATGTATAAACATCTGCTAATCAATAGCAAGCGTCGCACACTTAAAACACGAGCGAAACCCAATATGCGGAACTGCGATGTACAACACCATATGTGAGAGGGACCGAAACCGTTACTTCACCTGTTCGCAATACGGTTCATCTGCATAATCACCTGTCTGTTATCCCTTTGGGTGCCTCAGATCATTGAGCAGCCCGGTGTATTGATTTCTTGGCAGAATAGGAATTCGCTAATTAGATTTGCTCAGTGTTTGTACTGATCCATCTTACGCACCAATTTTAGACGTTTTTGACTTCTCTGTGACTTTTTCGGTTAGATTGTATTTCATCCATAGCAATTCACTAGAAACTCTATGAACTTTAAAACAAAGTGATCTGGTCATAATTAGGGTGATTCATCAACAGCTTTATTCTGGTCGTCAAGTGCCAGGAGGTCACGGTTAGAAAAGCTTTGGTTTGGATGTATATATAGCTCAAACTACACACAAGTTTTCCTTCAAAACCTCTTTAAAAAAAAAAAAAAAAAAAAAAAAAACTCAGACATTCAAC
Organism: Hermodice carunculata; assembly: GCA_964020975.1. Classification (NCBI taxonomy): domain Eukaryota; kingdom Metazoa; phylum Annelida; class Polychaeta; order Eunicida; family Amphinomidae; genus Hermodice; species Hermodice carunculata. Next base: position 33,828,909 of record OZ026616.1, on the reverse strand, counting down.
TAAGAATGGATAAAACGTAACTTCTCAAAGATGTCTGAGAGGTTGGGTACCAAGGGGTTAATCATTCATGCTTGAACGCCTTATTTGTCATTTTTCATGTATAATTGATATCCAGTTATGTTTACCATCTGTGTTTTTTTTTCTTCTTTTTTGGGGGGGCGGGTATGTTTGTATTTTTTGTTTTTGTTTTTTCTTTGTTTTTTTGGGGTGTTGTTTTGTTCTGTTTTTTTGTTTTTTTGTTTTTTAAGTTTGTGTTTTTAAATTGAAGGGAAAGGTACGCTCATTATGTTACAAAAGGAATGATTGAATATAAAAGCTCACAAATACCGCGTTTATGGGTCTTCAGCTAAATACAAGGTTATATATACACAATACTAGCGAGCTTTATGTATGTGCTCCCATGATATTGTACAACATGGGCACAAGAACATTGTATTCTTGCTGTATCTTATTACTGCAAGGTAGAATCCTTTGAGCCCCCCCCCCCCCCCCCCCCCATCCCTCTGCAATCAGTTATTGATAAGCGATTCTTGCGACAGGACAATTATCTGGTCCACAAAGTTGTGCTAAATCTGTTTTCTGTGAAGCATTCTGTACTGTTCATGGCCATTTACGGGCTGCCTTTCATTCTCACTTCGTTTTTGTAATCGGTTACTTTCCTCGTTTTCATTTAAAAATTTCGCTTGTCATATTTTATTACCTGGCGGGTACACACACCTGATACCCCAAACTCAGTCCGATAAATGTTCGCGCTGTCCCCGCTGACAACTGGGTATAGATAATACGACTGGAAGAAGGAAATTTAAAATGACAGGCAGACCGACGCGATTGACTTCGCACCTGTTGGTTTATAGCAGGGCAAATGAATTTTATATTATGCCAGCAAAATGTATCTGCACCCTTAATAAATATTGCAGTAAGTGTGTTATTCAAACGAGGCGAACGCTAAACTTTTGCATGGAGATAGACTTAAAAGGTGACCTTGAAGATCTGTTTCTGGTGTTGCTCACAATTTAATGGCAATATATATAGGTCTCAAAGCAACAATTATTTTTAATTTGTATTTACATAAATATTTAATGTTCAATTCCAACAGGTTCAATTCAGTTCAGCTTAATTCAATTCAATTCATTTTAGCTTAATTCAATTCAGTTCAGTTCAGTTTTTTCAAAAGAACAATATTTCGGTTGAAAGGCCAACTATAAAGAGAATTACATGCAGTAGTAACTGTTGCAGTATTTAACTAACATGTTTTCTTGTTTCCGCGCACGCGCATATTTTTAACTGGCACTGTCCCCTAACACTTTGCATAAACGGAACTACATGGCAATAGGAAGTGCTTATATAAATCTCTCACACGTTATAATACCAAGGGCTTTGAACACAAAGGAAGAATTTCACTTCAATTCCATTCACTCCATTTTCAAATCCGGAGCAAAATTTAAGAAGGTTGCTGCAAGAAGCCGTAAAAAGGTAGCCGCAGGGATTCATCTGTGAAACAAAGCATTGTATTTATATTTTATCTATTAATAACACATGGTACCCCCGGTTATTGCTCGCATTACATTTGTCGGATGGACAACGACAAATTCCCGAATTGAGCAGATATTGGAACCAGCTATTTAACTGTGGTCAAGTATTCCCTGGTTACGTTATAAAGTCAATGTTTCTGCAAACAGTAATTAAGATACAAGAGAGGCGCCGCGTAGTGAGTTGGTTGACTACAGTCTACCAGTCAAGTACTTGAGTGATTATGCGATAAAAAGTGCCCTTAATTTGCTTCACTAATTCGTCATTACTCAAGTATTCTCTGCAGATTAAATTGTCACACCCAAGCCGTTCCTGAGGCAAATTGCTCGCAGATCCACTATAAAGTGGGAGCATATGTAAGTCTTGTTTTAATGTAGCGTGCCCAGATCAAGTTCACATGAAAATGGTCAATTAATGACGTTCACTTTCCCCTGCTGCCTTGCTTGGTCACTGTGCATGATGCTGGAATAATTTGTAAAATCTGTGGAAATTCAAGAATGTGAAGTCAGCTATTACTGCTATAAAATGCTGTTCCAAATGGGCAGTCTGTATATTTTTGAAAGTGACGACATAAAAGTTTTTAAGCTGAGACTATTATTTCTTCAGAAGCTTTGAACTTACGTATGATTTACTGTGTTTTAGTGAAAAAGCTATTTGTTAACTTTGTTTCACGTTCATGATATCTTCGGTTGTTCCCTGTTATATTGTATGAGGCCAGTGAAGTAAATGGACATTTGATACTTTTATTTATAACATGAAACAAATGTATGTCACTGACACCACCAACACAAATAAACTGGTGTTTGGGTCTGCACATAGCCCCAGTCCAACTCTGGCTGTTTTCCTCCCATTTTAAAGTGCAAAATCTCTGCTTAATGGTAACAGATAAAAGTAAAGAATCAATAATTGCAAACCCTTTAGGTGTCTCAGTCTTCATTCCTTTATATATATATATATATATATATATATATATATATATATATATATATATGTACGATACGGGATCGTTTTGTGCAATTCCTCAGGACGGAGGATCCAATGTTGGCATCGTCAGAAACCTACGTTGCACATTTACTGGTATAAGCGTTAATCTAATCACGCCGATATGCGAAAACGAACAATTATCGAGACTAAAGCAAAATGGTTACTTAAACTAACTCTGTTTGATATAGACAAGGTATTTATCTATGAGGCAAGATAAAAACAACAGTTTTAATAGGTATCGAATAATAAAGTTATACATTTTATCATCCCGCTTTGATAATCAATGTTTTATTTGTGATATTGCAGGTAGACATCGATTGCAGGCAGAGGAAGACCAGCTATGGCCAATGGAACATCATGTGCGCGAGTCGTCTTCATGTAAATAGGGAAGCCAGTCGTAAGAAGCTTTATGGCCCTTTCTACATATATTTACTCTGAGATATGCTTTGCGTTTCCTGAGTGAACTTCTTTATGTTTGTATAAAACCATGGCGTGGAAAAGGAGGCGACTTTAAGGATCTTGATGCTGCTTTAGTTCAAGTCACAGGCACAGAACAACAAAATCTTCAGAGTCTCGTACGTGGCATGGAAGCGATTAATAAGATTATATTTGAACAAGTAGATGAAAGGACATAATTGAAGACAGAGCGGAGAAGCCATCCAATAACTCCTATTTCGTCTTGTCGGAGTTCTACACCTGCCAGTGATGTTTTTGTGTAATACCAATTATTACCGTTATACAACCCCAGACCAACCTCTAAGTGTTTCTACATGGATTAAATGGTACAAAATGGTACTTATTCGTGTAATTAACAGTATTCTTTTACAAGAGCCTGAGAAAGATTCCTCCCCCGTGGTGTATAGTTTTGCTTTACATTAACTTCAATTTACTTGAAATAGCTTACCCTGTAAAAACAAGGAAACCCCAGAGGATCAGAGCAAGGAATACGAGTGCGGCTGCCGGTGAAGGCCTTTGCGCCATACGGTACCCTGGTATTTGGCTTTCGGATGAGGTGAACCTTTGCAGAGTGGACATGAAAGCCGTGTGGCTTTATCAGTCATCTGTCAAAACACTATATTGATGACCGTCTAGATAGTACGCGGCAGATAGGTTAAACATTATGTAATACAAATTATTGCAAAATGCACGCCCAAATCGTGGCTGGCTGTCGTCTCAACTGATACTGAGCGGTGAAATAGACCAGCCTTTTACTTTAGGCATGAAGCCATTTTATTTGGTAAAACAACCTTGAAGTTCGGTCTGTTTAAAGAACATACGGAATGCGTTTTGATGTTGTTATATACATATATAATATAAATATATCGCAAGGAAAACAGCACTAAGGGGAGACAAAGATACGCGCAAAGGACGACATTACATTTAATCTCACAAGCAAGTGATTTAAATAGTGCCCTTGTAAAACATTGTCCAGATTAATAACCATTTTCTAAAACCTCCAGAAATGGTTATGTGATATGGGAAAATTGTGAAAAATTATATAGTCATTTGCAACACAATATTGTGACGAAATGACTGACATATTTGGTTTGTGTGGTTGCTTGTATGCAATGTGACTGAATATAGAATATAACTCCGTCCAATCTTCGTCCCCCCTGTGATCCCTCCCGTCCGCTCTATTCTATGATGCTGTGATATATGGAAAACCTAAAAACTGAGGTTGTTCTTGTCGCATGCAGATTCTGATAGATATAGATACACGAACAAATAATGTTTTACATATCAAACAATTTGTAATAAATAATACATTCAATTTTGCACATTGGAGTTCTTCCGTACTAACATATATATATATATATATATATATATATATATATATATATATATATATATATATATATATATATATATATATATATACATATGGATATATATATACACATATATTTGTGTGTGTGTGTGTGTATGTGTTATTACATGGTTGACTTTTGATAAGTTGCGCAGACAAACACTATAAATAGCTAAAACCTCATTTGCCCCTGCCACAATTAGTCATTGCATCCAACAATTATATATATATATGTATATGTTTGTGTGTGTGTGCGTGTGTGTGTGTGTGTGTGTGTGTGTGTACGTGTGTGCGTGTGTGTTCGTGTACAATGAATACGTATATTGCGACTTATTCATCAAAAATGTGAAAGAATCATCGTAAGAGGCACGTAGAATCAACCTAAATATTTTTCTTTTGCAGATGAGAAGAAATCATGCGCATAGAAACAATATTTGATATTGATGGCAGTTAATGTTATACTTATGATTCATCTGCGGTCAAGAGCTCCCAACTGTATATACTCGAGAGATGCAACATGGTCTCTATTTATTAAAACAAACTGCACATTTATCTTTGTATTTCTATTTTAGTGCAGATGTAAGCTTAAACTACTCACTTGGACAGAAATTATATTTATTCACATTAGTGTCAACTGACATTGGATATAAGTGGCGAAAAAGATAGGCTTAAGTAATCCGTGTGATATCTGTGAGATAATCAGTTTGGGGAGAGCACGAAAAAGCATTTATCTTTCAAGTTGTGAACCGCGGCATACCAGACACGTCTCCAGACTCAACTTTTTAGAGAAATTGGAGGTTGTACACCTATGACGGAGCTAATAAACAACGAAAATTGGATGACTTCCTGACAAAACTTGCTCTGTTCCGCGCTAAGTGCCGGGTCTTGGCGAGTTCTGCTTCAATTCACTTCACGTTCGTCAAATTTTTACTACGATAGCGTGATAAAATGCCGGTAGAAAATTCTTATTCGGTAGCTGCTCAAACACGTGTGAAAAATGGCTAAGTACAGTGCTATCTGCTTGTGCTTGGTGAGGTTATCACCACTGTTGTTACAGATACACAATTAGCTGCCGACTTCTTGGGACAAGGGATCATAGGAACAAGTACCTAGGTTGGTCCTTGCGGGAATGGGTTCTCAAACAGTTGCGATAGTCGCGGAAGTTTCCTCCGCTTAACGGCCATGTTTACTTTCTATAGCTATAGTATATTATTGATAAGTAATCTGCTTCCCTTGCCAGGGCCGATCCAGCTGCAATAGAGGAGTGTATAATAATGAAGGTGGTGTGTATTTAGAATCGAGTGAGCTGGGGGAGCAAAGAAGCCATGTGCAGCTTTCTGACACAATCTGCAATCCCGTGAGAAAGCGCACGTCCCGTATGCAGTTTATTATTAGGTTGGCTAATAAGGGGTCCACATTTGACATGTCCTTGTGCCGAAATATATCTAAGGACAGCTGCCTGACTTGTGATTTTGTGCACTTAGTTTGAGAGTCATTTTCCCTCAGAATCAGTTGCGCTAAACAATTTGTAGGACACCATGCCATGTTTTTTTTTTTTTTTTACAATTATTGTTATCTTCCTTGCATTTTTCACTTACACCTGCTATGGGAACCCCTACTAGCAAAACGTAAGCTAATATTGTAGGTGCATGGTTTTCAAATGCAAGTATATGTTTTAGAAAAATAGCCTTCTGTGTCGTGAAATCGCTGTGCTGAAAACGTGAGGTCGCCAACGAAAGGCAACTTATAAGCAAGCATCACTGCCTTTCCCGGCCAAACTTCAAAAGCGTTCTTTTCAATGTAGTTAGACTTTCCCCTTCGTACGGGGGCTTGTTTGTTGTAGTCTCACCCCATCCTTTCTTCTTCCTTCCAATAGTTTTCGGATGAGATCTCTAAAACACGACCCTCTACCTCACGTTTTTTAGCACTTATATAAAAATCCACCGGAACCTTCGGACCTGCATCCACTATCGCGGCAACCTTCTCCTCTAAGCTCCATCTTTCACCTCTCATCGCGCCTTGGCAGGTATGACTAGCGGTGCTACTTAATTCATAGCCTGGGGGCGACTTCAGCGTCTGATACAATAACCCTCTTCTGGGGACAACCGCTGCCTACAACTGCTAATTGTACGGAGCTGTATTTACATTTTCAGGTAATGCTCACTCTGGAAATGACCCGTTACAAATGATACATTACATTCACGCGACAAATTAACCTTAACACTAATCACAATATATTTTGGATACTACCTTTTCAAAATATCGAATCGGGACTAACCCATAATGGCTGCCATTTTGAAAATTGTGGATTCCGCACCGATGGTTTGTAATAAATGAGGATAGTATTGGAACGAGCGGTGTGTGTGGGGTGGGTGGGGTGGTTATACTATATATACAACCAAAAGAACATATTTTGCAGATGTTGCAGAGCACTAATAATGATGTGATATATACTTTGATACCCAAATCAAATGCGATTTTGTGCGGCATTGCACAGTGTTTAAAATGGCGTCACCATGTGCCAGTTTAAGCCAAGGTAATCGTGTCGCATTCGGATTTGTAACTAATGATGATAACTGCATCAGACACAACCGAGCGGGCAGATTAAAGTTAAGGTAACAAGATATGTTTTAAAAAGTACTTAAACAACTGTTTTCTCTGGTAACTCAGAGAACGGGCAACTGGAACCTAGCGAAATATTATGATAACGATCACCGAACGAGAGGGGCTATGCCTATGATCTATGTTCTTTGACCGATCAACCGTGGCTATATGCCTTATTGAACTTGGTTTTGCTATGCTCTTCGAAACGAGTTGTCATAAACTACTGTGTTTGAATTGACTTTACTGCAAAATAACGGTACACGACGGCCACTTTCACAAAAGTTTTCATAAATTTTTTCATTGCATTCAACACACACACACACACACATACATATATATATGTATATATATATATATATATATATATATATATATATATATATATATATATATATATATATATATATATATAAGTGTTGGATGCAATGACTAATTTTGACAGGGGCAAATGAGATTTTAGCTATTTATAACAATGCCAACAACAACAATATAAGATAATGATAATAATATAATAATGATTGTAATATTAACAGCAACAAGACATGGGTGTTAGTAACAAAGGTTATCGTATGCCTACAGCGATGTGTAGGGCCTCTGATAATAAATGTTTAAATGATCAGGCAATATGGACCTTGATGACCTGACGACCCAGCCTTGAACCGTAATTCTTGACTTCACGTTATGACGTTAAGCCTAGTGATCATGATAGGGTCGATGTGATTTTTGTGGGAGAAATTGTTCATTTCTGTGAAAATCTTGGCGTATTTCTTCACGTTGTCAGTATCATTGAACCTTTTTACAGTTTTTTTTTTTTGTTCTGAAGTTCGTCACTATGATCGGGTATTTCAGATAGATGATAAAGCATTCATCACCCTACTCCAATTACTAACAATTTCACAACCATGCTCCCGATCACGTCTTGCGCGCTCGTATAGTGCAGGTGTGCGCAAGCCATTTACTTCAATCAGACCTACCAACAATATCGTCCAACGGTGGAGGAAAGTTAGTTTAATATAGCATTTCTTCCGCGGTTGATTTTTCCCCTTTCAGATTTTACACAAACTACTCAGATTATAAAACATTTTTTCAATTCTAATCATGTCCCTGAAGACCAATTTTTGTTTACTTAAAAATACATTTGGCATTATCTTCTGCAATTTTCATGAAACTTGGCAGACAGTGAGATATGCAATAGATATATAAAACTTGACCTTCACTTGACCTTGAAATGACCTTGGACACCAAAATATAGCTATAAACAGATTTCTATGTCAATTTTCACCCAGATATTGATACATGTCCTCAAAGGGGCCATTTTATTTGAAAACATTGGAGTTTGAGGATTATCATGAAAAAAAAGTTGTCATAATTATAACCGAAAATTAGCTAATCTAGAAAATTCTGGGTTGAAAAGGTATTTTCCCAAATATCAGAAAAGCTTCGAATTGCCTCATTAAATATGTTCACCATCGGATGCAGCGAAAAGAGTTGATGATTTTGAAAAAAAAAGTTAATCCACGTGAGTTTCTTCAATATTAGTGAAATTTAATCAGTTAAAAATCAGAGCCTGGTTTTCGATTTCTCAACCCAAGATGGCCGCCAAAAATAGATTTATGGACTAAAATTTTAAATGGACGCAATTTCTTTAAAACATAACATTTTTGGATGATTTAAAACTATCTACAAAATGAACGTAATCTTTGTGAGTCATTTATTTTACATACAGATGTATGCCTGTTATATAAAAATGGAATAAATTATTGCACAATTTTCCTTGTACTTTTTTATTCCGGGGTTAATTTCGAAACATTTTTTTATTCAAAATACACAGTACGTTATACAACTTGTTCTCTCCGCCTATTTTGCGATTTTTGTTATAAATGTGTCACAAATACGAAAAAAGGATCAGAAATAGCTATCCAGATCACTAAAGTGACCGCTAAGGTCACTTCAAGGTCAATGAACATGTCCAATTTTTTTTTCTGCTAGTATGATCTATCAACCTTAAGGTCAATGAAGATGTCCATTTTTTTTTCTTCTAGTATGATATATCAACATGCCAAGTTCCATTAATTACAGATTGCTCAACCATATGTATCCAGCATTTCACCCAAATATGGCTATTCTAATGCCCACTTTTGGCTTCTTTGGCCCCAGCGTGATCGAATAAAAGAAAGAATAAAAATACATTTTCCAAATATTGAAGACCTTATATATATATATATATTCGAGTCCCGCTCGTTCCGAACATGAAATAAATAAATATATATATATATATATATATATATATATATATATATATATATATATATATATATATATATATATATATATATATATATATATATATATATATATATATATATATATACGTAAGCGCGGGTCAAACTGTTGGCATATTATTCTGCTGAGTTTTCTAACTTCCGTGCAAAACATTTGGAAAACAAAATACCAGGAATGGGGAAAAAATACCCCCCAAAAATGTAATGCAAAACACAAGGCAATGGAAAAAAATGGGTGAAATTGTAGTGTTTGTCGACCAATTTCCCCGAAAAGTGTTAAGTGCTTGTTGCAATGTTATCTTGTATTCACAAAACGCACCCACGGCTGACAAAGGTTTTAGTGAGTAATCTTCTCCCAGCACTAATTGGTGTGTCCTTAAATGGGAATGTAAAACAACAAAAGTGTAGAAGAGGAAGTTTTTGGGGAAAAGTTAATCATGGACACACGATCCAATTTTCCAGGACTAAGCAAAGAGAGACCTAATCGATACATCATAAAGTAGATTGGCGGTTGGCAGTGAGCCATGCATGATTTATCCTTTATCTACGGCTTCTTAAATTGCAAGGAAAAAAACAGGTTGCAGCTTCATTTGAGGCACGACATCATGGACGATCTATGTTTGGTCCGTGTATTCGGAAGTTTGCATAATACCTTAAATATAGAAACAGTATTTGGGAACAATTCACTGATGTTAAGACGAGAAGAATTGACTTGCCATGACAAGCACAAACGATCCTTGTAGACCCGAAAGATCCGAAGATTCGTGACAAAACCACTGGCATGATTACCCGTGACCAAAAAAGGCAAATCCTCTATGACAAGAGAAGAGAATTTTATGCGACGTTAGCAGAGCATTCCTTAGAACGTGAACAGCAAACCATTAAAAAGAGAAGACGAATATTAATTGATGACTGATGCCAACAAACTGATAATTTTTTGACATAAATTTGATTTTATCTGTGTACCCCCCCCCCCCATGTAAAGATTTTTTTTTTATTTATCAAGAGAACCGTCCTGCCTCATTTCCAATAATCCTCATGGTTCCAGATTCAAATTCATAAATAAAGGTCCTCTCCTTTATGGTCAGCCATAACCAGTTCTTAAAGTAGTAATTTCATGCTTAACGTCCGTCGAGGGCCAGAAAACTAGTTCCAGAGTTAACATTGCCCTAAGTAAACAGCAGTAATTCCAGAGCTGATTCAGGTCGGCGGCAGTAGTTCCAAGGTCGGTCCAGGTCAACAGCAGTATGTCCAGAGGTGGCCCATGTCAGCCGTCTCCATTGACACAATGCGCCCGAAGTAGATCCAGAGATAACATTAGTCCAAGTCAACAGCAGTATTTCCATAGTTGTTCCAGATAAACAGCTTTCCTCTCCGCAATGCGTTCAAAGTAGTTCAAGAGATAACTGGTCCAGATAAGCAGCAAAAGTTCCAGAGTTGGTACAGGTCTACAACTTTTGTCGGCACAATGCACATGAAGTAAATTCAGAGACACCATTGACTCAGGTCACCAGCAGGTCAACAGTACTCCTAGGGTTGGTTTTGATCAATAGCTCTCCTTGGCCAAATGCGACCGAAGTAGTTCCAGAGACAACACTGCTCCATGTCAACAGCAGCATATCCATGTCAACAGCTTTCCTCTGTACAATGCACCCGAGGTTGTTCCACAGATGACATTGGTCACGGTCAACAGCAGCAGCTCCAGATCAACGGTTTTTCTTGACGCAATGCACCCATAGTTCCAGAGACAACACTGTTCCTGGTCAACAGCATTAGTTGTAGAGTTGGTCTAGGTCACCAGAAGTATTCCTAGAGTTGATGCAGGTCAACAGCTTTTCCTGACATAGACGAAGAGCCCTGAGACGAGTGGTTGGGTCAATCTTTATTTTAGCAATTAAAGCGTTAAATTACCGCCCAGACCACAACCACTTAACATCAAGATTATCCAGAAATCATCAGCAAAACAACACGCAGTGTAGGCGTACACACATCAATTATGCAAAGTATTTCTGCAAATTACATACGTCACCAGTCAGTGTTTGACTGAGGTTAGTGATTATCAAAAAAAATAAGAAACCTGTGCCCATTTATCGCGAAAACAGTCCTGCCTGTCACAATTATTAGGATGATTTCAAAGAAAAATTCATTGTAAGAAAATCTTTATTTCCGGCAACTGCCTGGTATTACCCCGTATTGAATTAATAAGTCCAAAGTTGATCCAGGTCAGCATCTGTCTTTTGCGTAGAGAGATGTCGATTATTCCAGTTACTATTTATGTGATTAAAGACATATCGATTCAGATGCTTTTGCTTATTAAAGTGTGTGTGTCAATACACACTATTCTGTTTTTCCTAAATTTCTATTTTTCTTTCTTTCTTTCTTTCTTTCTTTCTTTCTTCTTTACCAGTGAATTTGTCCGACACTTTTCTTTGACATTATTATACATGGAAACTCCAAACTTGGCATTACTGCACGACCATACAAGGCCTTCGTATTCAGAGGAATGAAGATGTTTAAATCATGCTAATTAGCAGCATTTGAATCTTTAAATCTTCAATATCTTCAAAACTATTATAGATAGATATGTCATTCCAACTTCTACTGGGGGACGATTGACCACTGCGCACCTAATGAATTAAAAACGCAATTTAGATTATGCTAAGTAGCATCAATGGAAATTTTAAATCTTGATAACTTCACAGTTATAATCGATACAGATGCTATTCCAACTTTTACTCCGATATTATGGACTAGTACGCAACAGTAAGCTTTGAAGACACACACACACTTATTTGCTATGCAGCAAATCATCTTTTCTAGTTTTGTAAATTACCTTTAAGAAGAATTCTGTGACACTTTCAGTGGTGAGAAGAATACAAAACTCTTGAGTAAAATTTTAAGAAAACATACATGTTTACACTTTTTTCAAACACAATTTATTGATGTAGAGTCACTTGTAAAGTAGTTGATGTCAATTAAAATTTCCATGTTTAAACAACTCTTATTCTGATTAAATTAGCCCTTTCCCTCATTATTGTGTGTAACTGTATCGTTGTCTATTGCACAAACACAATGCTTAAAAGTGAACAACTAAACAATACGCCTCATGTGAACCTTTACCAAATCACTACCTCAAAGCCTGCAACCCTCCCTCAGGTACTTAAAAGTGGGAGGGCGAGCGGCGAAGGCGGGAATCATAGCTGGGGTCATACTCTCTCAGGAAAAATTTGAAATTGCATCACGATTTCCTGCATTTTTAACCATTTTAAGCACCACCATAGACATATTCCGCGCATATACCGTACCACAACACGGCAAAACAGTACAAATTCATAGCCACCGATGGAATAATGCAACTTTTTTTTTTAATTTTACAAAAAGCGGAAGACATTTTATAAAAAGCGGGAGAGCAGGAGACCTTGCAAAAAAGGTCGAAAACGCTCTGCTACCTTAAATTGTCAGGAAAAGAAAAACATAAAATCCGAAGCTCGTGCCCTTGTTTGAAAGGTAGGTGACATATTTTTAGAAGGCCCATAGGGAACAGTCAACAGATTAACTTAACAGACGTCACATGTTTGACAGGACCATATATAACATCGGCTGTCTCCGATGGGTTGTACATCTTAAAATATCAGCACATGGCAAAATATTGCTTTGAAATGTGCCAGCATAAAAAGGAAGCTGCAACGATGCGTGTACCGCGGAAGCAAGTATTTTAGAATAGCTACATATTACTGTGCGCGTATGGCAACCTGTAAGGATTGCCATGTTTCTTTTTAAAAATAACCGAAGCAAAGCAATTTCTGAAGTTAACCTAAGAAGCTTCCTTTTTTAAAGATCATGGAAAACTAGTTTGGAAAGAGTTCTAGAATCGTGCGTCAGGACAAGCGGGTCACCTCTTATCAACTCAAGGAAGAACTATCAAGCTTTTACAAATATTTGTAAGATAATGTAAACTAGCAAAGAACATTTGCTTGTAAGTTAAGTTTTGAACTATAGGTGCACGTTGGAAAGTCACATTTATCTATTATACTTTTGAAGATTCTCACTGTTTCAAATCCGAAATTTTTCTCATTACACACTTACAATTGACAAGAACTTTCCAATATTAATTGGATGTACGTTGGTAAACAGATAATATATATATATATATATATATATATATATATATATATATATATATATATATATATATATATATATATATATATATATATATATATATATAACGTTACAGCCCGATGATCAATTATCTAAATAAACATATAACTGTGCACTGCGAACGAGTCATCCAGCTTTTAAAAACATTTCATAACCAAATATCATTTAGCTTTAACATCCACAGGATGATGAATACACCCATATTACAGCCTGATCATCAATTATCTTAATAAACAAATTACTACATGTATGCAATGAAAACGTGTCATCCAGCTTTTTGAAAAAAAAAATCATTACCAAATATCATTCAGCTTTCACATGGACAGGATACATTCATATTCAGCTTGAAAGACAAGCATACGACCGAATGTTACCATGAAAGCAGTGACGCGGTCCAACCAGACACTCACCTCGTACGATACACGCTGAAGGACAAATCCGAGGTCCAGACTTCACGAGCAATTCGAACAAGAACAGGCCAACATAGAGTATTCCTTATACGGCAGCTCCTTTCTGTCAATCTAATGTCACTTTTGACTCCGTTATTACAATTTATGCCCCGTTACAACGAAATTTTCCAGGGAAAAGGGTAACTATGCACATAACGAGATTTTTTCTCTAACGGAATAGGCAGGGGTTATAAGAAGACGGAGAGGTTAGAAAAGCTTGACGGTAATGAACTTTTTTAGGATTTTACATTGAACTTTCTCTTTTATTGACTATTCTTGTTTTTGAGTCTTATGAATAGAACCGCCGATTTCTTGTGGATCTATTCACTACAATTGAATCATCAGAGTATCGAAATTTCGCTGATTGGTCTTTCCCATATTGTTGAGTGGGTGTAAACTTGAAATCAAGAATCTTACGTAACTAGAATGAACTAAGGTAAAATCAGTAACGCACTTTTTGATTCTGGTAAAATAATGACTGTTGTTTTCCAGCAATTCGAAAGGTTGAGTCCCGATTCAGGTAGGACAGGTGTTTCCAAGGTCTTTGCATTTGTTGTAGTAAATATAGATTTCCTTTAATGCAACTGGAGCGGCTGTATATGTCCCATTAAAACCTTCTCAATGCCCACTGCGACTTAAGTCGAACTATTTAAGAAAAACTGTTCCCAACTTTCATAACAGATGCAAGAGTAGTATTCCTTGTGAAAAGATTCATTCAATTACCAGCATGCCCATAGTTCCAGAAAATATAGTGTTCCGGTTCAAGAGGATTTCATCGGCTCGCTTCCTTGCATGGCTCTCAAAGCGAGTCCTGGATAGCTGTTGACTCAGTCCAAAACTTGGCTATGAAAGATTTAATATTTACATAATGACAATAATGTTATGTAATAAAACGGCGATGAATTAACGTGAGATAACAAAGGATAATAAAAAATTTATGTACGAAAAAAGATATCTCTTTTTTTCTAACCATTATGGTTCTTTGTGAAGTTGATCGTTTGTACTTGATATCGTTATATGAGACTTGTATGTCCTTAATTTTAAGCGATAGTTCTTGTTCGCGGTTTTATATTTTGAAGAAAACAGTGCATGCCATGTCAAAAGGCATTCTGTTATCTTGATAATCAAAATTAACAAAACAAAATTTTAGCGACTTTTTCAGTGCACATTGGAGATCATGTATTGAAGGGGCAGAACGATTAGAACGGAGCAACTACGGAGATTTCTTTGTCTATATCAGGCAATATTACAGTTTTGAAACTATTCACGACTTAAATTGCTCGGGTTTTTTTCATTGTGCGTTATACGCATAATGGACTGCCATCTCCGTTTTGGCTTTGACAGTATTCAAGATTTAACTCCTTCAGTTATATGTTTTGGACTGAGTGAGCAGCTTGTCTCGGCGCGCTATGGGCGCATTGCGCCCAAAACGCGCCGAGGAAAGCTTTTCACAAGGACCATTGTATTTGTAGGAACTCTAGGCATGCTGGTACTTGAATGAAAAATCTCTTTTCACAAGGATGCTAGTTAGTTAGTTAGTCAACAGCAGTTCCAATTTACACGCAGTTAGCATTGGAAGAGTTAACATTTCAAATACCTGTGATATGAATATGTTCAAAGTTTTTTCCTTCCACGTAAAAACGGAGAAAGTCATGCATAGGAGCATAATCACAAAAACGTAAGAGTTTGTGGGTTTTATGTTGTCCCTAACATCTCTGATCAAAATGAAATATTAACACTAATCATGATAGCGAGTAACAACTGAAAATGTATAGGGAGAAATTTTGATTAAGCTTCATGCCTACCCGTATCACATCACCGTCAGACATTCGGCCAAAGGTAGTTAAAATATGTATTGTGTACATAACAAACAAATAAATAAAACACATAAATGGCTTTAAATTTTGAATAAAAATTCTCCTCAGAAAGACCACCCGTTATCACTGGGATTAGGCGGGGGCAATCTAAAGCAGATGGTACCGTGGACAACACATATTAATCTATCGTGTACATCATTAGATCTACATGATCAAACAGGCCAAGGCGTAGCTACTAGTTCGTTTTGAATTGAAAGCTTCCAGAAGGAATTTTGCCATTTGATATAAAATATTTTATTCATTTTTAAGAAAAAAATCAACTGTCTCAAACTATGATATAGTTACTCAATCTAGCAGACCCAGGTCTCAAACATCATTTTCAGGCAAGACGACATGCACAGCAAACCAAACAGATCAGTGTTTCATACTGGATGAGGTAACTTTTAGCACAGTGTAAACTATTTGATCGGTACGGTAAGCTGGCTCCAAGTTTCTTGACCCAGATTCCTTCCTGTATTCTCAGGAACCCAGGCATTGCTATAAGGATGTGACACAAAGTCCTTTTCTTGTAATTACTAGCACTTCCGGGGCTGCTGTCTTCATTTGCAGACATGCCGTGAACCCGTGAAATACAAAGTTTATCCGACTATACGTTTAAAATGGTGTGCTCTGCGCATGTTTAATTATAATTGGAGGTAGGAATCGGCCGAAAATTACATTTCCATGGTATCAGAGCAGGTTGGACTTTCCCTGTGTAAATTCTGCATAAAAACTATGGCTTGTTTCACATCGGTATGCAGAGTACGAACTGCTGCTCATCACTACAGACAGTTTGAACAGGTGTCGCCAGAGCAAAGTGAACTACATGTATTTACATAGCGGCTGATTCCGCCGGAGTTCACAAAAACACTAAGGATGGTTTGCCGATCTCCGTGTCACTGAGATCAGCGACTATTCTCATCCCGGTGATTTCTTGGGACCATGCTGCCGCCAGGGATACATCACCCTGAACAATTCCTGCACACGCACTCCTCACGTGATATATAAACCTGGATCCGCCTTTTTATGTTTTATGAGCTTTCAAGGCACAGGCAGGTCACGGAGTCTTGCTCAGACAAACGGGCCGTATATGGGGTTGAAATCACAGCGGTCCCAGTATATGTATAACGATTAGGCCTTTACACACTAGGGCTAATGAAGCCAAAAGTGGGCATAAGAATAGCCATATTTGGGAAATATGTTGAATACCCATGGGAGAGAAATCTATATTCGATGAAACTTGGCATGTTGATAGATCATTTCAGTAGAAAAAAATGGACATGCTCAGTGAACTGGAGGTGACATTGAAGTGACCCTGATGGCCACTTTAGAAGTCTGGATAGGGGTTTTGGGCCTTTTTCATCTTTATGACACATTTGTGACAAGAAATCGAAACAAGCGAAGAGAACAAGTTGTGTGAAATTTTGCGTACAACATTTTGAAAAAAAAAATCGAAATTAGCCCAAAAATGGAATAAAATATATATATCAAACTGATTCACGTGAACGTATTTTTCAAATATCATTTACTCGTTTAGCTGTATCGATGGTGAACATATCTTAATCAGGGAATTCGAAACTTTTTCTGATATTTGGGGAAAATACCTTTTCTACCCCAGAATTGTCTAGATCAGTTAATTTTTGGTTACATGCCAAATAATTTTATTCATGATAAGACTTCATTGTTTTTAAATAATATGGCCACTTTGAAGATATGTATCAATATCTGGCTGAAAATTGACATAGAAATCTGTTTATAGCTACATTTTGGAGTTCAAGGTCATTTCAAGGTCAAGTTTTATATATCGTTAGTATATCTCACTATATGCCAAGTTTGATGAAGATTGGCCTTGAACTTCAGACGATAATGATAAATCTATTCTTAAGTAAACAAAAATTGGTCGTTATACCCCATAGTGTTTAAAATACCCAGGCCTACTAGACTGATGTCAAGTTGAAAGTTGCTTGTGTGGTGCTCATAGGACCGCAGGTGTGACAAAAACAAAGTGGTGATCCATGTGATCCACGCCGTAAATCACAGCATAAATAATATCATAGAATTTTACTTTGTACGTAGTTATTTCGACGGTTGGCTGTTTAGATGGCAGTTGCGACTTTTGACTGGCATTGATATGCCAGTGTGCAGGGTGGCATATAACTTAAAAACGTTTAAAACAGAACTTTTGAATGAAAACTTTGCAGGAGCGGAAGGTGCAGAAACAAGGTCGGGATGTTATGATGAAAGCAGGTGGTCATATGGATTGTACTTTGTACAGTATTTCAGCTATGATGAACTCCTCATCCTTGGTGAATTACGCATGATTACCAACCAGGAACAGTGCTGACCTCAATTGTCCAATCACAGCAATACCCACATTCACTTCATTGTATAATGAAAAACTGTCTACCACAAGCACAATTCTATAAAATCAACATAATTCCAGCCAAGGGAAACATAAAATATGATTCATTATGTCTGTGTGCCAACACAGACATTGTTTTCCTAGGAATTATGTCTGTGTGCCAAAACAGACATTCTGTTTTTGTTTGGTTTCTTTCTTTCTATCTTTCTTTCTTTCTTTCTTTCTTTCATTCTTTCTTTCTTCTTTACCTGCAATTTTGTTCGACATTTTTCTCGGAAAATATTACATTTGGAAACTCCAAGCTCGTCATGATTATACACCGTACTTCCATACATGTCATGTCTTTTTATGAATAGGGTGATGATTTTGAAAATCATGCAAACTATGGCCATTTGAAAATTTAAATCTTGAATCTCTCAATAACTATTATAGGTACAGGTAACCAATCCAACTTCAATTAATATGCTTGTAAGGCTGCACATTTTTGTAATTTACATGTCTAAAGGTCAAAGGTCAGGGTAATTTTGCCATTTGAAATTTTCATCCAGCCATAACTCTGTGAATGTTCATCCAGTTTTAACCATACTGGACCCAAATTGTAGGTATTGCAACACTGCATATCTTTGTAATTTACCTGTTTCCTCTAAAAGTGAAAGGTCAAGGTCATTTGGACCTTTCAAATTTTCGTCCACCCACAACCCCCACCCCCCACCCCAAGCTGGTGAGTCACACCAGGCTCTTATGCAACCACAGGTAATGGAACTGTAAAAACCTGGCCTCCATACCTATCAGTAGTTTAGATATCATCATCATCATCATCATCATCATCATCATCATCATCATCATCATCATCATCATCATCATCATCATCATCATCACCGAGAGGCACCATTTCAACTACAATTGATGGGTTAGTGACATAGCAGCAGCCAATGAAACATGAAGCAAAGTTAAGCATGTCTTTGTTGAGGGAGATTCAGGTCAACTACCAGAAATCACTCAAGCACAGATCCAAATACTCTGTTATGACCAATTGTAACATGGAAGGATTTTTTGGTCAGGATCAGTGGGTACATTGGAACAGGCAGAGCTTGCACAGCTATTGTATTTCTGGACCCAGCAGCAACATTTCCTCGTCAGTTAAATATCTATACCATTGTTTCATAGCCTTTGTACTGCCCGCTTCCAACAAAGATTCATCTTGTTCCATCCCTGTTCAGCCTGTGCAAACTTGCAACATAAATTTGTCCACACCTTTGGTGGGTTGTTGAACCTCGATAGTCAAACATGTACATGTACCATGGTATAGATTTTTGTTAGGAGCTATGTGAAGTTGGATGTTGCCTGTGCAAGCTTATAACTTAAGTTTGCTAACACATTCAGCCTGTTGACACTCAATAGTTAAACACATAGAACTGTGTAAGAGCTATGTGAAGTTGGTGTTGGCTTTAATTGTAGATATTGTACCACTGTATTTTGTTTGAAAGTACAACCTTTTTACATAGGAAAATGCAGCAATGGATAACAATGGATATGCCACGTGTACGCGAATTTAATTGTTCATTTTATTGAACTCATTCAGTATTTGAATTCGCTTTATATGTCACATCCGTACCTTTACCGCTCTGACAACAATGTATGAAATGGGAATCAAACTGTACAGGATTTAATGCTCATTAACTTGAGAGATTCGACTTCCAACATTTTTTAAGATAAATGGCAAATTGTACTTTTCAGCGGTACAAATCACCCTTACAAAGTAATACACAACATGAAGTGATATCTAGCCAAATACATGAAATTCCTCATATTGGCCTCAGCACGATCCTAATCCACCCTTATCAGCTCCTACAGATCATTGATAGCTTGAACCCCACACGACATTTTCTGTTAATTTCCAGAATTAAAGAGATACTCTCAAATACAGTGCATTTCCAATTGAAAACAAAACTGTTTTAATGTAAATGCAATCTAATTACATGCGGCGCGACCTAGACAATTAAATGACAGTTGATTTTTATTTTAAATGAACTTTCTTCTGATAGGCTGCAATTTATCCCTATTCTATGTTCAATCTTTAGTCCTTTGTTGACTTTCCTGATTATAACCGATAAAATGAGTGAGCACGCTATGTTAATATCACACACACACACACACACACACACACACACACACACACGTGTGTGTGTATGTTGTCAATCACGTGTGCTCACTCTGTTGGTCGGTTATTATCAGGAAACGTGTATATGTTAGCACCTTGGCATTGCAATCAAAAAGATACCGCAACAAGTAGATGTTTTGGTGCCCTCTATTCGTCATCCGCATAGGAATTAAGAACATAAGAACTTAGTTAACTTCACATTGTATTTGTTGTCAAAATGAAAGAAGACAAGAGATAAACATATCAGAGCATGGTCTGTTAGCGATATTAATTAATTAGCACTATCTACCGTATGGCAGCGCTCGTTCTGTGTGCCAACTCCGCCATTTTGCACCCAGTGTTCATTGACATACTTCCTATATCGCCAGCAGAGCAATGTGTGTGCGTATGTATGTATGCATGTATGTATATATGTATATATATATCAGGAGGTTGTATTGATATATTTCAGTGTGACATCTCTTTTAAGTGACACGTGTATTTTCTTTGCTTAAATTGACAGGCTAGTGATTAAATTTGACTGGCAACGACGCGAAACATGTAAAAGTATCAAAATAAAACACCACAATTTATAACCTTTGTATATTACCAGATATCTGAAGCCGTGAACCTTTGAATCATATTGCATGTATTAAAAAATCATCTTCACTTCCGCTACTTTCAATTTACAGTCCAACTGTTACACACCCATGTGGTATTAAAAAGCCACGTGTCACCTTTCAAAAGAAGATAAAATTTAAGAGTGTTTATATGAAGACATTTTGGTGCGTATCCGCGGATCAGAAATGTCATCATGCCACGGTGATTGCGGAAAAAGGTTATCGACCAGTTACCCCTGTGTCTGCAGTTCCTCTTTCACAGCGAACCTGCTTGTGCAGCTTTTTATGTCTATTATAAAAGTACCATAGTTTATCAAGGCGACCTCTGGTGACCTCTATGATCTTGGCTTCCGGTTGGCTGAGACACGTGAACAGCTGCCTCACTTCAGTTTATGCCTCCATTGTTTACAGACAGTCCATCCGCATTGGGTTGGGCGTTTTCGCCCATTAACTTCTATTGTTTCTGTATTTGACAAGGTTATGTGGCATTTTGTGGTTTACATATATGATTTATAGTTTACCACGGTGGTTCATTAGTTATTTTATCGTTGTTTTTATACAGATGTTGATGGTCGATCATCTTTACACCACCGTCAGAGCTAGTTTGAGCAATATAAAAATGGAAATTTATACAATGCATGAATATTGCTATAAATATCTTTGCTAATAGCTCTGATATCAATGCGATTTTTTTATAGAATGGTCTTGCTATGGCTGTATGGTTCATGTAACCTGGGATGAGCGTAGTTGTTGTAAACACTATATAGACTGGCATTGTCTCTTTCCTTTTTCATTTCTTTTAGTTACAAATCAGCTTAGCATGACCAAATATATTTGAGTTTTTGTTTGTGTTCTTGGTTGTGCCTTTGCTGCCGCTGTTTTGTTTGTTATTTTTTATTTGTGTGTGCCTTTTAAATGACGAGCTCATTAAGAATTTTCAATTTCTGGTAAACCGCTGGTCAAAGCAACGCAGAGGTAGAAAACAAGATTTGCCCCACAGCAAATTTGCGTGTCTAAAAAGAAGAACGGTTGCTCATTATAACTACTAACCAAGGGCATGCTTTAAAGTCACCATAAATGCACATAGATCGAGTTTTTTATCCATTAGTTTTGAAGCTACTGTGTACCGAACAGTTCGACTTTTTCAATTACATGCACCTTTAATTTGACAACCCATAACTGTACGTTGTTAGTGTTCATTATCTAGGTGTGGCTTTATCAATATCATACATTAAGAAATTAGATTGACACATACATCCATCATAGTTTTGAGATTAATAGTTCAGACGTATTTCTTATTGGATGCATCCACACAAAAACCCTGAAGTGGAAGTTGGAACTTTATCTCTGCCTGTAATACTTTTCACTATATTAAACAACTTGTTATTTGCAGGTATTTAACATACAATCTGCTGGGTTCCTGAATAAAGCCACTAAGTCCATGCAAAGCTAGTAATCACACCAAGATTTGCAGTTCATGTGTTAATTAACAGGCCCAATATAGCAAAAGGAATATCAAATATAGGTACTAGATCAAGACTACACATTCCATGTGGACCATACAAAACTGTTTATGAAACTAAGACTAATATTAACTTTTTACAGCTCTTACCAAGTTGCAGAGTTCGACGTTTGCCATACCTTTAGTGGATATTTACCTTTATGTCTGACACCCCTGTCGTATCTGTTATGAACACCCTACGAGTACTTTCCTAGTAGGTAGAGAGTCAATACAATACATGGGGACCAAAGCATGACAGTGGGGCAGAGAACTGTCAGTTTATGACAGACTACAAAATATTGTATTGCCGAGTGACCCAGTCGCATCGAGCCAGAATGTGGACAGTGCACAGAGTCGTCAATTCACCTAATAACTGGTCAAGTGACCAGCACAGAGACGAGCATAATGTTATTGTTTAATGGTATAATATTTTCAATTTATGAACTTTGACTCGAGTAAAATGTTCATTGGATGCGCCTTAATGACAAACTCGTGTGTTAAAGCTAGAACTGCTGCTCCATTTAAAATACTTTTGGAGATATTCAACATTTAAACTTTCAAGCATGCATAAATTTAAAGACTATGGCTTTGATCATATTAATTGGATTCGTCTACCTCAGAAACCTAGAGGTAACAGTTGGAATAGTATCTGTACCTAAAGTACTTTTGACTATGTTCAACACTAAAATTTTAGGATGCACTTGATTTGCATAAATTTAAGACTTGGGCCATACATTCATTTGATGCATAAATTGTCACAAACGTAAAAATATTTTTTGGAATTCTATATATTTTTATTATATTTTTGGAAGTGTGAGATTTTTAAACTCACATTAACATATGATGTGCATAAATTTAGACATTTGACTATTCCAAACCAAGTGCACAGTTTCACTTGCATCGTTGAACCAGTGCCAAATGTGGAGATTCCAGACAGGTATTGTTTCCGAGAAAGATTTCGAACAAGATTTAGTTGCAAAGAAAGAAAGAAAGATTGGAAAATGCCAAAATGACTGTTGACATGCAGACATGATCAATAAAAGATGAATGTGCATCAAAGCTTGCTCTTGTACAATTATACAGAAGCGGATCTAGAAACTTTCAGGGGTAATGGGTGGGGCCCTTAAAGTGCGGTGGGGGAGGGGGCGGGCAGGTCAGCGAAAGTTCCCCAATTTAGAATTTCATACACCCCTTCAACCTTTTTCTGGCATCAGATTCTGATACTTTCAGAGAGTATTTCATTTTTTTAACTTGACTTCTGTTTTGTTATAAAGGAGGGCGGGGGGTTGTGTGCACCGTCTGTACACTTCCCCGCATCCTCGCGGGCTATATGCCAATTCCCCCAGACACATCTACGGTACTAGCGTTTTCGCACATAGCACGAAACAGTGCATATTTTGAAAAGTTCTTTCACCCCTATATACATGTATGTCGATCAAGAAAATCCCACTATAATGCGGTAATGTTACTCGTGTAAACGCTAAGCAGATACATAAGGGGCTGTGACCAAAGTTGTGCTCAATAAGAACGGTCAGAATTAGCTCTAAGGTGTGTATTCACCCCAATACACAACTGAATACACAAACATTTGGAGGGTTAGAGCTGTGTATTCCCATTAGTTTGTATGTTAAAGCAACCTTAAATAAACCAGTCACTTTTGTAGCTGTGGTTATATGGATTTTTGGGGGTATTTAGTTGTGCATCTAGATTTACTGTCTGAAATTTGGTGTTTCTATGTGTAGTAATTTTCAAGTTATGAAGTTGCAAATTACAATGTTAAGTGATGGGAATACACAACCCTAGCCCTCCATTGACTTCAGTGCCCTCTTTTAGGCAGTTCTTGAACCTTCCGTTCTTACCCTTGCCTATTAGTTCAGAATGTTATGGTGCGGCACCGAACTATGTCGTGGAGGTAACCATCTTAACGTAATATCCCTCATAATACTACAACGACGATGAAACCACTTCTTAATGTTGACTTGAAAAAAAAAAGTTTAATTTGTGCAAGGATTGTTTTACAAATAGGTATCTGTGACTAAATTCAACGAATCAACAATTCCCAGTGAAGCATTGTTATGTTGTGACACTATAGTTGTCATACCTGCACCATTATGCGAAAGTGATGCTAGGCCTTCAGTCTTACAGACAGGTAGTTGGGCATGCACATAGGTTGGTTGATTTGGCTTAAATACAGATGATGTGATCTGCATATAGGTATAAGTTTTACCATGTTTATATTTGGTGGTTTCCTATGAAACTCTGTGTTTCCCGTGGTTTTACTTTGGCTTTAAACTGCATGTGGAACAACAAAATAGAAGTTGAGGCTCAAGCTGTTGTTTTTGGCGGAAATTAGGTATTACCAAAGTGAAGACCATATGGGTCGATATTTCAGAAGCTTCATTTCATAATGTAGCATAATTCATTGCTTTAACCCGAGTACTTTTTTCGCGATTGTCTTTATATGTTAACCACAGGCGTCATCTGTTTATATAGTGAATCTCTGTTCTTATGATTCAGTTGTCCCTTAAGAACGAGATAATTAAGATACTGTAAGTAAGCCACAAGGTTTGCTTCAGTTTCAAAAATTTAAGGTATGTGGTCTAGTTGCATTTTGAAATTAAAGTACACATAAGCAAATATATTCCAAGCTGATATTGAAACTTGTTTTTCGGCATGTATACATGTTTTGAAAGCTTTTTCAAGTTCATTTATTTTATATTATTCTACAAGATAACATAATTTAAATTAAATATGGCCATACTTTTTTGAAGTATCCATGCAGCTTTTTTTCGTCCCCAATTGTGAGTTTGGCATTTTATTCGACACAATGCCCATGACAAGTCCTTAACCGAAAGACAAATTTAACATCTATTATAGACTGCAAAACACATCACAATGCTTGTTTTCAGATTAACTCATTTCCAGCCAAATTTACATAATTTAAACATATGTTGTTTGCCCTGGCCAATATCTTTCGTTAAGTGTCACTTTAATTTTTCTTCTACGCGTTTTCTACTTAAGTGAACTAGCCATTCAACCAAACGCGTGGCTGCAAACAAGATTTATCAGGCAAAAGAGTTAACATTTTAGTTGTGCTTACTGTTCTTTGAGTAATATGTCGCCGCGACGGATCTTAAAGTGAAAAAAGTGGAAAGCTTAGTTATGATCAGTTATTGCTAGAGGAAAGAACCTCCCGTCTCGGTGTGCTTTGATGGTACGCGCACGGGAAATCAGACGCGATGCAAGTTTGTTTCTTTTGCAATTATCCCGAGCAAACAGTCGCGTAATAGGGAGCAACATGTATCACAAACAGACATCATCTGGTCAACTTCAAGACATCCATTCTGCAGTCAAACAGTCTACAGCTTTCCCGTGTCGGTTACGTCTCCGTTGCAGTAAGCATTCTTGACTTACACGAATATTGATGATTTTCATTAACTTTTTCAAGAGTTTAATAGGTCTGAAATGACAGCGATATTGTAGAGCATAAACCCAGGGTGTTCTTGGGGTCGTCTGTGTTGAAGTTAAGCAGCGTGGATAGCCCGCATCGAGGCTGCAGAAGGGTTT
The DNA here is from genome assembly GCA_964020975.1 of Hermodice carunculata. Lineage (NCBI taxonomy): Eukaryota > Metazoa > Annelida > Polychaeta > Eunicida > Amphinomidae > Hermodice > Hermodice carunculata. The sequence goes on along the minus strand of OZ026616.1, from coordinate 33,803,046 downwards.
TTCCAGAATATGGGTCCAAGTCATTTGTTTTCTGCAAATGTGATACGCGTGTATTTGAATTTTAGAAATTTAGAGAACAAGGCACATGAGATTTCTTGGCAACAATCAACAAAGGCCACTGCAGGGAACATCACCTCTCATCCTTATTAAAGGAGACCGAGGGCAGCTCCCACCCAACCCCCTGCTACGAGTCCTTGTCTGAGGTAGTCCAGCACCGTGGCCAATGTGTCGTATGAATTCACCCTAAATGGTGCCACAAGTATAGAGCGTAGGTTGTCAGAAACGCTTACACGTTACATACATCTCCTTATCTATATTGAGCTAAATGGAACTTTGATACCCTACTCTTTATACTCTTGCCAGTGATAAAGTTACCTAAAGACATGGAAAGTAGTTTAGACGCGGACCTTTAATACATTAATGTTTCAACGTGTAACAGTTTGCCAAAGTTTAAGCAAAGTTGGCTTCAAACTGAGAACGTCAACAGGATAAAGCAGAGGCAACCGAACCCTGAAATCCTGGACTGGTTCCAGTTGGCGATGTTAATACTTGTATCTTTGTACTCCATCCTTTATTCAACGTTATCGGCAAGTTTGATGCCAAAAGTAGTGTAAACTAACAAGCTGTTATATGGGCTGACAGAAAATGTTTTCCAGTAAATGACGCCCCTGACGGGTTACAAAGTGACAGGAAGTTGAGAATGACATGCAGAGCCATATCCTTTTTGCTATACGATAGAACACACTGGTAGAGTAATGTGCCTAAGTGCATTTCGACATGCTCCAAAGACGAAGGTGAAAAAAAAAACCAGGCTGGTAGCCATACGTGGTCAATAAAGTACGGTATAGTGTCGCAATTCCTTAAACAAGTGTGAAAATAACGACGCCACGTGGTCCTAATCAAAAAGAAGCAATTAAGAAGTCAGTGCAGAGACAGACAGCCCCAAGGCCGCCACAGGCATTGATGCAAGAACCTGGGAGTTACAGGTTTCAGAATTTCCAAAATTTCTAGCGCGCATCAAATGTTGGTGTCAGTCAAAATGAAGTTTAAAGAATGGTTTTTCGGGAGAAGCAGTTCCTCCTCTGTAGTCCCAGTTACAAATTGTGACTATAAGTTATTTCAAGAATCTTGGATTTCACGAATGGGCGGGATTATTATTTTTATTTGCTTTGCCTGGCGCCACATCGGCGTTGGCTGGGCATAATTTGGACGGGTAATAGCTGATAGCAACCAATGGCAAACGAGGCCTCCGCAAGACGGGAAAATAAATGACTATGGTTGGACCCCCGGCACGTGAGATCCCAAACGGGATAAGCGAGCATCGGACCTGTTAGTGTTACCACACTTATCGCTTTGCCTGTACGCTTGGTGGGAGCAGCTGGAATCGAGGAAGCCATACTCACAAACAAGTGCATCAACTCTGCAACAAGTTTCCATGTATCCTAACAACAACACAGTGCATTAAGGGGACAACTATTCAGTAAGTAATAAAACTTTAGTCTTGTGCTGGGCAGTTAGATAACGTGAAATACATCGTCAGCGTCTCCGTTGGTGTTTGCATTTAATCCGATTGACACAACACAGTGCGGGAGCACTGTTGTCATTAATATTTAGCCGACATTTTGCTTTCCATATCAGCAGACCATGCCTGTTATAATTATCGGTCAGAGACAATAAGCCACATATCTGATCCAATCCATTTCTCATGAGCTTATCGGGCAGCCACTATTTCTGTAACTTTATTTCAGTTCGACTGTGCACTATTTAATAAGCCATCATTTTTTCGACTGTGCACTTTTTAATAAGCCATCATTTTTTCTACTCCCCCAACGACTTCAACTCAAAACTTTGAATTATGATATGATATGCAGCAGTTGACCCAAGTACAAAGACGGTACGTGAAATTGACTCTAATAGATTCATTATACTGTAAGTCAACTAAATGTACACTGATTAGTCTCCAGCGTATGTACATTGTATGTCTCTTCAGGATGGCATACAAAATAATCGCAGCATTGGTTAGTAACGTAAATTATGGGAAGCGTTTGCTGAAGGAAGTACATGTATACATGCAATTACTTTTTGTCTACAACATAAGCATAACATTTAAATCTGTCGCTTTGAGTTTATTATGAGTATACCCCATGGCAATCAGTGATCGACGTGCTTTCAGATACAATATCAAAATATTACAGATAAAGTTGCGGAAGTTCGTGATCTTGAACTTCTGGTCACGAGGAAGCTACTTCAATGTTCTTTCGAATGAGGCCGAACTTCTATGGGCAACTACCACTATGCAGATATATCAAGCTTTCAATTTCCTCGAAGAGTGAACGTGTATACATAAGTAAAAAAAAACAGGTTTTACTTATGTATATCTAGATATATGTCCACTTGAAGACCCGCATAATAAATTGGAGATATTTTGTCAAACAAATAATCAAGTATCACGCTTTTACCTCAGGTTTCCTTCTTAGTAGACCTTCAACGGGATGGTCCATTTCGCAAGTTTTCAATGAAACATTGAACTATATGCATGACAACTAAACTTCTTCAAAATAGTACAGTACCCCTCCCCTCCCATGCCCTCAAAATAAATAAATAAATAGATAAACAAACAGCATAAAATACATGGGCAAAAGATCCAGAGAGGTATCAGATTATACATTTATTATGGTGAAGTGTAGCAGGCTCTTCTCCGTCGGTTATAAATGCACATGTCGCGGTTGTGTTTATTGGCCTTGGTTAGTTTTCTAATAAAACTGGTATTGTGTTTCCCAAGACTGCCTGCAGCAAGTTAAGAAATTGAAAACTTGAAGTCAAGGGCGTTTACCCAAACAGCCTAAGCGCCGATTCTATTCTTCCCATGAGGACCTTCATGGAAAAAACAAACCACCTTTCGAGTGGATAACATAAGAAAACGCGGAGGGAAACAAATAGCAACTATGGCTGTAATGTCTCTGGTATCACATTTCGTCAACAAAGGTCGCTCTGTTTGACCTGCTTAGCGCCTTTGCGTCCTCTGACCCATTTTAGTCCAAAGACTGGAGACGTTGGTATGTGACATGTATATCTTATATTGCGGGGGAAAAAGTGCGATTTTTTGGTGTAAGTTAAATGTTACACGCGACCTTTCACGCTAGTCCTGAATGAAAGCTGGAATTGATACCCTGGAAGTAGTAAAAATGCAAAAATAGAACAAACAAAAGCATAAGATATAATCATCCCACTGCCGCAAGTGCACCGTGCCACGTGCAAATTAAATATCGATCCTGGAATGTTTGTTAACAGAGTGTGTATAAATCTGTGATTCGTCGCTGACAAAGCAAAATTGCCGAAAAGGACTAAAATGGTACTGAATTCGTAAAGAATGTTTGACCGTCAATATGTTATTCTAGGTATGTCCTAACATTATATGACATCTGTAATGTAACAAACAAATTCATTAAGTGGTAATTTGTGTACCACTTAATGAAACAAAAACACGAAATATATGTACTGATAAAATCATAGTCAAAACACTTGATCAGAACAACTGGATTTTTACTGACCCCTTATCGATTCTTTATTTGCTCACACATGCACAGAAATGGGGAAGCATTGCACGCCAAGCATCCGGGTTGCTGGGTTCATATCAATATTTTCAATATCTTGGTTCATGTGGAGTGTCTTTAAGGATTCATTTAAAGATAATAATGCAAACTCCATTCATTGAGATAAGCCGACGGACCAGCCCCAGTGTGAAAGGTTAAGAATGCATTCATTGCATGTCAATATTTACATCGATTTTAGTTTACCGTATTTCATTGCATCAGGCCTATAAGATATTTATTTTTTTTTCAACTTGACATATTTAACAACAGTGTATGTAGATATATCCATGTGGGCTACATTCGTCTTTTTTACCGCTGCCTGATGGAGATACAGAAATGTTATGTGGACTGTACTTCGCACGAACAAACTAAACAGGAACAATCAGCGGACAAGCGTCCACAGTACGCTCTCTTGTAAAATACTAAAAGCAGTAAATCAGAATATTGAGGTCAGGTTGATAAGTAAGACATTGTATTTTGGTTGCAGTTTCTTTGAATATAAAGAAAGTGGCCTTGCATTTTCGCGAGTCCATTGCAAAGAGGCTTGGAAAGGAGCAATACACAGAGATTAGCGCATGAGTATGCAAACAAAATCTTATCACCGGCTTGAGATATATCTGTGCTCTCCTTGCCCTGCGTTTTGCCTTCGGGCAAGCACTGAAATTCTGTGGGAAAAACTTACCATCAGCAGATATGCAGGTCTGTGTTAAGATACATTAAATCCTCAGAGGTTCATTGAGTAAATGAGAGTGTTTACCAAACAAGATTAATTGGATTTTAACTATCCGTCTCTTGAGTTCCATTAAATGGCACCCTGGCAGTCTGTGCACTTCTTGATCTCAGTCAAGCCCCCCACCAATCTTAGTTTGCTCTTGATCTTGAAATTTCTCTACAAAAGCAATATGGTATCCATCGATGAAGTGCTTTTTATGTTTTTTTGTTTTTTTTTTTTGTTTTGTTGTTTTGTTTTGTTTTGTTTTTTGTAGATGAAATTATGACTTTAATACTCCAGTGAGCATGTGCAGAGACAACCTACATGGTCATTCCATGAAAAATGTAACCACACAAAGAGCTTTTTGGTTTTTGGAAAATTCATTTTCCTAGGACTGCACCAACCTGCAGAAAAATATGACTAGCTGTTTTCCAGGAAATCTTGCGTTTGTGAATTCTGAATGTGATATGTTTCTCGTAAGTGTACCCACATCCATCAAAATTAATTTTGTCCCGCTGAAATTACCCCCCCCCACCCCACCCAGATGTAAATTGTCTGCTTCAGTGTCTGCACATGTTTCTTCCTAACAGAAAATATTTTGGTAGGAATCGAAGGTCAGACTTGATAGCTTGTCCCAAGCTTTCTTTAGCTCGGATTGAATTGAGCCCAACACGAGCCACGAGAAACTGTTGACTCAGTTCTGTAGTAACCAAACGTTTGAGCTTTATAAAGTAATGACGTCCCGGGGTGATGTATTTTTCCGTAAAATTAACAAGACACGAAAGGGGCACATGAGCATGTCAAGCCCACCGTTTGTCGTCCGCAATCCACAGTGAACCGAGTATGCCAGGGACATGTGAGATCGGTTTCAGATTTCTCTTGTCAGACCCGTATCTTATCCTTGTATGTACATGGACATAATAATCCTGTTGGAAACACAGAAAGTAGAAGCGGTCTTGTGCAGTTGCATCTATCTACGACAGATGTATAATCAGACTAAATGATAGTTGGCATATTTATCTCAAATTAGCAGGAATGTCCATGCTTTGATGAGCACATGCACAGATTGTGAGCTGAACATGTATGCATTTGCGTGAAGTTGATCTAAGTTGCGCATACTAATTATGTGTACATGTGCATCGCAGTTACTGATAACCAGCCAGTTTCTTTTCATATGGTTAATTTATAAAACAACTCATTTTGGTTGTCGTAGATCGGTGTTACGTCCATAGAACAGGGGGGTCGAATGTAATGTTAATAACATAGCCCATATTGGTTAATTTAGACGTGTGCCCGAAAATATAGGTAAAGGATATAAACAACTGATTCATATTTTAGTCATTTGCCATAGAAACAAATAAACAAGTGGATAAACATAAACAAAGTTTACAAGCTAACAGTACCAATCAAATAAGCTATATATATATATATATATATATATATATAAAACCATGGATAGTACCCATGGTACAACTTATCTGTATCCAAGTCTATATCCTCTTGCCAAATTTTGCAAACTAATCACTGGATGAAGAGGGGGCACGAAGGGAATGAGATTGCAACACACCAGCTAAAATGTTAAAATCATTTTTTTTTAAATCCGGTTTGATGCGATTTCATGATTAAATAAATAGAAATACGCGCACTCGCAAGCAGAAGGCAAAAATAATGTCACTTCCCAGGCAGCTAATCTCATCCTTTCCCCAAAACACCTTATCAGAGTGACACACATCACGCATATAATAGAAATTTCTACGTACATTGTCATCTTCCGCGAACAACACCGACACTCAAACATATTGCAAGAATATGAATGTAAATATATTAACGTGTTATCTCATTTAAATGTCAATAGCTATTGTACATATACAATACACACACACACAAATATATATACATGTATATATATATATATATATTATATATATATATATATATATATATATATATATATATATATATGTACAGTGTCTTTTGCTATTTCAATTATAGTAAAAGCTCTCAACACCAAAGTTCTGTAGCTTTCGACCTCGCCTTCTTCTTAAAAAATGATTTACTGGACAAAAATTACCCTGCATAGATAACACGTTTTTGACGTCAATAATCACGTAACGCACATTCAGATTTTACGTCCCATATACTATAGGTCTAATGCCATCCCTTGGCCATTTATCCTATTCTTCAAAATAGCTTGTACAGAGACCGACAAAAATAAATAATTGTAAAACCTTTTGCCTTTTGGGGCTGCATGGTCAGAAATTAAGTGGTGATTGATGATATGAAATTAACATGGTGATTGCAGTTTTCGTGAGGGGAAGGAGGGGGGAGCGTCTTACCGAAGAAACACCTGGTGGACAGAAATGGTGCAGGAATCACGAAGTTACATAACCCCGAATAATTTTGCTTTGTCTGCAGTCAGGCTGGAAGTATTCCGCAATATATTAACGTAAGGAACACCAGCAGCCTTATCGTATTATTTAGAGAACAACTTTGTTTTGTTTCCAGAAAGAATCAAATAGTCCCAAATATATCACGCTGGGGTTGGCGAGGTCTACATGGCACGTGTGCTTGGTGACACACCCAGCCTTCTGCCATCCATCATATGTGTCATGTGTCATTAGTGGCCGAGACTCGAACTGACACGTTACGCTCATTAAAGGCCTGTTAGTCCGGGGAGCCGTTCTCTGTGGGGCTCCTCCGTGGCTATAGCCCGGCGGGAAATACTCTTCTTAGTGGTGTCTTTTTGGCACTTTTATTTCAGTATCTTATTTGGTTTCATGCCTTCTTGTCGCATTCGTCAGGGGCGTCGTTTTCTTGAACTGATTTGCTCGTAAACTACAAGTTGTTTTCTTGTAACGCCGATTGCCCGGTTCCTAAGTGGCTAGTCTAAAACACTACACGGTGTTCAGTGATTACTTTGATAGCATCATCTGTGGTGCGATAAGTTTTGATGGCATATGCCACACAGATAGTTACCCATAATAATCACGACTCGTTCGCAACTATTCAACATTTTTTTTCTTGCCACGTTTGATTTCTCAATTAAACGGAAAGGACATTTTGTGACTGAGATTGTACTTCGTCGTGTTCACTTCTAATTTCTGGCCTTCTATTGGTTGGTTTTGATCTGTCTGCTCATTTTGTGACTTGGGAAAATGCAACTGGAATCTAATCAGGATTTTCTTATCATGGAGCAGTTAATATGCCAGGAGCTTGGCAGGATGCGGAACGGCCTTACGTAAGCTGCACACAGGAGACTAAAGTGAAAGAGCCTGCAATTAATTTTTTGGTCTTTTCTTTATTTAAATTGAATCTTTTTGTGTTCAATTTTGTTTCAATTTTTTTTTCACATACCGCAGTTATAATACATACTTCATAGATCCACGAGATTTCAATGAATGAATGGATCTTTCTAATTTGATGTGGGATAAAGTGAGTTGTCTGTATATCGCATCTTGGATCAGTTTCGCCTGGCGTACGCCGAGCGTCATTCGAGCTGTGTATTTATCTGGGGAGATAGCGAATAGGTTAGGGAAAAGCTCAAGCTTACGGTCTCCGTAACTGCATATCAGCGAGCCAAGCACGCGACACGCGGCCGGGAGTCGACCATATGGCTGAGTCCGGCACAGCATAGCTGTGCAGGCCCGGTGAGCCCTCCAGATATCTTATCGCAGAATATGGTTTGGTTCACAACTTTAAGAGATGTTATCCGTCTTAATGTTTTGCTAACAGTGGGAGAGCCCAACACTGTAGACACACCGACTTCATTTTGGGTTACCAGAGACCTGAGCGCAACACAGTGTTTTGACTTCTCATGAGTGGAGAAATAAACACACATGCGAAGCATTAGCTCCAAAGAAGCCTGCTGGGGGGCCGACATGAAGATCATGAATGTCGTGTTTTCAATAAACTGTCAAATTGAGACTAATTATTTGGTGTTGGATTATAATAAGTCTAGTCTTGACAGACGTGGAATGTCATTTTGACAGAAACCATAAAAGCAATACAAGGATCATAAGACCTTTCTATATTTCGTCTCCATATTGTCAAACAAATAATCTACCAAGTTTCAATAAATAATGACATATGCAACAACATCAATGACGCCTGGTATGGGTTGCGACATCGTAAAGCAATCCGGAAAATAATTTTGTACCTTTTTTAACATGGTTGTTTGAAAATTCAATCCACAGTAACATTCAAGAGTGACTAAAAGAGGAACATTCATATTTGACTATTTGTGGTCAGTATTACAGGCATTGTCGCCTATATTATGAAAATGGCTTTCCCAAGATATAATTAGTTTGATCTTAATCCCTTTCATATACAAAATAAAACCTGTTGATATGAAGGAAATATCTGCCCTTGAAAACACAAGTGATACATCGATGTACTATAGGGCGATCCAGATGAAATAAATATGTTTAAATTAAAATTAAAAATACATTGTCCATGTACTACATTGTAAAATGAAAGAGACAGGGAGAGAAGAGGAGAATAAGTGTACACATCCACAGTGCTAGTTATTATAAGCATAATCTATGGAACGATGTATTAAATAGATAATAACGCTAAAGCCTCGAAACTAATAACCGACACCATTACTTAAAATATTTGTATCTTCAGTACACTTTCCGAAACACGAGAATATTGGTGTTAACCTCACTACCTTGTACACAAGAATAATCAAACGTGTGTGTGTGTGTGTATGTGTGTGTGTGTGTGTGTGTGTGTTCCCATCAAGGTCATGGCAAAGCACTTTATTCTATTGTAAATGCAATGACATCACCTCCTATCAGTATGACCGCGTTGCTTGTGGTCAGTATGCCTGTGAAATGAAGGTACGAGGCCCCGTGGATCGGCGCGGAAATAAAACGACGTTTCGTTTCTGGTCCCCTTACCGGACGGGCAAAGCTGGAGACGGCCAATATGAACATTATGATCCTTGGATAACTGGTCCACCAAACTCATCGCACTTTCTATTATGGAACGCCAGACGCAAAATGTCACATATCAAAACGCTTTAAACGATAGAAAAATGTCCTTGATAATCCACTTTATATTTGTTTGTATAGGCTCTAATAGTAATTTTTACTCTATGCCTGTACGCTTGTTTGTCGCGAACGTTCGATTAATAGACTAATATTAAAGGGTTCTGGCCTTACTGATGCCCTGAGCCCGGGGTTATCGACGGCAATAGGTCTTTGAGTGTTTCACTCGCGACAAGGATATTGAAAAGTGACCCCGCTTATCATCACTTTCTCGGTAGCAATGGCCTAGGCAAACAAACAGAACTCATTGTTCTCACTATAAAAATGTCTATAATTCATATGTATCCGTTTGCTCAACCTCAGAATACTTAGATAACCGAAAAAAAGTACGAAAAACATTTGAATGTACTTTTTTTTTTTTTTTGCCGCAGGCGTACATGAAATGTCGCACCAGAAATTGTTATATCTTATGGCAATATCTAAAGTTGATACCAAGGATAGAAGTTCCTGAGAGTTAGATTTCTTGTGTGAGGCCGAATATTAATCCCAACACTAATTTGATGTACCGATGATACAACAGGCCAACAGAATATGGTCCCCCCCCCAAAAAAAAAAACCATATAAAAGTGAAGAAAGAAACAGCTATTTTTAGTGACGTGCTTTAATATTTGCAATCCTAGAATGTGACCCAATTCAATTAAGCCCCCGACAGAAGACTACATGTCAGTCACCAACAATCAAAAAAAAATCCACTTGTCTTAACAGCATACATAGAGCTAGCACTTAAGTAGACTGATATTGTAATCAGTTCAATGTTTCCCCTTGAGCGTACTGTTCCTCAATTAAAATTAGTGCTATATCTATTTTGGCGCAATTACATCACCTCTGCTATTGATACCACCAGTGTTTGGAGAAACTCCCCAAAATATTCAGCGATGTTTGTCCAAATTTTGTAATTCCCATTTCACTTGTGAAAGTACTAAAAATTCTCTTTATCCTGCGAGGTAAAGTAAATAGGCAAATCCATTCTTATGGTTAACTTTCTGAACAGAGCTTTTCTTTTTTTCTTTTCTTTTTTTAAGCGTAGGAGTTTACTAAACTGAAATGACCAAATATCTAGCATTCCTGTGCAAAGCAATTCGGCATGTCACCTGTGGACTTGATGTTCTTGCATAACCTCACTGGTCGTCACTGTTGCCATTTTAACCTTTCTCTAATCCTCTGACAACGCTTACTGATACATGTAATATGTACCCCCCATATACCTGTGTAGTTTTTATATTGTCTGGTTGCGAACCTAGACATTTTGTTTTTCCAAAAATCCTTTTTTTCTTTCTTTCGTGTTTTCTTCTTTACGACCAAATTTGTCCAGAGTTTTTCTGGGACATTATTACTCCCACAACCACCAAACTTGCCATGATAAGTGACCTACAAGTAAAATTATGCATACCGTTTGGAATAGTCATCACGTTTAACATTATCTAAATTAGGGGCAATTACACTTTTAAAAGCTCTATATCTTCAAATATGTTATAGATAGACACACAGTTCTAACTTACACATGTAGGTTTGAGACATCTGGCAAATGCAGCAGCATGCAAAAAAAAAGTGGGGGGGGGGGGGGAATGTCACTGAAATTCCCCACAATGCACATTCCCCCTTGTACTGCTTGTTACAAGCTGCGTGGACCTCCACGGTGCTCGGCAACTATTTTGCATTCTTAATGAATTAGCTTGAACCAGTTTCATATGCAGTCTTCTATCCATGCATGATAGGCGTATGGTTTGGAAGGTTAAGGTCTTGTAGCAACTGGGGGGGAGGGGGGACTCCCAACAACTGTGGAATGAGGTTCTCAATAAAATACACAGAATGTCTTTCTGTTCCTTTCATGCAAGAACAGACCTGCTCCATGCTGACACATGTACCAGGCCGGCTATAGCTCTCACTGTTACTGGGCAGAGCTGTCAGTGCACTGTGACTGAGACTGGTGTTCAGGCTGGTCTGTGGTTTCCTGAACCTATCATGAGTCTGCCGGCTTATCAATGCCAAGAGACTGCACTTTTGGGCAGAATAAGCCTGCTATCTGTGTACCCTCCACATTCCGTGCTGAGTTGGCTAGACCCATCAAAGTGTGGTCGGTCTTCCAGTCCTCAATGACTGTTTTCACAACTTTGTGAATTTTGAAACAGTGTGTAGATTTGTGTTAATCTCAGTGGACACTTTCATGTCTTTGTTTTCTTGTAACCAGTGAAATGAAGTCTGTTTTTATTATTATTATTATTATTATCATCATCATCATCATCATCATCATCATCATCATCATCATCATCATCATCATCATCATCATTATTATTATTATTATTATTATTATTATTATTATTATTATTAAGCCTGTTCTACATAGCCAAGGCAAAGAATACTGAGAGAGTAAAGTGTTTGTCTCAGTTCACAGGTACATGTACATGTATATAGTTTCGTGACAGAGTCTATAAAACATTGGTGGTACATGTAAATGCACATATACTCATCCATACTGCCCAGAAGGGCTGACCCTCTCAGGAATGGGCACTTTTCTCTGGTCCCAAGGTTGCCCACTGTATAGAGGCCTTACTGTATAAGTAAACACTGGAATTGTGTGTCTGAGGAATTGTGTCTGTGTGCCAACACAGACATATTGTTTTTCTAGGCATTCTTTCTTTCTTTCTTTCTTTCTTTCTTTCTTTCTTTCTTTCTTTTTTTTAATAAGCAAATTTGTCCGGCATTTCATTTGAAAACTATTATACGTTGAAACCCCAAACTTGGCATGATTATACTTCCATATATGAAGTTTTGAGCTTTTGTAAAGAGGTCCAACGGTTTGAGAATTATACAGATTAGGCTTACTTGAAAATAAAAATCTTGAATATCTCCAAAAACGATTATAGGTACAGGAAACCAATCCAACCTCAATTGATATATGTGTAACACTGCACATTTTTGCAATTTACATATGACCTCTAAAGGCCAAAGATCAAGGTCATTTGAAACTGTGAAATGTTTATTCAGGCATAACTGTCAATTTTCATCCAATTTTATCCATGTTGGACCCAAATTGTAGGTATTGCTACACTGCATATTTTGTAATTTACATGTAGCCTCTAAAGGTCAAAGATCAATGTTATTTGGACCTTTGAAATTTTCATCTAACCATACCTTCGTTGATTTTCATCCAGTTTTGGTCATATTGGGCCAGAATTGTAGCTATTGTGACACTGCACATTTTGGTTATTTACACGTGACCTCCAAAGGTCAAGGCAATTTGGACCTTTGAAAGTTTCATCTAGCCATACCTCTGTCAATTTTCATCCAATTTTGATCATAGTGGGCTCAAATTGTAGCCATTGTGACCCTGCACATTTTGGTTATTTACATGTGATCTCTCAAGGTCAAAAGGTCAAGGGTATTTGGACCTTTGGAACTTCTATCTAGCCATAACTTCGTCAATGTTTATCCAATTTTAACCATGTTGGGCTCAAATTGTAGCTATTGTGACACTGCATATTTTGGTTATTTACATGTGACCTTCAAAGGACAAAGGTCAAGGTCATTTGGACTTTTGAAAGTTTCTTACAGCCATAACTTGGTCAAATTCCATCCAATGTTAATTATGTTGGACCTAACTTGTAGGTTTTACAACACTGCATATTTTTGTGATAACCTGTAACCTCTGAAGGTCAAAGGGCAATGTCATTTGGACCTTTGAAAGTTTCGTCTAGCTGTAACTTGGTCAACTTTTATCTGATTTAGTTCACGTTGGGCTTAAGTTGTAGGTTTTGCAACACTGAAAATGGTCACAATGTCAAAGGTCAAGTTCATTTGGACTTTTAAATTTTCATCCAACCATCAGCTCAATGGGATGTGAAGTACCACAGGACAAACGTTGTAGCGATTAATATTTACAACTTTTGAAGGCACACAGACAGTTTGCGCTGAGAAAATCTTTTCTAGTCACTACTGATGTTATTCAAGTTTCAAAATGTGAAATGTCTTCGATTAGCACATTTTCAGATACAACAAGTTGTGTACATAATCTTCATTTACATGTACACAACACTCATAACCATGACAACTGTACCAGTACCAATTAGAATGACAACTAGACTGTATCTACATGTAGTATAGGTTAGAATCGATTTTTTAACTTGGAAATACGTGTCCTCCTAGTATGCATACCATTATGTGGGTTTGTGCTGTTTGCAAATTTAATGGCAGGAAAACATACATGTATACATGCATACATTTACATACATGTGTACGTCTATATTGAGTATCTTCAATTGCATTATGTATAAAAATTGTCAATCTATCTTTTCTTCATAAGTTTGAACTATGGGCACATTTGATGAAATTAGAATGCTAACTGAATTGGAGACACTTAAAAAATTTAAATGTTGAATACCTTCAAGAGTACATGTATCATAGACAGAACTTTGAACAATTCATTGGTTTGTACTATGTGTGCATCTAATGATATTAAAACGAAAGTTGTAAATTTGTATTTTCACCAGTTAGACACACTTGGAAAACTTTAATTTTCAGGATCATTTCTCCAGTATAATTATGTCTGGCCATTTTTTTTTCAATAATTCTTTTCTCTTTCTTTCTTTCTTTCTTTCTTTCTTTCTTTCTTTCTTTCTTTCTTTCTTTCTTTCTTTCTTTCTTTCTTTCTTTCTTTCTTTCTTTCTTTCTTTCTTTCTTTCTTTCTTTCTTTCTTTCTTTCGTTCTTTCTGCAGACCCAAACATGTACGCATCTTTTCTTGGACAGTATTATTCAGAAAACCGCCAAACTTGCCATGGTGACTGACTGCCTGCAAGTGAAATTGTGCATTTCCTTTGGAATAGTCATGATGTTTAAAATTATACAAATTAGGGGGATTGAAGAAAAGCTCTATGTTTTCAAAAATATTACACACAGACACAAAGTTCTGACTTATATATGCAGGTTTCAGACAACTATTGGTCTAATGGACTATGAACAAAAGTTACAGAATTTTAAATTATGCTAATTAGGGTCACTTAAACAATTTTAAAGCTTTATATCTCCAAAACTAGAGGTGCCATTCCAACCTACATTTTGGTTTGTAACATAGCCGCATCCAATGAACCACGACCCAAAGTTCTAGTGTTTTAAGTTATTGAAATTAGGTGAATACACAATTTTTAATTTTGGAATATCTCCAAAACTATAGTAGATAGAGGTGCCATTCCAAATTCAATTCATAGGTTTGTGAACATAGCTGCATCCCATGAACAATGAACCAAAGTTGTAGCATTTTAAGTTATACACATTAGGTGCAAACACAAAACTTAAATCTTGAATATCTTCAAAACTGTTGTGATTTTGAAGGCACCCAGACAGATTTACTGTGAAGCAAAGCTTCTTTTTCTAGTTTTACTTATATCTGTTCTGTCTGTTAAACGCTCATTCGTGGAAAATTGAAATTTATCGATTTCATATGGAAGAAAGTAATTCGAAAAACATACTTGTATAACCGTTATCCACATTCTTTGTTCAGCTTAGAGTCATTGTACTTAACGTACACGCGTCATTCTTCATTTTAAATTCTATAGAACTAACGTGCCACTTGGCGGAAAAGCAAGTGGTGAGCTGAATTATGCGCCAGGTGGCAAATTTATCTAAGTAACAAATTGCCTGTATATATATATATATATATATATATATATATATATATATATATATATATATATATATATATATATATATATATATATATATATATATATATATATATATATATATCCAATGCACATTGAAACGACTACAGCATATTGGGTGTAAATTTCACACCAAAAAAGGATTTGATAATCACCATATGAGAAGCAACTGCCGGAGATGCGCTGCAGACAGAAAAAGAGAGCTACAATAAAAGGGAAGAGTGTTGTAACACAGGGGATGAGAGATATCACACAAGTGACTAACACAGTGGACGAGTGCTTTAACACTGGGAGTGGGTGCTATAACATAGAGAACGAGTGTCTCAACGCAGGGTATAAGTGCTGTAAAACGAAACAGTGCTATAAGCAACACCGCAGGTTGCCTTGCCCCCCGCTTTCCCCGTAAAGTGGCAGGTTGTTGTCTTGGATTTAACCGGAGCTTGTGCCAATAAATATGAATGAAATCATGAAACATTTTACTCCTAGTCTTTGTGGCGGAATTAGACACGCAATGAACATATCACAGCATAATTTGTTCGCGCAAGGAAGCAATCATTTCACAATCTCTACCATGCAGCAGAACTAGTTCAGTTTTTTTCCCTCGTTCTACTGTGTGGCATCCAATGTTTCTTATTCCAAATCACCTACAAACCATGCTATAATCTACAGTTATACACTGACAAGAGAGGACAGTACTGTGGCCAGCCTCATGTGTGTCCAAAATAATACACTTTATTTTGGTTAATTAAAGTTGTTAATCCGTTTTCAGCTCAGCTGACGTGTGTAGTTTTTTTTCAGTGACTTTTGGAATTTTTATGTTTTTTTTTATATATGTTCAGTTCTTTTTCTAAACCCAAATCTTAAATAATGTTCAAAAACTACCCAGCCAATTGCTTCGAACGTGTACAGGCACGCTTCTGAGGACCCTTAGATCTCACCTACCTTGCCAAGTAACGTTGCGAATTTTTCTGGTTTTTTTTTCTGGGTTTTTTTTTTTTTTTGTGGTTAAAGCTACTTTCCACTTCTTTTCCAAAACCGTCACTAGACCCTTTTGACACTCTATGGGAATGCAGTTTGTGGAAGGGACAAACAAAGCTGTTCAGTTAGTGATGATATTCCGTATCTCTGGTTTTTAACGATTTTTTTTTGCAATTTGGGTACTTACTGGTTAATGCATACATCCCCATTGATTACAATTCCAGTCAATGGGGATTTGAATGATAAGTTACATCTTTGACTTCTTCTCCAAAACCTTCAGCCAGATTCATTTCAAACTTAATTGATGGTAATGCACCTCTACCAATTTGTTCAAATGGTCACGATCCAGCGATAGTGGGGATTTGTTACATTTTATTTATTTTTAATCTGCAAAAGTATTCTCAAAAATCGCCAAGACAATTGTTTTCAAATTGCATAGAGACACTTCTGTGGACCTCCAGACTTGAATTTTTTTCAGCAACTGACGCTGCGAGTTTTCTTTCACTTTTCATGATTTTTTATGTTTTCCTTTTTTTTTTACGTCCTTTTTCACTAACCGTAAGTTGGATCCCCTTCAGACTTACTGAGAATGTAAGTGGATTTGATTTGCACTAATTTTGTTCACTACACGGCCGTGCTGTCACTTTCTGATTTAAAAACAAACAAACAAACAAAAAAAAAAAACAACAACAACAACAAAACAATAACAATTTTCAAAATTCGGAAAAATCAGGAAAGGGATTTGTTTATGCTAGCAACAATGATGATAGTTTTAAACAAAGGTGACCTTGATATTATTCCAAAGTTCACAGGATTACTCCAGGTCGTTCATGTAAGGTCAGTACAGCTGATGAGCCCAGTATTATCACAGTCCTCTTGTTGTAATATACCCACAGACCCAAATAACATCAATTTTCCACCAGTGACCACCCAATGTCTACACAGTTAAGTCGACAATGTCATTAATACTGGGTAAGCTAAAGGCCTGAAGCTTTCATCCGTTTAATGTTACAAGATCCTCCTTTGTTCGAGCCGAGAAACTCCTCCTGAAAGATGACAACATTCATCTATAAAATTGGAGATGGCGAGAAGTCAGGAATCAGTGTAAAAAAGTGCCGTGACTTAGCTGCACGCGTCTTTAGTGACGCAGTCCTGTAAACGTTTCTAACATATACTTCCTACGAAAATTAATATATATTTTCTTGTTGATTTAGGAATCACATGAATCACCTAATCTGTCTCTTTGAAATAACATCAGCCTATAGATATGAACCGTGCAGGGAGCTTTAAAGATCTTGCCACCACCCGTAGAGGACTACGTTCTCTTCTAAGACATCCAAGGACGAGAGAAAAAGTTAACTCCAGAGGAATGAGCTTTGAGGTCTTTGGCCAGTGGCTTAATGTGTAACCGTAGGCGATGAAATAGTTACAGGTATGAAGAATGACTAGGAGTTTATTGTTCAACATGTGGAGCGTTCATCTGAGAACTCTAATCAGCACCTGTTGTTTCATAACACTGAATACTTAGGTCTCTTGGGTAAACAGTGAAAAATGACCCCACCCGGACTCATAATTCATTCGTTGACATGTTGGCGCGCCACGGAGTCTACCGCGAGCCACCAGCGCGTCGAGTGACTGACATTGCCAACCAATGCATGTTCCGATTCATTGGCTTATATCGATTACAATTTGTCAACACCGACCACACATCTTGATCCCGAGACCAGCACTGCAAGCATATGTTCCAGATCGCATGGAGAAATTAGTTGCTTTAATGTTATATTAAATTAGCAATCTGCTCCTATTGCATTGACAGTGCCGGTCTTTACGGGTTACTTGTCCATGAAATTTAAGCCAGAAAATTGTACTAAACGATCTAGGAGCCTGCTGGGGGAGTTGGACGAAGCATTCCATCCAGTCCTCCTCGTGTTGTTACGTCCTCACGCATGCAGACGGTGTCGTCATGACGATCCATTCCTCCACAGCATGCAAGTAAATCTCCTGCATTTTACACCTCCCACTTTCACAAGACTCTACACCATCTGCTATGCCCGCTTACTGACTACAATGAAACATTTCGTCTCGGTTTTGGCCCGAGAAGGATGAGCTAATTGCATACTTTGTGTAATTTTCTTAATATACTCGTTGTCCTCATTTTGTTGATCTTGTCCGGTCTGATGATCTTATTGCGTATTTTCTACTACCTTATTTTGAATTTCCTGCCCTCTACTAATAAAGAAAGAACATAGTTTCTCTTCTTCCATATCCTTGCCTCTATTACATTTTTCTTCTGTGATATCACTTATATTTTTACGCCATTAATTGTTTCTTCCTTAAGGTCATTTTGATTTCTTCTTCGCCTAATCTTCCATCATGCCATTTTCGTTTTTGCACCGTATATGGCTTTCCATAACACCATGTTTTATTGTTGCCTCGTACTTTCTTCAAGTTTTTTTCCATAACAGCTAGCTAGCATGTTTATTTCTACGCCATCTTTCCTTCCATAACACAATTTCATTTCTATGTCATCTCTTCTTCCTATACACTATTTTTCTTTCTTCTTCATCCTTTCTTCCACAACGTCATTAACTCTGATGGTTTAGCTGCTTCTTATTCTTTCAGGATTTTGCTTCTCAACTCTTTTCTGTTGCTCTGCCTTGTCCCTTTGGCTGAGGATTCCACTATCTCAGGTGCTGGCGAAGCAAAGACCGTTGTTAAACAGGCTTTTTTTTCCTCTGTCATAAACTTTCCTCTCCCGTTAAACGTTATCGTCTCAGTGCTATACCCTCCTGTAACTTTCTTACCTTTCTGTACATTTTCTTCTTCTTCTTCATCATCATCATCATCATCATCATCATCATCATCATCATCATCATCATCATCATCATCATCTATTCTTCATCTTCATTCTCTCTCTCTCTCTCTCTCTCTCTCTCTCTCACACACACACACACACACACACACACACACACACACACACACACACACTTATATCTAACCTATTCATTATGCGTCTCAATCATCGCCGCCGTTTCCGCGAATGGTTTCGGGTCTCCCTAAAAAACGATTATTTTGTCGTGTGAACTAAATATTGTAAATTTTTGTTTCATAAATTTTGAACATTTACCTTCTAACTCTTAGGTCACACTATGTATATGTGGTTGAAACTGAAACTGTTACAAAACGCGTCTGGCTTCATTTTAGAGGTCGAACCATAAGTCCACGATTTGGGACCACGTGATCTCCTCCAAAGTTCCTGTAAATGAGTCACATTCGGAGTTCATTGATGCCTCAAGTTTGTATTTCCTCTCCCTTTGAATGCTTTGAAAGTACGTTCTCACTGTTCCTCTTTAATATTCGTTCTGTATCGCATTACAACATACAAATGCTATAAGCATACTTAATAATCATCTATATTTACCAATACCGGGTCCAATTTCACATTTACACAACGTGGAATTTTACAGTGGAGAATATGTTAGGATGTTGCAAAAGTAACAAGGGAAGCCATACATGCATATCCTGTTACAATAGTATTGTAAACTTTTTATACACACACACACACACACACACATACATACTTACACACACACACACATACATACATACATACATACATACATACATACATACATACATACAGAGAAAAGGTTTGGATGGCCTTGTGACGTCACGCAGCCCTAGCTGTGATAGGCCTACATGTTTTATGTTACTCTTTGACCTCATGACCCCACTCCTTTATCTTCAATTTATTAAACATATATTATCGGTCATTCCGGCGTTGTGAAGGTATGGTCAAGGGCCAAGGCTTACTTGCAGCACAGTCAGAAATGTTCCATTTAAAGGGCGGGAGTAAGGGCGGATGTCCCTGTACGCTGATACAGGTAATAATTGTGCCCCTGTGTACACAAGGTACAGAAAATAAGAATATTTAAACCTAAGAATAGTGGCTGGTACGTCGTGCGGAAAATAAAGGGGATTCCAGGACCCAAGTATGGGATTAAAAAAGTAACTGCGCCATTCAGAAGAAACCCTTTATCCCCACCCCATCCACCCACTCCCCACCGCCTCCAGTGTGATAGCCCCAGGTCAATAGAACCCATTGAAATGGGCTTCTCTTTTTTATCGTATATGCTCATATTTGTTTCTATTCACAGACATCTATATCTGTCCATTGAAACACAAAAATCGTTCTTACATTCACACTTACAGGGTGGTAAAAATACAATTAGAAAACGTGATGACCAGTAAAGATAAAGGAGAATTGCGGTTGAAAAGACAATGTTAATACTATGTTAACTCTTTCAATACCAGAGTTTAAAATGAGTCAATAGCTTTCGTCGGAGTGCTTTGTACGCAATGCTCCTAAGGGCCTAAGGGAAGTTGATAACCTAGACTATTATATCCTATAAGAGTATGCTGCTTCCTGACTGAAATGCCCTTTCACAGGGAACATGAATCCAGCATCTTTACTATAATTCAGGGCAGTTCGTCTTAAGTAGTTCAACTTAAGTAGTTCAACTTAAGTCGCAGATGGCACTGACAAAATTTATAGCAATGAAACCATAGTGTTAATTTTAGCTTAAATGAGACTCTTGATGACAATTTGCAGACTTGGGGGTTTGATTCGTTCGTAGATCCTTGAAAGTTTATTGCCGTTTGTTTGCCTGTAAAGCATAAGCGGTTTTCAGTGTTTTTGAATTTTTGACGCATACAGTTTTTTTTTTTTCTTTTTTTTTTTTTTTTTTTTTTTTTTGCCAACCTTCGGCGATTAAACAAGTGCTAATTACAATTTCACACACTGCATTCATGTCTCATGGCCTACCAATTTCTAGTCGTTGTCTCATTGCGGGGTGAAAACCATAAACTAAACAAAGAGAATCTACAGCCAGATTTCACTGACAGTCTGCACTGTTCGCCAGAGAAGTCAATCATCGTTTGCACTTGCCTGATGAATAGTCAGCTGCTTTTCAAGTCTTGGGCTTTTGAACGATGAGCTTCAAACACATGCAAAATTGCGACGAAAACTTCCAATTGCAACCATTGTAACTTTATCAAGACAAAATACACGCGCGCACACACACACACGCACGCACACACACACACACACACACACACACACACACACATATATATATATATATATATATGAACACACAAATACACCCGTGGCGATTCCTCCTGTTTACACCACGTTGAGTCAATCTTGGTTAAACCTGTAGAAAGACCCGACGTTGATTGATTCGACGTCAACGATGTTGACCGGCCGAATTTTAATCTTAGGCAAGTTGTCGCCGAAGGTAAAACATCTTTTGAATTAATTACACATATCATTGGATGATTCCACGGTCTGCCTTCTCAGCAGACCATGGACTGGTAGATCGTTTATATGTCCACGAGCGGATTAAGTTCTGTTCATAATGTTACCTTCTGGTGGCGAACACCAAAAAAAAAAAAAAAAAAAAAAAAAGTCTGCTACTTACATTGCAGTACAAAAATAATAGTTTATTTAAACTCCACGAAGGGAGAAAGTAAAATACATAAATTAATATAACTCGTACATCGAAATAGCATCACATCACACAATGGCTAAGTATGTACATATAATGAAAAATAATAAGACACATATATAAACCAATATAATTATAATTCCACCAAATTAAAGTACTTCAGATATGAAAGTATATATACAGATATGGATCAACTGATCGACACCCCTCCCAACTAAAAAGCTTTGTTCAGTAACATGGCTAGGTGATGACTGTCACCATATGCTTTATTATAGTCATTTCTACTCAGAAAGTACACCTTCGAAGTATTTTGTGATACGCAGCAGCAGTCTATTTGAAAAGCCTTTCAATAAGAAAACATGATTAATTACTTATTAATTGTGTAACCATTGTTGCCACAATGGGTGAAGCACAAGTTTACCAAAATAATAAGACGATCGGGTCTTCAGACCCACCTATTGCCGATTTTGTGTGTGATGCTTGTATTGTAGGGTGAAAGGGTATAAGGACAAAAAGCTTGCTTGTGATTGTCGTTAACAATTCATGCAAGGCTACATATGCCACGCCTATTTGAATATAAGCAGTTGATACATCTCCCCTCCCCTAACCCAACCCGCATTCATACACACACACAAACCCTTTCATGAAGATCTGGAAAGTATTTGGCGTGTTACATACGCACAATAGTAGGATTACTGTCAAACCACAAGTTCTTTGATCTCTGTCTGGTCGTGTACTCTATGTGACACCATCTTTCATCACCTACATTTGTTTTCCCGTAAAATGTACAAGTGATCCGCTCTGCTGTACGTCATCTTACAAATTACCGCTCTTCTCTGTCGTAGATATGGTATCGCTGTATAGCAACAAGGTTATCAGTTTTAGGAGATAAAACAAACTGCACAGCTCCCGTCCATGCTTTTAATAATTCCGGTCTAAGGTTAATCCAATGCAAAGACTGTAACCAATTTTGAAAATGTGTGGGTTAAGGGCTTGGACCTTTTTGTGGATAATTTTACGGTCAGTCATATTTGTGCAATTAAGCTACAACAACTCAGTAACTATATGTTGTCGTAGCTCGAGGCTTATTGCACACATGTCAATTTGTCTGCAGCAAATAGACAGGGAGCCTAAGGACCCACCAAGGCTAGAGAAGCCGCGACCATGGAGAAAAGTCTGGCTCCATCTTCTTCTACAGGGGCACACTGTGCAGTTTGCTGGAGATGGTCGTAATAGCTCCCTTTTCCAGGTGTGTTTGTACAGCGGTTCGCACTGCATGAAGATTGAAAACCATCAACGTGGCAGGCGTGGGCACATCCCATACCAATTCCGCTACCAGATCACTGCTCGGACTTGTCCAAATCCCCAACCAGCCTTGGTGTCCATAATAAATTCATATGGGAATAGCACACATATCAGGCTGTATAGCTATCATGGCATATACATATGCTGAAATCAGAATAGTAAGTTGTTATATTTTCTTTTTCATTATTTTTTTTTTCAAGAGAGAAAACAAGAACAGCCGATATGACTCTTATTCCAAGGTATTGATATAAATCAAATTTCTTACGTTTTTCTCTTTCTGAATATGTAATGTACTCATCTTTGAGGCTGTTCAGACATTCATATCAGATTCTACCCGTTTTATTTACTAATTTGGTATATGATCTAATTATAAGTCTCCATTATTTGGCATCAACTGTATTATTCCTGTACAGGGTAACAAGCTGTGAATTTAGTCTTCTGTTCTCATCCAGTGTGTATTGTATATATTCCTGTGCGTCCTTTCATATACTGGAGAGCCTCCAGATTAGTCTCTGTATACTATTAGGTAATCTAGAAAAAATAAATATGTTAATATTAATACAAGTTTAAGATCCAATCTTGTCGCTGAATACCGGTAGCTGTAGCGGGTGTCTAACATCAATGATTATCTCCATACATCATAACATAAGGTGCATGCAATCTTTTTCATAGAACGTTTTGGCTATCCATGATACTAGTTAAGTATATATATATATATATATATATATATATATATATATATATATATATATATATATATATATATGTATATATATATATATACGTATATATATATATATATATATATATATATATATATATATATATATATATATATATATATGCATGTATGCGTGGTTTCCTCCAATGGCAATTACAATTTGACTATGATATATCCAGAGGACACAAGCGTGCTACGAAACTTGATTTCGATACATTATTTTGTTTTCCGTCCAATATTCTCTCTTCATACATCTGTTTAATTTGAAAAGGCAAATGTCTTTATCAGATAAAATATAACATATAGTCACCCGGCATTAAAGATTTCGGGTAGTCATTTACAACTGAATGCTTCCTGCAGATTAATTGATTGGATGTGATAGGATGGTTCCACCAGTAGCATTAAATGAATTAAGCTGTAATTGCTCTCTTCTGTGTGATAAACATATAAATGTTAATATTGTTTACTTAGTATGTAGAATTGATGCAAAAATCAGCATCTGGGACACTGTTTTTCATCTTTGAGCGTATAATAGTATAATATGGAAGCCTGACGTGTTGAATGCGAACATTAAACATATCATTGACATATCCAGGTCCGTACTCACACTATGAAGTCCGCGTTTGTCGTCTCCTTTTGGTTATAACACCGGATTCTTCTCTTTCTTCTCTTCCATTTTCTTAATTCTTATCAAAGAGCCTTTTGACTACAAGGGTAGGAGGGTTCGACTCCCACAAGATGCTAACAAAAGTTTTATTATTTTTCACTGGTTTATAAATATTCGAGATGAAGGTATTTGAAATTTAGAAATATACGTAATACTTCACATGGGCTAAACAACAGAACTACTACACGAGTCTGGATGATTCCGCATTGCTTCATACTGTTATACATAAGTATTCATGTAGGTGAAACTTGTGAAGTTGAAAAAGGTTTAGTTCATTATTTGCGATACTTATTTTTAAGCTGCGCGTTGATATGGAAATAAACGGGAACCATTCCAGGTTAATAACTGTCTTACAGCTTTGGAAGTTTGTCTTATAAGACTACCTCCTAAAAAGACTAAGCTGTCTGTCTCTCTTATGCTCAACT